>JAWWEU010000158.1:40936505-40949845 GCA_035583155.1 Acropternis orthonyx | reverse complement strand
CCCCCCCCCCCCCCCCCCCCCCCCCCCCCCCCCCCCCCCCCCCCCCCCCCCCCCCCCCCCCCCCCCCCCCCAACGGAGGAATAGCCTCAAGCTCTGGCCTGGAAGCCTGTCTAGCCCAGAAAGGAGAAGGGGACACAGGGAGCCTGGCAGGTCACAGCTGCAGGAGCTGATGCAAAGGGCAGTGAGTGCAAAGACAATCTGTGCCTGTGCACAGGGGCAGTGAGATTCCTGGTGGCTGATGAAGAAGGATTTGAAGATGAGGGTAAGGGAGGGCTGGTTAAACAGTAATGTCCTACAAGCGTGTACACTACAACCTGCTGTCCTTCTCTGCATCCTTTTAAAAAAATAATCACAAAAGGTGCTGAAGAGTTCCTTGACATATCAGAATAACTCCTCCTTCTCCATTTATGAGTAATGTGTTCTCCATAATTAGGACATCTATTTGCAACCAAGTTCCCCACCAGCTGGCTGCAAGTGCCTGTCCCTGTGCTGTCCAGCACCCCCAGCACAGACACGATCCTGCAAACCCCTGGCCCCAGCAACCCTGTCGCCTCGCCCCCCTGCCCACTGCTCCCCCAGTGCCCATGCCCTGATCTAGTTGCCCCACCCAGTACTCCCAGTCCTTGTCCTAAGGCAGTGACAAGAAACAGACACAAACCCGCGCCCAAACACCCCTCTCTTGCCTCACACACTGGTTTTTGGGTTGCAAGAAGTGTCATGACCTGGTGTCCCAGATGTCCTCCCTGCTGTGAGGACAAGACCTTGGAGACCAAGCCAGCCCCACTCCCAGGGCTGGTTGAACATCCCCTCCATTCCTCCCCTGCCTTTGAGATGCTCCTTGTTCAGCCAGGAGCTCAGAGCAGCATTGTCTGAGGTGTGTTGGGATTTGGTTTCTTTTGCCAGCAGCAGAAAATGTCTTCCAGCTTGGGCTCTTTTTGTAACCTCCGCAACATCAAGGTGAGCACTTCCCAGTAGGCCTTTCCCTTCAGAAGCAGCTAACAACAGGGTGGGTGGAACCCGTGCCAAGGCCAGCGGTGGCCTTTGAATCCTGCCTCCTTCTGGGATGCAGCCAAGAAGAAAGCTACCAAGGGGAAAAACACCAGCACCTCAGCACAGATTTGAGCGACCAACACATCTGAGACACCGTCTGGTTCCCCCAGCTCTGCTCACACTGCTCATCCCTTGGCAAGCGCTATGGTGTGCCAGAACAGGGCCACTGGCTACAAATGGGGCTGGGGAGTGGTAACAAGGGATTCTGGGTTGATACCATACTGGATCTGGCTCTTCTTCGCTCAGAGATGAGGTGAGATAATGGAGGAGAAAGGGAAAGAAGCTGGTGTGGTTTGTGGAGGACACAAAATTCCTGTGGGACCCTATCCCCAGTCAAAGGGATTCACTGATCCTCCCAGAGAACCTGCTCCTCCTTGGGGTCAGACCCAAGGTGGGTTACATGGAAACCACAAGGGCAGGACATGGGGTGTCCTTCCTGCTGCACTCCCTGCAACTTCACTGACTGGGAGGACAAAGCCCCACACAGAGGCAAAGCTACCACCTGCTCTCTGAGCAGCGCATGTCAGTGGGATGGGATTGCAACCATACTGATGGGGGAGAAATGCCTCAATTCTCCCCCGCTCTGTCCTCTGGAGGCTGGTGAGAAAAGAGACAAGGGAAATAAAAGCAAAATAAGTCCTTTGGCTCACTTAATGGCACAGTCAGTGTTTTACCTTCACAGTAATCCAGTAAGGAAATAGCTAATTATCTGAGATAAGGCAAGTTTTCTATTTTTGTCCAAAAAGATATTTAAAAATCATTTAGCAGTGCATCTCTTCAGCTAGTTTATCGTTTCCTCTTTGCTCCCCAAAACCAGACTGCAGTAGAGACAGCACAGGGAGGCACAGCCTGTGGCAATGCCATCTCTCCCGGGGCTGGCAGGAGAGGATCTTTGCAGAGAGAAGCCAATTAAGAGCCATCACTAAAGCATCAGCTGCTGGGAAATCAGGAGGCTCATTACCTCTCCTCTCCTGGCAGATGCAGACACCACAGCCTCCAGTAGCCACAGGTGCAGGAACACACTGCTGGGGTTAAGCTGTCCCCACGTGGCTAGAGGACAAGTGGTGTCAAGAGGGGACAAAGCACGGGGTGGGGGCACCTTGCTGGGGATAAGGCAGATGCTGTCCCCACAGTCAGTGGGGAGCCATGGGGCTTGCTGTGATGTCACTGGAGGGGTTGGTTTACTGATGGTGGCACACTGGAGGGTGTCAGCATCACCCCACACTGCTCATCTGTCCCTTCTGGTGTCAAATCTATCCCAGCACGGCTCCCTCCACAGTGTTCCCCTCCTGTCCCAGCAGTGTCCAGACACAGGGACGTTTGGGGACCACGTCTGCAGGTGTGCTGCTCCTCTGAACTGACCTCAGTTTTGCCCAGGTTGGATCTCAGAGGCAAGGAAGGGCTTTTACAGATGGACTACAGCTGCAGTAAGGGTGTATCTTGAAGGTGCATTTTAAATATTCTCACAGGTTTCTGCAGGGGCTTGCACTCAGCTTGCTCCCATCCTCTGGAACCTTTCAGACCCTTTCCAGCAGAAATCCCCCCACTCTGCAATGGCTCCCTCTTTACTTTTGGAGACATGATGCTTAATTGGTTTTTAATCCTTTCAGTATTTGCTTGCTTCATTTTTAAATCAGTCTTATTGCTTAATCAAAATGTCACAAGGATCAATCCCAGTGTCTCACAAAGTCAGAGCACAGACAGAGCACTGCCTTCTCCTGGCACAGAAAGCCAAGGGACAGCCTGATGGGCAAGGGGTCCTTCCTGCCACCCAGCAGGCTCCCTACTCAGACTCACAGTTATAGACGTGACAGGAAGATAGAACTTTATTCTCAAGCACCCGCGTTTGGCAGGAGATGTCCCTCCTGCTGCAGCTATCCTACCTTTCCCAGCACTGTGGTTACTGAAGTAATGGAAAGTGGATGGGTAGAGGGGCAAAGAAAGATGCCAGGGAAGGAGAAATGCAAATAAATGCAATATCTGCCAAAATGCCATCCTCAAAGTAGTATATCAAAGTCTAGGCACAGGCAGCAAACTTTTGACAGTATTAGGCTAGAAAGATGGAAGTGTTCCTTCCTGAGGTGCTTTCATAGCTGAGTGCTTTCTCCAAAACCCCAGTATCTTCCAGATGCCGACAGTGCTAAATTAGCATTACACATCACCTCACTTGTTTTCTAGAAGAGGAAAGGCAGGGAATGCTGCACCTGAACCTTGGCTAAACTGCTGGAATGGAGCCACACCACAGTTGTCAGGTGGGGGGGTGGTTCAAGAAATCTAAGACAGGTATTAATGGGTTATTGACATTTTAGAAGAGTTGTTGAGCTGGAGGGCAAAATCCTTGAGGATCCATATGAGGACAGATCTTCCACACTTCCACTAGCAGGTTGGCATAGGAAGGAGGGGTTCCTTAGCATGATTTGCTAATGAGAAAAAATTACAAGAGTTTTGAAAAACAGAAGAACAAAGTAACTGGGCTACCTTGAAGGCAGGAGAGGTGGAGATGGGATTAAACGCAGGGAGATACGATGAGGGGTTGCTAACAGGAAATGCTGCAGCAGGTAGGGAGTTCTTTGGCTTGCAACCAGGGAAAGGCCTGAGCCATTGTTCTAGCATGAAAAAGGCAGATCTGATGTTTGGGCAATTGGTTCAGCAAAAATATTCATGAAGGATAAATGGCAAGGCAGTGGTGGGCCACAGCTGGACTCCAAGAGTCATTTTCAACAACAGCACATGAAATGAATTTTAATGGAAAGGAAGCAGAGAGGAAGAACAGGGACCTGGCAGTGGCTGGAGTAACCTGTTAGGACAGAGGCAGATGGTTCCCCATCTGGGAACAGGGCCTCTCCTGGAGCACAGGAGGAAAAGGACTCTGTCTCAACAACTGAGTCCATTCAGCAGTACTAGTTGCTTGTAGTCTGGACCTGTGGAGGGAACTATGCAAGGGACTGATCCAAAAGATCCAGTTTTTTCTTTTTCTCTGCATCTTTTTTCTTTTCCTCCCCACACAGATACTCTTGATAACGAGTTGCTGCTATGCTTGTCAGCTCATGAGCAGTGTTGAATAGTGCCACTGATTTTTCTATCTTCCTGCTGCTGCTACATATGCACTCTGATGATCCCAGCAAAGCACAAGAGATATCTTATGAACTACAACCCTTTGCCACCTTGAGATGCTTTTAAGACCAACAAATCAACTGCCTGTGCAAAATCTGGAGGCAAAGACATGCTTGAGCTGACACATACCAGCTCAGTGCCCCAAAGCTTTGCTTGGGCATAATCAACTATTCCCATGGCACAGCATCCAGGCAGGCCCTGCTCTGCTGCACTGCCAACCTTCTGCACCTGCAAAACCCCTCCAACAGACACAAATCCAGTGTGTTAGTAGCAGGCCTAAACTGCAGGTAGGTAGAGGGCTGCTCCCCATGAGCTTTGCAGCCCCACAGCCTTTGCTTTTCAGCCACTTTCTAATTTTCATCTTTTCTGGGATCAGTGCTAATAAGCACCTGTCTGTGAGGGAGTTGACGTGGCACCTGAGCTAAACCTCACTACATGCATGCAAAGGGAGAGAGTTACTATCCAGTACCTGGATGTGGAGCAGCTGAGGCTGCCTCAAAATCATCTCCCACCATCAGATGAATGTGAGAGCAGTATGACATGTACAAATCAAGTGCTGCAATTTCCCGCCCCCCATTTAAGCTCTGTTCAGCCACAAACTACATCTATAAATAATAAACACCCAGCATTCAAGTGGTGCCAACTGGCAGTGACCCACCATGGCCTGCTGCCATCAAGGCATGATGAAGGAGAAACATAAAGGCACTTGTAAAATCCCTTGAGGGGATAAATGTTATTTTCCTACCATGCCCCCCAGACAATCAGCTAAGGGCAGAAAAACCATCACCCTAAATCTCTTCACCAGGGCTTCTAAAAAACATCTTGCAAGGGATTGGAGCACCTAGAAGAGATTCATCCTGCAACTGCCTAGGTGTGATGCATGCAGCACTCCCAGTTCAGGGAGAGTTGGGTGATGGGAAGCAGGAGAAGCCATTCCTGCACCCTGCAGAGCACAGGGTCCCACAACAGAGGACTCCCTCAGGCTCTCCTCATGCCCACTTGCTCTCAGCACCACACCCCCCACCATGCTGTGCCATGCTGATGGGTGCTCCAGCCGTGCTGCCTGCCCCAGCTTCTTTGCCACCCACGTGGGCCTATGTCAGCACCCCCCAGTCAGAAAAACCACCCTCCCTGCTGCTTCCCCTTGTTCAGACAAGGAAGGGAACACCCTCAGGGTCTTGCATCCACCTTCAAAGCTCCTGTTGCAGCCACCACTGTCACTGAAAACAGCTATCTCCAGCCTCCAGCAGTTTGGAGATGCAGGTGATCTTTCTGGAGTAATTACCAGCTCACTCCCTTAGAGGAGTTCATGGCTGTTAATTACTCCAATTACTTCCCGACACACAGAACCCAGGGCTCTCTGCAGCAGCACACAACACTGCCTGGCATTCTCCCTGCTCCCCCACATGCCTTCCTTCCCAGAGCACCCAGTGCCCCAGAACCCCTCCTGTGGGACCACACAGGGCATGTCAAAATGGACAAATGGTAGTGAGACACCACCATCACCAAGGAGAAAGAGCTAAACAGTTTCTTAAGAGATGCCCCAGATGCTGGCTCAATGCTGCTCCTCCAGGGCTGCCCCCTCACACAGAAGAACACCACAGGGCAACACTAAGCACACCCTTCTCCTTCAGGCTGCTGAAGAGGAAAACTCAGCAGAGCTTCCTAGTATAGGGCCCCCCTGCCTAGCAGGCTGACAGGGAGCAAACCCAAACTATGTCAGGAGCAGGACTGGGATGCAGCAGCTAGTGAGAGGTTCCAGACATCTTGAAGAAAGACAAAGAAGTTATTTGTGAGCAAGACTGGGGGCAGGAGGACTGATGGGGGACAGACACACCACAACATGTATTATGGGAATCTCAACTCTTAACAAAGTCACCAGAGTTCCTAATGTCTCTGCAAAGACATGAGGGTAAGAAAGCAAGACTCTGTCCTGCTGACCTAGCCTCAGGGGCTGGCCTTGTAAATGCAGGCCTCAGGAGGCTCTCCCCTCACAATATTAGGTTGCTCTGACTCCTGGCAGCTTCCCAGGAAACAAGAGCAGGTACTGCAGTTGTCACCACAGTCCTCAATGGTAGCAGCCAGCCCCAGACCTCCTGCAGCTTAGTCCTGCATAGCCATGCTGGCAGACACCACAGGAAAACTCACACACTAAAGGGATAAGGCTTTTTGGAGTTAGGTAGAGACATTATACCCCAAGATACTCACAGGGCAGAGGTGCAAACAGCTGATTTCAGCCTCCCAGTACAGCACCACCACTTCAGGCAGGACCACCAATATCTCAGACATTGCCACTGCATCCCTGCCATCACACAGGGCTGTGCCCACTCAGTCATCTCCAGCCTTGCACCTGATCTGGGAGGCAAGCCCTGACCCCTCACTAGGGTGAGCACAGCTCCAACCAGGCCTCCAGAGCACCACCAAGCAGCAGATGATCCCCACCACGACCCAGGAAGCAGAAGAGGACCTTCTCAGGAGCAGGCACTGAGGTGGGCACAGTCTCCCCCTGCCCACAAGACAGTTTCAGAAAGCAGACAAGGAGGTGAAAACCTTGCCTAGAAATCACACAGCATGAGTTAGAAAGTGCACAGGACTAGGAGTGTAAGTGTCTTTATTGCTTTGGTTTCTTACAAGTGAGGTATGTGCATCCAGACTTGCTGCAAGGAGAAATCCATGTTTCTTGTAGCACAGCACAGGGGATCAAGGGACACTGAGCACACAAGTTTCAGTCTCTGTCTTCTCCCAGGCATCAGGGAAGAGAGACCCTAGAAAAGTAAGGCAGCTGCCAGCTGAGGAAGTAAAGGTTTATGTAAAAGGTTATTGCTACAAGACCTCAAAGGTTGGGGACAGCTTTTCCAGAGCCTTCAAAAGACACAGATTCTGAGCTTAGCATTCCCAGCAGACAGAGTACAGTGGGGACACAGACAAGTCCTCTCCTCTACCAACCTCTGCTCCCTCTAGGGAAAAAATCAAGGCAACCAGAGGCAGGTATTAAGAGCCAGAAAACCAAGATGGCATCAGCATTGACCCAAAGTGAAGCTTCTATTCTTAGCTGGGAAGAATGCAGACCAAAGATGCTCGTCACATAAAGCGAAACACTCCCCAGCCCCTCCTCACCCACAGCTGAGCCAGCACTGCTCTGCTTACTGAGGAGGTGCTGGGCTCCTCCACATTATTCATTCAAGCAATGGCCTGGGGCACAGAGACCTTCACATCCTTCATCTCAAGAGACCCAGCAGTGTCCCATGACACTGGCACAGTACTACCTCCCTTGCTCATCCTCTGAGCGCAAAAAGAGGACAACTTCCTGGCCCCTCTGCTTTGGGGCAGCTCAGCGCCTTCTCCTTCCATTCCTCCAGTCTCCGGGAATAGGTGCTGTGAGGATGCTCCCATACCTGGTTGAACCACACAGAAAATAAAGCCAGAGACTAGGAACAAAATAAAACAAAACCAGAACAAAAGTTGGAGTGAGGCCCCAGCCTGGACACCCCACCAGAGAGCCAAAGGGCACAGCAGTAGAGGAGCTGTGGCCAAGCCAGCTGACAACTGGCACTCAGGCATCCACCAGTGTCAACCCATCATGGAGGGCACGCTTCCACATGTAATAGGTGGAACGGGCTGTGAGTGGGAAGCGGGCACTGAACTCCTTGTAGGTTGGAAAGGTCTTCGACTCAAATCGCTGCTGCAGGAACAGCTTGGCCTGTGCCTTGAACTGGGCAGTGGCAATCACATCCATCACAAACATCCGGCTATTGGCTCTCTCTGACATGGCATAGCCTGAAATGGTAGTGTTGCATGGCATGGTAGGCACTGGTTTATCCATGTGTGTGGTGGCTGCCTCCACATGGCACTGGGGCTTGATGCCTGGCTCCACTCTCTGAGGTGCCAGGGAAGCAACACGGTTCAATGGCCGGCTGGCACTAGTCCAGGGCAGGCGATGCTGCCTGATGGCCTGGCCATGGCCCTTCCAAAACCAGTAGGCTGTGCTGGAAAGAGATGGGTAGCGCAGACGGTACTTGCAGAACGGCAGCTGCCACTGCTGGACCTGCCTCCTGGCCACATGTCGCAGCTGCATTCTCCAGCACAGAGAAGGCTTCAGCCGCAGGAGGCTCCTGGGTACCGGCCGGTCTCCATTCCGTCTCTTCCTAACAGGCATGCTGTCTGGCTTCAAATGCAGGAGTGGCTTTCCTATAGCTACAGTTTTCTGGTTATCCAAGGGTGACTGGGGGTGTTTGAAGTTAGGGTTCTCCTTGATTGCTTTCCGTCGCCAATTGTAGTAAGTGGACCTGGAGATGCCAGGGAAGCTGCGTTTGAAGCACCTGTAAGGAACCAGAGTGTTCATAGAAATACATTTCTCCAAGTAGGATTTGGCTCCCTGCATGAAGATGCCTGCTTGGATGGGGTCTAGGGAAGGACTTGGGGATCTCAAGCTCCCCCGTGAATTTGCTGGTTCATTCATATCAGCCTTTTTTGGGACATCCCTGTGAAGCTCCTGCAACCTGTGGGCCTCAGACAGAGCAGAAGCATCACCATTGACCATGCTCTGCATCTCATGCTTCCAGGCATAGTATGTGGACCGGGAGATTTCTGGAAACATTTGTCTGAAGTGCTGGAGGGGGATTATATTGCCCTCCTGAAAGCAGGACTGGAGGAAGTGTTTAGCTGCAAACCTGGCAGCCGCTTTCTGCCGGTGTTCACGAGACTGGCGCTTCCATCGGTAGAAGGTGCTCTTGGTAATACTGTACCGGTCACGCAGGTTAGAGTAGGTCAGCTGGGGGTCACTGTTCAGCAGCTCAAGGGTCTTCATGGGCTGGACAGGACGTTCTGGTGAAGGTACTGTGGGTTCTAGTTCCTCCAGGCCAACCACCGCCACAAAGTACTGCGCTTTGAAGACCTGCCGGGAGAGCTGCTGCCCTGACCACATGATGTGGAGCGTGGAGGTTTGCGGGCCACACTTTCTGGGCCGGATGAGCCGGTTGAAATAGGGCCGGATCTTCAAGTTGCTCATGGGATAGATAGAGTAGATGTTACACTGCAATACTGAGGCAAGCGCATATACATGCCACATGTTGGCAAAGGTGCCAGGGAAACAGGTAGCTTTGATATCGGCATCGAAGATGGCCTCCAAGATAGCCATGGGAAGGCTGGTCATCTCTGGGGTCTCTTCAGTGCAGAGGGAGTAGCGGGCAGCCTGCAGCATCACTTTGGAATCAATCATGCCATTCAAGTAGTACTGCTTGTGCAGCAGCATCTCCACCACAGTACGCACCTGCAGCTCCAGGCTGAGGCTGGGGTTGCCCCAGAGCAGCACACTGGCAGCCTCAAAGAGGCGGTTTCCCTCACCTTTGCAAACCAGAGGCAGCATGTTACTTGGAGCATCCTCAGGATAGAGGCTCCTGGCTACTCGGTCAACCTCTAGCTCCTCTTGGAACTGACTCCCACAATAGCCAGGCAGGGAGAAAGATGACAGGGTCCTCTCCGCCTCCAGTGCTGCACTGGTGAGGCCATCCAGGCCAAAGCATTCAGTGGCTTCCTGTAGCTCCTGCAGCACAGACTGCACCAGCTGGTGTCGCTGGATCATCCTGAAAGATGACAAAAAGAAAGAAGTCACTGGAGATGAAGATGGCGTACACTCCAGACTGTCAGGGGCCTGGCCTCCAGGTCCAGCTCCTGCCCAAAGGACAGGATGGGGAGAAAAAGGTAGATGAAAGGCCACTGCTCACCCCTCCACTCACACTCCCAAGGACAAAGGAAGAAGCCTGGGTCCTCACAGAGAGATCTGGGACCGGGACATGGGCTCAGCTTGCTCTCCAGTGACCTCCAGTGGGCAGCACACATGGCAAACAGCCTCCACATGTCTCAGTGAAAACTAAGGAGTGACTGCATCCATTGGGGTGGGAAGCCACATCACCTCCCACTTCTTCACATCTGGCTTTGTGCCCAGCATCACTCCTACACCGGTCTCTCCCACCAGTAGCTCCATCATTCCCATTTTACCATTCCCCTACCAGCACCCAGAGAGAAGGATTTCCCTCAGAGGGAAGACATTTGTCACCTCTGCAGGAAGGGACCTGCGACAGAACCACACTACATGGGGACATGGAGGGACCTGGCTCAAACTATTCAAGCTCAACAGAAGCAGGGGCAAGGCACTTGCCTCCTCCTTCAGAGCAGAACACTGCAGCTGCACCCATTGCATGCACCGAAAACATCTGTCACAGAACCTGGGGTGTAAGGAAGAGACAGCCAGCCCAAGTCACAGCTACTGCCTGTCTGAGCTGACACTAGATGTCACTTGCTGCTCAGCAGATACACATCACCAGCCAAGGAGAAGCCACAAAATGAGAGCTTCTCCTAGATCAGCTACCAGGCAGGAGGCAACCCAAAATGCAGACAGAGCATGAGCACTGAGTGCGTAATTCAGAGGCTACATGGAGCCCTCCTTTTTGTCTGAACCAGTCCCAGTCCTGTTCTCCCTCTCTCTGCATGCCAGTTCCCACTCATGCAATATGAAGGGTCAAACCTGCATTCCCATTTTTGTCCAGCTTTTAGACACCTATGTGGCTCTGCCCCCACCACTCCAAGGACTTTCATGATGGTTGTGCACTCTTTAACCCATGGTCCAGCTACATCAGTACAGCCCTCCTTTCACTGTCAGGCAGCTCAGGTTCCTTACTCCAGCAAGCCCAGTCTCTCTCTCTTGATAGTTTTCTCCCAGGGACCACAACACTCAAATAAGAAGCCAAATCTACTTGATTTTCTCCTAAGGTTCATTCCCATACCACCCCCAACACGCAGGGCATCACTTTGCATCCTTCTCAATTCACATTCCAACCAGAGCCCACCATCTCACAATACTTCCCAAGTATCATTATGCACTCGCAGCTCTGTGGGAGGTGGGCAACAACTGAGCCAGGCAGGAAAAGCAGGAGCTCAGTAAAGCAGATATCCTGCCTTACCTCTCCCATTTCTCAGTCCAGCTGCAGATATGGTTATTAATGCCATAGAATCTACAGCCCCTGACCAAACCACAAATGAAATGAGAATCCCATGGACACATACAGGCTTGTCACCAAAAGGAGCCTCCTTTCTGCTGTTACCCCTTACCTTTATCAGGCCACAGGTAGTCACCAAATCAAGTCACTTCCCCTGCTCCAAACTCCCCCAAGATCTGCATGTTAGAGGCCAGAAACCTCTTAATAGCTGCTCCCACAGCTGTGGGGCATCATCTATCAGAGGCAAACTTAGGAGAATGTACACAGCTGTGAAGCAGAGAAGATAAATTTGTCCTAAAATCCTGGTCTGAGAAAGTATGGGGTTTTCACTTCAGGTCAGGTGTGTATCATTGTTCTCCTGGGAGTTAACAGAAATTTATAGACATTTAGAGAAATTTTGACTAAGCCCGTGGTGAGTAAGATGTGCTTGAGGAGCTGAAGCAAAGACATCCCCCAGGAAAGCTGTAGGGCTGAAAGAGCTCAAGTCCTCCTTCTGTGGGGCCCGTCAAACCCTTTAGGAGCCAGCCACCCACCCCTGCAGCAGCCACCCCTTCCCCTTTCAGCAGTCACAGCCTGCTAAGCACTGTCCCACCAGCAGAGCCAGGAAAGGCAAGACAGGCTATTTCCCCCCCCTTCCCGAAGAGAGTGAGTAGCTGACATAGGCTCAGGAACATCAGCAACAACCCCAGTCTTTATGTCCTAGGGGCATTTTCCACCCCCTTACAGCTCGGGGGAGACAGAGGGAGGGAGAGCTGGGGGCACAGGATCTAAGCCTTTTTTTTCAGTGATAACTCCACAGCCTCAATGTCACCGTCAGCTCAGGCTGCCCAAAGCAATCCTAAGGCAAAACCCACAGCTGAAACAGCAGCAATGAGCTCTTGGGGCAGGGTGGAATGGGGCTTGGGTAAATCAGAAGCCAAAGTCAGACAAGCTGGGGGACTTGGTTCATCGCCAGATCAAAGGCAGCTCTCAACACAGGGGACCTGCTGCAAAGGGAACACTTCTCCCTGCACACCCCCAAGGAAGCCAGCCGAACACGACAGACAAGTGCTCACTGAACTGCCTCAGCACCAAGAGGTAACCAAGGGAACTTTCCGCAGCTGATAAAAGAGGTTTTACCTAACTTGGCCGCTTTTGCATTGTAACAGATAAGGAAACACTTGCAGATCACGTTCCCTCACCTAAACAGATGGGCTGGTGGCATCCAGTAATGCAAGTTCCCCCAGCTAGCCCCAGAAAGCGCTCCGGCCAGCAGGAATCCTTAAGAGTTCGGGTCCCGCCGCCCGGGAGTACTGGCAGCTTGCAGGAGCAGGGTTGTCCGTGCATCCCAGCCCAGCGGGGTTAGGTGCCTCACTTCCCAGCACAAGCTGCGGGATCAGCCCACCCCAGAGGTAAAGGCTTTCACCTGAACCACCGCGATCGTACAGCAGGAGCACAGTAGTACTCTCCAGGTGTCTTAGGCTAGAAATATCACCGGGGGAGTTTCAGTGGGCGAGCAGCACCGGCAGCTCAGGGTGTGGGCAGCCTGCTGAGTCTGCCAACACCCACATGTGCACCGAAGCCCGCAAACACCGCTCGTCGGGAGAGGGAATAGCCCGGGAGGCACCATCCCCTAGGCCGGAGCGCTGCAGCCCCTCGGGCTGGGGCAGTGGCCGCCGAGGCGCCGCCTGACAGCCCCCAGCCCGGTACCCACGGGGGCGCACCCGCGGCCGCTCCCCCGGGCGGCACAGGCGGCTCTGGGCGGCCGCCGGGACGGGCACAGCCCCGCTACCCGGGTGGGAGCACGGGCGGCCGCTCCCCTCGCCGGGACACAAAGGGGCGCACAGCCCCCGGGCGAGGGAGCGGCCGCCGGTGCCCGGGCAGAGCCGCAGCACAGGGTGGGACGCCCTCCCGCCGGGGGAAGGTGCCGCCACAGCGGGACAGCCCGCAGGGTCCGGGGTAGGAAGGGACGGCGCGGAACCGCAGCCCCGACGACGCCCGGCACAGCCCCGCACTCACCTGGCTCCGCGGGTCAAGTCACGCCCCGCCCGCGCCCCGGGCCGCCCGCACCTTTAAGGGCGGCGGCAGGAAGCGGCGCGGAGCGGCGGCCGCCCCGGTGCCAGCCCCGCAGTGACCCCCGGGAGGAGCGCGCGGCCGCGTGCGGCGCCGGGCCGAGCCGGGCCGGGCCGGCCCCGCCCCCCC
>JAWWEU010000158.1:40826185-40936452 GCA_035583155.1 Acropternis orthonyx | reverse complement strand
GCCATCCCCGCCGCCCCGGCCCACATGAAAGCGGAGCGGGCTGGGGGTCACTTCCAAAGCTAAAGTGATACTGGCCATTGTCCCGCCGCCGCTTTGCTTAAAGGGCCCGCCGCCTCCGGCCGCCCTGCCCCGGTGTGCCCCGCAGCATCCTCCTGTCCCACACACCCCCCGGGCTTGCAGCCCCATGGCGGGCAGCAGAGCCCACTGGGGCCGCGGGGTGTGGGCAGGACGCCCGCGTGGAGCACCCCTGGCGTCCCACGGGGATCAGGCAGGTCCCGAGTGGGTGTCACTGCAGCCCCGGGGTTGGCACAGCTTGTGTGTGTGTCTGCCCCCGCTCCCCTCTCATTCCTGTCGAGGCCACAGTCCTTCACTCCTGCCAGCTAGAAGATAGTTACCCTTTCCTCTCTCCTGCCCAAGTGGTGCCCTTTCCCCGGCAAGGCCAGGCTAGTAGGACCCCGGGGCTCCTAAGGCAGATGAAGATCAGGTGTGCTGCCCTTGAAAACGTTCTCGTTTGTCTGTGAGAAGCACACAGATGACAGCAGCCTTCTCCCTGCCCTTGGCTCTGGGCAGCCTCCTGGACAGCCCTGCATCTGCCTGCCTGTGCTTGGGCCCTCCGTGGAGCTGCCTTCTTTCCCACTATCTCTGCCCCACTGCCTCCCCAGCCTAATCTCGGGGCCGAGGTCCCCCTCCTTAACTCCTGCTCTCACAATGGGCTCATCCTGTCCTTCGGGTATCACGTGAGGCTGTGCAAACAGCAGGGGCATCAGGCACCTCTCTCCGGCATCGCTAAGCTGCCAACACCAGCTCCACCCCACGGCCTCTTCATGTGCCCAGAACCCTAGAGCTTCCTCCAGCACCTATCTCATCCCAAGCTACACCACCCCAAGACAGGACCCCAAGGAGACCATCTGCTCTTGGGTGTGAGGGCTGGGCACATTTTAACAGCAGAGTTTGGTCAACAGGAAAGAGTTGCTGTCTTCGCTATCTGGTCTTGGTGCCTCATGTCCCCTGTGTGTGTAGCTGTGGTTGGAGACAGAACTAGTTTCCTCTCCCCAGCTTATCCCTGAAACCTGTCACAACCCCGCCCAAACCCAGTGAGGGGGACAAAGTAACTCCTGATGCCAGAGACTTCCTGCCACCACTCTCAGGGAACCCTCACCTTGGCACTCATTTCTGCTGCATCATTTGGCAATGAGAGGGCAGGAAGGCTCAGCATGTATGGGACTCTTGTGCAATTCAGGAAGAAATTAAATACAGACGTTTCAAATGTGGGAAATGCTCCCTCTCCTGCTGCCTTCCCTTCCACATCAGCCCAGGAGCAAGCATTGCCACGCAAATCAAGGCATACCTTCACTGCTCAGAAGCAAATACCCCAGAGCATTTCCCCCCCCTTCTCTTGTCTCACATCTGAGCCCAGGAACACAGGGGGATGCCAGGCAAGGAGGTTTGACAGGAGGAATGGGCTCCCTGGAAGCTGTGGACTGGCTGCTTGAGAGTCCTCCCAGCTTCAGTTAGGAGTCACCACCCCAGGTGACACCGAACCCCGGCCTTCAGTGCTCACGGGCGTCACTCTCACTGGACACAGAGAAGCTACAGTGCAAGGAAGAGAGACCTAAATCATCCCCTGGTGAGCTTTTTCCTCCTCAGGCAATCTTTGTATCTCTAAAGCCAGCTTCACTCTTGCTATCAACCTGTCCAGTCCTGGCTCTTTCCCCTCTAACCCGCCCCTCCCCCGGCAGGCTGGTGTTCATATCCACAGCTGCTGAGCTTCCCTTCTCATCCTTCATCCTTTTAACTTCTTCGGTTGCAAATGCAAAGTGGTGCTCACAGGGCAGTGAGACACTGGTAAATGCCAGAGTCAGCAGGGTCAGTGATTAACATAGGAGCTGGAAAACACACAAAGAGACAGCCTGAGCAGTTCTGTTATGCAGATGACTGCACACACACGCTTCCAGCTTATAAACAAGTAGTTAACATTTTTCTGTTCCTTGGAGGAGTTCGGTAGGGGACCAGAGTGCTTCCTGCTTTGGTGCAGGATGCTTCAGCATGACAGTAGGCTATGGAGACCTTTGCAGTTTAGCTCTGGCTGCCAGAAGCTTTTTTACCTGTTGGCTTTAATCTGCCTGCTGCAGCCCATTCTCTCTCAGACAAGGCCCAAAGAAAAGGTAGAGAGAGGTCAAGTTGCAGGGCATCTCAAGGCACCGTGTTTCCAGCCATGCTGCAAGGCAGGTTTTACTGCTCCAAGTTTGGGCACAGAGTCTTCTTCCAAGTCAAGAGCAACCTCTGTGTTCAGCAGATAAAATTTTTGTTGACTTGAACTTCATGAGTAAGGGTGTCTCAATGACTTGGTATTGGTTTCTGTTTAATAAGGTAGGGCTTCCTCTGGTTCTGTCACTGGAATGTGACAATCCTGACAGTGCCATACATGGGGACATTTAACACTCAGTTATCCATCACATCAGGAAAGTTCCCCAGTTCTGCCTTCACTGCCGACTAAGGAACCTTCAGGAGTGGAGGCAGTCAGAGCACCCTATCCACTGCAGGGCTGTCCATGGGTGGACCAGAGGAGACTATTCAGATAGGATGGGATATGACTGAAATACCTGGGCAGCCAAATGCCATTTGGGGCAGGTCAGACTGTGGGCCAGTTGCCAAAACCACCTCTGGAATTGGAACAGGTTGACTCAAACTACTCTATGATGCACTTATGATCTATACATGGGCTAAATTGACAAGTCCATGCCCTTAAAGCCATGGCTTCTATTTTTCCCATCTTTGTCCTCCAGAGCACTGCAGAATCTGAATCTGACTGCTGTTATTCTGAGAAGTCAGGGGAGTTGGGACTGCTGAGGGGCTGACAGAAATGAGTTTCCAGGAGGGTCTTAAGTGTCTGCTGTCTTGGTTCAGTTTCTCTTCTGTGCCTGGCCTTGCAACACAAGGAAAGAGCAATGAGCAGAGCTTGCAGTCTGAATTGGCAACAGAAATATGGTTCCTACAGCTGCAATAAGCCCACCATTCTTAGGGGGAAGAAATGGCAAGTGGTTTCTGGTATGATTGTTCCCAAGAGGGAACTGGAGAACGTGGACTCTGCACCAATTTTTGTAGTAACTTGTTCAAGGTGAATGACAGAAGACCTGTTTTGGGTTTCACATCATCTGGTATTTCTCATTCCCAAACCTGAAACCACCTCTAAACCCATTGCCTCATGCCTGTGCTAGAGCCTTTATAGTGATGCTCAGATAGACTGCTGGGCTCTGCAGAGAGGTCCTGTGAGGCACCCTTCTGTCTGTGCATGCCCTAGGACAGTGCTGGACACCAGCAGACAGTGGATTTTGTTCAGTTCTGCTTACATCACATCAAGAGGGAGAGTGACAAACTACAGGGAGTTTTCAGCCAAGAGCAACAGAGTTGGAGTGATTGAATTATAATAGAAGACTGTGAGGAGAAATTCTGTTCGGTGATGCTGAAGTGAGACCTGGTCGGCAAGAACATCAAGTGCATCAACCTCAACACCTGAGTGCAGTTAACAGGAGTGACTTCAGCCATGTGACTGAGGACAGAGGGGGAAGCACAGAGGGCAGAAGCATGTGGCCTGAACTTTAGGACAGTTTCGTGGCAAGGCCCAGCCAGGAGTTTCATCTCCCAAGGGAAGTGGGGGACTGGCCTGTGCATTAGATCCCACCTTGGACAAGAGACTGGGTCCTCAACTCTCCCACACCCTATTGCCCTCCTCCTTTGAAGTGACTCAGCACGCCGGGTCATTCCCCTTTCTCCAGCACTCCTCAGTGTTGCCTCCTTCCCATGCTGTAGAGAACATGCAGGGGCCTCAATGCTGTTCTCTTTCTGACCTAAGATCCCTTCCTATAGCACCAGGGGACCTCTGTGTTGTCTCCTGAGAGTCACTCAGAGTACTGCGTTCCTCTCCTAATGGTGACTGCCTCCCAGTTCATCTTCTGGGTGATGTTCAGCATTGAACAGTCTAATGCACCAGGAGTGCACGAGAGAGCCAGGTCTGCCTGTACCCTGCTCTGGGGTACCAGAGCCCTGACACTAGGTGGTCCCATCTCTAATTCACCTCTGCTCAGCTTAGGGCTCTTTTCCCTTCTGGCTTCTGACCTCCCTCTTCCTTCCCACTCTGTGAGATTGGAGGGAAGGTTTGAACTTGGTGTTGGCACCGTGCTCTTGTTCCACAAGGCCCCATGAGGCTCCCTGGCACATGGGAGGGAATTAAACATGAAGCACCAAGGGCAGTACCACAGCACTGAGCAAGAACCAGGAGTCTTGGCCACATCCTGGGGTCCTGGCCATAGGTGGGAGGGGTGGAGGAGAGCTGGGAACTGCAGGAGATTCAAAGTCAAGATCAAAGCATTTCCCTCTGAAGCCCTAACACTCTTCTTCCCTCCCACTTGCACATAAAAGCACTCTCCCCTCAGCGGGCTCTCCACTGGGGAAGGTGGGTGGAGGAGGGGTCTGTTTTCCCCCTTGCTTTTCCTGTGTTACTAATAATTCTTCTCGTAGGTGAAATGGTGAAAATCCTTCACCTCTCCTCCCCCATTCCTGCTTCTTACCCAGATCCAAAGGGCCTGAAGCCATTTCAATGGCTGTAAGTTCATGGCAGACCTGGCCTGCTTTGGGGTGTTACCAGCCGATGCCAGCATGGGGGAGATGCAGCAAGCAAAGCCTTTGAAGTGTACAGTAGAAAGACACTTAGAGGCAAAGCACAAGGAAGGAGGATTGAAAAGAAAGCAGAGCAGTTTGGCCCACAGGAGGGGGAAAGGCTAATTAAGGCACAATGTGGAGAAGGAAAAGGCAGAATCATTAAGATATCACAGCAGGAGCCCGTGGTGTGGCTCCATGGAGGTTTAAGCCATGCTGAGCCTGGCCTCTGCTGTTTGCCTCCCTCTGTTTCCCATTCCCAGCCTTCACTTTAGGGTGGCACAGGAGTGTGAGGGACTCCGACAGCCAGTTCAGGTTGCTGGTCCAGCTGATAATTAGTTGGTTTACTTCATGCCCTCACAGAGCAGAGCTGAAACTCAGGATGGGAGTTTTCATTACCTCTCCCTTACTAATGATCTGACAGAGGGCTAAAGCTTTCAGGTGATCCCAAACTGAAAGAAGCTGCAAGCTCCAGTAAGGACAGGCACATATGAAGAGACTAGAAATTGGAAACATGGGCAGGAAATAGTGGATTCAGTTTTGGAAAGCCCAGGAAGGAGATAATCTTCTGGCAGTGCTTCATTATGCAACATCAAACAAAGCCAGCAGCATTAAGAAAGAGCTGTGAAAGAGGGAAAGCAAGCTGCAGAGTCAAGGCTGAAGTTTTGTGTTTCTTTCTGTGATCACCACAACTGCTGCTGACTTCAGAGAACACCCAGGACCACTTGGCCCTCAAAAGCAAAGTCAGGCTTCTTCCTACATCCCAGCTACAGGCCAACAGGCAGAAAGGGACTGCAGGGAAATGGGAGCACAGAGGGGCAGTGGGGACCGCCATGAGTCGGGGCGTGCAGGAGGACCTGGCCTCACCAGTCCAGGGTAGGGCAAAAATGCATCGAACAGGAGACAGAGGAAGATGGGGGATGGGATGTTTCACACCTAGCAAAGCAGGACCAGATGGGGCTGGAGTTAAACACCACAAGGAATTAGCTTGAACTGCCTCAAGGAGCCAAAGCCATGCCCAGCTCTTGCTTCCCTGGATTCATGGCACTTTAGTGCCAGGTTAACCATGCAAAGGGGGTTTCTCTTAGGTCTGTAGCTAGTCAGGGAACTGAGATATGGCCCTTCAGTGCAAACAGACCCATAAAACCCTGCTCAAGTTGTGATTCCCCAGTCCTTTCCCAAGCCCTGCCCCCAGGCACACACTGAAATGGCCATGGTGTTTGCTGGGGGAGAAACGTGAGAAGTAGAGCTGGAGTGCTGTAAAAGATGCAAATGTTACTGTGCTGAGAGTTGCTCTGAGTGTCTAGGGGACAGCCTTGGAGAGGGGACAGAGAGGCTCCGAGAAGGCACTTCTCTTTTGTTCTTGATCTTGGCTGCCTTAGGAGGGTTCCCAGGAAAAATCCCGAAGGTGATACACTAAAGGGAGCTCACTTGTGCTATATCAGGTGGTAGTCGTGGGGTGATAGGGACAGAACAAAGGGCAGGGAGGAGGAAGAGGTAGGAGGAAGGGCTTGGGATAGACAGTTGTGGCCATCTCGCTCCCTTGGTGCTGAGAAGCCACTTCATCAGTTGGGAAGGGAAGGGGAGGAATATCCCCCTGTCATAAAGTGGATAAGAGAGCAAAGGAGTCAGTTCAGTCCCGGTAACTACTGACAAGGTGACACACACAATTGCCACAGCTGCAGTGCTGCACCACGCAAGGATGTGACTGCCTAGGAGCAACCGCCACCCAGGTCTGATGCAACAGCTGAGAAAAAGAATTCTTTTAACATAAAAATTAGTCATCACTGAGGTCAGGTTTTCAGAGGGCTGATCTCTGCCCTCTGGAGCTTAACCTTTAGGTATGACTGATAGCACTGTGAATTCCATCAGTAAAAGAGTTGAGAGAGGGAGATGAGGGCAAGGAGAAAGGGACACTGCTTAAGGAGAGGGCCATTTGCTGAGGAAACACTCTGATGTGTCTTCTTTCATGCCCGAGTCCATATACTCTGATTTTTGTGTATTGAAGTATCTGGACCAGTGAGCAGCAAGCAGCAGAGCAAAGATGAAGAAGATGAGGATGAGGGAAGAGAAAGAGGGCTGGGAGGCAGGGAACCGGAAGAAGAACAAAGCTACTTCGCGTATGGGAAGAGGGACCCACGGGTATGTGCAGAAGTCCAAAGGCTTTGCAGAAGAAATGGCATCAAGAGTATGGTAGGTGTGAGAGGCACACGAGTAAGGAAGGGATACCAGCTCATAGGATTCCTCATCTCATATCATCAGACTTGTCCAGAAATGTACTTGTTTTGAAACATTTCATAACCCAGAGTTATAAAACCAGAACCCAGCCCAAATCTGAAAAAATAAAAATGTTGGTTTCTGTATTAAACCTGGGATCACTGAGAAGCGAAAGAGGGTCCATTCACTGACAAAACCCATTGCTGCTTTCTTGAAGTCCCTCCCTGCCCTCTGCCTGGGGTTTCGCGCTGGGAGCACACACCGCCATTCACCGTAGCGTTGGGAATCGCTGCCTCATCCCACGGGCCCGCCTTTAGAAATCCCCTGCAGTGGCCACCACAAGTTGTGTGTCCTCTCGAAGCAACCTGAAACTTCACTGCCTACGCTCAAAACAAGCCAAACGCGCAGAATCAGTACCAGCCCTTCTTTCTTGTGTGTCCCCTGTGACGGGTGGGCAGCACCCGCGGCCCACGGGGACCATCCCTCGGCCTCTGGGATAGCAAGAGGGAGCAGCCCAGCTCCTTCCTCAGGAGGCGAGGGGCCAGTGCCCGGTTTCTGCGGCCCGGGAGCCGCGGGCCCGCAGTGTGAGGTGCGGGACGGGAGCGCGCCCGCCGCCCCGGAATCCCCATCCGGGGCGGGACCCGACGCGGGGGGGCCCGCACAGACACAGCGTCGCCCGCCAGGGGGCGCCGTGCCCGCGGGGTCTCCGTGGTGGCGCCGCCCGCGGAAGCGCGCGGGGGTGGCGGTGGCGGCGGCGGCGGCGGCAGCGTGAGGGCGGTCGGAGCGGCGGGAGGGGCTGATACCGGGCCGGGAGCGGGGCTGACAATCGCTGTGCGGCGGCACCCGATGGCGGAAGGCGGTGGCAACGCGGGGGCCGCCGGGGCCGCCGTGCGGTGAGGAGGGGCCGGGCCGGGCCGCGGCGGAGGGGAGGGGCGGTGGGACCCCCCCGCTCACTGCCGGCCCCCCACCGTGTCCCTCCCTTGTAGGGCTGCCCCCCGGCTGGACGGGCTGTTCGTGCGGCGGTTCCTGCGGCTGCTGGCCGTGCTCTTCCCCGGGTGGCCCTCCCCGAGCGCCCTCATGTTCCTGACGCTGCTCGGTGTCGCCTTGCTGGGTGAGCCGGGGCGGTGGGCATGGGGGGCGGCACCCCGAGTCTGCTCCCCCGCCTTGCCCTGTCACCGCCGCCCTTTAATTCCTTCCCGTGCTTGCCTCTCTCCTCCAGAGCAACTGGTTATTTACCAGGTCGGTGTCATCCCCAGCCAGTACTATGCCGTCTTAGGGAGCAAGGACTTCTCCGGGTTCAAAACACTGACTGCGGTTGCCCTGACACTGATCATAGTGAACTCCACGGTAAGACCAGAAGCTCACATGTCTTGGGAGAGGAAAAGAGAATTGCCCGTGGCTCCTGGCATGATCCTGGTCACGAAGAATCTAAGTCTGCTCATGCCCCATTAGGTAGCTACATGTGCGATAGATCACTAGTACAAACTGCTAGTTTTTATTTCATTTTGGGAAAAGATTGTTGTTCTCACTTCTCTTTTCCCATCTGTCTCTTTGCCCTTGTTACAGCTAAAAAGCTTCGACCAGTTTATTTGCAACATGATGTACGTGAACTGGAGGAAATCCCTCACTGAATACCTCCACAACTGCTACTTCCAAGGCCAAGTCTACTACAGCCTGCACGTGCTGCATGAGGACATCGATAATCCGTAGGCTGCCTTCGGCTTCTTTCAGTATCTTGCTTGGCTTCTCCTGGGCTGCTGTGCACCTTTTTCTGGCTTCTCTGTGTCTCTGGGTAGAGGTTTGAGCCCTCAATGCTTTTACCATCTAAGCACAAATACTCTCTTCTGCCCTGGTGGGGGAGGTGGTACCTCTTGCTGGGAATTCCTGTGAGTGCTGGTTGTGATTTTAGGGGTAGGATGTTACAAGGAAAGTGGATGCCCATCAGAACAGGAATCTACTGCTAGTATAAAACACGCTGTCTGCAAACTCAACCTTTGGCACTCAGTGTGACATTGCAGAGGGCCTGACTGGAGTCAGAGAGCAGTGCATTCCTTGCCTGCACGCAGCCAGCACATTAGGACAGTCCCTGTTCTGTTTGAACTTCAGCCACCAGAGTGTGCAGCTGAACACAGTTCTGTTGGTTTTTCAGGGGTTTTGATAACTTGTGGGAGCCACATCCAGGAAGGGCTTTGTTTTGCACTGCATTTCCCTTTTCCTGTTCCTAAGAAGGAAATGTCAGGGGTGACTTCAAATACAAGAGAAGGAGTCTCTCCCTGCTTATCGCAGCCCACCCCGACTGAGATCCCTCTCCATTTTGCTTCATGCATTGTCCTGTTTACTGCAGAGCTGCTCATCTACTTGGGCTGTGCAGTGAAGGTCACATGCCTCCCTTCCTCACAACTGCGTGTGGACCTTGGCCATCCAGCCTGTCGTTGCACACAGGGCACTGCTATCATAATTACGCTCTTTGAAGAGTTAAAGATGCTAAATTAGACATCATGTGAGAGGTCACAGAATCACAGAATACTCTGAGTTGGAAGGGATGCACAAGGATCATTGAATCCAACTCTTAAGTGAATGGCTCATGCAGGAATTGAACCCATGGTGTTATTAGCACCATGCTCTACCCAACTGAGTCAATTTCAGTGTAGAGGCTTTTTTCCGCCTCCAGAATTTAAAGAAGTTGTTATTAAATACTTGCTGAAAAATGAGAAGTCAAGGGATAACTTTTTCCAAATTCTGTGGCTTTATAGAGTTGTTTTGAGATTCCAATCTCTCCTCCCCTGGAGGGGGCACCTCTGGTCTAGTCACTGCACTGGTGGCAGCATCCTGGCTGTCTCAGATGTTTTTTGTCTGTATTGCTTTTCAGCCAGACCCCTTCCCTGGCTGCTTCTGCTGGCCCAGTGCTAGGAGATGACCCACATAAGAGCAACTAACTGTGCACAGGGGGAGCAGCAAGCAAGGACAGAGGGCTTGGCTTGGGTCAAACAGCCCTACATACTAGACAGTAGGTGATCATCATCATGCTGATGCACTTTCCACCCACTGTTGGGTTTACTCCCACCATCACTGAATGTTCATTTCTGATAGTGTTTTTGCAGTGATATGGAATTGCAAGGAGAGGTTTAAAGTCCATGCCTGTCACCGAGGCATGCAGTGCTTCCCAGGCAGTGTAGCACATTGGCCATAAGCCAGAAGCTCCTCCTTGCCTGTCTTTTTATTTGGGGGTGGGGGGAGGGGGCAGGCAGGGGTCCCTCACCACATGATTATTCTGCTCAGGTTTATTTTTAACCACAGAATGTGTTCACATTGTGCAGTGAAATGCAGGAGATAACTGGGTCAATCTGCTCTGCAGCAACAGAGCCAACTCTCCAGACCTTAGCAGACCACACTGCGGAGTATTTCCAATTACCACCTTGCTTCTGCTCCAAATTCCAGTCTTACTTTTTGGTGCCACTGCAAAAATTCTCTTTATCTTGCAATTCCCCAATGAGAATTTTTTCTCTGCATCGGGAACTTAGAGGATGAAACAGAGAGATGAAGAGACCTCCCATTATGCAGTGCAAACCAAGCTGAGTGTTAGATGCATGGATTTATCCATCTCAAAGGAGTCAAGGGTGGGTTCTAAGTGCCATACAAACACTTGCAACTCCTAGCAGGGCATCTGAATTGATGTTTATGTGTTTTCATTACGTGTTGCTTAGTAGCTTGTAAAAAGCAATATTCTCCTAGAGTCTGTAGCACAACTTAAATTACAACTTTATGGAAACAACTGCAGTCTGAGGAAAAGGAAAAACGATGACTATAAGGTCAGTCAGGGTGAGAGGTGCCCCAAAATTACACCCATTGCTGTTCCAGGGTTGAAGAAGATTTGAGAGATGAAAGTCCTTGTGGTTGTATCTGCACTGAGTCTAACCAGGAGTCCAGCCTTGCTCTTTATTATGGTCTCCAGCATTCATGGTCATGTCCTTTCCACTTAGGCATAGCATAGCAGGCTGAAGTCCTTATCTGTGTGCTCTGGATGGATGAGGTGCTGAGGGAATAAATATGCTGAAGTTCTTTCTAGTTACCCCAAGTGCAACTCCTGCTCAGCAGTGGAATAGGTGGGACTTGAGGGTCTGTCACCCATGTGCATACTGCCAGTGAGGTGAGAAGCTGCCTGCTCTTGGGAGCTAAAGCAAGTGGAAGCACTTTCTTCCTTGCAGCAAAGGAATGAGTTATTGTGGAAGGGTGGCTTTGATGGAAGTGTTTGTAAATATCCAAGAGCTGACAAAGGCCTGGCCTGTGCCCCAGCCAGTCCTGATGGCTCTGATGCCTGAGATGCAGCACCAGCACTGAAATTTTGGGGGAGAGTCAGAAGTGTTTTGTAGCCAGGAGAGGAGTAAAGCACAAGAATGCAGAGACCTTTAGCACAGAGTTGAGCAATGTTTTTGAAAGTGAAACAAAGGATTAATACAAGGCACAGGGTGAAAGTAACAGCAAGAACTGTTCTTCCTGGGTGCCAGGAAGGCTCTTAGATGAGTTCTGCTGGGCCATGGAAATGGTATCCTATGGTGGAGCAGGAATCCCAGCTGCAGGTCCCTCCCAGACAGGATTGTTCATCTACACCCTGTCCTAAGTTCACACAGTCAAAAAATCTGGCTTGTTCCCTTTTAGGAGTTCAGTACTGGTTCTTGCATCTAGACTTTAACACTGGCTCTTGATGTTGAGCAGGGACCAGCGAATCAGCCAGGATGTGGAGAGGTTCTGCAAGCAGCTCAGCTCCATGGCCAGCAAGCTTGTTATCTCACCCTTCACACTGGCCTACTACACATACCAGTGCTTTCACAGGTAAGGACACATCCTGGCCCTGCTTTCACACCTCTTTCCTATGCTCTCTTTTGAATCCTGGAACCCATGTTACAACTCCCCAGATGAATGTTTGTACACACAGGTGAGTGGTCTCTGTACTCCAAAGGGAATTCTGCCTTGGGGATGCTGGGGTGTGCAGTGTTGGCCCCCAAACCTCTGTGAAGGCGGAGAGAGATGATAGTTGAGGGCTCTGATTGCTTGAGTGCAATAGTGCAGGAATGTGCTTTTCTTGGATTACTAGCTGACCTCTTTCTCCTTCTCTGTAGCACAGGCTGGCTAGGCCCAGTGAGCATCTTTGGGTATTTTGTCATTGGGACAATTGCAAACAAAGTATTGATGAGCCCAATTGTGTCTAAACTTGTTCATCAGGAAAAACTGGAGGGGGATTTCAGGTAAGTCCCATCAGAGCAGTATTTTCACTGTCTCTTGGCAGCTCCTGCAAAAGTTTCATTTTTGTCCCCATTTAGTGCTATGTATGCAGCTACTTCCCTTGTCTGTGATTTTACCCCCACTCAGAGAAACCTACCTGTGCAATGGTGACCCAGAGTCCATGTGCTGATGGATGCCACCCATTTCACAGTCCTGTGTCATGACAGGCAGTGCCCTTGGTTCAGTCTCCAGCTCAGTCTTCAGGCTGCTTGCCTGGTCATTGCTGGTGCCTCTGCTAGGGGCTGCTAGAAGAAAAATGCACATGGAGCTTCGCTGGGTGCAGATGCAAGTTCAGTGAACTTCATCTACTGACAGAAATCAGGTTTCTGCTTCACCATCACGTTCATTAAGTTCCCAAAACAGCAGTCTTTCCATGTGCTCTATAACGCATCTATTCCCCCTTCCCTTGCAGGTTTGGCTGGGTGCATGGCAGGGTCTTTGCAGCTTTCCCTGGGGCTCAGGGCATCCATGGACAGCAGCAGAAGCTGCTGTGGCACAGGGAGCCCAGACCAGGACAATTGGCTGGGGTTATTCTGTATGGTGGAGATGCTGGACTAGCAGCAAACAGGAGGCACAAGAGCTAAGAAGATGCATGCAGAGAGCAGGATACCAAACATGCACCACTGAGCTGGCCTACAATGATATTACCATGTGCTAAGCTTTGGTCTCTGGTGCCTTTTTGAGCCTGTTGAGTATTTCTGTCAGGACATGCCTCAGATCAGTGCTCTGCCAGATGTAAGAGGAGTTTCCTTTAGCAAGGGTTTTGGCTACACAATTCACTGAGCCTTTGTGCACAATTAATATGTTTTTCTTGGTTGTCCAGGTTCAAGCACATGCAGATTCGTGTCAATGCAGAACCAGCTGCTTTCTACAGGTTAGTAGTGTTCATTTCTTTATATCCTCATAAGGAGTGTCCCAGTTCAGGGCATCCTTGTTGTATTCATGTATCCCAGAGGAGCCCAAGTCCTGTTGCTGCAGCCAGAGATTTCTGTGTCCTCCTTTCCACTGCAGCATCATACAGCCTTGACACACTGTATGTTCTTTGCATTCTATGCATCATCTGCAGAAATAATCCACAACTGGAGGCAATTGTTTTTCCTCTGCCTCCCTTCTAACATCCCCAGAGGCCAGATACAGGTTTGATGCTGGCTTAGAGACAGTTACTGATATTTTGCCAGGTCCTTACCTGGAAGATTGCTCAAAGTCTTATTACATCTTGTTCCTCTGGGGACTTGTTGCATGTTGCTAACATCCTGCTGATAACCTGCATGTCTTCTGTGAGCATGGTAGCTGCTGCCTGGCCACCTTACTTCTGCTTGCTCCTCTTGGTCAGTCTGTGCCCTGACCCTCCCTGTGTTGTACTGCTGCTCTGAATTAGCTCATTTACCCCAGACCTGAGCACACAACTGGGAGCCTGGCAGCATCTCCTTGTTCAGTGATGCCCTGAAGTCTGTTGAGCTGTTGCTTGGTTCACAGAACTGTTGAGAACTCAGGAAAAGAGCCATGATTTTACTGCAGCTTGTTTTGGGGTGGCAGGAGGTTGTTGCTTCTTTCTTGTCACAAGTCTGCCCTTGCCCTGCATGTTGTGAAATTGCACTTCTTCCAGGAATTTAAACAAGCAGCATCTGTCCTCTCTGTGGTCTTTCCTGCCTGTGATCTGTATTTCTCTCCTTCATTCTGTAATGACTGGGCATTTCAGGTGTGGTGCTGTCCCCAAAGAATTTGATTCAAAATCACTGATTTCATAAAGATTTATATTGACAAGTATGAAAATGATTTAAATAACTGAAATCAGTCTTGATTTGCATTGGCAAGTCTGAGTTATCTCTTTGTGGACTGGTTGATTCCTATTGATTGATGACAATTTTTTGTGCTGGAGGACACAATCTAATTGCATGCCCTTATTTAAGCTGCAGTACTTTTCCTCACAGTTTTGAAGTTTTTTATTCTATTACTAAATAGAAAATGAAAAATTAATTATACCAGAAAATGAAGTTCCTTACTTCAGTACAGTGTGTTAGTAGAAAAGGTTCACTTTGTGGGAAACTAGAATTAAATTGAACTGGGATTTTCATAGTATTCCTCTTAATTAACAATAAAAGCATTATTGTAAAGGTTGCATTCTTCGAATTCTGCAAGAGGAGGAGCATGAACTGAGTGGCTGGTTTTGATTGCTCAACTTCTTTAGCTGTTAGACCTTGTCCTCTTGCACCTGCCTGACCACCATTTTGATTAAGGAAGAAACAAAAGCCGAACACTGTCACTTTTTTACTTTTTTTGTTTCTAAGCCTTTGGCAAACACACTTTAAAAGTGAAGTGAATGGAAGGAAAAGAGGAAACCAATACAGCAATCTCTCCTCTGTCACAGAAAAAGTAACTCTGGTCCCCAGTGCCTTGCTTGCCTTTAATTCCTTGTGTCCAAGGCTTTGTCCTTTCTGAATAAACAGGGAGCAAAGATTACAGTTCAGTAGTTACCTGAGATGGGTTGTAGGGCAATAATGCCAAACTGAATTCTAGCCGGGTGCATTTTTGAGAAAGAAAATGTATTTTTCTAAGAGCTGAGAATCTTTAGAAATGAGACTTCAAAAATCTTAATTTAGATGTTTTTGTGCAGCTTCAGGCCATATCTGCTTGGGCTCTAGTGACTCTCCTCTTTCATGGACTGTGGTGGGAATGTTGGGTCTGTACTGGGTGCAAGCCTGTGTTGGGTGTCAGGGGCAGTAACTGTAGTGGCAGGTGGGAGTCTGGAATGAGATATGTGGATCCCTCTGCATTTTGCCACCTGAGGGCAGCCCAGCCCTTTAAAAGCAGCAGAAGGAGCTGCCACACTTGCTGAAGGTGGTGGTTTAGAACTGAGATGTTGCCTTGCTACTGGCTCAGCCTGGCCACAGGAGCATCACCACCAAATGGGGTTGTGGGTGACCCAATGGAGGTAGCCCTGGGAAAGGGGGAGTTGTGGGGCAAGATCACCCACACTGTGGGCTGACCTGCTCAGGGCTTGTCTTTGTCCCACTCCTGTGGAGCGGGAAATAGGGAGAGGTGGGCTGGGTCTGCTGGTCATATAGACTACGTGAGCTTATTATAATCTCCTGGACTCCCCTCTGCCCTCTCCTTTCTGGCTCTAGTTGTGTAGTAGTGCCATCCCTCTCTTCCACCCAGGCTCTGCTTGGGAAATGTCTTTGACCTTGGGTGTGCATTGCTCCAGGCCGGGGCCTTGCAGACAGTGTCTGGCCTTGCCTCATCTCCTCCTGTATGCAATAGAAGCATCCACAGGCTCTGGGAGAGATTTGCAAGACTGCTTGTTTCAGCCAGTTTCTTGATGATGCTCTTCAGGAAGGTGCTCTTGGCTGGTCAGTTTCTGCTCGATGAAAAGCTTGTAATTTGGAGGTGAAGGTACCAGACCCATTCCAAGCCTCAGTTTTAAAGCCCACGGTCCTGGAATGTCTGTGGCACATTGCAATCTTACTTTACAGGGCCGGGCGAGTGGAGCACATGCGCACAAACCGGAGGCTGCAGAGCCTGCTGCAGACCCAGAGACAGCTGATAGGCAAGGAGCTGTGGCTATACAGTGAGTGGGGAGCTTGGGGGGTGAAGTGGGGTGTATGGTAGCTCCCTTGTGGTGGTCCACAGGCTTGGTTACCTACTGGTAGAGCAGTTGGGTGGGTGCTGCTCTTTTCCTCTCCTGCCCCTTGCTGGTGCATGAAAGCCCTGAGGGTGAACAGAGGGTGCCTCCTGCAGTGCTAAATGGAGATCCTATTATGTAAAAGCCTGATAAAGGCAAAGCTGTGGAGAACCCAGAATCTGCAGGAATCTGGCTTTCTGTGGGGCAGGTGGTCAAAAGTCAGGAAAAGAGGGAAGGGCTTGAGCTTTGGGGAAGGACAAGACTGTGTATGTGGTTGGAAGTTGTGAAAGCTTCTTTCCTATAGAGCCTGTCCTTTAAGCATAGTTGTCTACTCAAAATCTCCCTTCTTCCATTGACAGTGAGTGCAGGTTTTCGCTTTAAATGACTGCTATACAGACAGCTCTTCCTCATCTCAGCAGCATCTCAGAGCTTCTGAGCAATGTATGGGAGGGGGAATCCTGAACAGAGGTGTCTGTGAAACTTTGAGATCTTAAGTACTTCTGTCTGTTGTGTGCTCCAAGATACGCTGCACGGAAAACTGTCTCACCCTAGAGCTTTCTTTTTGCCATCCCTCCTGTTTACTGTGAGTCAGCTAGGCCCTTGAGACATAGAAACAAGCAGGCAAAGTAACGTTTGCCCCACGGTGGTTCCTGACTTGTGTTTCTGGATGATGTTTCTCTGCCCCAAAACGCTCTTTGCTTGGCAAATGAATTTTCACTCAGCTTGTGCTATCCTGTGAAATGGGTTCTTCTGCTCTGGTGAATCATAAAGGGCTGAGACAAGAATGCAGGTCTTCCTCTGACTGGGCTCATGGGTCACAATTGAGCCTGGCTGGAACAGAGGTTCCTACTCTAACTGGTTGTCTTCTCTCAATGTGCTTCTGCCCAGTTGGAATCAACACCTTTGACTATCTGGGTAGCATCCTGAGCTACGTGGTCATTGCCATTCCCATCTTTTCTGGCATCTACGGTGACCTGAGTCCAACCGAGCTCAGTGCCCTCGTCAGCAAGGTGAGCTAAGGACGATGTCCCAGACTCCATTGTGGATGGTGAGCAAGCACTGAGGACAGAGGTTTCATGTGGCGCCGGTGGCCCTGGGGCTGGATAAACCTACAGCACCTGACCTTCAGGTTAGACTGTCCCTACCCATGGAAGTGGGAGCTTGTAGCCAGCTGGTATATGATTAACCTGGGGGTCAGAGCTGTCAAGGTCACAGCTACATAAGTGTTTCCTAGCTCAGACCTCTGTGTCCTAAAAAAAATAGTGAGGTCAGAAAGTCTCTGGCTTTCAGCAGTGTGGGGTAGTGGCCTCTGCCCAGTGCTGCAGGTCTGGGTTATGCCTTGGGTACTGCCTATGGTGACCATGGCCACCAGCAAGGCCAAGCTGGCTTGCATTTGCCTTCCTGACCTGACTTGTTACCAGATACTTAAAACTGGCTTGTGATAGAGAATGCAGAGGTAAATATAGCTAAGTGAGCACTGCAGGCTGAGACACTCTGCTCTAAGCCATATATGGCACTGGGGCAGGGTTGGTGGCAGGGATCTGCGTGACTTGGGGCAAGTGTGCTGGACCCTGGGCTGTCAAGCAGGCACTCTGCAAACACCTTCCCTGGACGCCAGGACACATGTCCACCTGGCAAAAACTGCTGTACTGAGCAGGAAAGCCCTGCTCCTTTCAAATGAGGTCGTCTTCTTCACTCCCACTACCCTGGTTGACTTCACAACCTCTCATTCATTTTGCAGAGACATCTGACATGGCCAAATGTGTGGACTTCTTGGCTGCCTCCTCGTAGTCATGAAGTAAGGGACAGTGCTGAAGCTCAGCACTGACCCTTACTCTGGCATGTGATTTCTCCCCAGAATGCCTTTGTTTCCATCTACCTCATTGGCTGCTTCAGCCAGCTCATAGATCTCTCCAGCACTGTGACAGATGTAGCTGGCTACACACACAGGTGAGCTTCTCTAGGGGCACATCTCTGGGAGAAAGGGAAGTGCAGGACAAGACTCTGCCTATGTCTGGGCTAAAAAAATAAGAAACAATTGCTTGTGTGAAAACATGGGCAAGTTTGGATATTGTGAGGAAGCTGCTGGCCATGGCATTCATGCAACCTCCTGTTTGCCTAGGATTGGTGAACTGCAGGAGACCTTGCTGAGCCTTGGCAGAAAAAAAGATGGTAACTACTCAGAAGCCAAAAACAGCTGGGATTTGGACGGGTGAGTCTCTTCTCAGCAACTGTCTGGCTTGCAGCTTATGTGCCAGAGTGTGAGGCTGCCATGGGATGGAGGTGGCCCTTGGTGTCACAGTGTGTTGCATGCAGTTGGTTGGAGCAGGCAGTGCTCGCTGTGATTTGTCATTCATAGGGTGTGTGGGGCAGGGCTGCTGTCACAGAGGCACAGGAGGTCTAAGGTGCCTGATTATTGCCAATCTCAGCATGGTCACTTACCCCCAGATCTCTCCTCCTTTGTCTTGGTGGTGGCCCAGCAGGCATTTTGGGAAGGACCCAGTGCCAAGGGACACAGCTTTCCTTCTGGACCAAGTGACACTTTCAGTGCCATCCTCTGGCAAGCTGCTCATCAAGGACTTGAGCCTCAGGATCTCACAAGGAAACAGTGTGATGATTATGGGAAACACTGGTACAGGGAAGACATCTCTCCTGAGGGTCCTTGGAGGACTCTGGGAGAGCACGCGGGGTAAGGACTGCTACATACTGCAACCTTCTCTTTCTCAACCAAGGCTGCCCTGAGTTTGGAACATGGCAGTGTGTTCTTGTGAGGCTGGTGCCACCTTGTGATGTTGAGTGTGTCACTGATCCACTGATGGGAGCCACCTGTCTCTCACATTCTCTGGCTCTCATTGCTTTGCCCTGTGTTACAAACACACTTTTGCGGGGCTTTTTGGCTACTTCATGGAACAGGACTACACGGGGGGCAATGGGGAGTTGTTGTCTGGTACTGCAGGCTTGACATGAGTGTGTCTGTGCAGGGAGCATCAAGATGCTGACCTGCTTTGGCCCCCGGGGAGTGGTGTTCCTACCACAGCGGCCCTTCTTCACTGATGGAACCTTGCGTGAGCAGGTGAGCCCAGGGGTTGTCCCTGCTCTGGCCTCAGCTCTGCTCCCAGCTGTGGTCATGCCCTGCGAACCTGTGTGGTGCAGACAGGCCTGCAAGAGGGAGGATGCCTGTGGCTTCTCCTTCCCTTGTGCCTGAGTTCATGCCACTGCCATTGCATCTCTGATAGACTGTGTTCAGCTCCCTCTGACATGGTTTATTTTGCTCTGTTAAACAGGTGATCTATCCCCTGAAGGAGATCTATCCAGTTTCAGGTACATGGAAATTCATTAGAGCGATTAAACCAACCCATGGCTTCACCACCTGCAGTGTGTGGTCTCAGGCATAAGAGAGAAACTGGCCTTGGCAGTTGAAGCCTGGATCCTTGTGTTCTGGCTGTGTCTGTCTGTGGCCATGGACTGAGCCAAATGTCAGGTGTATTGTGGAGCCCAGCTACCTACTGGCATGCTGCTCAAAGCCATAGTTAACATTTTTAAGGAAGGCCAGTCTTTGGGGCTGTCTGTGCCAAAGCTCAGGACCTGGTATAATTAAGTGGTCAGGTCAACTACACTGAACCTCAGGAGATCCTCCAATCCTTCCCTCCCGCCCCACCAACTCCTCCATGCAGCTTTGGCGTAGGCACGCATTATCCCTGCTTATGCTGTATGGCTTTGTCCCCAGGGTCTGCAGATGATGAGAGAATTGTGCGGTTCCTGGAGCTGACTGGGCTGGTGAGTCACCAGTAGCCCTGCTGCCTTTTCTGGTGCTGCAGGCGAGAGAAGAAGGGATCAGTTTTTTTGTGGCAGCACAGAATGACTGCATGCTGGAATTGTGTGGGGACATTGTCTATAGCTGGGACAGGAAGAGGAGGAGGAATACAGAGCAAGTGGGGGAAGTGAGACTGGTAGGAAGGGGGTGGTTATGCTCAGAGCCATGGGCTGACAGGGTTGAGGACTGTGTTCACAAGTTTGCTGTGCTCTCTGCAGACTGATTTGCTGGAAAGGGCTGGTGGACTGGATGAGCAGGTGGACTGGAACTGGTAAGGGAGCTCACTGTGTAAATTTTTCTGATTTCCTTGAGTGGGGAACATTTCTAAGCAGCATGGAGCAGGGCATGAGGGACATAAGGGACAGTTGCTTGTTGGTGTCTCTGATATCAGAAGCCATGCGATTTTCAGCAAACAAGCTGTTTCTTGAGGGAGATACTGAATCTTGATCCTGCTGCAGGTATGACATCCTGTCCCCAGGGGAGATGCAGAGGCTCTCATTTGCACGGCTCTTCTACCTCCAGCCAAAATATGCAGGTGAGTGACTGACTACCAAAGAAAAGAGGAGAAAAAGACAGGGCCTTTGGTGTAAAGAGAAGCTGGTACAGAGACAGCTCATGAAATGCCTTGTTTGCTAGGAACATGCTTCACCATGGCCATTATTTTAGCAGCATAGCACACAGAGGATTCAGGTATGAAAACCTTTCATTATTTGTGTGAAGAGTGGTAAATCAAGAAGCTGTATATAAGACATTGTCTTCTTAGGGAACTAGTGGTTTAATGTTCTTGGTCCAGGTCCAATGGCACCTGTCATCATGCTCACCAATTGCTACATAAAGAAGTACATATGCTGGGGAGTGTGGTGACAGCTGCCATATCTGAAGTTCATAAACATCTGTAGAATTGTGGAAGCAATATGGGAAATTTAGCCATGACATGGCAAAAGAAGACAAGGACCAGTGGGAGAAAAAGTCCTGAGAGATCACAGAAGCATCTGGGATTAGCTGATGGGGCCAATTCCTTAGTCTTTGCTGGGTGGGCTGTTGGAAGACTTGCCATAAGGGCCAGGGTGGATGTGCCAATGTCAGTAGCAGGTAGCCAGCCACATGTAAGTATGTCTCTTTCTTCTGAAGCCTGTGGCATGGCTCAGTGCTGTCTGGGCAAAAGGAACCTGTGAATTGCAAACTAAAAACTGTAGAGATGATGTAAAAGGAATTTCTCTGCTTCAGATCTGTAGTATTTACCCTTAACAGTCAGAAAGGTGCCACAGGCCATCCTAAGTGCTCCATGTGAGGTCTGTGCCAGAAGGATGTACCAGCTGCTGCTCAGCTTGGTGCTCTGGCACGTGCCCTGCCTTAAGTAGGTCTTGTCTTGGCTTTTGCACTGGTGGGGGTGAGGCAGCAGCTGGCAGCTGTTGAGGGAGAGGAATGAGGGGAACAGAGCACTTTGGATGGATTCAAGAACTTGAGGGGAAGGCTGGCTTTCCCAATTGACTGACATCAGCTGTGCCAGAGAAATACCAGAGTCCTTAGGCTTCTCCTCACTTGCCTTCTGCAGATGCTCTTGGTGAACTCCAGTTGATAAGTGAAACGTTCTCAGCAATTGCTGTGCTTTTGCCTAGGGGAGTTGTCTGGTAGGGAGAGGATTTGTGGGGCTTACAACTTCTCTTTCAGTGCTAGATGAAGCCACCAGTGCCTTGACAGAAGACGTGGAGCATGAACTGTACCGTTTGTGCCTTCAGCTGGGCATGACGCTGATCAGTGTGGGACACAGACCCAGCCTGGAAAAGGTGAGATGGAGGGACAGCATTCTATACCTCCCTGGTGGTGGCAAAACAGAGGAGATAGGGAGGGTCTCTGGCAAGCAGAGGGGAGTGACTAACGCTGGAGTACCTCACTGTAGGAAGACATGCCCTTGTAGAGACATCCTTCAACATTGTGTTATTGAATTGCAGTTCCACAGCTGGATTTTGAAACTTCATGGGGAGGGAAGATGGGAGCTCACTCGATGTGAGAAGATGAAGCGGCTCCCTGCTGGGGAAGGACACTGAAAAACATGCCCTTGTCTGGCCAGACAGAGAACCTGCACATCTGGAGAGCTCTCAATAGCAGACATGGAGCTGCCAAACCAACAGCTATCAACACGGGATTCAAACAGTGCAAGACCAGTTCTGGATTTTGCTGATGGACCCAGAGCATGTCAGAACTCATGGTGTGGGGTTCTGGCAGCAGCTGTGCCATCCTTCTCCCAGCCTCCTTCTGCCTCCCTGGCTCTCATGGGGGAAAGGGGCAGAGCTGCTAGGCTGCCCAAAGAGGAGATGCTGCCTCATGGATCTTATAGAAACAATGGCCAAAGGAACCTCTACTTTGTCTGGGTGGTGCGAGGCTAGGATGCAGCCTCCTTTTCTGCCCTCTGGTCCTTGCTGGGAGCTCTGTGTTTGATACACAGCTCTGCAGAACAGATTTCTGTACCTTGCAGCTCTGTTGAGGGTTGCGTTCCCAAGCAGGAACCAAGGCGTGCACTGTAAGGGAGGAGAATGCTGGCATAGAAAAGGGACATGTCTCTGCTCTCCTTATGGACAAATGGCTACAGGTGAAAGGAACATTTTTGTATTAAATCTAGAGCCTGTTTTCAAACTATTTTTATGGAGATGAGTCAATATTTGTTAACTGGATGCTGCATGTTTTCTGTCCGGGGTTTGCTTTGAGGAGATACTTGTATATTGGCAATAGTCCTGGACTAGACTATGGCTGAAGAGCAGAGTAGGAGTAGGAGTAATATACCTGTCCAGGGCTGGGCGTCGCCCTGCTGCTACCTCCACAGCTACTGCAAGGCACAAGGAACCCCAAGGAGGGCTTTTGGCCCTCTGCCTTTAGGAAACATAGCTCCCCTTACTGTTCTGCCTGTGATGAGTTATGTTCTTTCACCTGCCTCACCATATGCGTGGGGAGACAGGTTTTGAGGGTCTTTGTGTTGTGAAGAGGTCACTCTGAGACCGCAGTGGAAGTGCAATCTCTGAGCACTTCCTGGCCACCCTTGCTTAGTGGCAATTCTGGATGGTTCCCTGGTTTTGCAGTGAAGGAGGAGGAGGAGGTGGCTGCTGGTAAAGCCAAGCTAGTAGCCCTTCTGCCCCTCCACCAGGTGCTTGTGTCCCTCTATGATCAACTGCACGACTTCATGGTCATCCAGTGTGGTTAGGTCCCCGAGCTCACTGGCCTTGTCCTCCACGATTTTCCGTAGCACCCGACGCATAATCTTACCCGAGCGAGTCTTGGGCAGCCGATGTGTGACCTGTGGTGGGGAGGAGGAGAGTTAAGACTGAGGGAAAGGGGTCAGCCAAACTGCCAGGGTGTTGGAGCAGCCTGCGCGTGTTACCTGAACATAATCTGGTGCTGCGTACTTAGCGATCTTCTTTGAGATGAGCTCCTGTAGCTCAGCAGCCAGAGTCTCCTGTGTGTAGCCACTGTCCTTCTTCAGCACAACAAACACATAGACTCCTGGCAGAAAAAACACTACCTGAGGTTACTAAGCACTGTGCATACCGTGTTCCTGAGGGCCTGCCTGGACCTAGTGCCGGGAGAGAGCCTCTCTGCTGGTAGCCTCAGGGGATGCTCTGTAGCATGTGAGTGCTTTTGGCCATGGTGCTGCTGCTGCTACCTTATGCAAAGCCTAGCTGGTCTTGTGCAGGTTGTGATGGCTTTGCTGAGATCCCCACTAACATGCTATATTCTGTGGACACGGCATTGCTACCAGGGGTTCATGTGACTGTGCCACTTCCCACTGGAGTGCCACAACCCCGGGAGAAATGTTTCAGGGGCAGGAAATGAAGCATCTTACCTTCTCCCTTGATCTCATGTGGGTAGCCGATGATGGCAGACTCTGCCACTGCCGCATGATGATTCTGGAAGAGAACAGGGCTGGAGTTTGGCTCAGTGCTTTTGGCAGGCTGGCTGCCACCTGGGAGCTGCCCTGACCTGTCTTGGCTGCTGCAGCCCACAGTAACGCAGAGAGATAAGGAAGGGCCTCAGGTGGCCCCTGCCCTTCTTCCTTCTTGCCTCAGTAGATCTGCAAACACAAGTCTTTTCTCCCTGCCCCTGATTGCATTAGAGTTGCACCTTGGGTGCCTATAGGTTGCTCCACCAGGTCCCACAATCTTCACTGGCCCAAAGATACTCCTCCTTAAAACGTCTCGCTGCTGCTCTGAGATCGACCCACTTGCAGCATCAGCCTTATCAGGCTTTGTCCCTCCCTTGCTGCAGAGAGTCAAAATGGGAGGGGAAGGGGTGGGATGCTGTTCCCACAGACAGGCTGTGGGTCCAACACTGTTCCCTGCTGCTAGAGCAGCAGCATATTCATGTTCAGGTATTTCAAAGAGACCTCACTGAGTACTACCACTGTGCCTTTGCTGTATCCATGGGTGACTTTACTCCCACCCACACCTCTTACCACAACATCCTCCACCTCTGCAGTGCCCAGCCGGTGTCCACTGATGTTAATGATGTCATCCAGCCGTCCTGTTAGCTGATAGTAGCCCTCACTGGTACGATACGCACCATCCCCGGTGAAGAAAAACCCTGCAGTGGCCAGAACCATGCCATGGTAATTTGTTGCAGTGAGCACATGAGCTGCTTGCCAACTGTACTCTCACCTTGCCCCCTTCTCCTATCTTTTGGCACCAGGATTCATGTACGCTGCTTCTTCCTCAGCTGCTCTGGGTGAAGGTGCCTACCTTCCTTGTTAATCTTCTACCTCTTGGTACCTGATCTATCATCAGGCTCCTTCCCTCATTCTGCAATGCACTAATGCCCAGCCTACCTCACCTACTCATGCTGGGAACACTTTGCTCCAGTGCAGGTTTCTGTGGTCTTGCTGCTTCTCCTCTTTGCTTTACATGAAGACACACACACTCTCGGGCTTGCTCAGTGCCTTGGGGTGAGTTATAGAAGCTGACAGGATTTGCAAGAGATGCACCAAGATTTCTGTCTGTGCTCAAGGGAATTGAGGGCAGAAGAACAAAATCCACTGCCTTAAAATGATGTGTGATCCAATGGGGAAGCTTGGTGAGAGAGACCCATTCCCAGGGCAATGCTGTCATATCAGGGCTGGGGAGATGAAGGACCTCAACACTGTGAAGGGTTTATGGAAAAACAAAGCATCAGTACCAGCTCTCCTGAGTCCTGCCTCCATGCAGAAAGCCAGCAGACAGACACAACCATACCCAACCAAACATGTCTGCAGTGTCCTGCCACCTGTTTTCCTTACCTGGATAAGGAATCAGATAGGTTTCCAGAAATCTCTTGTGGTCATTGTAAATGGTTCGTGCCATACCTGGCCAGGCTTGTGAGATGCAAAGGGCTCCAGAGGTGTTGTTTTCCAGAAGGACATTTCCCTGTAAAACAGTTACTTTTTAGTAACCATAGCTGAGGGTACTTGGGATGTTTACTTATTGCCTGCTTTAACCCTGTGATGGAAATGTCAGGGAAGGCAGTGAGGAGTGTCCTTTGCTCCTCACTCCAACAGGACAGGGGTAGTCTCCCAGCACCAAGCTGCCTACCAATTTGGCATGTAGGGCCCCTTCAGGGAGTTTGGCCATCCCTGCCCAGCTACCTCACCTTGGGAAGATGTGCCAGAGAGCCCAAGCACAGCCTGTTTTGTCAGACAATGCCAACTTTAAAAACGTCTCAACTTCTGCACCAGTTGGAAGAATGTTCCACTATTTGTCCCTTTCCAGTAAAGAAGGTTGCTGTCCAGAGAGGTAAGCAGGAAAGACACACAACTCTCCACTCCCATCAGCAAGTACACATTGCAAGTGTCTGGGGGAAAGCAGGCTGAACCAGTGCCTGGATTGCAGGTTATAAATGTACCTTGTCATCCAAGAGGGCAGGGCTGACCCCAAAAAAGGGTCTCATAGCCATGCCTGGACGGATTTCAGCTCCAGGATTAGAAGGACGGGGTGAGATACAGATGCCTCCTGTTTCTGAAGAAAAAGAAACTGTAATGCTCATGGGAGTTGGGAACAAGAGGAAAGCCAAGTAGCACTGCTTGGCCAGCAGCCTTTGCCCTGGCCCCACTGCACGCTGCACAGACTGGGCCTGGGTTTGCCAGAGAGCTGGGGAAGGTTCTGCAGTTGGGTGATTGTGCTTGTTTCGTTCAGCAGGGATCTACTGAGATCTACCATCAAATCACCCATGTTTGCCTGGGTTAGCTTTAAAGGCCATTTCTCTCTTTCATGTTTAGGTGCTCCTGGGCACTTACAGCTCATACAAGAGTGTCAGGAACAGCAAAGCAGCAGGTCATTCCCAAAGCCTGAGAGAGCAGAAGCTGGAACAAGAAATCATATGCATCTCACCGGTTTGCCACCATGTGTCCACTACTGAGCATCGTGTCTCACCAACGACATGGAAGTACCATTCCCATGCCTCCTTGTTGATGGGTTCCCCCACTGCAAGGGGAAAGACAAGGGGGCAGAGCTGAAAGATCATATTAAGGACACAGTTTCCCAGGGCCTGCTCATGGAGTTACCCCTAAAAAATAGTGCAGTCTCCTGACTTTGGGGTCTTGTGTTGCTGCTGTTCTTGGCATTTGTGGGAAGAGGCACAATATGATATCCAAGGATTTGCTGCTCCAGCCCATGCTGCTGCAGTTACCTGAGCCAAGCACTTTGAGAGAAGAACGGTCATACTTCTTCACCCATTCATCACCGTATCTCAGGAGCAGGCGGATGGCAGTGGGTGCCCCATAGAACTGGTTAATTCTTAACCTCTCTACTGTTTCCCAGTAGCGGCCTGGAATGGAAACAGGGTCAGTAAGCATCCACACAGATCTTCCCAGCCCAACACCAAGACAGAGAAAGAAGAGGTGAAAGCAAAGGCTAGTAGTGCCAGGACCCTCAGCCAAGTTAGTCCCATGCTGGGAAGGACTGAAGCAGTTCAGGAGCAGCAGCAGGGCCTTATCATCCACATCACGTAGCTCTGCTACTGTCCTTGCTGCAGGGAGGGACAGGGAGTAACAGCTCCACTCGTGGAGAAGCAGCAGTGGCTTCCTAAGCAGAGGAAAAGACTCTTCCCCTTGCAGCCCTCTACTGGGCACAGCCCACAGTCTGCTCCTGGGGCAGCAGAGCCATTGCTGCATGTGTTCTGGCATCGAGCTGCCTGCAGCTCTCACAGCATGCTGTAGAATGTTCCAGCTCCCCTGAGACGCCTCACTCACCAGGGTTAGGATGGACGGGAGTGCTCTCAAAAAGGACTGTGGTGCCACCATTGCAGAGGGGGCCATAGACTACATAGGTATGCCCTGTGATCCAGCCAATGTCTGCCACACAGCCAAAGATGTCTCCGTCCTGGTAGTCAAACACGTACTGAACAAGAGAAGAGAGGCAGTGAGGGGTAGTGCCTGGGCCTGCCCTCCTGGCAAGGGGAAATCAGGGAACAGTGTACCCTCTTTTAGCCCTAATGTTATTGCATCCTTCTGTCTTCCTACCACCACTGAAAGGACACTTTCTTCCTGTAGAGAGTTTTTGAAAACATCAGATAAAAAATAAAATTCAGGTGCTTTATGAAGGTGCAGGAGACAGACACTTAAAACCCTCAAAAAAACCCACAGCCAAATTTGCTCTTTTCCAAAAGAAAGAACTGCAGCCTTTCCTTTTTTTGCTGGTGTCTAGACAAGGCTGATCCAGGTATCCTGTAGCATCAAAGCAGAACCTTCTGGGTAAGGATGGTTCCTCTGTACTTATATGCCTACATGGAAGGAGAGGAGTTGTAGGCAAGGGCAAAGTGGTAGAGGACCCCCTGAACCTCCCCTAGGCACTGCTGGGCTCCTGGACAGCAAACACTCAGGAAACCCTGAGCTCAGCAAGGAGCCCAGGATAGGAGCACCTAGGCAGCAAGCAGAGGGACCACGTGATGCCTTGGCCCAGAGCAACCCTCGCTTGCCCACAAGAATTGGAACCTCTCTGCCTCAGCTGGCTGAGTGCTGTCCTGTGACTTCAGGGAGGTGTAAAGCAGAACCAGCGCTTTTCCCCTCTGTGCCCCTCCCAGAAGCACTGCCTTTGATCTCCTGGGTAGTTACACTTAGGAAAAGCAAGCCACAGTTTTTAGGAGCAAACTGGCTTCTTCCTCCTCAGCCAGTAATATAAAATTACTCTTGCAGAGCTGAGCATCCTACCCAGTGGTTCTGTTTAGCATAGGGCAGTGAAAGAAACAGGAAAGCCAAGGCGGTAGCTCAGAGGATTTCGTGTTTGGGAGACCCTGCTATGGAGCACCACCTGTAGGCATATGTGCTCTACTGGGTTGATGCCCTTGCATGGGCTAAAGATGAGCTCGTAATGCAACAAGGAGTGTCTATTCCCTGTGCTGCCTATGAACTGCTGCCTCATGAGCACTGTGTGGCTGGGATCCATTACCTTGTGCGTGAGAGCAGCAAACAACAAGTAACCAGCCTGGGAATGAACCAAGCCCTTGGGTTTGCCAGTACTGCCTGATGTGTAGAGAAGAAACAACATGTCTTCACTGTCCATGACAGCAGGTTCACAGCATGCATCCTCCTTCATCATCTCCTGCAGGAAAAAGCACAGCAGTTCTCTCAGGGCATCACAGCCTCCTCTGTGTTGTCCCCACACCTGCTTGTGTACCTCTCCCCTAAGTCTCCTTCCCCTCTGAGCACCTGTGCCACCCTGCTCCCCCAAACATCGTCCCTGTCTCTGCACCTCTGTTCCCCTCGCTCAACAGCCTGAACTCCTTTTTGCCTTGCTGAGCTGGCAAATGCTCTCCTCAGTCAGAGCAGACCTGCTGAGTAAGAGGCAGCTATTTTTACACTGCTGCTGCTCTGACCAGCACTGAAGTCTTCCAGGAAGCCTTTCTAGTGCTAATTGTTTTCAGATGTGATGAGCAGAAGTGGAGAGACTACTGTGCAGCTCCAGGAAGCCAGAAATACATGGCAGGGGCTCACCCGTTCAGAAACAGTGCTCCATGCTGGCAGCCTTGCCACCCTGTGTGCCATGGATAACAGGCACACGAGTAACCTCACTGTCTGCTTCCTTGGACACAAGCTGCCAGCAGCACTCACAGAGAGTGCCAGGTCTGCCAGCAGAGCAGTGTGTGACAGTGCAGTGGCAGTCCAAAGTTGGGTTCACAAAGTAGCAGCCCATGTCTGGTGTGTTTCTAGCCTTCATGCTGCTATGAGCCCTATCTTGCACCTGACAGTACAGGGCTGGTAGTGTGGGAAGAGACACCAGTTGCCCATCCTGATGGCTCCTGGGACTGTCCTGGAAGGTTCTGGCTGCACTGTTGCTGTGGGGGCCATATCCCCAGATTGTGTCAATGCCAGCAAAACTGTCATGGCCAACCCAGACCCTCTCTCCAGCCACTGTCCCTACTCCTAGAGCAAGCACTTTGCCCAGGGGAAGTGGCAGTAGCACCAGACAGTCTCTCACCTCCTCCAGTGGCACGTCTAGGGCTGTCATGGGAACCTTGCTGGTGGTCCTCATGGAAACCAGAACCCGTTTCACTGCGGGACACTGCTTCACAGCCTGATCCACTGTCTTCTTTAGCTCAATAACCTTGCCACCTCTCAGCCCCTGGTTCACTGTAATCACTGTCTCTGACTGGGCTGCAGAAGACAGAAGAGTCACATAAGCAGCTCTGCCCCTCTCCATGAGTCACAAAGCAGTTTGGCTCTACCATGATCCTGCACCTCTCTCTCTGTCTCTCAGCCCCTGTTTCATTTAGCAAAAACAGCAGATTTGCATCCTGATTTCCCATTAATTCTGCCTGTATTGCATCTCCTCACAGGAGATGATGTATCCCAGCCCTTCCGTCCCATGGATGAAAGAGAAAAACAGCTCATTCCATGGGGTGGAAGGTATTTAGTGAGCTCATGCCATTTGTTGGATTGCTAATCTCTGCTCCCTGGCTATCTGTCATGTCAAGATACCCTCAGATAACCCAGGGTATCTTACTCCAAAAACCTTCTCCATCCCCCCCCCCAATCCTGAGCCCCCCAGCTGCTGAACCCACAAGCTCAGCACTGTCCCCCAAGGGAAGCACATGCCACTCTTACCCCTGGCTCTTACCATCCCGGATCCTGTCAGCGAGGGAGTCTGCACTGAACCCAGCGAACACCACAGCATGCACAGCCCCGATGCGGGCACAGGCCAGCATGCTAGCCACTGCCAGTGGGCACGGGGGCATGTAGATTGTCACCCTGTCACCCTGTTTCACCCCTTGCCGTTTCAAGGTGTTTCCCAGGCGGCATGTCAGCTCCAGCAATTCCCTGCTCAGACAAGCAATGACACAGTTAGACTTTCTTGCAGATCTAACCTGTATGCTTAAAGATGGGGGACCTCAGAGTCACAGGGACACAGTTTATATCCCTATGCTCCTCTGGAAGTCCATGGGAGAGCTGTAAAATTCAGTGGGAAGGAAAGGAGAAGACAGTTTCTAACATGAGTTATTTGTGGAAAAGAAATAAAGCAGAATGGTTTCTGCACAGCAATGGCCACTGGCAATTCCTCTGGCTCAGCAAGCCCACAACACCTCAGCTGACTTTCCCAATGACAGCCTGCTCATTGCTTACCAACCTGTACAACAGGCATGACACACTACACTGCACAGCTGGAGGCTACATGTGGGAAGTTAGATACCTTCCACCATGAAAACAGGGTCCTGTGCTTTGCTAAAGCTGAGAAGGTCAAGTCCTCCAGAGCTTGTGCCCACTAGTAAGAACAGCAGCTTTAGGAAAGCAGTGAGTAAAAAGATGCCTCTCCCGAGAAGCAGCCCTCCCAGAAACCATAGTTTGGCTGTCAGTGACTCATTTTATGGAAGCGCTCTCCATGCAGGAAGATTGGCAGGGGTGAATGGTCATATTTGTCGTGTGAGGTCTGGAGCCAGAAAGGAGATTTGTTCTGTGTGCAGGGGGATTTAATTGAATTCTGCAGCAGAAACTCAGAGAGCAGGCAAATTAAGCTGGCAGGTGGAGGGTCCTAGACCAAACTAGCAGGGCTGGACAGGCAGTCCCCCTGGAGAGCCAAATCCAGCAACACTGCTGATGCGCAGATCAGCATGGGATTTCTCAACACACATACAGCTGTGAATCTGGCCTCTATTGCAGACCATTTACCTGCAACTTTAGACATAAGAAACTTGGCTGGAAAGGCACACCTATGACTTCCCTGTGTGTCTTACCTACAAGCACTGCCGTGCTGCCCCAGGGATCCTACATCTGCCTCCCCAGCTGGGCAGGGACTTCTCAGGGTCCAGAGGATTTAATCAGGAGGTAGGCTAAAGTTTCAGATCATCCCAAGAAAGCCAACAGCCACCATTCTGTTGATCTATCTATGTGAAGAGATGCTGCATTCCCTCACGTGACAGACATCAGAAGATCAGCCCTGTGTAGTATTCATGCATGCTGCAATATGCCTCTCATATCCTGAGAGGTAATTACTGACCTGTATGTCATCCGTACCTCCTCTCCTGGTTCATCCTTCTCCCAGATTAAGGCCACTTTGTCTGGGGCTGCATGGACATGACGGTCCAGACAATTCACTGGAATAGAAAACCCAGTCTCATCAACAGAGCAACCCTCTCTACATCTTACCTCTCACCTCCATTTTCAGATCAGTCAGTGCTGTGTGTGAGTGTTCTTAGCATTAGTCTTGTGCAACCTTTGTGGATACCAGCCAGCAGATCACAAGCACCATCCCAACCTCCTTACACTCGTCACTACTTCAATACTTACCAACCCCTACCATCAGCTTCCCCCTTAACTGCCTAGAGTCCCTTTGGAGGTCACATCCCCAGTGCCCTTAGAGTGCCTGGCAAACATTAGCTCAGCCATCACTCCACCGAGCACTGCCTTGCAGCTGCCTCTGGAGTGGAGTAGGGCAGTTTTTTAGTGGCAATGCTCCTAAGTAACAAATGGAGGACAAAACAAAGCTTTGCACATGAACGCTGCAGGATGCATTTGTCTGAGATGGAACAGAGCCAGGAAAAAGGCAGAGTGTCCCTGGCTTTCCAGGGACATCATAAGCCGAGACTTTGGCTGTAGTTCTTTCAAGAAAAGTTTCCCACATTGCTGGCAGCTGCAGTTTCCTCAGAAGCCTTGTTCCACTCTGTGTTTTCCTTAAACCGGCTACTGAACTCATGGGATGATGCAGCAGCCCCAGTTTGCATATCCAAATGCTTTTTACTCCTGACCACTTGTATTTTTTCAGGAGAGAAAGAAATGCACACAAAAGGGGAGACAGTAAGATCGCAAATCCTAAAGGCAAATAACTCCTGCTTTCCTTCCAAAATGAGCTACAAAACCTGATCTTCTGAGTTTTTTCTCTTATTTTGAACACTCAGACCAACAGCACTGTGAGCAGGACACAGTGTCACCAGCTCCCATATCTTCTCCTGGTAGCCCCCACTGAGGCAGTAGCCTCAATCCACAGAAGAGCCTCCCATGATGACAGGGGGGACTTCAGTGTGGCTTGTTCCTCTCGTATTTTGCTTTCTGCAGATACATCCTGCCTTCACCGGGCAGGGATGACTTAGTGCAACCCTGCCTGCTGAATGCACAAGGTTTGGTGCTGTTGCCTGTGTCCTGCAGAACAGAGGCACTCCGCTGCTCTGGGATCCACAGTGGCTGAGGGAGAGCAGCCCAGCTCCCAGCACACTCCGATGCAGCTGTAGCCCCTCCAGAGAGACCCAGTTGCTCCCTTAAGACCAACCAGAACCTTACACTACAGCCATGGCAGGACCAACTGGACCTTTTGGGGATTCCCCTCTCTCCAACCCTTTGTGTGCTCTTCTGATATGCTCCCAGGACATAGAACCACCTGCAGGCACTGGTGGGATCCCATGTCCACATCTCTCCTTACCTGTCACATTCAGTTGCCCACCCAGGAACCAGGAGATCCTGCCCTGGTGCAGGTCGCAGTCCTGAACAGAGTGGAAGGGGGTGATCCAGGTAATCCGGCTCCTTCCTAGTGCTCCCCAGAAGGCATCCGCCTGCTCCACTGACACATTGTACAAGTCTTGGTGGTCCTTGAGTCTGGGGAAGGTGATGGCTTCTGGCATGTAGGCAGTGAGGGGTCCGTGGCTCCAGGCTCGTGCAGCCACAAACCCAAGGGGGCATCTGGGAGCCTGAGAAAGAGCTGCGGAGCAGCAGGTCCTGGCCAGCAGCCTGGCCATCACTGCAGGGTACCTGTCCCTCACCAAGAAGATGGGTGCCTGGAGCCCTTACAGCTGCTCAGAACACCTGGCCCAGGCAAAACCCTGTGGAAGCTGGGCCTGTGTTGTCCTGGGCTGACTGGTCAAAAAGCAGCCCTCCGGCACAGAGAGCCTGGGCACCCTTTCTCCCCTGCCTTGTTCCTCTCCTCCTCTCATCCAGAGCACTATGGGAAAAAAGAAATTCAATCACTTTAAGGGAGGGGAAGGGGGTGGGCTGTAGAAATACTTGACTGAAAATAACCTTCATGCTAATTTGAGTCCTGACAGCCACTCTTGAACAAGAGCCAGTTTCAGTGCGTGCCTGGGCTCCCCTCTGGGGCCACGGTGCCTGGACCAGGCTCTAACAGCCTGCTTCTGCTCCTGCTCAGCTGTGGCTGCACTGTCCCCAGACTCCTCTGCTTCATCCGCACTCACCTCCCTCTACTCATCCCCATTCCCTCACTCCCCACAGCTCCTCTGCTGCAGCCCTCCAGTGCTCTGCTGGCCACAAAGGCAGCTTGGGGCAGGTCACCTGTAAAAGTTGGGTCCTTCTCCATGCTAGTCCTGAGTGACAGGGCCATCCCCTTCCCAGAATTAAGGCCCATTTTCAGCTGTGTTAACTGTGATGGGCCAGTGAAGGCTGTGATTGCTGTCAGCTGCAGGGGGGGGATAGTACATCCCATCCCACCTCACTGCTGGACAGCTATCAGAGCTGTCCCCTCCATCGAGCTGGGCTGGGCTCTCTGCCTCCTCCAAAACACTACAGACCAGTTGTACGACCACGTAGACTGGGAGCACTCAATGAAGCCATGGTGGAGCAGGGGGTGGTGGTTTGGCATGAAACACTGCAGCCCACCTCCTCATGCTGAGACTTCCCACTACCCTCCACAGCAGAGCAAAGGTTCTTCCCTGCCTCCAAACAGCTTTTTTTTCTGCTGTCCTTTCCTTTAGACCCTACATAGGTAGGGTTTTTTTAAGGCAGAGTTTGCAGGCTTCCTTAATCTCATTGACCAGGTTCACCTCCCTTCCTATGGAGCACAGGAGCAGGGCAGAAAAAGGCTCTCTCTGCAAGCAGGGCTATTCTCAGCCAGGCACACCAATGGGATCAAAAGCAGACAGGAGAGGATAGTATATCTCTTTGCTCTTCATAGTGCAACACCACTCGTGATCTGTGGAGCTGATATGGGGAACAGGCACTATTTGCCATCAGGTACACTCATCTCAGACTGTATACCCGGCTTGTATCAGAGCTGCCCTGAGCTCGGTGGATACCTACAAGGGTTCTGTCCCCCCGGGGAAACACAGTTCTGTGAGCTTACAGGCCCTCCACAAAGGCAAGCCCAAGCAGCCTCATTGTCCCACAAGTCTCTTATTTACTATGCATTCCAGCTCTGCCTCAGCATTTTCTTCTTCCCTGTAAGACATTAGGTTTTTCTATCACACCATCCGCAGATGCCCTTAGCAGGGCATGCAAGTCTCCACTCCTCATCTGATAACTCAGAATAGGCCCCCACTGCTCTTAAATCAGAACTCACCTTGCTGAAAATCCTGTTGGTGCCCTTCCCTCTCAACCAGTCCCACTGCACTTGCAGCGTCCAGCTGCTTCCTCGGCTCCTCAGGCTGGCTGGGCCCTGGATCCTGCTCCTGGCAGAGGGGCTGAGCTTGCCTGAAGGTCTGTCTGGCTCTCTGACCCCAGGGCACATGTGATATGGGGTGACCCAAAGCACCAGGGCTCTTCTGGATGCTGAAGTGACTTGTTCTCTGACGAGCTGTATGCTGTAACTTCTGCTTCAAGTACAAGCAGGCTCCTTTTAACTTTGTCTTTCAAAGGGAAAGCAGCACCCAAGCCCTGTCTTCTCCATGCCTGGGTGAGAAGGAAGGTGCAGACCTCTTTGTGTGCCACTTTGGATCTCCCACCCCTCTCTGGATACAGGCTGACATCCAGCCCCCTCTCAGCTTTGACTGAACTCACCCTCCTTGAACACTGGTGACCAGACTCATACACAATATTCCTGTTTAGTTTTATTCTTGTTCATATCTTTACAGAAAATGGGACATAAATCACAGATGCTGGATGACTAGAAGTTGTTACAGCTCCATATCTCAAACACCTCAATACTGAATTCTTTTCTCACTGTATATACATTATTTACACTCCATGGGCTATCATCTAACACGTCAAACGACCAGGCGACAAAGACGAACAGGGGTTGGATGAATGGGCTGAACCTTTGACAGAAGAACTCTGGGGAAAGGGTGCTCACAGCTGAAAGCAGGACAGAAAGGGGCACCTGGAAGTCACTGTCCTACAGCTTTTGGAGGGAGAATAGTGCCTTACTGGGATGGGAAGGTGATGGTACCATGGAGTGGGTTTGGCTGTGTGGGTCTGCATGTGCTCATATGGGATGTATGTACACGTTACAGGGTGTGTTGGGGTGGATGTGCATGGCTGTCATTCCCTTTAACACTCGGAGGGTGAGCTGGACAAATTTAATTCAATAAATACATTAGGTGGATGTTGTTGTCTTGCTTGCAATAATGTATTCAGTAAATAATTTCACCATTTGGCCCCTCTGCAGTGGTGCAGGGCTTTGGCATTTGGGGCAGACTCAGACTCGACTGTCCACACCTGCCAGTGACATGGGCTGGGGTCACCTCAGGGTGCCAGGTGGGACCAGGGTGTTGTGCCTGTGGGCTGAACCTGCCTCTCCTTGCCAAACAGAGGCAAAACATAATTGCTCTGAAGTTGCAGCCCCTTCCCAACAGACCCAGTGCTGGACAGGGAGAGACGGGTGGAAGGTGCAAACTCCCCTGGATGGATAGTCATCATTTAATGCAAACACTGCCATGGGCTTGTCCTGCTGTAGCCTGGGCCAGAGGTAGGGCCAGGGGAAGGTGGTGGGTCTGCCTGGGGCACGGTGGGATAGGGTGCAAGGGGAAGGGGCCGAGGCAGCACAGGGGAGAGATGTGCACCAAGCAGGGACATGGCAGCAGGGGACAGGCTTACTTCAGGATGACAGGTGGGATTCGGGGCTGCAGTGGAAGGATACAGTTCCAGAGCCAGTTATGAGGCTGAAGGGACCACAGCCTTGGTGTCCTCTCAGGTGGCAGTGATGATGTGACACATCCCAGTCCCCCAAAAGGAAGGGTGGGCATGAGGAAGGCCTGGTGGGGCAGAGGAGTGAGGGGCAGGGGCACGCTCAAGGGGAGCAGGCAGTGGGCACCCCTGCCAGGCAGCCCCAAACACAGAGACCAGGGCCCTGCTCCCTGGCAGGGGTGGCCAGGGAGGCCTGGCAGTCCGAGGAGGAACGTGGCCCCCAGAGGACACAGTGTCTGTCAGGACTGACTTCTGCTGCCTCTCTTCCCCCTAGATCAGCTTCTCCTCCTTCTGCGACGAGTTCAGCTTCTCCGTCTGTCTCTCATCCTCTGCCACCGCCACCTCCTCCCCCGACTCCAGCTTCCTGCCTGGGGCTGGGCTGTCCCCAGCGATGGTCCCCAGGACTTTGGTGCTGTGCTCCTGAGCTTTGGCCCTGAGGGCGGCAATGCTGTTTTCTCTCAGTTCCTCCTGGGAAATGGTGGTTTTGGGATCTGGACCCCTCTCTTCCTTGTCACCTTTGTCAAGCTTGGGCAGGGCCTGGCGCTCCACCTCTGTCTTCCTCCCCGCCTCAGCCGCTGCCTCCAGAGACTTTTTGTGCATCCCTAAAAAGAATTGTTGGTATTCGGGTTTAGAAAAGCGCCTGGGCATGGGAAAGCCATCTTGAACTGAAAACAGCAAAGATAAAGAGAGGCCAGAATTAAGGAAAAGCAGAAACCCTCACTTCACACAGCAGTCACGGCGAGCCACTTGCTCCGGCCCCCGTGATAGGGCAGCCCAGGCAAGGCAGCTGCCTGCTGGGGCAGCCTGGCATCTGTGGACTTGGGGCTTCCCCCAGAGGTCTATAATTACTCTCCCCTTCATTTCTCTCTAACACTAACTTGTCCCTGCATGGGGATGAGGGTCTCAGACAGCAGCACAGTTGCCTGAGCTTCACTGAGGCTGGGGTGGGAGATTCCTCATTGCCTACTTCTTTATCAACCCACTCCACACAACCACCCCTCTGCCTCTCTCAGTTTCACACAGACAGAAGGACAGGAAAGCCCGTCGTCAAGATGCCAGACACTAGTTTTGGGGCAGAACCAGCTCGGAAGGTTAGAAAGAGGGAAGCAAAGAGCAGGAGTGTTGCACTGTAACTGCTACCTCCATGTCTGCACAGAAAACCAAGTGAAGACAGAAATGCAGCTCCCCCAGGTGGCAAGAGCAGAAGGAGGCAGGAGAGTGTTCCCCCTGGGACTTGGGGCAAGGACAGTGCAATTGAGGGTTCTGCCACCCCACACAGCATCACAGGACTGGAGGAGCGAGACTGGAATGACCTGCTGCCCTGGACAAGGGTTTGCTCCAAGGCTGAGCATGAAGGATTCTGTAGCCATGGGAATTGAAGGCTAACAGCAGTCTGAGCATGGGGGCAAATTCCTGCTCTGGTCAGATTCTGCTGGTCAGGATCCAAGATCCAGCAGGAATTTGCGATTAGAGGTCAAATCCTAACGGAAAGGGTCACTGTGGAGCAGGGGACATCGAGGGAGGCAGGACAGTGAGGGCCTCGCCCTGCTGCACTTCACCCATTTTCAACATGACTCCGATTTCTTCCTTGCATCCCCCTCTTTGTGGCTCCCCACTTGCCATCACCCATGAAGGCAGCTGCTCTCTTACCCAGGAGCCAAGGGGCGCAGGACTCCATGATACCATCCTTGGCAGACTTGAGGATGGACTCCGGCAGTGGGATGGAGTGACGCACCATGGCACCGTAGAGCCCATACTCAGCCATCACACTGCTCCGGCCCCAGCACTTCTCCCTCTTCCGCCATTTGGCCCGGCGGTTCTGGAACCAAACCTGGAGCAGGCAACAAGGGGGGATATGGGGTTTTTTGCAGGAAGAAAGCACGTCAGTCCCCTTCCCACATGGAAACACACGTTTGTGCAGCAGGATGAAGACAGATGTGTGGATGCTAATCCTGAAGGCACTACAATCTCCCTTCCCATGCAGTAGACACCAGGTGTATCTCCCTCCCTCCCTCCCTTGAAGGAGTGGCGAGGGCCAAGTGTGAGAGCAGGTCCCATCCCTCTCCACAGGATGCAATTAATTTGCCATTGCAGCGTCTTTTGCTAATGGCTTTTGGCTTTTGTGCCTGGGATTTTCTTTTATTATTTACGGGGTGTCTGAGCAGCAGCAGCACAGGGCTGCAGGCAGCACTGCCTGCAGGGAGGGCTGGGATGGGGGCGGATGCTCAGAGGTGGGAGAAGGGGGAAGCTGATATGTGTGCTTTGCCCTGAATTCCCAGTTTGAAAAGCCCCTCATCTTCTCAGAAAATTGGCAGAATAATCTCTGAGCTGTGACCTGGGGGGCAGCAAGCAGAGAGGCGGGCGGCAGTGGCAGGGAAGGGGGTGATACTCGTAGAAATCTATTAGTGCTCTCTCTCTGATTTCCATTCCTCTTGTCTCCCTCACCCTCCTCCCTCCCCGGCTCCCCTCCCTTCCCACCGAGCAGAGGCATCAGCTTTAGATGAAAAATTGCCTGAGGTCTATTCAGAAGGAGGCAAAGGAAGAGTCAGCCCCAGGGGCAGCCCAGGCCTGATTGAAAAATAAGTTAATTTCAGTTTGAATCGATGGGCCTCAGGCACTGAAATATCACGGGAAATTAAAGCAGCTGGTCCCCAGGGAACCACACCATTGACCTGCGCTAATTAATGCCAAGGAGTTACCAGGCCCCTCTTGGAAAGGCAGCCCCTCCCTCCCCGCGGACACCCCAAACACCTCCTCATTTAACTAATTAGACTCACAGAAAATTGGGTGTTAATTTGTTTAGGATTTTTTTTCCTTTTCTATTTTTTTGCCTCCCTTTCCCGGAAAGTACGCGGCAGAATGGAAATGAATGGCAGGGTCTCGCTGGCAGATGGATGCTCGGGGTCACTCTGCAATCTTCTCCGACTTGATTGCTTGATTAGGTCGTTAGCACATTAAAAAAAAAAATTGCTTGCCGTCTGGCGCTGGCCTGATGAGTGGGATGAGGCGGGAATCGCCTGGGTAATTTATCTTTTTATACTGCAAAGAATTTGATTTCAATCTGCAGATATATGGAGGTGCCTTTGACACCTGTTTTAACATTACAGAGCTGACAGCTTAACCCTCTCTTGTCCCCACGGTTCGTTTCCTTGAGGGAGCTCAGACTGCAGCGGGGAGCACTGGGGGTCTGTCCCGGAACCCCAGCTCTGCCGTGGGGACAGTAAGACTGGTACCAAGGAATGATGTCCTGCTCCCAGCTGGAAAGGCGAGCTCGCCTCTTCTGCCTGTGCAGAGGAGAACTGCCCAGCACTGGAGCCTTATGGTGGGGACACAGCTGCAGGGTAGGTGGGTGGTTTGCTAGCCCTGGTGACAGCCAGCCTTGGCCACTCCTGGGAGCCCAGCCAGCCTGCTCCCGCAGAGAGCTCGGAGGAATGGGTGGGGTGGTGGTCCCAGCAGCTGTGATCCCAGCTTCTCCCAGTAGAAGACACTCTGTGCATGTCAGAGGGGATTTTACAGCCAGGCTGCTTCATCACACATCACCTCCTCTGCATGATAAACAGTCTGATTTACACTTTCATACTGCCGATATGTAACCCCTGGACCGTGGATGGCTGCAAATCCTCCAGCGCCTGAACAAAGACCCTAAGGAATGCACACCTTACTCTCTTCACCCGCTCCTCCGTGTCTGTGTGAAACACGGGTTTGCATGCCCCGGCAGTCAGCAGGATGTTGGTAGGGTCTCCCACTCCAGGCAAGGCATTCCTGTCACTCCCAGAGTCCAGAGTGGAGAGCTGGAGGGGCTGACTCACTCCCAGTCCAACCTCAGCCCACACTTCTGTGGTACTTTCTCAGCCACCAGACCCAGGCAGTGGGGCAGCCACCCCCGACAACTCCATGCTGTGAGGGGGCAGCTTAACCCCTGGGACAGGAGAGGGTTCCTGCCTTTTCTGCTCTGGATAAATCAGTACAGTTAGATCTGTCACAGCAGAGCTCCTCTCTGGCTTCAAAGAGAAATTCCTGCACAGTCCAAGGGCTGGTGTCTGTAAATCTCGCTTGGTTTGGGGCTTCAGTAACACCTTTCCACGTGCCCAGAGTGGCTTGCAGCATTCAGCTCTGTACAGCTGTTTTTGTCACCAGCTGCCCCACTTAGGATCTCAGATCAGGAACAGGTTTTCCCACCAAGTACCAAGTGGGCAACTTTTTAAACTCTCCTCATTCACTGATGCTTTTACTACCTTCCCTTTTCTACTTCCTCCTGCCTTGATACCCAAAACATCTTCCCCCATGCCTCTGCTCCCCTTCTCGTCTCCCTAGCCAGGTCTTACCCTGCTCCAGTGCAGCTCTCTGCCACTAAACCTGCAGCCCTGGAGCATCCCCTTTTCCATGGCAGTGTTACACAAATACCGGAGGCAGCAGAAGCTTTCCCAGCTGGCAACCCAATTTTGACGAGAGACAGTAGAAAATTTTCAATCAAAAAAATGCTGATTCAATCACACAGGAAAAATGGCGTCCAGCCAGTGGAAGTGTAATCAAAATTATCTATGGCTTTCCTATGAATCCTGTATTTTAATCTCAAGCGCCTAAGACACACAGAGTCTATGCTTTAAAGCCAAATGGGAAAATCAAAATTGCATCAACATCTCAGTAAGATTATTCTGAATTTTCTAAAACCTATTTTTGTCATTTGATAGGAATTTCCTCTTGCTTTTGACTGGGAAAAATGGAAGTTTGAAATCCCAGAATGTCTGTCAGAACAGAAATCAGGAAGACTGACCATCTTGCTTTAATCCCCAGAGCTGTATCTTCATCTCAGGCACAAAGCTGAGTGAAAACAATGGTGCTTCATACTGAATATTGCTGGGATCAGATCCCAGCCCGGCATCACTGCCACAAGCTCTTCTCCTGATAGAAGGTCTCCAGTATGGCACTGGCAGTCCCCATGCCATTTCAGATCAACAGAATTGTTCCCTGTGGCCCATTGTCATGGTTGGCTCTATCAGTGGGACTTCCTTCTGGGAGAAGATCTCACTTCAGATTTCTGGATGTGTTACCAAAATTTTCCCATGCTTTGAATCTGAGCTGAATTGTGCATTGGTTTTAGTAATTCAGAGGTATTTTCAACTCTGTTGATACATCAGCCACAACTTCCAAATACTCATTTATTATTGACACCTCACTTTTCCTGGAGAGGGTTTCACCCTTACACTTACAGTTACTTGTGGTTTTGGTATTCTTCGGCTGCTTATTATCCTTTCTTGCTTTATTTCTTCCAGCTTGGTAAAATTTGATCTGCTTCAAGCAATGTTTAGGTTTGTCCTTGTTTCCCCTTGCCCATTCCCATTCCATGGATTGGCTCAGCTTTGTGAAATGCTTTACTGATGCGGCTGTGTATCGTGCACCTTCCTTCTCACTTGCTTTCATCTGGTTCTCTGTTGCACAGCCCAGGGTATGGTGAAAAGAACCCCTGATCCCTTTTAGACTGAAGAACATCAGATGTTTGTGCAAAGCTATCACAATCTGATGTGAAGAAGTGTCTTTTGGACCGATGTGCTACATCTTAAGAAGCTTTAGAGCTCTTTGTTTTCACACAAGCATCCTCTGTGAAACCCAGGAAGCTTCTTCCAGGAAACCTATCCTCAAAAAGTGGACAACAGAGTAAAGTGGACAGTTTTGTCTTGCAGTATGCCAAAGCCTTCTAAACGGGAATTTTTCTAACTTTAATCATAATCTAATTCTCAGCTCCAGTACCCACTGCCCAAAGCAATTAAAGCTGAGGCACCCTGTGCTTGACCACAGGGTTTCAAGTGTTCTGGAGTTGGAGTTTTGGAGTCGAGACTGGCAAGGACAACCTTGCCAGTTTTCTCCTCTGAATCACAAATGATGACTGATACTTCTTTGGATTATTGATGATGCAGAAGAGCAAATTGTAGGAGGAGGAATCTCTCATTTTGCAAAGGGGACATGAGACTCGATGTGTCCTTGTTATCCACATCCATCATATTAGTTAGTTCGTTTACCTAATCAGTGTCTGAAGCATTGTCTGCTAAAGAGAGAAATCTCCCTGAAGCTGGCCATGACCCAGGAATCTGAATTAGCAAAGGGATATTTTAAAGCACCTAGGTTGTTATTGTGTATTGTTTCTGTGCTGTTTCAACCTAAAATTTTCCACTGGTTACACTCATTTTCTTGCCTGCTACTTTCCAAGCTGGGTTACACAGGCAGGGGAATTCATAATGGAATTTTTTGTCTTCAGAGTGTAAAAAAATATTATTTTCCCTGCCCAAGCATTCTTCATATATTAAAGGAAAATTTCAGGCTAGACAATGGTGAATTTTTGCTTCACCATATCTCTCATACTGCCTTTGAAACGGCATTTCAACAGGGATCTTTCAAGGAACGAGCTTTAATGCAGCACAAGCCGGTCCCAGCCCAAAGCAGTGCAAGCTGACTGTCCACTAGATGGCCACAAGCAGATGAAGGTCTGCACCTGCAAACACCCCGACACAGACAGACACTCCAGCACATGCCTTAGCCAGACTGCGGGGAGCAGCTGCACACAAGGTGCAGCTGTTGGCAAACCAGCACCTAAAGCAAGGGACAAAATCCCAAGACCCACAACGGCAACGCTGAGGCCATCTCCCCTGCCCATGGATTGACAGGCAAATCTTTCTTTGCATATCTGTCACTTCCCAGCTTGAAGCCTTGAAGCTTGAAGCTTGAAGGGGGGTCAAGTTCCAGACCAGACAACACGCCCAGTTCACCTCCACATCCAGGGCCCTGCTGCCATCTCAGCACTTCGTTTTTCCTTACAACTACACCTCTCCCTTTCTACCTTCTCCCTCTCCAAACCAAGACTCAACAATGAGAGTAGTCAAAATGAAAACCTCCTCTGAAATAGCAGCGCTGTCCTCACTCTCGTATCAGACAGAGCCTGTGGCCCTGGCTGGGTTCAATCTGAGGATGTGAGCACTGCAGAGGACGGCCTCATATCTTCCTAAGAGCATGTCCCCATCCATACCCATGAGCACTGGGGCCGTATAATGAACTACCAGGAGAGCATGAGGTCTGACTGTGCCCTGGGGATTCCCCGAATCCCTCCCCTTTAGCAATTACCACAGGAAAGCTTCCTGGCTGCTAGGGGAGACTGTACCACTTGAATAAGCCTGGAAACAGTTTACTGCTGTCTTTTCAAACGTAATGTCAAAATTATTGGCACTGTTTATGGTGACATCACTTTCTACGGCTGGTGTAAAGTGGTTATGAAGTTAAATGAGAGCAGTAAATGTTGCACATGGGCTGCATGGCTGATCGCAGGACTCATCATCCTTCCTCCTACTGAAAAAGGGCTTTCTGAGCTCACATTAGAAAGGGTAATTCCTGCACAGTATGACAGGAGTCCTTGCTGATAGTAGCTGGAGTTGTGTCCAACCCACCTGGCTAACAAGTCCAACCAGACATACAAGATGAGCTGTAAGACAGCACTCATCCCTCTTGAGCAAAAATATGATGGTTCATTCAAGCTTGGGTCTCCTCTAAGCTAAAATAGTAACAGGGCACACATGGCTTAATATGGCACCCAGCAAAAAATGTACATGCTATTACCATAACACCAGTCCTGCAGACTAGGCCTGCCTCTGAATCCTGCTCTTTAAAGCATGGGCCAAGCATAGCTACTTGTTGCAATTTATCTGACCTACGCAGCCAAAACTGGAAAATCCTGCTTGACCAGGGAACATGTCTTAAACTGTGTTCCTATGGCAAATCCAAACGTTTCACCTGGCCTTGCCACCTCATGTGGTGACATGTTTTTTCACTTCTTGTAACCCTCAAAAAGTGAAGAACTTCATTTGTTGCAAGGCTCCCATCTTCCCCAAAGAAAAACAAGTGTGCACACAATTTGTATGGTCAGAATAGTGAGATCAATGGTTCAGCACACACTCAGTCTGTGCATCACATCTGCACATCCAATACATCTCTGAGACATTGACTTCACCATGGACACACTGTGATTCCAACTCATCAGTAGTTTAGCTGGCACTACAGCTCTGTAGAGGCTGCCATATGCTGGGACATGGCAGATAAACACCCAAATTACTCTTTTCCTAACATGCCAATTGAAAAACAGGAAAAACATCAGGATAGTCACAGGAAAGCTGACAAGAGTGTACTGATCATCCTAGTCCACACAAACCCAGGGAGGCATTTGTCATCATCACAAAGAGTGATAGTGCACATCCATCCTTTGGGTGATCACAGTGCCTGACTACATTAACCAAGCTGCTATCCTGTCTGTATTATTTCATTTTGCCTGCTTTCCCCCCACTAACACTGCTCTGCAGTGTTTTTCCTCTATGGTTTTCCACAGAGGAAACCTTAGCACAGATCTTCATAAATATCCATATGAAGTGTACTCTGTGAACATGCAGGGACACAGCATATTATCATTTTCTTGTTGCAGCAAGGTGAGTCAGGAGGACAGTCAGAAGAGAAATGTCACATCCCCTTCATGATGCCTTTCAATGGGCCCTAAAATCAGAGCACAGGATGGCAGCATTCCTCTGATGCTCTGGAGCACTGCCTGTGCTCTGGGACTAGCCCCTGCATGCTAGCAGGAGCTCCATGATGCCCTTTCCTTTATCAGTACACACCAAGCAAAGGGCCAAGGTGCTCTCAGACCTTCTCCGGGAAAAACCACATAGGTACCAGAGGCTGTGCATAAGCAAGAGAAGATGTCTGCAGTACTACCTGGTGCCCACCTTTTTCCGAGATAAGGCCCAAGCCCACCCATGTGCATGGGGACAGTCCACAAAGTCCCCATGAGAGGTACAGAGCACATTCACTAAGGCACTGTACCCTCGGGGCATTGAAACATCAGCTGGAAGATATCTACACAAACATATGTTGTTTTATAAAATGTTGTAAGATGTAATCAGTTTCCAGGCAGAAGCTTGGACTGAGTACCAAAAGAAGAAAGTTGCAGTTCTTTACAGTCTTCCCTTAGGAAGGTACATGACAATGATGATGTTTGCAATTCCTTGTCTAATGCAGTAAGAGTTATCACCCAAACTCAGAAAATCCTTCACAGGGTTCTTAAATCTGGAGAAAGAGGAGGACCACTAGAGCCAAAGAGCAGTGCAGAACAGTGGTCTGCCCCCTGATCACTACTCAAGGTCAGGACTTGCAGTTATCTTGGCTGTACTCGAGTGGCCCTTCTGTGCTCTACTCCTACCATGGGTCTGTTCCTGGCTCTACATATTCCTCAGCTCTGTGTACCCTTAACCTTCTTTGGGTAATTCACAACTCCAGGGGTTTTCATATGACATCTTACAGCTGCAGAAGATTGATGCACCAGGCACAGGCTGCTGCAGCTGACACCAGCAGCTCAGGCTAGAGCACAGCACAGCTAACGGTGTGACCTGCAGAGCTGGCAACACACAGCCTGCCCACGGATCCTTGCTTGCACCAGGACAGCACACCTGAGCTCACAGTACATTACCAGGTATCCCCCATGCTTAGTCCACCCAAGATAAGATCTCCCAGGCCGGGACCCTCCCTCAGTTGTCACTTAAGACACTGAAGCCTTGATGTCAGTCATGGTCATCATATAAGCTCAAGAAGTTGACCTTGTCAACTAAGAAATGGCAGGTTCCTGTAATGACAGTAATGGGGCACTCTGAGTTGGAAAGAAGGCAGTGAAGCCAAAGATATGAAGAGACCCAGATATCAGAAACCTGACGGACATAAAGCAAGTTATCTTGGAGTGGACATCACTGGCACATCTGGCTATGAGCAGTGACTGGCACAGATATTTATTATGTATGCTTACAGGGTAGATTGGCTAGATCCTTCCAAGGGTTTTTTCCCCAGCACTCGCAGCTCAGCCCTACCTCTGGGTGTGCCAAGCAGTGTCTTTAGAGAGGAAATGGTAGTAGGGATGAGACGGTATTTCCTCCAGGGGCATACCCTGTGGATCCTGAATCTGCAGGTGAACCACAGCTTCCCAAAGGCTCGGGTGGGCAGCCTGGCTGTATTGGGCCTGGCTGAACACAACAGGTATGAGCTAAGCCAACCTGGCAAGGTGCTGCTACTTATCCACATTGTAGCACGTCAGCTACAACAGCCACATAGGAGTCAGTCACTAGATTACTTCTAGACCACAGAAGAGACAATAACCCCTTGCAATGCGCATTCCACGGGCCTTTATATAGCTCACAGGAAGGTGATCAGGTACCAGCAATGCTTGGCTTGCATTCCCTTGCTATGAATTTGAAGAGAAAGCTGTAGCTGAAAGCTCTGGTAACTTTCAGCCATACTTTCAGCTCTGCCTTTGCTCAGACAGATGGGAGCCTAACCTGCTGAAAGTTGGGAGCAAAGTGTTCTTCTCACACCAAGAAGGTCCTAAACTGAACACCTCTTGCTGATCCCAAGACAATAATGCTCAGAGCAGACCGAATAGCACCTGATGCTTTCTCACAGCCTCTGATGAAGGTGGTCTCTGGAAGGCACCTTTGTTGTAAGATACTGTAGCAACGGTTTGCTATCCAATTCAGTTGCTCTTTTCTGTTTCGCAGAAGGAACTGCCAACCTCACTCATGCAGAACTCAGGGTTGTTGCCATGTCTGTTGAGGACTAGACTTCTCAACACTGCCTGGGCCTGTGCAAAACATGGCTCACAGAACATCCACAAAGAAGGGAAGTGAAAAGGCAGAGGAGGTTTGTGCTGCCAGAGGAGAATAAGAAGAACTTGTTGAGACCTATCAGGGTAAAAGGAAATAGAGAAAAATAGATCCATTAAGAAACAAAGGGGAGAGTAAATTAACTGAGTGTCTAAAATGCCTGTGTTATTGAACTGTTAGAAAAACCTCTATTCAAAGTCAGGAAAGGAGGAAAACTTTATAATAAAGGATCGTTAAAGGAAAACATGATAACAACCGTCATCTGGTCCCTCTGCCAGGCATCCTAAGGCTGGATGGGAATTAACTATTAAATTTGCTGGGCTGACCAACTATTTTTTAAAAAACTCGGTTGTGAAAAACTGCAGTGATAGCAGAAGATAGAAAAGAAAGTTCATCATTAAATGAAGGAGTGAATACAAGTATTCCCAGCACAGGAAATTGAGGCAGCATTTCCAGAAGGGCTTAAGTGATCGAAGAACTGCAATGCCTAAGCAAACTCAGAGAGGTATTACCCTTAAACTACTGTTGTTAAGAAAATGGGGAGATGAATGTGGGGAAGAGCTGTCATAGGCTGGCATCAAGCCTGCAGAGCCTAATTCTTCTGGACATGACAGGGAAAGCCTTTGCCAAGGCATTCCACAGGAATTGGCTATGGCATATCTTTTTGCCCACCTGTCTTTCCTCTCTCAGGGAACTCATGTGCCACAACACTTGAAGGTGTCTGACCCTTGGTGATCGTGTCTCCAAACCACAGAGAGAACAAGCAGAGTCTCTGCAAAGAACCCTGTTTCCCTCCCAGTACTGTGGAGAAGCACGCCAAGTTCACAGTTCCTTATGTTGGGATAGCCATAAATATCTTGCAAGGAACAGAGCAGAAGGCAAGGACCGGCCAGTTTGGGTTTATTTGTTTTTCTGTCCCATTTAGAAAATTGGTCAGTGGCTAAATCAATTCAGGGATTGAACAGGGAGGGATAAAGCAGTACCTGGGTATAGAAAATATTTATAATTCTTTACCTCCAGCTCCGCACTAACAAGACCTTTTAAACTCACCTACAGCCCCAGCAGGGTATATCCCACCAGACAGGCAGGCAATCTGCATCATCTAGCAACAAACAGGAGAGTCCCCACTTCACAGTAAGCTGAAGAGTTGTTCCCAACCCTCCATTTTCCTTCCTTTCTCCTGTCACATTTTCTTTCTCTATCCAAAGGCATGCAGCGTAAGACTTTTTGGACAGGAATCCCTTTGGGCAGGCTTGCCTGAGCCCCTGCTCTTGCCCATCACCCAGCCCCTCTGCTTGCAGCTCTGCTAATTAACTTGTAAACGAAGTTCTAGCACATGGGCTGAAAACAGGCCATAGATAAAGGGTAGTGAAAACAATCCATTACAGAAAGGGCCAAATTAAACAACTCTTAATTGAAAAATGGAAATTAATATGAATTTAGATCAACTAAACAAGCATGTTATTGAAGAGGCAGCAAAGTGGATGAACTCCTAACATACCAATTAAAGACATGGAGGCAGAGATGCACCATACGCCATGAGAAAAATTCATAATAATATTCTCAGTAAGCCAGTAAGTTTGATTAGTTTTATTACTCTCACTTGTACACTTCCTACATTTGTAAAAGCATAGGGGAAGTTAATGACACTTATCCAGTATCACACAGCCATGGCTTGCCCCAGTGCTCAGGAGTTATTGGCAAAGGTAGCCAGCAGTAGCTGCTCAACTCTATTTCAGGATTAACTGCTTGCAGGGCTCTTTAAAAAATACTTTATATATATAATGAATATATAAAAAAATATTTTAAAATGTGGCTCACACAACAGCAAGACTTTTGGCTTTCCCTTCACCTTGGTCAGCTACCTCCAACAAACCCAACTGCTTTGGTAACCTCCTCACAGCTGCATGGTCCCTGTGAACCTGCTCTGTGGAGATTCCAGTTGGAAGCCACTGGCAGTGTATTTCATGCTCTGTTCTGTGTGTGAGTCACCCAAAGTTTTACCAAGAATAGACAAGTCCTCACTTCTTAGAGTAATAGCGATAAGCTTAGAAAATTCAGCATCACCACTACTTTCTGCATCACTAAGAAATCCTTTGTTGGCCACTCCAGGCAGAGATTCAGGAAAGGCCACCAACTGCACGGAGCAATCGCAGCATTCCATGCTTACACCATGGGATTCAGACTACAACTCAGCACTCTGCAGCAAGCAGAAAAAGTTGGCAGGAGAGGGAGAAGCCAGAGCTGCTAAAGCTGCATGAAGCTAATTTTTCCTTCACACTTTCTATTCTGTTTCTTGAGGGACTCCATGGCTTCACTCCTAAGCTCACGCTCAGTGCAGTACAGGTTCCTCAGGTCTTTCCAAATTATGTTCACTTCTAAATAGAGAGTCTTCTGGCAAAACTGAAGCAAGGTAAGCCTCTTGTTCTGGAAAAATACTCCTGGTAAAAATGCTTCCCTCCAAATGACTACTCCTGATTCCTCCATCTCTGTTCAACTCCTAAAGGGCTGCATAGTGATACTGTGTTAAGCTGATAGCAGCTAAACAAATACATTTTCAATTAGAGATTTAGTTGACTTTGTTATGTTTTTAGCCAAAATAGAACTTTTAGCTGCCTGACAAAACTTGCTGGATACACAGACAATCTCCTCTTCTCATGTACAGCACCCGTCTCTTCTTGGGATTCCTTTTGCTTACATGAGAAATTTTATTTGTCGCAAAGTTCGTCATCCACATAATTACATACAATCTTTTAACAACATGCACTGACAAGTTTTAACACTATTATTATCTTTTTTAATTGGTAAGTCCCCTTAAAAGGTGTCCCCACAATGGCAGTCAGGATCTTATTTTTTGAAAATACTGAATCATCAATTTGTTTGATTGGTAGGAGACATGTTTTAAGGACAAACATACACAATCATTTCAGTAATCCCAAATCAAACTGTTACTGAACTTTGATATTATAACTACTGTGTTTAAAGTTTGGGACTGTTACATATTAATAAATTCAACGGGGATAACTTATCTAAAATCTACACATTACACTTAAGACTATATGTTATGAGAAACAACGATTTAAGTCAGATGTCACAATACTTGTCAGTTTGAGGCCATTTCTAATACTTTATGTTGTTTATTAAGGATATTTTTCCCCACAGGAATCTACTTACCTCACCTGGATTTTACAGAACGGTCTGGGTTAATTCTAATAAGGATACTTCAACTCTTATGACTATTCTTTCAAATACATTGATTAACGTGGACTTTTTCAAGTACTTTGCAAAATGGCCATAGAGACATCTGGTCTGACTTATGCATAGTGTCTCACCATGAAAAAGAATTATTTTCCCATGTTGCCCAATGGGAGGATTCTTGTTTTCCTTCCAGGAGCAGTCAGCTTAATGTAGAGAAGACACACAGTGTGAGAGAGTGCTGCCTTGGAAAAAATTTACACATACATCTTCTCTTTAAATGGAGAATTTGAATACTTTTTTCCTGGATTCAGTGTTCTCTCAAACCATTAACTTTCTTGGCCTCTGATGACTATATGTAGTGTTCTGCTGAAGGTTTTACCTGCGAACACTTCCTATATATCATTCTTTCAATTGCACTCTTTGAATATCACTTTCACATCAAATTTCATAGGTGATTTACTTTCTCTTGGACTACTACCTCCTGAGAAATAATTCCATGAATGAGAATAAGGGGTAGATATCACTCTTAGGTGTGGTTCCAATGAAAACCCACATGGAATGCTGTGGAAGCCCACAACAGGTGATGCTCACAACAATCTTAGAAAACACTTTCATTAATGACATACAAGAGGGAGAGAGGAATGTTGAAAGATAAGCAGAACTGTAATCCACAATTAAAATTAAAAAATCTAGAGCTCCCTTGAGCAGTTGGAAATTCATGCAAGAAAAAAATTCAGTGACATGGATTTATAAATATTATGCAGACAGGAACAAAGATTCATTGTCAGGTATCTCTTCCAAGGGGCATTAAATAATGTTAAGAGATTCAAAGCAATGTTTAATTCACTCAGACAGTTCTGCTGCAGAACTTCTTGCTGCAGGATATTAAGATAACTACATGTGTTCAAAATCCCAGGAGGCGGACAAAGTACCCACTAAGTACCACTGGAGAGCTGCCCTGTTCTCATACTCTAGCATGCACCTCTTGCCAGTGTCAGAGCTGGTAGGACTGTTATTACAGTTGTTAACCAAAGTTAATAAAATGCCATATGAAACCCAGAACACAGAAGGGAGAATCTCGAACAGAAAAAAAAAAAAAAAAGAAAAAGAAAAAATCAAGCAAACAAAGAGCCAACCTTGTCTAAGGGAAGTTTGAAGTAACCAAATTAGATGAAAAAAAAAATTAAATAAAGAAGCAAGCAGACCAGTGCTAATCCAAGGCTGTTCCTACAAGGGCTCAGAAGTCCAGCTGAACTGGTGTGAACACACCTAACATGCAGCTGTAGGCATGTGGTCTCTTATCTCCAGGAAGACTGACAGGCAGGATGGGCTTCACATAAAAACAACTTATATGATTAAGGGATAAGTGTGTGATTTTTATGAAGGATGATTTAAGGAAAGATCTTTGCAACTTGCTTAAGCAATGATAAAAACCCAAAGTGACAGCCAGGAGAAGAAATAGCTTAGATTTATTTAAAGATTGTGAATGTTATAACAAGGGGGAAAGAATTATGCTCATAACACAAAGGGCTAAAGTTGAAAAGCAATATGAGGTCAAATATCAAGAAGCATGATGAAAGGTGGGAATCATCTTGATATGGCTTGTCACACACAAAAAAGCATGAACAAGGAAATTTCACAGAATGTGTGGTAAGGGATAATCAGCTGCTGACCTGCTGGAAAGAACAGTGGTGCTCAGGACTTCTACGTGATCCCGATGCTCATTCTGGCAGGGTGCTCATGCTTTCACACAACACAAGCCACATAAATTCTGCTGTTTCTCATGATTTCCCCTTTCATGATGAACAAAACTGTTACTCATAAGCACTTACTTCTGGAATACACATGTCATTAGTTCAGAACATGGGGTGCTTCTGCTGTCCAAGTCTAACTTGATCTCTAGAGCAGAAGGGTCACAGTAAGGAGCCCTCCTAGGTTTAAAAACTGCTGTACAGGAAGAGTAGCCAGTTGTTTATTAGCCAGCTGCAGAATGACATGGCAGCAAGTCAGTGACAGTTAAGATACTTTAGCCCCTATTTCACTTCTGTATCAGTTACAACACTGAGTTTCAGCACCAGAAGGATGCTCCAGATGCTGAAGAAGTACATGCAGTGTCCAGCTCTGCACTGTCTGCCAAAGCATTTCCCTCTTCCTCACACATAGTGAAGGTCTTCAGCTCTGGAGAAATGGTGCCTCTGGAGTTCAAAATATACTGTGCCACCAGATGAATCTGTTCCCTGTAAAGGTCTTCTATGGAAAACCAAAGGATCCTCTTTCCAGCCCAGCATCAGGTGGTGGGCGCAAGCAACACTAAACTGCCAGTAGGTCTCCCCTCTCTTGATTTCATTTACAGAGTCACAAGCAGAGAAATTACTCTCCATCCATCTCACTCTCCAGAGGCTCAGAGCAAAATTCTAATGCATCAGGTAGGATTTCAGATGATGGGCCATTATCTCTGAAGACTGGTGGAAATCCTGTTAGCACAAAGGTTATCTACAAGCTGTTAGGTCAGCAGGAGTCCTACCAGAACAATGGGATATGAAGCATAAGTTGCTTTTATAAGAATGTCACTCTTGATTGAGCACAAAAATAAGGCTGGTGAGGACTGAGGGGAAAAAAGGCTGCACTTTTGTTTGGAAGGATCTTCGTGTCCCTGCACAGGGTTATACCTCAGCAGCTTCCAGCAGCAGTGTTATCTTGCTAAGTGCTCCTGAGCTACATTCCAAAGCTACAAGGGAGCAGGCTCTTGGGCCATCTCTTCAGCAAAGAAAGAGCACAGATTCAAGAAGCAACTCAGCGGCTGCTGGGAACGCATGAGGGACTGAACAGGAGGAGGAGCCAGGGAAACTAGGACCCTCCCAACACTGTGTGGCACCTAAGACAATGTCTCTTGTAGAAACTGCTATACACCAATCACAGAGACAGCCAGTGCCACTGTGCGGAGGACCAGGCCCATTTAACCCTCAGCCAGCCCAGATATATTACCTGCACCTGCTGTTCAAGGCTTGGCCATGACAGTGCTGTGCCTTGTGTAGCAACCTGGCGGTAGCAAGTCATGGGCTGAAGTGGGACAATAGAAGCTGCTGGAGCCCACCCTTGTGAACATCATGTTTAGTCTGTCCAAGCACACTGTGCCTCCCATGCTGTACACAGCACCTGTAAGTCTTCTCTTTGACTGTAACGATTGCTTGCATTGATTGCTGCCATACAGGACAAAGGATGGTGCTGGCACAGCCCGGCAGCTCAGGCTGCTCCCTGCCACTGGAGGATTCACCACACGGTGGTGATACTCCATACCACCTTGTTCCACCTCCTCACAGTGGACTGACGTGTAATTAAAACCCAAAAGTTAAAGTTGTTAGCTTAACAAAATTTACCAAATTAACAACAAAATAAATAAATAAAAAAAAAAAATTATCCCCAGAAACTTTTAGGGAAACTTCATTTAAGGAGGCAAATGCCTCTTCAAGTGAAAATGACAGTGCAAACACCTCACTTGTAGTCACTCATCATTCCCTCACTGAGATCCTACCCACAGCACTACTAACTGCCTACACCATCCCTGTGCATCCTTCTGTGCCCAAAGGAGCAAAGATGAGCTCTTTCTCTCCCACAATGCCCACTCAGACATGGTCTCCTGGAGGTTCTCTTCTTGTCTATACCAAGACCGCGAGACACTGTGATTATTTCTTGTATGCCTGTTCTCTGATTTAGGATTCCCTCTGTTACACACCCCCCAAATCACTGGCACAACACACCACACACAGCACATGCTGACATACAAACACCAAATGAAAATCTGCCAAGAACAGCTATCTGTCTGCCTACCCATGGAAAGCCTGGGGAATTTTATTCACAGAAATGTCACCCTTCCCATGCCACTACCTTTTCTTCAGGAAGGGATGAACATGGCTGAGAGGAGCACGATAAGGGTGTCCAAGAGATATGATTACCTGTATTCTGTCTTCTGGCAACTCTGTTTTCATGGCCAACATCTCTCTAGCATATACGTCAGGATAGTGGGCCTCATTGAAGGCCTTTTCCAGCTCCTCCAGTTGGTAGGATGTGAAGATTGTCCTGAGGGGAGTAAAACTCTTTGATCAAAAAACATAAGAAGAAGCAGCAAAGATGATGAACAGTTAGAAAAACGGACACTGAAACCAGTGAAACCTGGGTAATCTAATGCATAACTTTTCCCCATCTCCTGTGTTTCTGTGCACAAAGATCAGGTACCAGTGTGAAAGGAGAATCAGCAAATGCCAGAAGACAGTACTTTAAACAGTTACAAATCACCTTCCCTTTCAAGGACTTGCCTCTGGAGACAGTGCCTCCCCATCAGTGAGCACCTGCAGCGATGGCACCTGCTCTTACATCTCAGACTCCAGTGCCTCTTGTGGGAAATCTGGGGGACGTCCTTAACCTTTATGTCCCCTACAACTTTGAACCCACCCCTGGCCTGGCTTAAAACCACACCTCTCCTCCTCTTGCATCCAGACATTTCTTAACCCTTTGATAGTCACACAGAGATGAAGCCACATCCCCTCAGCACCCCATCAGGAGAGGTGCTGAGCCCTTTCCCAGCTGCTGGTCCTTAGTCTCTTCAATCTCTGTGAGCAAATAATCCCTCACCTCGAGTACTGGTCTGTGGATGAATTCTCTGAACGTTTTATTCACTCTACTCTCCACCACTTTTCACCAAAAAAGCCAGGGCCAGCTCCCTTCCTCTGCCTTTACCCTGGTTGCTCCCACCACAATATCCCATTAGCTGCTCCCTGCCAGTTTGCATTACCCCATTATCCTCTGGAAATCCTCCTGGACCGCCCTGGGCGGGCAGCAGCCCAACCTGCCTTTGCACAGCCAGTTCTCAGTTTGGGACAACCAAATTGAAAAATCAGCAGCTGGAAAGCCGAGACAGATGAAAGCTCTTCTCCAGCAGAGGGATGAGAAGTGTCGGACCACTTCCACTCCCCGAGGATTAAAACTCCCACCCTTCAACTCCTCCGGTACAGAAAACACAATTTTTTATATAAACCAACAATACTCCAACGGCAAAAAAAAAAAACAAACCAAAAAACAAACCCAACCAATAAACAAAAGCCCCCAAACAAACAAAAAACACCAAAAAACCCCTGAAACCAAAAAGCAACGAAGAAACCAAACCAAACCAAAAAACCAAACCAAAATAAAACAACCCTCAACCCAACAACGAATTGCAGCATTTTTGTGAAGTCAATGTATAAATATCATCAATCTAAGAAACACGAAGCTCCCAGAAGGAAAGAGGAAATAGAGTGTCTTTCTAAAATACATTCAGATTTTAGAAAAGCCCTACAATTCCAGAGAGCATAAACAGAAAATCTCAGAAATATCCTCTGTTATACAGAATGAGAAGGATTCCACCAGGTCGATAATATTACTAACAAAAGCAGAATGCAAATGCAAGGGACCTGCCTGTAACCAGACCTTTCTTTAAATTCACTCTTTTATCCATTCTCTTTTCAAACCGTTTTTCAACTCTGACAAATCTGTGAACTCTAGGGAAAGCAGAGGCACATCAATTCGTATATTTTCTCCCTCTGGGACCACAGGAAAAATTATTCCAATTTTGATCCATTTTAGATTTCAAGCATTCGCTTCCACTTTCCTTCAGCAAGAGCGCAGAAGCCCATTCAGGCTCAGCGGCAGGAGGGTATTGCCTGACGTTCAGCTGAAGTTTTCCCTTTTTAGCTCATCCCCGGGTAGCCCCCGTCCCTTCCGCAACACACAATTCACTGCCCCTTTTGGTTTTTCTATCCTGCAGCTATTTGCAGGGTATTGGTCAGACATCTCCCAGCCCTTCCTTGGTACAACTAGAGGTCTTAACTGTTTAGTGCAGAATATACAATTACAGCCAAATGTTGCAGGTCTGTTTCTGTCTAGAACCGAAAAAAAATAATCTGAATTTCGTTTCCTGTCTCCCATCCAGACCTGTACAGCAGTGACATCTGTGTTTTCACCCAACCCTGTCCGGGCCAGAAAGAAAATGAACTCGTGTTTACTCCAGAACACCTAAACTGGTAACATTTGCCTGTGGAGGGGCTCTGAGCTTGGGATGAGCCCTGCAGACCGAGCCTCCTGTTGCACACATAGCAGGGCGTCTGCTGGGGTAGTCGGTCCCCTTCCACCCCGAATCCTGCTAAGCTTTCACTGGGGCGTCTTTTAATCCACCTTTCCTGCATCGTGGCGGGATTGACTTAATTATTCCGGAATCACCCTCAGTGGATGGTGCCTGGCCTTCCTTTGTCCCGACACTCCGGCCACAACAACGCCAGAACCCAGCACAGGATTTTTCGTTTCTGTTTATGAAGCGCAGACTTATCCAACTCCATTTTAACAGCGGGAGAAGTCAGGCAAAGTCTATTACCCTGACCGTGCAGAGGGGAAACCAAATCCCAGAGTGGATTTTCGTTTCCTTAAACAATTTTTCAGCCTTCTTCAGCTTCTCTGAATGTTGTCTCTGAATCCCCACTACTTAACCTATTGGCAAAACATTTATTTCTAAGTAATAAAATATTTAAATTATTGACAGGAATTCTGCCTTGCTGACAGCCAATATTAAGATTGCTGTATGTGGAGCTGAGAACGGCTTTTATTATTTCTGACAGGCTTATAATTTTTCTTTCCCGAACACTGGGGATCCGCATTCTGCCTAGATGCTCACGGGCTGCTCGGGATGGCGACTGGATCCGCAGCCAGAAAAAAATAAATAAAACGACACCTGTGGTCGATCCCCCCACTCCCTATAGGCACGTCCCCAGATCCGATTTATTTTTGACGGGGACACGCAGAAAGGGAGGACGCCGGTGTAGAAGCCGCGAGGGCGCGGGGCGCTCCGGCGGCCGGTGCCGGGCAGGGTGTTTTGCTCCAGGCCGGAGCGCGGTGGCTCCGCCGGGGTGGCGGGGCTCGCCGGTGCCCAGTTTCCTGGGGCTGGGGCGGCGGGAGCCGGCGGGGTGGTCGCCCCTGGCTTACCTGTGCCGCCTCTTCTTTCTTTTCTTGCTCTGGTTTAGAGAAGATTTTGACATTTTTCGGTCGCTGGAGGAGACATCCTCGGAATCTGCGGAGAGACAGGCAGCGGCTGTGGGCTGGGGCTCCCTCCCCGCCAGGGACCCCCGGGCAGGGCCGGGCCCGGCGGCTCCGCTCCCTCCGCCGGCTCCGGCCGAAGATTTCGTTGCGATCGCGCCGCGGAGGGGGCCCGGTGCCGGCCGCTCCCTCCAGCCCCCGGTGCCGCCGCGGGCAGCTCGGGGCGACCCGCCCCGGCCAGAGAAGGCTCCGGGCCGGGACCGGCCTTCAGCTCTCGCCCCTCTACCCCGGAGTCGTTTGCTAAGGCTGCTGTTGTCTCGCTGCTAAAATGCAGAGCCCGGCGAGTTCAACCAGACCGTAGGGAAAGGGGGAAGCTGCAGTCCGCCGGCCCGCGGCCCCCGCGGCCGCCTGCCCCAGCCCGGGGATTCCGGACTGCGCCGCAGAAACACCGGAGCGGGGAAGGAGAAATTGAGGTTTATGGAGCAACCAGCAAAAACAAACCCCAGGTGCCTATCCGTGGCCCCCGGCTCTCCAGGGGTGCCACAGTCCGGAGGTATTAAGGGCAGGGACCCGTCGCCTTTGCCCCGAAGGAACAGCCGGGGGACGGAACCGGGACCCGCATTTCGATGCGTACTCCGGGCGCACTCCGGTGCCGCTCCTGCCCGGCCCCGGCGCCGTGCTGCTCGGCGAGCCGTGCTCCGGGCACGGCCCGGGACGGGCACGGCACCGGGCGGCTCCGGCCGCTGCCGGGAGGAGGCCAGGGGATGCCCCCGGGGCCGGGGTCGGGCGCTGCTGCCTGCTGCTCCAGGGGCACGCAGGGCGGCCTCGGAACGGGGCCTGCAGGCGGGGTTGTGGGAGGCTCCTGCCGTCTAGGAAAAGGATGCCGAAAGGCCCCTAATTCTCCGGCAACGACTTGGGGTCGCAGCGGCCGCTCCGACGGGGCTCCGCGCATTCTCGGGTCGGGAGTCCCCGGCCACGCCGTCACACTGCGGCCGCAGCCCCGGACGGGGGAAAATACGGTCCCGTCCGCCCTTCTCCTCTTCCTCGGGATCGAAACGAAATCGCCCTCCCGCCGCCGGGGAAGCGGCCTCCCGGCGGGGCGCCGGGTGCGGGCGGAGGTGCTGGTGGAGCGCGGCGGGTCCCCGGGGAACGGGGACGTGCCTACCTGAGCTGGCCGTCTGGCTGCTGTCCAGCTGCCCGGGGGCCCGGGCCAGCGGCTGCAGGTGGACGCTCTGGGGGTCGGAGAGCACCTCCAGGAAGGTGGGCTGGGTGTAAAAGCCAGGGATGCCGCCGGCCCCCAGTAGCCCCATGCCCACGCCGCCCACCCCGGCGGGGCTGAGCACGGAGCGGGCCGCCAGCAGGTGCCCGGCGGGCAGAGAGTCCAGGGCGGCCCGAGGGTGCGACGGCGGTTCCTTGTTCAAGCCCAGGATCTCCTGGATGCCAAAGCCGGTGCAACGGGGAGGGGTGGGCCCGGAGCTGGGCTTGACCCCCGCCGCGGGGGGCGGCGGAGGCGGTGGCGGGGCGGCGGGGGTGGCCGCGCCGTCGGGCTTGGGCTTGCCGGGCAGGCTGGGGGCCAGCGCCGCGCCCGCTTTGCCCGTCATGCTGCCGCCGGCGGTCCCTGGTGCCCGCTCCGGGAATGCCTAGGAGCCCCCGGCTCAGGCCCCTTTTATCCGCCCAGCCGGGAGCCCGAGCGGGGTCAGAGCCGCGCAGCCAATCACAGGGGCCAGCCGCGATTAGGGATGCCAAAAAGCCGGCACCGGCGGCGGCGGGGCCACTGCTCGCCGGGCTGGGGCCGGTGCCCGCCAGCGGGTTGGGGCCGCCGCCCGCCCCTGCGCAGGGAAGGGCCGCCCCGGCCCGGCCCGGCCCGGCCCAGCCCCGCAGGCCCCGGCCCCGCTTCGCCTCCAGCCGTGCTGGGGAGGTGGGGTTAGGGAGGGAGGGAGGGATGGAGGAGGCATCCCTGCTTTCATAAACAGGCACGGCGTGGGGCACCGACCCTGGAGGAGAGATGTTCAAAGCCTCCGAGGTGGGAAACGATGGGCTCTCCGACTTTCTTGCTCATCCTGTATTCTGAGATAAATACATGGTCAGCAGAGAAATTAGGGACCATGGAGAAACCTAAAAATTTAAACAGAACAGTGTTCCTTGAAAATGTAGAGCTGTAAGGTTTGCTTGTTGGAGAAACATTCAACTTCATGCCATCAGAGGTGGTGAAACAGTTGCTTGGACTGTCTAGACACTTATGCCCATGAGCATGGTTTCCAAACTACACAGTTCCTCAGCAGCATGCCTTTTACCACCTATGGCAAGATACTACACACCTTGTCCTTGCCGGTGTTAACATAACCAAAGACATTAAACTAAGAGAAAGTTAAAGCATCCCTGGTTTCACTCAGCATGAGGCAACAGCTTCACCACACTATGTACCACGACAGTGGTCAATAGTCCATAGTATGGCTCCTAAAGTCTGCCCATGGGTGCCAGTTAATCAGTGGAACACCACACTGGGATTGGGACTGCAGCTCCAGATCAGCATGAAACACCCATCTTCTGCTTCAGCTTTGAGGGGAAGCAGCCTCCTGTTCCTCCTCTTCTTAGCTTTGCAGGCCTCTGGGGTGGTCCATGAGGCCAAATGGCTCTTGTCTTCCTATGAAGGGGAGGTTCTCCTGGTCCCTGGAAAAGGCTCTGCAGTGTCCAGTGCATAGTGACAGTAGGGTTGGGAACTCCCTCTGAAATTTGTAGGATCTGTTCAGGATGGCCACAGGTTTTTTGGACTGGTCCAAGGGCATGTCCTGCATACTTCAGAAATCCAGGTTTAGAGCATTGGCCTGCCAAAAGATTAGGACTGCTGCAGATGCTGAATATCATGCCTTTCCTGAGCAAACCCAGGACACCTCCACTGTGATGGCAGGATTGCTGAGGCTGTCTCCTGTCAAAGCAGCAAGGTGATCACATACTGACTTGGTATTTTGAATATTCCCAGACATGACTTTAAAGCAATTCATGTCTCCACAGTGATGGACATGGTTCATAAGAAGTGAATGAACTCTGTCAGGGCACTGTAGTGGCTGGCTGATCCCTAAGGGACAGGGAACTGGGAGCCAAATGCAATAACACAGTCATCAAAGCATGATCCCTCCAGTCAGGGCCTCATCACACTGCACCTGAGCAAGGCAAGCAGAGCAGTTGCAGGCAGGAGCCAGACTCGGTCTTCAGTGCCGATCACCGGACAGGTTGATGGGCATGAGGCAGGCAGATCCTCGTCCAAGCTGTAAAGTTCAAGCCCCACTCCCTGGCTGGCGGTCCAGATCAGTAGGGTACATGGCCAGGTACAGGCATGTAGCTCTGGCAGGAGCCAGGAAGGAGACCCTCAGTTTAAAAGCAGCTGTGAAGCAAAGGAGAGAGAAACCGCTGCTGAGGGTCCCTCCAGGTCTTTCCTAACAACAACACTGAGCAGCCAGCTTCACTCTTAGTAGGTGGGGAGGTTGCGCTACAAGCCTTGTCAGGGACATCTCAGGAGATCGTACCACATCAAACCTTGGCTGTGTCTTGTCTGCATTAGCTAATGCATGGTTTGCTGTCTCTTCCATCCAGCAATTTCCTTCACCAGCATTCAACCTGGACTTACACAAATGGTGCCTCATCCCTCAGACCGGGTCTGTTAGGGTAAAAGTTCAAGCTATCAGCTTGCTAATAAATTATTTGAAATTTTATTATGATTTCTCTAATTCTCAAGTTCTGTAAACTGATTCACATTTCTCCAGAAACAACTTCTCCTCACACATCTCTGATGCAGCATGGCATTGGGTGGGTTACATGGCCCCAAGCCACAGTCTGCTGCAGAACCAAGACCACCAGGTCTAAAGCCCTCTGAAATCTTACAACTCCCTCTGTTTGGTACCAATATTGCTGTGAGGAGGTGCACACTGTGGTTCTGCCTAAAGAACTGCCCAGGGCTCACACAGGGTGTAGAGATGCACAGGGGCTCCTTCTCATTTTGAGCCTGTGTTCTCATGGCTCTTTGTGTACCATCCTTCCTCCTTTTTTCCTTCAGACTTAGCTCTGCATCCCTACCCAAGGACAGGTACAAGGGTGTGGGTTCTTTGGGTGTGCTAGCTCATGAAGTACTGACACAGAGCCCAGCTTGACAAGCTCATGAGCCTGAGGTCCACTCTACAGCATGGGTCACCTCTATCATTTTGTGCCTCCTTGACTGGAGAACAGAAGTAGTTTATACAAAGTTAATACTCTGGCAGGCTATAGAGGTACAGACACAGGGTCTTTGCTGATGTAAACTGGAGTTTCTTGGTGTTTTCACTGCTTTGCTTCAAATGCTTCATCATCTGCCCACTAGGGTTTTCTTGCAGGTTTTGCAGTGGAATGTGACCCCCTGGTACTCCATACACCCTCACCTCTGTTTTTCCTGGGGGTGCTGGAGGGTTCTCCATTCTTCTGATCATGTCTCCAAAGCTGTGTGGACAGCTCTGTCCCCCTCTGCCAAATCTTTGTGAGTCTCTCATCACTGAGCTGCAAAACTCAGTCTGTGCTGTCTGCTTTTCAACAGGCTTTCTCTCATTTCTTTTTGCCTCTCTGCAAGCTTTTGTGATTATGAAACTGAACTTATATATCAGTACTTACTTACATTTCAATATGACTGGGACTAATATCTGGCAATATTTTCAATTTGTCTTGACCAGAAGAAATTCTGGCTTTATTTGAGTTTAGCTAAATGGCTAGGATGGTCTCCTGGGAAGAGGAACCTTAGAAACCTCAGACCCTCTCACATTTTTCTGATCCAGCTCATCCTTTGCCTTCTTCCACAGTTATTGTGCATTATCTTTGATGCTGAACTTTTCCACTTCTCCAATTTCTGTTTGCAAATCTGTCCTTTATCCAGGACACACGTATTGGGCTGACTTGATTCTTCACTCAGTTTTGACTTTACTCCAGCCTTCTTCTGTGTCCACGGACAGCCTGAATCCCAGTAGAAGCAATGTTTGTCATTATCCCCTCAGTCTGCAAAGATGTGCCACTTCTCCATTTCTAAAACAGAAGCATGTTGTGTGTCACTTCTGTCAGTGCTGGGTTCAAAGCTATCTTTGTCTAGACAGATTTCAGTGGATAAAGGTGGCTTATAGAAAAGATAGAGAGCAACTTTTTACATGGGCAGACAGTGACAGGACAAGGGGGAATGGTTTTAAGTTGAAAGAGGACAGATTTAGATTTAGATGCTAGGACAAAATTCTTTACTCAGAGGGTAGTGGGGCACTGGAACAGGTTGCCCAGAGAAGTGGTGGATGCCTTATCCCTGGAAGTATTCCTGGCCAGGTTGGATGGGGCTCTGAGGACCTGATCTAGTGAGTGGTATCCCTGCTTTTGGCAGGCGGATTGGACTAGATGATCTTTAAGGGCCCTTCCAGCCCAAACCATTCTCTGGTGATTGACACAGATAGATCACAGACCTGATCTCCCTGTGCTCTTCCAACTCCTTTACAATGACTTTTGGGTCCTTTCAGCACAGCATCAGTTATCTTGGCCTCCTCTGCATGTTCTGACAGTAGAAGTGGCCATGCAGCTCCTGCCTGTCTCCTTTCAAATACTATATAGAGAAAAATACTTCGACTGAAAGCATATTTCTGTATGTTTTTATTTTAGCTGTGTTCCTAAACTTCAGAGATCTACTGAAGTTGCAGTCCCTGGACATTTTCACATTATCCTTCCACCATATGTTGCACTGTAGATTGATATAGGACATGATAACACTAATATGACAAGAAGAGACACTTGCTGTATTAATAAAAACTGCTGAGACACGAAGACTGACCAGAGCTACCTGCCTACAGATGTTGTAAATTCTGTCTGTCACACAAAGTCTTCAAATCAAGGCTGAAAGTTTTTAAGAAGTGATCCACAACTCACCCAAAAGCTAGTGGCCTAATGCAGGAATTATTTCGTGAACTTTTGTAGCCTATTTGATGTTGAAGATCAGGCTGGGAGGTTGTAATGTTCCCTTCAGGCCCTAAAATCTTGAACTACATGGGCCTCACAGTGTCTGATAGGTATGTCCCATCTCAAAAAAAAAGCATTCCCATATAAGAAGCTTCTGAGGTCAACAGTGTCCTGTTGAACATATCTTTTTCTTTACATATCTGTATAATGATATTTAAATAATCAAAGATACGAAGTAGACAATGACAGGAGGTTATGGCACCTGTCATACCCATGGCTGAAAGCTCTCAGCTGGCAGCTGCTGGCTGAGTTATGCAGACCTTAGCAGACCTCTCGCTTTCTGTCTGCTCTGAGTTATCCTGGTAGTTTTGAGCTGCACCTCTTAACTCCTGAGTAAAATCCTCGTCCTACTGAAGACAGCATGACCTTGGTCACTGACATTTAGCAGAGCTAGGATTTCACTTTGCTTAGCACTTCTTCTGGCATTTTGCTTTTTTTCCCATTACACCTCTTCTTCTCTCCTGACACAGATGCATCCATATTTCTCCTATTTTCTCTCCTGTAGCTGAGCACCTCCATTCATGCCACATGGAGCATCCAGCTGCTAGAATTCCATCATTTTGCACCATAGACCATTCTTCTGTCCTGCAGTTTTCGTAGCGAGGTCAGAGTAACTCATGACACTTTTCCTCTGGCATCTTTCAGTTTGAGGCACTGGGCAGCCCTGCCCTGCTTAGGTCAAGGGGTTAGACAATACATTTTTGTGCATGGGCCTGCTGAGTGGTTAAGGGCTGGCCACTAAGCCTTTCTGTTAGCTGAATGTATCAGTAACTTCCAGTTGTCTGTAAATCAAACAGGAAAAATTTAACCCTTTGGGCCAGTCTGGACTGGGTACTGCATGTCAGCAGTGCTGATGGGGCAACACCAGAGGTTTCTTGCCACTCTTTTCCATTCCCTAAAATAGAAGAGAATAATATTCAATGAATAATTACTTCTACCTCCTTTTGAAAGAAGCTTAGTAGAAGTGATTTTTATACCAAGCTAGACCCATAGTATAGGCATGCTTTTAACTGTTCTAGAGAAACTGAACTTACTTTTGTTCAACCTGTTTCAAGAGTCCCAGTGTTGATTAATTAGAAAGTAACAAAGCAACATGACATGGGCTATGCCAGGGGAAAGCAAGTGGACTAAAGTCTGTTCAGCAGAAATAACTTTAAAGTCAGCTAAAATGTGTCATAGTAAAGTAATGAGGTTTGATCTGGACATCCTAACTGAAGCTGCCATGAGCGCAGATAAAGATTCACCTGATACACTGTGGCCAACTCATTAATCATTAAATTCTAATATTCATTTTTGGGTGAGGATGTCCTGATCAGTTCTCAATAATATTTTGGCACATGAGTACTGTGGGTAAATTACACACTGTGTTGAAGGATTTTGTCTGATGCATTGTCCTTTATATTAAGTGTTCCCTTTTCTGGGTTTGTGAGAAAGAGGAAATTTGGGAGTCAATTTGATGTCCTTCCCATCATCAGATGACAAAATACTCTGAGTTCTTTAAAGAAAATGTGTGTTCATGTTTGGAGGAAATCCAGGGAGATCTAGTTTTGTTCTAGGGCATGGAGTCTTTAAGAAAAATAAATATATAGGAAAATATTACTAGATGCAGCTTCTGCCCATAGGTGAGTATCCATACTAGGGACAATACACAAGATGAATTATCTAAGGCAGGTTTCTAGCCAATCCATGGTCTGGGTTGCACTTTGCCCTGCCCATTCTGGATACTGAGCTTCAGGGCTGAGGATCTGGGCTAATTGTTGAGGCACTGCAGAAAAATAATCAGATATTTAGAAAGCACTTCTTTGATCTACAGAGAAGACGATTGAAGTGAGATGCCAACATGTCTTCAAATACGTTTTTAAAAATACAGCAGTGGTGGTCTTCCAAATTTGTCCACTGTATCTACTGAGCTTTATGGGAGATGGCTAGTCTGTAGTAAAGCAGTAGGAGAAACCCCTTAACAGTTAGGAAAGTGTTAGAACAGGATGCCTATCCTATGTAAGGCAGGCATTAGGATAAGATGCCTATCTTGGAAAAGCTTCACTGGATAGGTTTAAGGACAGGTTACACAAACATCTCGCATTACTGATTTGGGTACAGTGGATCCCCTTTACAGCTGGGGAAGGACTAAGGCATCTGCCAAGGTCCTTATGAGCTGAAATTGGTGTGTTTCTATGAATAAGAAGGCCAGATTTCAAGAACATTGCTTATTCCACTGCCATTCAGAAGACAGAAGTCTTCTACTAAGGGTGAAGTCTAACAATCAAATTTGGGAAGACAAGTGACTTTTTTTCTCAGAGGAAGCAATCTTGTTTTCCAGATCCTAATCATTAACTAACAAAAAAATTATATTTCCCACAAAATTGCATCAATAATCTTAAAATTGCAAAGTGAACATAAAATGACACTAGGAAATCTAAGCAGCCTGAAGCACTGCTGCTACAGAGAACTACTTTTACTCATCACATATTGCTAGTGGAGACATTGCTGATTTCACTGTCTCACTTTGCAGCTTCGGAAACAAGTTTTCATTTCATGCATGTAAGGAGAAGCCTGAGCAGCTAAAAGTGTGTTCTATGGATTTACCAGAAGTCTTTCAAGAAGTTGGTTGTGAAGGAACTCAGTGTATTCCCAGCTTTGGCAAACATGCTTGCCTATAACCTATTGCAAACGGCACCTTGCCTGGGAGTGTGCTGTGGGCTGTATCACTTGGAAGAAGTACCCTGGTGGGATTTTTCCTCCAGTGCACCCATATATTGGTTTAGGGTTCCAAAACTGGGGCACACAGACAATACCAAAATGATCTAACAAGGCAGTGGGACAAGACACCACCTGCTTCACCACACCAGTGTCTATGGGGAGCACGCGTGAGGAGGCAGGATGCTGCAGCTGTGGTGCTGCTCTTGCCCACATCCACACCCCTACCATGCTATCCTGACCCTCCTATGAGTTCAGAGCACAGGTCATGCCCGGAAGCTGTTTCCCATGTGTGGGGTGTGAAGCCATGGGAAGGGATACTGTGACTCGTATTCTGGATCTGTCCAGACAGGGGCCTTGGGAAAGCAGCACGTTCCAGCAGCGGGAATGTTTTTCCTCTGCCTTGTCCCACTCCTTTTGAGCTTCTCAAATAGCAGGAAAGGGGAGGAAACTCAGCTACCAGACCTTTGCTCAGGATTTCTGTGCTTACCATCACCACCGGGGTGCAGCTCCACCCCTAGCATGAAGCAAGCTGAGTTTCCAGGTCCCAGAGGTGATTCTGCCCCCAGGTGGATTTGCTCCTTGGGGACTGCTGTCCTCAATAGGGTGCTCCCATAGACAGACATCACCCAGGTTCCAAGCTGGGCATCCTGTCATGAACTTGAAGCCACTGGGTGCTGTCATGATGTGTTACAAATCCTGGAGCACAAGGAAATTCAGCTGAATATTGTGAGTTAATAGAGACACCCCAGGCACATGGCATCAGCTGGGGCAGGAATTCTGGGGCCAGAAGCAATTGTTTGGAAGTTGTGGACTGGTATAACTTCAGTTGCGCATGGGTTTGGGGCCATTGTAGGACATGGGTAAAAAACATCTCAGGGAGATGGGGTCAGGAACAAAACTTCTTCCCTGCAGATACTCAGCACCATATCCTGCCTTCCCTTGTGTGCAGAGAGGCTGCATAAGTCCCTGTGTACCAAGAAGGACCAAGACCATCCAGTGGCCTCCTTATTCAGAACCCTTTTAGGAGTGATTTTAATTCGTGTAAATGAGTGTTTTTAATTTGTTATACTGGCCTTTATCTCTATTACCATCTCATTTGCTTTTAAACCTAGTTTTGCCATCCTGAATGAATTCCATTTGATGCATTAGGAGTAATTCTCTTCCCAAAGGGTTAGACATTTTCTCTCCACATAAAAGTCGCTTATTTTGGATAAAGAGACGATTAGATTTATCTTTAATATTTTAATGGCAGCCAGGATTATTGGGTGGGCAGCCCTGGTTTCGGTTGTTGTTGGGGGATTAGACTCTAATAAACTCTTCAGATTGGGATTTTTTTTTTCCTGTTTTTCACAAAGTACTTGTATTTATTTAAAAAATTCACTTCTTTTTGAGTCATAAATTCCATTTGCTGTTTCCTATTAGTATTAAATCAAGTTGATTAAATTCATAGTGACTATTTGCACATATATCTTTTTAATTTTTACATCCACAACATAAAATCTTTAATGGTGCAATTTGGAATACCTGCAATATACATTGCTGTTGCTGTTTAAACAGATGGAAATGAGGATCCAGAGGGAAGGGAGAGGGAAAGAGGAAGAGATGGAGAAATGGGTGTCGAACAGGGGGTAAGATGACTACCCCCATCACATGTAAAGTGAAAGATTTGGGGGTTTATAAGGAGATAGAATTTGGAGAAAGCTCCCTCTTCTCAAAATCACCAGCATCTTCGTGGTGAGCAAAGGAGGTTGCAACCTGCCCAGGTCCACTAACTCAGCTTGCCTCCACAGCCCTTCCAGTCCCAGGTCCCAGGCAGCCCCTGGAAGGTGGCACTTGCTCAGAGCAGACGCTTGCAGGGCCAGGCCGGTGCAAACCCAAAGAGCAGGCGCCCCTCACCCCTCGGGGCTCCGCACCCTGACTTGGCTGTCATGGATCCTAGTTTAGGCTAATCGTAAACTTGGTAATAGAATAAAATGTCAGCAAAGTAGAAATCAATAAGTGTTAATGCTCCAGGACTTTCACTGCTGGGCTCCCCTCTCGGGCTCCCCCCTCCCGCGCCATCCTGTCCCTTTGATTTCAGTCCCTTCTCTAATCCCCACCTCATCAGCTCCGGGAAGGGCTGATCTGCAGCAGAAAATCCCTCATTCGGGGCAAAATCAGCTTAATTTGCAGCAATTTGTAGCAGGTCTTTGCTGGGATTTGAGTCTCAAAATTATTCCGCGGGTGGGGGCCGCAGCCCCTTGCAATATGGGCAGAGATTTCCCCGCTCCTGTGTTGGCAGAGATTTGTCTGGGCAGTAATTACAGGCGGAAGCGCAGCCCGGCCCCCGCCCGGCCGCCCCTGCGCCCGCGGGGCTGGCACCGGGCGAGCGGCCGAACACGCAGCCGCCCGGATTAGCAGCATTAACAGCCAGCGCCGAGCAGCAATTAATCATTTGCTGGTAAATACAAGCGGGAGCCTCCCCCGGCTGCTGGGGAGGGACGGCGAGAAAGGGGGTGGCCGTCCTGGCCTGCAATAGAGCAGTGAGGAAAGGAAAGGGAAGGGAAGGGCTGGGCTGGGCTGGGCTGGGCTGGGCTGGGGAGGGGAGGGATGGAGACGCCCGGGGACCTTGTGGCCTCGGGACGGGAGATCAGAGCAGGCAACTTTCCTTCCGCTAATGCTGCTAATTACACAGGCGGCAGCTCCGCCGCCGGCCGATGGCGGATGCCACCCGGGGACCCCCGGGTGCCCCGGGCCGGGCGCCCCCCGCGGAGACATCCCCCGGGATAACCCGGCGGGGCGGGACCAGCCCCGGGCGCCGCCTGCCCGGCGGGGCACTGCGTGCCCGAACCCACGGCCCGAGTAATCCCGGAGGGTGGGTGCTCAGCGGGGAGCGCAATTTGGAGCGTGCTGGGGTTTGAGGGAGAGGCGAAGCGGCGTGGAGGCAGCTGCTGTCACAGCGCGTTCAGGTGCGGGGCGAGCGCTTTGCTCAGCACCCCGTCACTTCCTTGGTGAAACATTAGCTCGAGGTGAAATCGGAATTACACACGTTAAATGAATTAAAAGCTGACTAATTAGTGGTTCTGACAAATTCAGCAGGGAATCATCCACAGGCAGGGAAGTTTTGAAGATGTGTTGCCTAGAGATCGGTTCTTGGTCCATACCGTGCGATATCGTTGTGGTGACTCAGAAGAATATACGAAATCAATGTTGGTAATGATTTCTACTTGACATAAAAATTGGTGGAATGATAAATAATGATGGGAGTAGGTCAGTTATACTGAGCAATCTGGATCACTTGGCAGGCTCTGCTCATTTGAACAATATGTGATTTTAATATAGCCAAATGCAAGACCATATATCTCAGAACAGAAAATGAAGGTCACAGGATGCTGTCATGGGAAGCAATGGCTCTGAGGAAGACGCAGGAGATGTGACAGATAAAAGCTAAGCATGGATTTTTGGTGTAATCTGCTCTATCAGAGCTATGCCGTTTTTGGATCTATTGGCAAGAAAATACTACCTACAGGATGAGGATGGTCTTGGCATCTCAAGACCATAAGAGATTCATACCATGTCCACTTCTGGTGTTTGTATTTCCAAAAAAAAACCCCCAAACCCAAAGAACTGGAAATTATTCCGATAAGAGCTTCATTAACAACACAGGAACGGGAAAACCTGCCATACAGCGAGAATCAAGAAGCTTGTTAGGCGGGAAAACTAGGATGTGGCGTGGTCACTCTCTGTAAGGAGTTAGGAGAGACACTTTCAGAGGACAGAAGATTCTTTAATTTATTAGACAAAGGCATAACAGGATTCAGCACTGGAAGGTCAAACTAACTAATTAATAATTAATTTAATTAAATATAAGTATTAATATAAGGCCTGGATTTTTCACAGTGTGGATAATTAGTAGAGTAAGTGAGACATTCTCAAAAGAGCTTCTTGTTGAAAAAACCTCTTTAGATGGAAGTGTTTGGGGTTTTGACAGAAAAACAGATTGTTGCTTACAGAAATCCCTAGAGCAATATATTTTGAATCAGTTTGTTTTACAAAAATGTGCAGAAATATATTTTCTCTTGTTAATTTATGCATTTTCGTTTTATATTATTGTGCTACTATCACATTATAGCATGAAAAATCGTTTAAATCTGTTTTCATTTTAATTTTCAAACTCCTAAGTACATTTGCTACGTAGTACTGAGTAAATATTAAATTGATGGAAAATCCTTTTGTTATAACACAGCAGAGAATCTTCACGCTTTCAAAAGTGTGAAATATTTCATGTGCCATGAAGTTACTGATGACCTTAATGATTTTAAAATGTCAAATAGGAATTACCGTCTCCATTGTCAATCATGGTGTGTTGCTAGCAGTATGTGTGTGTATACTGCAGGCAGTGCTTGCTGTCAGATGTTGCTGATGACCTGTAAGACTAGTAAAGAAAACAAAAGTTGCAAACCAGCCTTTTAAAATTACAACATTAATTCTCTGTGGAGATAAAATACTTTAAAGTGTTAGAATTTCCCATGGTATGAGAGAACCTGATTTACAGCTATGTCTAATATTCCAGCATTAAAAGTGTTTAGTGAGGAATGGTCTTTCCCATGTAGACGTTCTAAAATGCATGCTCCAGCACAGACAAAGCTTACAGCCTTGGCTCAGGTCAGACTCAGTGACTAATGAACCTGTCTACATTGAGCATGGCTTTTGGATCCAGGGTGCACTCCAGATGCGAAGGTTCCAGTCGCCTCCATTGCTTCACTCTGTGTTGCACAGGGGTTGCAGGAGGCTCAATTTGGTGTCCTTGCAGATGAAACAGGATGGGTAGATCATGTGGTACAAGCCCCCACTTCCAGCACCCTCCAGCTGCTAATGAGTTCTTGGTCCATGGCACCAGAGAAGAGCTAATCCAAAGAAATTGTCCCAAACACCTACAGTGGAGGTGCCAAGTCTTCAGTACCAACTGTCATCGGTGCCTCCTGGTGTCCTCTAAAGTATTAATAACCTGCAGGCCAGATAGAGCCATGAAATGCCTAAAAAACCCTCATGGAGCCAACACTGAATGCAGTGATGGGACATCAGAGTGAAAGGATGGAGATCAAAAGATCCCTTATCTGGGCAACCCTAGGAAGGTCTAAACAGGTGACATTCCCAAACTAGGAGGTGGACTTTGATGATCCTTGTGGATCCCTTCCAACTTAGGATATTCTACGACTCTATGAAACTGGGCAGAGCTGTAGCCCAGCGGAAAGCGCCACACTTATTTGTTAGATGGGAATAGGTTAAAGAGACAAGGAAGTACTCTGAACTGAACTATGGTGTCTATTGGCCCTGGAAAGAAAGCTGTGCTTGTTCCTCAGGGATGAGGCTGGGCAAAGCCAATGGCACAGGGTGGTGCTGCTGCCCCTCCTGGATGATGTGCAGGAGTATCAGCTGGAGAAGATGAGGTGGCCTGGAGAAGTCACCTGGCTTTGGTGTGCTAAAAGCCACTGTCTTCTGTTGAAGTTAGGATAGGACTGGACTGCAGTGTTCTTGGTCCCTCTGATCATGTCATGGCACTGCCCTTCATCTTCAGACTCCTAACAAAACGTAGACTGAAAAGTGAAACCAAACATTGCTCCGGGCATTGCAATGCTCTTAGAGTTGCTGTAAGTGAACATCCTTTTCCTGAAGATCTCCATAAAAACCATCAAGAAAACCACCTTCAAACTAAGGCTCCTCCAGAGGTTAATAAACATTAGAAAAACAGATACCAAACCCCTGATGGAAACAATGGAAAAAGAGGGAGAAGGAAAAGGTAACGTGTTAAGAATTTGATTATGTTTCCAGTTCACACATCTCCTAAAATAAATCTAAACCTGGGAAAATTAACAGTGAAGAAACATTTCAGTAATCCCTTTAACTCTGAATCTCTGCAAAAGAAATACCAAGGTGAAAAATGCTTTTCTGTGAGCTTCAGAAATGGATTTATAAAACAGAACAAAACACTTTTTTCAAAACAGAAAGCATTAATATACCTTCAGTAACTATGAATTGTCTTGCTTCAAACTAGGGGACCGATTTGCTACCTCTCCTCACATTATCACCTTGAATAATACTCATAGAAGCTAACTGAACTACTTGTTCAAATTACTCAATAAGACTATCAAAGCCAAATCATATGAAAATAATACCCTTCAAAGTCTGCTGAACACGTCTTCTAGGCACAGAGTGCTAACCTTTTAATTACCAAAATATAAAAATGCTCACTGCAAAAGCCCATGAGTCCAAAGTTTTTCAATTAAGTCCATAAAAATTAAATATATTAGGTTAAAAATTGTAAAAGGCTTTAAATAATGTATTAAACATCTTTTGGGGTTTTTGTACATTAGAATGGCTCCAGTTGGTGTTGTCACACCTTTTGCAGCAGGGCTAGTGGAGACACTTCTTAATAAAAAAAGAATTTTTTTTTTAATCTCCTGATTCTTAAAGGTCTTTGTGAACATCACAAATATAGTGAGATGCAAGAAAGCATTGTATAATTTAGCAACAATGCAGAAACTACAATTAATGAATTATTTTGCTTTCAGTGACCTGTAAATGAGACATGTTACCTTAAATAGATCTGGATCAGCTTCCTTTCGAACAGGCATTCTAGAGTCACTGACTAAAGAGGAATAAATACCATGTGCTTCCAGCACTTAAACAAACTAGCTCACTAGAATAAACCTTCATAAATATTTTTGAAGGTCAGGGTGGTCTTTCCATAGGAAAAGCAAGATAATTGACCCAAACTGCATGTTACTGGAATGACAAAGCAAATCTTCACATTTACATTTGTGCTAATGAAAGGGATTGAATGACAGAGTATTCAAAATTTTGCAGATTTTGTAGTAATTAGTTTCTACTGTCTGTTAAATGGTTGGGATTTTTTTAGTGCTAACATTCTCAAAACTTACTTTGTGAAAATTTGCTGTTTCATGGTGAACCTGTAGCATTAACTACATCATTTATGTCTAGAAATACCCTTCTATTTTAAAGAAATAAAAGGTGCATTAAAGGGTAAAATAATCACCAACTGCCATCACAATGTCAAGTGTGACCTCATCAAAATGGTCTGCATAGCATTACATCATGTAAGTTTGCTCCCTGGGCCTTAGACCTTCAGCCTCTCTGACCTCTGCTTTGCCTTGGTAGAGCCAACCAACTGCAGATGGCTCAGTGTTTAGAAGAGGGAAGCGTGGACCTGCTACTGTGAGCTGTGCTCTTAGCGGTGGCATATGAAGAAAGAACGGAACTTTTAACTCAGAAATGGGATGTCAGGGAAGACTGCATTCGCATAGAGAGCCAAGACATTGGAGGTTTTAAATATCTGGTGCCTTAGTACAGGTAGATGACTCTATGACAGTGAATATGTTTCACTTTTCACCTTAATTTTTCTTGTTAGACTGTTTCTCTTTGCCCTATCACTATTCATGACAGCCCATGTCTGACAAGCTCCACATTGAACTAGGGGGTAAATTTGACTTAGGCTGTTACTGGCTGATAGTTTCCAAATCATGTTGTGAAATTACCTGAAATAAACAATCCACTCCAGCTTGGCAGTTTAATGTCAGCATATGATTTTTTTTCTTGTTCTAATTTACACGACAAGTTCAAATAAACTGGAGTAAAAATAAACTAATAATATTTTTTAGTTATTAATTTTCATGCCATAGCAAATCACAGTGAATGTGGTGGAGATTTGTGCCAGAAGTCCCAGCTGACATAGGTGGGTGACAGCTAGGAGAGAGGGAGGGAGGCAGGGAAGGAAGGAGAGAGGGAACTCTGTTAGACAAGGTGGGGTACCCCCATGGAGCATTCAGGTAACAGTGTGCTGTATTTTTCTCTCCAATTTTTTCTGCTTCCAATACTAAGTGTGGCACAATCTTAGCCTAGCTCTGGGGTATTGTGGCTGTGTGCTTGGGAGAGGAGAAAATATCACTGAAAAAAAACCATGGCAAGTTTCCTGGAAAAGTCTGGTGCTCTTCTTCAGGAGAGACACCTTAGGGGCTCAGGGACTCGCTGGTGATTCTTCCTGGTGCAAGAGGAGGAGCCAGAGCCTCTGTGCTGCTTTTGATTTTATAACATCCAGCACAGTGTAGAAATTGCTCAGCATGACTCCAGAAGACAAGAAGAGGGAAACCTGAAAAGAGTCTGTCTTAGGAACCTGGGGAAAAGGCAGTGATTCCAGAAATGTTTAAGAGAAAAGTGAGAGTATAAAGACACCATCATTAACATGGCTTGAAAGACAGGATGTTAATGCAGCTGAACGCTCTTGCTGGTTGGACCTGCCAGGACATCCCCAGCTATACGGGTGTATCAGCAGCCGGAGGGGCTTTGACTCTGTCGACATAGGTAGGTATAATCAGGAGGAGAAAGTGGAGAGAAGGCCCAGGAGGGATGGGAGACCAAGAGACCAAAAAGGAAAGGGGGGAAGAGAGAGGAAAGAAAGGACAGAGAGAAAAGGGAAATGGAGAAAGAGAGAAAATGTGGGGGGAGAAGGAGAGAAATGGGAAGGAGAGCAAGCAAGACTATTTCTATAATTACTGTGGATTGGCTCGGATTAAGGGCAACTAGCTATCTCTTGGTTTTTGCTTTTTATATAACAACTAATCTCCTTCTAATCAGTTATTATTAAATTATATTCCATTTTTAATTCATTCACAGATCATTGGTGGCACAATTCGGACATCTGGACAGATAATTGAATAGAGATAATTTATGTAAATGAGGAACAGTTGTGTACAAAGGTGGGGGAGGGGAGATTTCAGCTCCCGAGGCCGGTGACCTAATGAGGAGTCTCCAAAAGCTGCCTTTGCTCCCTGGGAGGACTCAGGTGTGAGGGGGGATGCTGGAAATATTTGGTTATTGTGTGTTGGATATTAACACACATACAAGAGGCCATCAAGCCCGAGCTGACTCATTTTCCTAAGGGACCAACCTGTATTGAACATCATTTCTCCCAAAACTGAAAACAGTAGCCAAATCAGCACCTGGAGATGCCCCTTGCCTCCCAGGAAGAGGTTGTTTCTAACCCGGATTTTTTCATGCCTCTTATTTACAGCGTGATGCCCCAGTGCTGCACTGACCTGTTTGTAGGGCTGGGGCAGCAGTGAAGGAGCTGCTCCATCTCAGAACATCAGCTCACTGCCAAGCCTAGTACCTTGTGCAGGCCTGACTGGAGCCACAGGGAATATATCTTACTCCTCAAAAATGCCTCTCTGGTCTTTGATAGGTGTGGTCTAATCTCTCATTGCCTGTCCGAAACTCTGAATCAGGACAGACTTATGTAAGTAGACTTCAAAGAGAGCTTCCATGATCAAAGGTAGTAGCCAAGCACCACAGAGGAACTGCACTAAAGCATTGTGTTAGCAACAATGTGAAAAAACTGCCCCAAAATTCTGGTTTATTGTCATCTGCATAGGAAATATCAGAATGGACAAGTGGACATTTGAAGTCAAATATTGTCCAGAGAGAGAACACAATGTGGCAATGGGATCCATCAGATCTAGCATGAATACCAGTGGGGTAGGGGGTCTACATTGGACATGTTCTTATTCTAGATAGAGGACTCTGATCAATAGGCTCAATAGAGCCTAGGACATGGTTTGTCTTATCTTGAAAGAGGTGTCCACATTGGATTAGGGGAATTGTATGTCCATTGACTTTATTGATGAGATAGATATTGACTAGAGAAGTAGCCCATGACTAGCTTGGGTGTGGGCATCTAAAGTTAAGCAAGATGGATCCCCCTGTAAGGGACGTGAGGTATTATTCTACTTTTGCAATAATGGAACAGCACAAATGTGTATTCCTCTGCCTCAGAACAAGGGTGAAGATTAAAATTAAGTTCTTGTTCTGGGCTGTGGTTGTATTATTTTTCTACTACATTTGGATGCCACAGAGGAAGGTGCTGAAGAAAGAAGCATGATAGATAAATTTATCTTTCAAAGGGGGAAAGAATGCTAGACTCAAATGCTATAGCAAAAATTTAATTTCCATCACTATCATAACAGGAGGAACTTTGCTGTGCATACTGAATTGTCTTAGTATTATGGGACTGTTGGAGGAAGGAAACTCCACAGATGCATTCAGTGTGTGGGAAGACTACTCACAAGACTTGTTAGTCAAAATAAATTCAGGTTGAATTGCCAAGGATACAATGCAAATGAAATGAAGCTAGTTCAAGTGACCTTCTTGCCTAGTGTCAGAAATATACTGGGTTTGTTCAGCTCTGCAGGGGTATTTTTATTGATTAAAAAATTCCCTTTTCAGGTCTGTTCTTGAGGTTCCAATTAGCAAAATGTGAAATTGCCACTGGAAAAAATATTGTGATTTTTCAGATAAGAGTTATCAAAGATAATGAGAATGCAGCTGTATGACTGTAAATAATAGTCTCTGAGTGCAACCATAAGGCTGGGACAAAAGTTCTCCATCAAGGAGGGTTTAAATCTGCCCTTCAAGTCTTCATAAATAATGGAGAAAGCAGACCAAGCTGCCATTTGCAGGATACTGATTTGGAAGAATTTGTGCCCATAAGGCAGAGAGAGCCAGAGTCCTGCAGCATAGAGAACATAGGCGGGAGTCAACTCAGCAAACTGTCATCGGAGTAAAATTCCAGAGCCTAAAACATGCCCCAGAAACAGACAGCAGACAGTGAGAACAGCTGGAAATAATGGTTTGGTGTGATCAGAATGTACATTTGCAATATGACAAAGCTCTGAAAAGGATTGAGACAGCTTCGTGTTCAGAAGCATGACATTGTGGAGCAGCCCACTGATGCTGTATTTCTCCAGTGTTAAGACTCATCTGTCCAGTTTTTCACATTTGTTTTTTAAGGAAATATTGATAAACAAAGCAAAGTGTGAAAAAGAGGAACAAAAATGCCTGGGAACTTATGGTTTTGGCCTGTGAGCCATGCATGGATGTGTCTGACTTAAGTGATAACTAAAGGGAGAGGAGTAGTAATCCCTCAGCTACCAGGAAGGCACAAAAATCTGATGAAGCAGACTAAAGATTTGGGTTATCACTAGTAACAGGAGTAGTAGTCACTAAGTAAAAGGCAGATCACCTATGCACAGGATAAAGGTGAGCACTGAGAGGGAATGGATAACATTAAACTGTAGACATTTCCCCAGAGCAACTGGTAGGACTGGGGGAGCTCTGTTATGGGGAACATTTAATGGATTAGGTGTTTTCACTCTCACACAATTGCCTTCTTACTGGTGGTAGCCACCAGTGGCAGACACAGAGCTGTGCAATGCTGCTGATTCCTTGCATCCTGTATGCTTGACTCACATAAATCCCAGTGAAGACAGGAAATTGCTACATCATGTACCATGTCCTGTCCCAACCCTCCTCAGCCCCGTACCCATCCTCTTTGACATATTTTCTGACAATCTTCTGTACACTCAATCTTTCCTGATACTGCTCTCCCTTAAACATACTGGGGGCTGCTAAATGTCTTTGGGTTTTAAACCAGTTTTCCTTGCGACCATTAAGCTAGTCTATTAATTGGTATTATAGTCTGTTAAGAAGGGACTATTGCATTTGTTTGGTTTCTTTAATCATACCTTGTAATATTAAGTTCTCTTCTGTTATAGTGGAAAAGCTTAAGAAAGGGAACACTGCTGTATGTCCTTAACTTACCCAGTCTGGGGCAGTTCCTTTCCTCTGCAAACTTATTCAGTAGCCAAACCTCTGTGACATTTATTTCATCTCCAGTTTTCCTCATTTCATCATGGACTTAGTGAGCTGCATTTTCCTGAAGGAGCAGGTGGGCTGTGATGAAAACGCAGACTCAGACATAACTGACTCTGAGAGAACTTTGAAGACCAGAGCTAATATCTTGGCTTGGCAGACAATGCAACATGAGAATCACCATGACATCTAGAACACAATGGGGAGTTGCTCATAGTGATCTAAAAAACAATGGATCCTGGGAATGTGTCCACCTTTAATCCCAGATACAGTTAATTTAAGTCCAAGGCCCATCTGGCCAAGGTACCATGACCATGATTCTGTCATAGTCTGTCTCTAATCTCAAATGAAGGGGTTTGTGCTCTTCAGATAGACAAAGGTGTGTAGAGCATCAGGCGTGTTACAAGGGTATGGTACAAGCATCCTCGTTTGTATCAGAAACAGTATTGCCAACAGGACCATGGAAGTGATTGTCCCCCTGTACTTGGCATTGGTGAGGCCACACTTTGAATCCTGTGTTCAGTTTTGGGCCCCTCACTACAGGAAAGACATTGAGATGCTGGAGTGTGTCCAGAGAAGGGCAACAGAACTGGTGAAGGGTCTGGATCACAAGTCTTATGAGGAGCAACTGAGGGAGCTGGTTGTTTATCCTGCAGAAAAGGAGGCTTGGCGGGACCTTTTTGCTCTCCACAACTACCTGAAAAGAGGTTGTAGAGAGGTGGGGATTGGTCTCTTCTCCCAAGTAACAAGGAATAGGACGAGGGGAAATGGCCCCAAGTTGTGCCAGGGGAGGTTTAGGAAAAAATTCTTCACAGAAGGGCTTGTCAAGCACTGGAATGGGCTGCCCAGAGAATTGGTTGACTCACCATCCCTGGAGGTATTTATAAGACATGCAGATGTGGCACTTAGGGACATGATTTAGTGGTGGACTTGGCAGAGATGGGTTAATGGTTGGACTCAATGATATTAAAGGCCTTGTCCAACCTAAATAATTCCATGATTATATTCTATGAAGAATGCATGGGGCCAAGGAAAAAAGGTGGTGGAGGACAATCAGGGCAATCATACAGACTTAAAATAGCTGGGAATGGAGAGAAAGGGTGAAGGAAAATATTTCCAGCCTTTACTTGAAATTCCATTACTTGGGGTGGATACTCATGCCTGCCTGATATGTTTGCAACCTCCCTAGATTTCCCCAAGGAAATGCTGCAGAAATGGATACTTCAATTAAGGTGTATAGACAGTTTATTGTAAGTCTTCAAGCCATCGCTTGATTTATATTTCCTAGTAGGGAGGAGCAGCACCAGCAGTCAGGTTGGTTATCTGGTGGTGATAGGGAGGCAGATGCTCACACCGCTCTTTTAACTCTCACAGCAATGCTCAGTCAGTCACGGGCTCACCTGGCAGTGGTCTGGGTGGCACACCCCTGCCCTTTTCCTTTAGCCAGATCCCAGAAGACGGTAAGGGCCAATACTCTGTCCATCTCCAGTGTTCAGTTATCATTCAGATCTCCATCCTGTCATCACTCCTGGTTAGTGAGAATACACTGGGGTGTGAGTGAGGAGAGCAGTGATGTGTTCAGTGAACCAGTGGCACTTCCATATGTCTCAACGCTCCCTGTGTTAGATGGTGGATGTCAGAAATGAGGAGATGGATTCCTAGAAAACTCGAACTGAAGGGAACTCAGAGAGGCTGTCTCTTCCTCCTTTCTGCCCCATGGTGTGACCAGTTATACCCATCTCATTCTTGACAGAGGGACAAGCACGTCTTCCATTGTCTCCCTTGCACTCTCTTTCTCTCCCTGCTCATTTTTCTTAATTTTGCTCCTGATGCCTAACACAACCTTTCTTGCTACTATTTCCTGTGTCATGGGCACAGAGGGCAGATTTTTTTCCTTCTCCCTATACAACTTTTGTGCCTGGGGATTTTATTTTATCCTTTTTCTGTCTTCCCTTATCAAGTTATATAACACCTCTTTCAGATTTTTCTTGCAGGATATGTCTCAGACATATCATTCTCACTGCCCTCCAATGGATCATCTTTGAAAGGCAATGCCACAACTGGGCTCAACACTGCGCAGGCTGGAAGGGCATGCCCACGTGGAGGGAGAGCCCTTCCCCAGATCTTCGTTCGCGAGGTCTGGCCATACACACAGGCACCAACTGAAGTCTTACCAATGCTGATTACAAGGAAAGGTAATTTCCAGAGGTCTTGATAGCTGCAGTCTTATTTATTCTTTACAGTAGGAAGTTTGCTTTATTTGCAACAATTTTGGATGGGGTTTGTAATCCCTTTTAACCCCTAGTGCTTTTTTGGAAGAATTACTGCCTAACAACTTGTTTTCTAACCCCCATTTATGCATTTCATTTTTTCTGCATCACTGAGATTCTTTTGCATCATTTCTTACTGACTTGCATATACATTTTTTCAACCACATTCCCAAATTGCCAAGATGATTTTGAATGCCAAGTCTGTCCTTCAGTGTCTTCCAGGTCTTCTGTGTGCCTCCAGTGTTTTCCTGATGTGCCCACTCCCTCTTTTGTCCTCCATGTTATTAATTCAATGAGCAGAACCAGACCCAGAGTAGACCTTTGTGGAGCTGTTTTCAATACATCCTTTATTTTGATAGCAAACCACTGAGAACTATTTGCTGAGCACAGTTCATCAACTAATTTCTCATCTATCTAACATTAGTTTCTGCTAATTTGTATTTCCCTAGTTTACTCATAAGGATAGCTTTTGAAATGGAGCCTAAACAGCTTATGGAAGTAAAGATACACAACATCTACTGTTCCTCCCTTATCTACAAGACCTGTTGCCTTGCAACAACAAGAAATTAGATTGACCGGAAAAGAGTAATCTTTAACAAATCTACACTGAATACAATTGATTGTCTCATTTTGCCTTTGATACTTAGAGATAACTTGATTTATTCCAGAATTTTAATGGGAAAGGAAATTAAGCTGATTGGTCCATAACTACCCATCACCCTTTCCTTCACTTTTTTAAGAGCAATACCTGTGATTTTCTTGTACTCTACCACATCTCTACAGGTTCTGGAAGACAGCCACTACTAACTCTGAGAATGTTGTAGCCAAATCTCTAAGTACCTTCAATGAAGCTCATTACGCCCAATAAATCCAAATGCGTCTAACTCAATAACATTACCTCTATCATACTCTTTCCTTATTCTATGCCAAGATCTTACCTCTTTATCACTGTTATTAGTTTCTCTAATATTATCCTCTGTCAATAATTTTCACTCCCTGTTGAGCAGTGATCCAATATTTTGTTTAGTCTTCTTCTTGCTACTAATTAATTTACAGGATGATTTCTTGTTCCCTTTCATTATCCTGCTAGTTACAAACTTATTTTATGCTTGGCCTTTTTGATTATATTCCTCCTTGCCTCTGCTGTTCTTCTATATTCACCTTTTGGGCTCCAAGCTACTGTTTATCTTCTGTGTCCTTCCTTCACAGATATGAGGTCAACGATGAATTTGTGAACTGACCAGGTTGTTTTAAAAATAATTTTTCCTAGCTTCCCATGAGACTGCCCCTCCTGGAGCAGAGGAGGGTGAGGTGGCTCAGAGAAGTAAGGCTGGTGTATCATGACTTTGCTCCAGTTGAAGAAGAAGGTTAAGGGGCAGGTTGCAAGTTGACAATGGGATTAGGAGATGCCAGAGGCAGGGAAATGCAGGAGAGCTCTTTTCCCCACAGTTGTTTGTTGTAAAAGCAATTATTTTGAGCATTATTAAAGATCATAACCATAGTTCTAATGACATTTATGTGAAGGCAGTGTAGGCTTCATCCTTGGATTCTGCAGCCTGAGGTGTGAGCCTCCTTGTCCAGCCTGGGTCTGATCCTCAGTCCAGTAACAGTGTCAGGAGTGGGCAGGTTAAGGAGGGGTGGGAGAGCACAGTGCTGTGCTGCAAGGAGACCCTGCGCTGCAGGACACCCAGGTACAATACTAAGTGTGCCTCCACAGTGGGGCCTTGTCACCTCTCACTGTGCCACCACCAAGGCCCCGTGTACAACATCAGACTCTCCTCCAGCATCCTGCCTCAGCAGAGCCAGAGGCTGAGTTCATGGGCAGATGGCTCGGGGGAATGCTGGGGTGAGGTCCTTCTCAGAGCCCTGTCACATCACGTTGCCAATGCTGCCCCATGCCTATGTCTTCTCCAGCATCCCAGTGTCAATGACCTTGCCCCTTTATACTCCTCATTTTGCCCTGACGACAGGTCCTGCTCTTCCTCCTCCTCCTGCTGTCCTGGGCTCTGTGCAGACAGCTCCCCTCCCTGTGCTCCTCATTAACACCCTCCTAACCGGCAGGAGCAGACACCACCAGCAGCTCCTTTCCCCTCCAATCCCCTCCCATTCCCTTCCATAATCTATCTAAATATTAAAATGAGTTTGTCCCTGATTTACATGCGTAAGAAGGGATGTAATAATGAGGACGTAGATTAGAAGATTTAGCACAATCGTTTGTGTAGATTGTGTCCCATCAAAGGGCAGCTCTGACAAGCCGAGATTAAGGAGCAAACAGCTGCCGCTAGAATTCAGTCCATTTGTTTGTTTGCTGTTTTCTCTCTTGACTCCAGCAAACAGTCTCATTAACATGCAAGTGATTTGCCCCTTAAGCCTTTTCCTGTTTATTATTGGGGGAGTTGCTGACGAGGGCTTTGTAGGGTCCCTGGCCCAGTTCTGAGAGATCGACATGCAAATCAAGATTAAAATTGGAAGTAATTAAAAACAAAGAAGGGGCCATGACACCTTGGTCCCCATTTCGCTTTGAGTGGGTCTTAAAGTTAGGACACCGGGAGAAGGTGTGGGGTGGGGGGAAACAGACTGCTGCCCACCCATGCTTCTGTGGCCCTGGCAGGTCCCTCCGGGCTGTGGTGCAGAGCTCTCCCTTTCTCCCGTTCTCATCCACTCCCTCTGCCTCCCCCCTCCTCAAAATGTCTGTCTGTCCACTAAACTCATTTGCAGCCTTCGCCTCAATGGCCTCATTTGCAGCACCTTCCATATGCTCCCTGCTTGCTGCCCGCCACACTGGGCAGTTCATCCCGCACCCACTGCTGACTTTGTGCACCACCCCTAGCCTGGGGCCGTCCGTGCCCTCTGCTCCCTATCAGCGGTGTCTCCATCCAGCATCATGACCCTGCCTACAGACCCTGCAGCTTTTTCAGCATCCCCAGAGGGTGAAGGACTGCGACACGCAGGGATGATGCAGCGGCCGTGCTCATGGGCACAATGATACCCTGAGGGTTCCTAATACAAGGGTCTCCTGAAGCCACACGGGTTGTGGAGGCTGGCTCGGGTCCCTGGAGCAACACTGGGAACAAACCTGCACGGTGTCTGCCTTTCAGCAGCGCCCAGGTCCAGCAGGTGAACCCTGCTGGTGAGAGCGCAGGGGCAGGGACCGTGCGCTGGTCTGCCAGCTCCCCGAGGCAGGCGCACCCTGTCTGCAGCTGGGGATGACAACTGTGAGGAACGGCACGAAGGATTTCTTGGGCTGAGAGAGAGACTGTCACATAAATTCCCTGCAAAGCAAGCAGCCCTTTCTCTTCATTTATCAGAGTGGTTACTCTATCCCCTTGCAAGACAAGTAAAAATGTAATGAAGCCTAGAAACTTGCTCTGGGAAGCCGCGGTGGTTATTCAGTGTGTGTCTGCAGACAAGCGGGGATGGAGGCGGGTTTGCTCTGCCTGGCAGCTGACTCCTGCCTGGCAGCATGGAGCAATGCTGGAGCATCTCCACGCCCAGCCTCATGTGGTCATCCTCAAGGCTCTTGGCTTGGGCACAGCTGCTCCTGGGCCCAAGGTGGTTCCTGCCTGGGTTCACAGCATGCCTGCACCTTGTTAAACAGACTTGCACGCATGTGTGTGCACACCCTCTGTGCCAGAATGAGGTTGTTCACCAGGTGTGACACTGAACAGTTACAAAATCTGTGACTTTCTTTCATGGTTTTCTTGACTCCTGATGTGCTGTTGTGCATATTTCCATGGAGCCCAGGGCCAGCAGGAGCTGAGGACAGGCAGCCTGCTCTAGGCTAGCCCCAAAACCCGCAGCCCAGGGGGCTGGCTGTTGTTTTCAGTGGTTACCCAGTTGTCACCGAAGTTGGTTTCACACGTGACTGGGGAGAGACTGTAACACTGCATATATGTGATTGCAGATTGCATTGTAATGAACACATGCAGGAGAATCATGATGCACGTTGTAAGTACTTTCTAACCTGAGCGCTTTACTTTTATAATCATGGGGTAAAGCTGCACAGAGGGTTAGTCCGGAAGACCTCACTCTTCCCCTTGCTCCAGTCAGCTGTTAAGTCCAGAGAAGCTCATAGCTTTTGTAGGAGCAACTGTTTAGAGCAACTGTGCCTTCTCCTCAGACCATTTTTGCTACTTGCCAGGGCAATGCTGCAAGGAACAACCAAACCAAAACATTACCAGCCTCAGTGTTATGACATTGCACAAAGTAAATGAGGTGGTGGCCATGATCCTTGCAAACACCCAGTATTGTGTACAGACAGAATGATGGGCAGGTGATTGTGAATTCCCTGCTCTTGTTTCCAGCTCATTGGTCAAAATAATTAATGAAATAGTTATAGTTTTTGCTTTGTCAAACTCAGAGAATGGCACAGCTTCATTGCTTAACCACCTTTTTTGCACGTTTGTTAAGACAGTGCCAAGGGGGAGAAGAGCATTTTCCCAGCTGGGGTACTGCCTGCAGGACAGCATAGTCTTATACAGCTGGAGTGGCCAGTAAAGTACAAACAGTGCCAGGGATAGGAATAGATATCTTTTTCTGTCTTGTACTTGAACATCCACTAGATTCCTCTGACCTACTCTGACCTTGACCCTGTACCCCTCTCCAAGAAGTACCTTCCGGGCCAGCAGCCAGGCTCCCTGAAGAGGTGACCATGTGCAGTCCCAGCCAGGTTCCTGGCTTCCCAAGCGAGGCAGCACTCAGCTGTACAGTGCCTTGCATGCTCTCTCACCATGCAGTCCCATTGCAGGGAGGTCTCCAGGCAGCAGCATCGCCCCACCAGCAGTAACACTGTGTCTCAGCAACAGTTTTTTTTATCTGTAACAACTCAGCGCTTGTTGCAATTGATTTTCAGTGGATCATTGAAAGCTTCTCCATCAGTCTAGTCCTAACAGATTTCTGTTGCCTGCTTCTCTGTTGTTTTGGTGGGTTTTTTTTAATTCCCACAAAGATAGAGTTGTGGTTTATAATGGGATAAGGATCCCAAAGAGTGGGACCAGTCCTTCATCCAAAGGAAGACACATGATGGAGAGAAGGGTCTGGAAGAAAAATACTTGTAAATTATGGAAGCGAGGACACCAGAGTTGTTCCTGATTCCCCCCAAGAAAAGAGTTTTTCGCCCAGGAGGGTCTAGAGATCACCCTGAGATGGCAGGTGCAGGAGAAGCTCTGGAAAATGGTGGCTTTGCCAAGGGGACAGAGGGGACACTGAGTCCCCGAGCATCTTATGGGCTCCTGCATTATGTATGCAGAGGGGTCCCTGCCCAAATGTCCTGCTGTAATAATAAGTGCTTGACTGAGAACAGGGCAGCAGAAAAATAAGAGGGGCCTCCTGGTCCCAGCTGCAGCGTGTGCCACCATGTGAGCAGGGAAGGTGGGGGAGTCTCTAATCCCTCGGGGCCAGGCCAGTTGCCAGGATCCAGCTTGTTCCCCTGCATGGCAACTCTGCAGCCTCTCTCTCACCAGCCCTTTGCAGGGCAGGGGCTGCCTGTAGCCCCTCTTCTTGGGCCTTCTGCTCCAAATAGCTGCAGGCACAGAAACGCCAACTTCTACATGCACCTTCTTTTGGGAGGTCCAGCAGGCTTTTGTGACCTACATAGTCACTACTTAGCAGGGTGAAGAGGGAATGTTGCATCTCCTAAATCACCCCTCTGATTGCTGGTAGTTTCATGCACCAACTTTGCCAGACCTGTGCTGGGCTGTTGCTTTTCCTCTCTGTGAGGAAAAATAAGTATAAAATTATCTTTATGGACGTAACAGGGGGGTTATAATCAAAGCCACTCCGATGCAGGAAGCTTCTCTCTTCAGAGCCAAGATACCAACTCACCCTCCACAGCATCGTTCTTCTCTCCACTATGATTATTGTTGCATTACTATTGCTATTATGTCATAAATTGACGTCTTGTGTTCCTGTTTGTTATCTGGGGATTCTGCTCTAATCTTGACAATCGCTAATGCAGTGTAAATCCAGCGCTCTGGGTGATAATCTGGCTACATTAAAAAAAAAAAAAAAAAAAAAAAAATACTTTGTAGGCAAAATAAAAACGTTTAAATTTAATATTGAGCACAATACTTTTACCTTGAAATTGCATTTTGCCTAGCTCTTCTTCTCTGCACAGCTCAGAAGGAGTGTTTGCCTTTAAACAAAGCCGGTGCTCGCCGGGCAGGGTGCAGGGTGCAGGATTCAGCCCCCAGCACTGTGCAGAATAGCTCCCGTCCCGCACTCCGGTGGCACCCAAAAGCTGGCAGAAGTCCTGCTCCTCCCTGGCCTCAGCAGGGAATGTCTCCCCTCCGCCAAACAGAGCTCCGGAGGATGGATGGATGGGGACTTTTTTTTTTTTTTTTTTTTTGGGGTGGGGGGGGGAATTACACACAAAAATTAACTTAGTATGACTCATTTTTATAGGTAGTAATGAACGCCATTGAAACCCTGCTTTCCACCTACGTGTATCTTCACGTTAAGTAGGTGTGCTCAGAACTGAGGAGGGCCCCGGTCAGTGTTTCAGTCCTCTTTCTCAAAGATGCATCGGAAGCGGCGGGTGCAGGAACCCCGGCGGAGCAGCGAGGGACGGCGGGGAGGGCGCGGCGGTGCGGGGGTTTAGCACGGCGAAGCGGCCCCCTAAACCCCTGCCGTGCCTCCCTGCGGGCCGGGGCCCCCCGGGGCCGCCCCGGGCCGGCGCAGCGTAGCCAGCGGCCCATTCCGGCGGGGCCTCGGCCCGGCCCGGCCCGCCCCGGGGCCGCGGCTCCGCGAGAGGGGCGGGCGCCCGGGTGTCGGTGGCGCGACGGCCGGGAATGCGCCGCTGATCCTAACCAAGTTTGCCAGCCATGCTTTTCTCATGGCTCCCGCACAATGGCCCGCTTTCTGCCCACCTGCCGATTATGCTTAATTAGGCGAGGAGTTGATTAATTTGAGGTAATTGACAGCTAATTACAGGCCTGAGGGCTCATTAACTTGACGTCCTGTCTGAGGAAATCAGCTGGAGGGGGTCAGGTGATGTGCAGCCCCCCTCCGGTGCCCGCTTGCCGCCCGCTCACCTGGGCTGCGCAGGATGGGGACGAGCGAGGCCAGCCTGCGGGAGCCGGGATGCTGGGGCTGCGGCCCTGGGGGGACAGGCACCCCCGGAGGGGACGCAGCATGAGGGATGCTGCAGGGCAGGGAGGTGCCCGTGGTGGTAAAGCAGGCTCCGGGTGGAGAGGGGCTTTGGAGGTTGGTGATGGGGTGGGGGCTCAAAGAGAAAACAGCCAAGCGTGCAGGTACGAGGGGAGAAGGACAGTCTGCAGCTCCCTCTGGGATCGGCCAGCAGCATGCCCCATGCCCACAGCCCCAGCAGGGAGTTGTTTGTTGGTGGAGGGATGCCACAGGTCCATCACCACAACAGGAGTCCACAGCCGCTGCCAGAACGCTGCAAGCACCCACGCTTGCTGCACAGCATGTCACTGCAAGGCATTGTTAGTCACTTCATATTTACATCAGACAATACAGCTACTGATGGAAAACAGGGAATTTTTTTTTAGTAAGACTTTTCTCAGTTGCTTTTTACTGCATGCACGTAATAGGACAGCAAGAGAGCTGTTTGCCTAACATCCTATTGATCTCCCTCCATGGAAAATACAGGCATTTCCTCTGCATTTCCAAATGTATCCTTATCTCACCTTTCTGGAACCAGCAGATCCCTGTATAGAGAGGCTAAATGACATAACCAAAGTTACACTGAAAATCTAGGAACTAAATCCAGCTTTTTGAGCCCTAAACCCAGGACCTTGACTGCAAAACCATGTTCACCATCTTCCTCAATCACGAAGTGGGTTACCTGAAGATGACTGACACCTGCCAGAGGTTTGGCCTTGTGGCCACTCATCTTGTGGACAGATAGCTCACAGGTCTGGGATGTTCCTGGCAATGCTGGGGAGAGGGGCAGAGGATGCTACTGTTTAATTATGTCAGACAAGATGTGGCTGGAGAAACGTGTTTGAAAGGTCACAAAGGTTTGTGATGGCTTCTTGCTGCTGTGGGAGTGCTCACCACCCTTAGACTCCATCTCATCTTCTCAAAGTCTTGCTCCAGACATAGTACATCATGGGATATAACGACTGGTTATTAAGCCTGGATCAGGATTCAATGGTAAGCCAATACAGAAGGTGGCAGAGAGGAGGAATGAGAAGTAAGCCATACTGGTGAGCAGAATAACTATGGGACACAGTAATAGCTGGACGGTCTGAGCAGCCACAGGCTTCATACCAGGGTACTTGGCACTGCTACAGGCAATGAAATCGAAGGAATGGGATCTACTGGCAAAATTGCAGACAGCTCTTCCTCTGTTTCCATATGGAAGTCTAGTGAAGAATCCAAAAAATCATCACAAATCACAGTTTGACCTGACCACTGGGGGCTCTTCAGCCAGAGGAAGCTGCATTGCAACTGGAGCCTTCTCAGACGCTTCCCTTCCTGGATTGACATTATCCCTATGCCTTATTTTGCCTCTGGCTCCTCTGAAAGTGCTGTGCCATCCTCACATTCTTAGTGTGATCAGAAAGGATGAAAAATACAGGTGTCTCATCTGCATATTGCTGACAGTGGCTTTTAGAAACCTGACTAAACAACTTGCTTTGATATCCTGCTATTGCATTCCACAGCTAACTTATACACTGCCCTTTATCCCTTTGTAATGTACTGGTGTTTCATTTTTTTAAGCTCTCGTTTAAATTTCATGAAGTTGGGTAAAGCTGACTGGCCTCTGTAGCAATCATTATTTAATACCCTTCTCCCATTTGTTGTTCCTTCTTTCTACTCTAAACACACCCAGACTGGGTGATGATTCATGGTACCGAGGCCAAATGGACCCATGTGATGAATAAATTTTGCTCACTTGCTCAGAACCTCTCCTGTGTCTGTCTCTTTTGGGAGAGGTGTCCATAATTTAAGTTGCATTTGCGAGGAGAACACCCCAACAACTTTTATAGTGGCATTTGTCATTTAGAACCTGGAAGAGGAGTTACTTGGAGGAGCCCAGACAGGTAGTTTCCTCTTTTTCTCTCTAAATCCATTGTTGAAATTGGCTAAACCTTGGCAGTTTCTCATCTTGACTATTACAAGGCCGTTGCCTTCTAACGTAAATACAAAGACTACATTGGTGCAGTGGTATTAAGCATTAGGTATAGCACTGGGCTACCTAGTCATGAATTTCTTTGTCTTTCCTGTGTTGACACAGATTTCATCAATAGTGCTGGAGAATCTCATAAACAGGGATACATTTAGCTATATACATTTCCTATGAGCTCACTTAGCGTTATCAGCTTATAGATGGGGCACTAGGACCAAAGTATATTAAGTGGTTACCTGCATTTAACAGGATGTCTGATGTAGATCCAGATAGGAAAAGCGCATGCTGTGTGTTTTAACTCACTGAACCTTAGAGCTCTCTCTTGTTATAGAAAGCCTCACCCAGCAAGTGCCACACTGTGATGCTGAGTGCCTTTCAGAAGAAGGAATGTTTCATGGAGACCATTACTCTTCTAAAGTCTAAGCTTTAGGAAAACTTCCTTTTTAATACTGAATATTTGCCTGAACCTGACATGCCTGAATTCCCACGAAATCTCCAGAAGCCAGAAGGCCCACTCACTGTTCTTGGAAGTGTTCCTAAAGCATGTAGATGTGCTTAGGGATATTGTGGTAGACCTGGCAGTGTTACCTTAATGGTTATACTTGACCTCAGAGGTCTTTTCTAACCTTCATGATTCTATCATAACTGAGCAAAGAGCCCCTTCCCTCTCTAATGAAATTGTTGAGTCTGAGCTTCGGAGGTTAGTTCTAGTAGCAGAAAATTTTACACAGCTGTAAAGCTGTGGGTAGGCAGCAACAGATATGATCCTTGAGGGAGTGGTAAGCAGCCATGCTAGGACTGTCATACTGATCTGTGGATCACGATACATAGGATCATTTATTTGAGGTGCTTCCTCAGAGACATCCACCCTATAACAGTGTATTTTGACTTAGGCTGATGTCACTTCAGCTGGGGAGACTGGTTATTGGTATGTGTTCATAAGTTATTGGTATTTGAATACAGGTCTCTGGGACATCCAGATTTTCATTAAATTTAGGCCAACACTTTTTTTGTACTAAGTCAGTCTGTGCTGGAGAAAAAAACATTTGAAAAGACACCAGTACTCAAAGAGAAGTGTGTAATATCAGTAGTCTGTTTTACAGTAGTAGAAGTGCAAATAATCCCTACACAAACTCCACACAAAATTTCTAAATACATTAGCAGAATGTAAATTATTGTTGTGTTCACTGACAGGGCAACCTGTTTGAATTTAATTTGCTTTTTATCTCAGAATGGAATCTTCAGCTCTTGGGAATCCAAAAGAGGGGCCGTCTCACCAAATCATTTGTCCAAGGGATGCAACTCTACCATTTTTGGAAAGCAATCTGGACTTCCAGTGGGTTGCAGCGTTTTAGGAAGTTTCCAGATTTCAAGGAAGAGAGTAAGATATTCCCACTTCTGACCATTTCCTCAGCAGTGGCAAGGATGCAATTGCTGATGCCTGTGCCAGTTTAAAATGCTGCATCAGCCATCGTGTGAAGCAGTCATTTGTGTCACCTGGATGAGAACTGTGCTCAGATGTGGACTGGTGATATGGCCTGTTCTTCTATGATACCCTTTCCATCGCTTTCCTCTTTGGGCAGAACTCAGGCCACTTCAGGAGGAAGAGTGTTAGATCTAAATCACTAAGATTTTCTTGACTTTTCAGCTGTTCTTCTCTGATTTGGCAGATACAAGCAGTTGTTCATCACTAACATCCTCACACCACGTGTACTGCCACAATTGCCTACCTCATAGTGCATTTGCAGCTGAGCTGTGTCTGGACCTAACCACAACACTGTCTGTAACCAGTGACTTTTAAAAGAGTGACCTTCTGATTCTCCAATGTCTCCATGTAATTTGGGTACCTCTGTGAGATAATACAGTAGGCTGAGAGGACTGCTCTAAGCCCCAGGAGTATGAATGGCCAGAGGGAGAGATTCTTAGGTTTGAGTTTTCTGAAACATTTCCAGCTCTTTTTCTTACCTAAGAATTTCTTCTGCACCAAAAATAAGCTTTTTGAGTCTGGCTCCAGAAGTAAATTTTTTCCACATACACAGAGTCTGTGTGGAATAACTGAAAGCACTGTGATGCCAAAACCAGCAGCTTGATGAAACATTGCTTTAAAATCCATGTCATAACTACTACATATGTATATATGCCCATGTTTGTATATCTGTATATTGGCACCAACCCTGCAGAGGCTGGATGACAGCTCTCCCAAATCAATTAGTAGGGGGAATTTTAGGTCAAGATCCTGCTAAACAGCTTCAAGAACTGCCACAAATATCCTTATACCATGGTTACACCATGCAGGTCTTTCCAGTTCTGACGTTCAAAGAAAGGTACTTTTCAGGTGCTGCCCATGTAAGTGACATAGCTCCCAATCACCAGAAAACCAGCCCATATTTTAAGCTTAAAAGAGACCTCAGGATCAAAATTCTACAGTTCCAACCCAAATGCAGTACATGATGCACAAATTACTGATACACATGCTTAACTTCACATGCCTTAGAAGACATTTAGCAGAAGAGTGTACACAGATGCACAGACTTTTTATATAATTTCAAACATCTTTCACCTTACAGAGCTGTTAAGTAACAATTCTCTATCAGTATCTGGGTTTCAGAAGAGAAGCTGCCTGATCGATTGTTCTGCTCAGGAGTAAGAGGGTTACTGTAATTATCTTGTTTGCAGGAAAAATAAGAACATTTACCTCATTTTAGGTTAGCAGAAGAAATAGTAATTATGAAATTTATCATTAGCCCAAATGCATTTTTATTGTGCAGATGAATAAATGTTGAATAACTGACCTGACCTCTGTGCTAGTATTTTTCCCATTATTTCTGTAGGAAATTTATATTAAATTTTCCATTAAATGCTGGAATTTTTCAAGACATTTGACTGACCCAGATAAGAACAAACCACCTTATTCTTATGTGCCCTGCATTTTAACATTTGGAGGCAAGAGGATAACTAAAAGCCATCAGTTTCCATGCTGTAGAAAATAAAGAATATTTCTGAACGTGTAGCTTACATGAGACTGTTTATGTTCATGCACAGAAGTGCTGATCTGTTGCAAACTTGTTTGAATTAAACTGAGGAGCCCCAAAGAGAATCTTGTACCTAATTTGTTTGAAGATGCTTCAAGACAGTGTGAACCACAAGAATCAGAGCAGCAAGTCAGCGGGAGGATGAGTCTTCTGTGGTCCCTGAGAGCAGTTGGTTACCTTGAAAAGACACCATGCGAGTTTCTCCTTCTCTCTGTACATCCAGGCAAGGACCACAAGTGCAGAGTGAAGAGGGAGCTTCCGTAAATGTGGGACTGGCATGGGGGTACTGGATGATCTGCCATCCAACAGCAGAAGTCAGGTGCAGGTAGCAAAAGGTTTGCCTGTGCGCTGCCTTCTGACCAATGCACTGACAGGACCTCCTACAGATCTGGAAGAGTCTGAGGAAAGAAGCCCAGGGACAGCTGATTCAGAGCATCTATCCATACCTTCTCCCAAATACAGGTATTTTGAAGTGGTGTAGGTGCTAGGCATTAAAAGACATCAGATACTCACCCCTTCAAAGCATAGACCGTTTGCTTTGGTATAGCTCTGAGCTGGGGTTTATAACCAATTTAGTAGGACAGCTTCTCAGAATTTATAGAGGTTGATTATTTTGGCATTAGTTTGATGACCGATCTTCAATCCAATGCCGAGACTAAATTAATTTAATGCTCTGATAAGATAGTAGGTTTTTTGTTAGCTTCCCTCAATAATACTTTAGCTTACATAGGTATACAAATATACGTGTAGCTTATTTGGCTGTTATTTTTATTTCATCTTAGTATAAGACTTTCATGAACGTTATAATAAAAAAAAATGTACAAATGCCCTCCTGATACTACTTCTGTAGGCACTAACAATTGACCAGAATGGATATTACCAGCAAAAAGCCTGACTGCATTCACATAAGAAGTCAATGATCTCCACACATTTGTTTCACTGACAGTACAAAGATATATCAAATATATAGTATTCTGCCTGTACACTCAAGTTTTCAGGACATGGCCTTCTGACAAAGAGACATCTACCCACTTGCTACAAGAAAAATGACAAACGTTACTTTTTTTTTGTCATGGATAATAATTTTATTAAGTTACAAAAACGAGGAAGCTGCCTAGAGTTTAGAGAAAAGGAATTGTGCTATTGATCATTAAAATAAAATAAAAAAATATTTGGAGTTCTCAGGAATATCTATTGCCCGTAAAATAATAGAATATCAGAAATGGGGGGCAAAAAAATCACTAACCACCTAGAGATCAGACAACAAGCATCAGCACTAGGGATTTCTGAAGGACAAATTGTGCTGGAGAAACCTGATTGCTTTTTAAAATAGAATTACAAAATTAGTGGATGAAGGGAACACGATGGATTTGATACATTTGGATTTTAGTAAAGATTTGATACATAAATCCTACTCAAAATTAATGCAAATGGGTTTGGCTACACCACTAGACGGAATGAAAAATTGGCTGGAGACCCACAAATAAAGGATAATGATGCATAAAAAGGTATTGTGTTGGAGGAAGAGGTCTCCCTCCCAGAGATCAGCAGTCAGTTCTGTCCTGTTTAACACCTCTTGACATAAGGAAATCAGGAAATTTTGTTAAGAGAGTGAAATATGAAAGGACACGTGTGATAGACCAGCTGAAAATAGAATGGGATCCCAGCAAGAATACAAGAATTGTCCAAACCACAGTATAGTAAGGAGGAGGACCCTAAAAAACACCAGACGAGAATCACTGCAGCAGAAACTGATGAGATGGAAATCTGCAGTGTAGGACAGCAGAAAACCTGCTGTAGAGTTTGAGTAATTGAGCAGCAATTCACCCCATATGGAAAGATCAGAAGGCTTTTGCAGTATCTGTGTCCCACATATGCTTTCAGTCAGGTTCCAACCAGGTTTTTATGGTGTAGCTGGTAGGGGAGCTCCTGGAGTCTCTCTTGTCACATGCTGGAGACAAAACTGCTGTAAGATATTTTTCTCCCCAGAAACAACCAGTACAGACACTCACAGTGAATTTGGCCTGATTTGGGAGGAGTGCTTTAAATAGATCCTTGTTCATCTTTTAAAAAATGTAAAACCAGGAAAAGAAATGGCAGTAAAGCAAATTAAATGCATTAATAGCAGACATAAATCCCCATTTTCCTAATGTTTTCCCATTCTCTATCACTTACTCTGTCCATTTGCAATTTCGGATATTAACTATCTAATCTTAGCCTCCATCCACAGGTGTACATGGGTGTCCCAAGGACTTTTGAACCTGTAGGCCAATTGCAGACAACTTTCCAGAGGGCAGATAATACATTTTTGTACATTTTGTTACATTAATTGACTGACCAAGAAAGAAATCCAATGACTGCCCTCACTGAAGTGTGAGCATACCTTCTGTGTGGCATCAGAGAAACCACAGTATAGTAAGGAGGAGGTCCCTAGAAAACACCAGATGAGAATCACTGCAGCAGAAACTGATGAGATGGGAATCTGCAGTGTAGGACAGCAGAAAACCTGCTGTAGAGTTTGAGTAATTGAGCAGCAATTCACCCCATATGGAAAGACCAGAAGGCTTTTGCAGTATCTGTGTCCCACAAATGCTTTCGGTGAGGGTCCAACCAGGTTTTGATGGTGTAGCTGGTACTTTGCTCCTTTGCATTTGCTTCAACCTCTGGCCCACACCTTGCTGTCTTCCAAACTGTGCTTTTTTACCTCTCCTGGTCTCCTGTCCTCTAAGACCCTATTTTTAAATTTGTCTCACTTACCTGTATTTTTCTTTCAGTCATCCATATCACTCCATTTCCACAGTCCTGTCCCACAAAAAAAACCACTTGCTAATAATATTTTGATAGTTCCTAGAGAAACTCGGTAAACCTTACCCAGGTGCTTTACACAAATGGGGTACACTAATATTTATTGTAGCAGGGTCTTCCCTTTTCAAACTATTGAAGTGAATGAGAGAAATGATCTCTCTTTTGCTAGAGCAGATAGTTTTGAGCTCCCAAGAGAGCTGCAGTGATCATTTTAAAAACGCTCTCTGTTAAGGCAAGATCAGACCCATAGAGCATCAGAGGATGAGCAAGGTTTTCAACATGGCAGAACTAGGAAAATGACATTTTTCCTGCCCTGGTCTGTTGGCAAACATTTGGACTGAGCAACTGTGGAATTACATGAGATCTGGAAAGCAGCACTTACACCCTCTCTGCATGAGTGTAACAGGCTCAGAAAGGTCAGAATAAGTGTTATACATCAGTGAAGATGTTACAGTTTTTATTATTAGGATCTCTGTAATGCTCATAGCTCTCTCCTAAATGCATGTGTACACTGTGCACACTGTAGCAGTTAACAGCATTGTGAGAAGCCTTCATTTTTAGTATTCTGTTTTTAAATTCTCAATCTTTAACACTGCATAAAGTGACTTAAAAAAATTAGATTCACAGAATAGTTCTTACAGGTCTTTAAAAAAAGATTAAAATGTCTGGTATTGCACTGTAATTTATTATTATTTAAATTTCTAATACCTGTCAGTTGCTTAGGCATTTGCATTTTTATTTATTTATTTACTTTAAAAACCACATTTATTTAATGAAACAACAAGGCAGATGGCAAGCACTGGAAGGGCCACTGGAATGTGGCTAAAAAGTTAGAGGGTTTGAAGGTTTGAACTGTGGTGGATAACCTCTAACAAGTCTCTTTACATCATGATGTCTCCTTTTCTCCTCCCACTCTTTTACTGTTTCATCTGCTTATAGTCTCTTGAGGACAGAGACCTTCACCAAATTATGTGTTTCTGTGATTGACAGCACAATAGTTTTGATACTTGCTGAGGTTGCCATGACTTAAATAACTACGGTAGTGCATTTGGCAACTCAAACTGCTAAAGAGATGTCTCTAAACACCACTCCAGCCCACAGGTCAGGTAGCATACAATTAGTAAGCATTACATGAATGCCAGGAGGTCTCAGGGAAGGCCACATGAAGCCATTGCAACCTTTCCCTCTATCTGCATATTTTTCACCAGTCGTCACAAATGTTGAGTGCTGCTAATCTGTTTGAAGGATATTCTTAATCAGAATGTCACAAGGACACAAACCCAACAGTCGATCCTTATCTACATTTGGCATTATATTATCAATACAGCAAGAAGACAGGCCAGTAAAATAGAGGTGTAACAAGCAAGGACACCAATACTTCCTTGGGCAAAGAAGTGGAGATAAACTGGCAGAACCAGTAATGTGTCTTCTCGAAGACTTTTCTCTTGTGTCTGCTAGTGACGTCCAGTCTCTTGAGGGAGGCTTGACATGGGACGTGTCACCAACCCTTACTCAGGGAGGTCACTCAACTCCTAAACTTCCAGAGCATGAAAATTGAGTGTGATGGTCTTTAGGTTTTTGTCACTGATTTGGGATTCCTCCAGACACCAAGACTGAAGCATCTGGAAGGAAAGGTAAGTGCCCACATGGTGTAACAGGCAGTAGTTTTTCTTTTTCAGAAACTGGGGTTACAGATCTGTTCTGCTGGGACACTTGAAAGCAGTAGAAACATGGGTTTCACTGAGCATCCACTGGAGAGCTTCAGGTCAGGTGAAGTAGTTGTGTTCAGATGTTTCTCTCTGCCTCTGTGTATTTGTGAGGCAGCATAAAACCTGCCAGCTCACTGGGGTAAGGCAAGAGCAATAAACCTTTTTTCCTTTCCTCTCTTGGTTTTAGTGTCTCCTTCCTCTAGAATAAACCTCTTTGCAGGGAAGATACTTCTCAAGCCCTCTTTGGAGATCAGTCTCCACATCAAGACTCCTAAGATTCAAGCCGTCACAGAAGCCAGTAGGAAATGAACCCCAGTTGAAAGGGAAAGACTTTTAAAGATCTGCAGGACTGCAGGGTAAGGACAGTGTATGTCCTGCCACGGCAAAAGGATCCTTGCTAGGTTCACAGCCATCAGAGACAGAAAAATAAGGAGGCATAAGCAGAGAGCAAAGTTCAAGCTCCATCCATGATGACAGGAGACTGCTGCTGGAGCCTTGGGAAGACACAGCTAACCCTGTTGCTGGAACAGCTTCACCACCAGGGACAAATATCCCAAGAAACAAAAGAGGGAATCTCTTGTAACTTTAACCCTTGACCAAATATGTCCAAAAACAGTTCCCAAGGATGCCTGAGTGCATGCAATGAGTACACTGTTAAAACAGAGAAAGCAAATTAAAAGCTTTAAGACATATGTTTTATGATGTTTATGCCATAGACATTAATTAAGGACCTTTAGAATGACTGTAACATCCAAATCAGACTTAATAACTAATATATTCCATAACTTTGGAAACATTAACTAGCAATTACTTTTGCAAGTTACTCTGTTTACAAAACACCTATGCATTAAAATGAAAGTCTGTGTGACAAATTAATAAAACTACTCACTTCCACTCAGCCTCCTCAGCACACACAGTTCTCACCTTCTGCTGGGTTCCCCTCAGCCACTGTGACTCTACAGACCTGCACTGGCTCCTGTTTTGTCTTCTGTCTCTCTACTCCCTCTGTAGTAGGTGTACTTTCTGCTGTCACTCTCTTTACTTTCACTGTAGGAGTTTTAGGCTAGTGGTACATAAGTGCTTTATTTTAGCATTTCCTATGGCTCCTTTGGTCATCATCTTCACCTGCCTTAACCTATGTGAATTATTTCAATGGTGCCTAACTGCCTTTTAGAGCAAAAGAAACATCTGGATACATACATACATCTTGCCACCTCAGATCATAAGTGTCCCATCATCAGCATATACAGGGATAGTCTGATTCACCTCCATGTCACCTCTCCTCTTTCCAGCTTTCCCCTTCCCGGCCACACTGGGACCTGTGATGATCACAGCCATTCACCAGATTTATTTCTTGATGGCACCTGGAGGCCTTAGCAGTTCCTCAAGCCTCTCCCTGCTACCCACTTTCCAGGGGCAGAAGCTGATACGTTGCCCTCTATATGAAGGGTGACCTGGGGAGAAGGGACTGCGGGGTCTTGACCTGCTGCTACTGCAGCACTGTGCCCTTCCGCTCTCTCTGTTGACTGTTTCAGTGGTTACTCTCTACTTTTGGATGGCATGGATGTGTCATACATAACTCCCTTTCCGCTTGTACACGTTTGCCTGGCTTGCCCAGTGAGATGGTTGGGTTTTGGAAGCACCAGGTGCAGCTGCTGGAACTGCTGGTTGGAGAAACATTTGCCTCCTGAGCCTGTTAATTAGCACAGTAACGGTAACTGTGCTCCATCAGCCAACCCATGTGGTCAAGTCCCCTCCCTGTCCACCAACCTTGCCCTTAATGAGAGCTGGAAGGGGGACACTCACAAAACACTGCCTCAGAATAATATTCGGCTTTGTCCATGCCGGTAATGAGAGCTGACAGGATCACTACGTCCATTTCTCTTCTAATTAGCACACTTCCAGCTCGGCCTGAGCCAGCAGCCAGAGAAAAGCGATCGGACAACCGTACCGAATCACAAACACAAAGAGGCCCATTCCCCGTAATTAGGTGAGACAATCCCTCAGTCTTTTCTCGGCTGGAGCTTGCCGGTAAGACTCTCGCTGTTTTGGTAAGTCCCAGCAACACAAGTTACACGTCTCCACAGGACACTAATAAGCCCCTAATTGTCTTCCGCTTCACACGGCTCGTACCATAGGTCTGACTTGGGGGAATTCTTCTAACGAGCGGCAGCCAGCGCTCCCTGCGCTGCAGACGGACAGGGAGTCGCCTCTCGGGCCCTGGGAGGAGAAGGGGCACGGGGAGAAACAGCCAGATAAGCAGCCCAGGCGCTGGGGCCCTGCTGCACGGCACGGGGCCAGCGACTGGGCAGCAGCCACACAGTGCTGGGGACATGGAACTTCTCCACTCTTACTCCATCTCCACTGTCCACCTGTGTGGTGGAAACCCGTGTTCAACTCTCTGGCCTGCCGTCTCCCCTGTCGTCTCCAGCGGTACACAGGTACTCATGCTTCCATGCAGAAATGCACCATCAGACCAAACATCTTACTGCACAGATTTGCCTTAGGTCTCTGCTAAGGCTTGCTGAGGACTCCCCTTAGAGAAACGCAGAACCTGGAATACACTTTTCTCCAGTGAGGCCACACCTCAGATTTCAGGCTGGGAAGGTGCACAGGTGCAAACAAGATCCTGTCAGTTCTCGTGGAAGGGAATGTGCTGGGTCTCACAGGACAGATTTCTAAAGATGCCCACAAAAGGATTAAAAACATGAGTTGTGAGGTGGCGGGTAAGAGACCCCAGCTCAAGCTCCTTTATCAAAACAAGGCAAAGAAAGACACATACTCCCTCAGACTTTCAACCTGACACTTTCTTGAGAAACCATCATCAACCAAATATTTTTCAGCAAAACATTTTCCCTAATTTTTGATTACAAGCTCATATTGAGCAAAACATCCCAGCTGATCCTGTTAAGGATACTCATGGCCCACAGATCCTTTTGCCTCCTGTGCATCTGATTGCAAACTGATCCCTCTTGCAAATCAGGGCTCACCCGGATTCCTCCCACAACAGGCCTCTAGAAAAGCAATTTGTCCCCTGGTTTTACACTTGCTATTTGGCCTCAGTGGGCTAAACAGGGGGAGAAACCTAAGCCAGGGCAACAAGCTGATCCATGTAGAGTACAAGACAGACACCAGCGCTTTCTCTGAAAGGCAGTTTGGGAGAATCAAGCTACATACATATATATATATATATATATATATATATATATATATAAAATAAATTAAAGCTATCCATAACTAACAAGTTATTTTAATACAGAGAGAGGAAAACAAACTGAAGCCCACAGAACCAGGCAGCCTGAGCATTTGCATCCACTGCTGGTCTCTTGTTCCTCATTCTCATGGAGCTTATGAGCTCTCTTCCTGCTGCGTTTTGGGCTATTGCAGCAAGTGCATGGTGGCAAATGGCAAATTTCTGATGCTTCTGGGTTAGCTTTAAAATTCTGTGATTATGAAGGAAGTGGTTAGATGTGCCTTGTGTTTTTGGACAGGAAATCCTCCATGGCATCTAAGTGCCTGCAAGCACAAAATTTAATTACCCTGTATTATTATGCCTACTCATCAGCTATGGGCCATAGACCCAGCCTTTCAAGTGATACAGAACCGAGTCAAGTACTTTGTCCTCCCAGAGATGTGGTCAATAAATAAGGTGCAAGGTCATTCTTATTACCCATTTTTTCTACTAGCAATTAAGTAAGGGCTTTCAAGCTCAGCCCTCTTCCTCTTCTGTTCCTTACTGAGGTGTCTGTAACAGAGGCAGGCAGGGAGCGTTCTGGCTTCACTGGTCACTGATCTGTATTATAGGAATCAGCAGGCAGGCCAGAGGTCAACCACACAAACCCAACAAGAAAACGCCTATTCTGTACACTCATCAGCTGCCTGGAGTCAGTCATCCTCCTCAAAGGGACATGACAGAAAAGGTCAAGTCTAAAAATCAGCAGTTTCAGTGGATCATGAAGTCAAAATGTGAAGAGATCCTGCCATGCTGAAAATCTAGCACAACCAAAATAAAACTGGCATTGTTACACATACGCTATGAGGAATGTGGATTACACTCTATAGAAACTGGATCAGCCATACTTCTCTGGCCACTTAACCTTTTAACTGTCTTTATGTGGATTTTATGATTGGCCACGATGATTGACTTCAGGATTTTGCATTTCACATCCTCCTGAAAGAAACTCAAAGCACTGATGTAAGGATGTAAGGACTGGCATGCAGAGATAGCATGTCTCTGGAATAGCTTTGAGTCCAAGAACCACATTACAGAAACCCAAAAGGATCCAGTCTTCTTTACTTCCTTTTCCTTGACTTTCTTTTTCCCTCTTTTTAGAACTTTTTTCTCGTCTTGCCTTCTTAAAAGATTGAAGTCCATCTCTTATCAGGGCAATGCGTATTTGGCATCACACATGCAATGTCCTTTGGACGTATCTGGCACCCCGGCTGATGTATATATTCGGGTGTTCACAAAGCAACCATGGGGTTTGGTATTTCTGTGGTGGGAAGTTTTGCTACAGTGATTACAGAAATGTGTTTACAACATTTGCATTTGTTCTTCTAGTCATTTTCATTCAGCTCAGAGCTTGTTGGTCCATGGGAAGTTCTGGTCCAACTATAATTTTGCTAGGTTGAAGATACAGAGATGACCTTCTAGAGAATTGTCTTTCAATGAATTATCACCTTCTACTGAAGTCTTATTTTTCATGCTATATTAAGTTTGCATGCCACTTTCAGATAGTTCAAAGATGTGACACATTTTCCCATTGCAAATACCCTTGGTTGCCTGAGGTTCTTCCTTAGGAGAAACTCAGAGTAAAGGTGAGAATGCTTGAAATGCATCTATCAAGATCATATCTCTGGTGTTTTGGATGACTGCCAGCTCTAGGAGAATATATGTATCAATGCGGATTTTCTGCAAGAGTAATTTGCAAATTGTCTTTTTCTTTTGAATGTGTATATCTAAAACTTTGTATTACTTTAGAAGAATTACAGAAATGTTTACAAAATGTTACTGAACTTGTGGGAGGTCAGGAGTCCAGGATTTCAGACCATGTGACAAAGATGTAATTTACCTTTTTTACATACTGCACAGGCTGCTGATGGTATTACCAGGTGTCAATTCACCAGCATGGGGCGGTTGCCATCACTGTCATCATGATCTGGAAAGAGTGTTGTTTGCCCAGTACAAGTTACTGTGGGTGAAGAAGTGGACCAGATTAGCTGCATGCACAGACTGCAAATCTAACTGATGATCCTGTTCTTAGAGATATTCAAAACAGGATTGAGCCCATGATGATGTGGGAGAAAACAGCAGAATAACAAAATGCAAACTGTAATTAGAACTTACATGCTTCTACGGTACACTTGCACTCTGAATACTCTGCAATTTTGATTATGCCAGCTCAGGCTGTAATAGAGGACAGAAAATTGAACACTGTGAACATAAGGAAGGCGAACATAACCATGAAACCAAAAACAAAACAACCTGGAAAATCATGAGTGTTGCACAGACAGCAAAGAAGAAAAAATCCAGACAACCGTTTCTAACAATAAAAGAAATTAGAAGTTTGACATGGAATTATCAGGTAAACAGGTTTAAAACAAGCAGTTACTTTCCTCCATTTTTTAAAAATTTTTAACTTTTCTTTGTATAACTTAATTATGGAACTTAATGTCCAGGGGCACTATTGTGGCCAGACGTACAGACAAATTAGGACTAAGACAAATTTATTGAGGGAAGGGTCTACTGTGGACCAGAATCAACTAAAATAGATGCTGGATGCTGTGTAAGTTACCCTAAAGCAAAAATCACTGTGTAAGCCCTTTGTTTATATCCTTCCACAACTGTTTATAAGCAAAGAGAAGATTATAGATAAGACGGGCTTGTGATTTGACTTGTAATAGCACCTTACATTTTTACGTAACATAAAAACCAGTAAAACAAACCAGAATAAGGTTCAAACATTACCTCCAAGATGGATTAGTCAGTTTTCACTAATCTGTCATTTCTAGGTGACTTCTTGAAGGAAATACGAAGCCAGAGCAAGAACTGTGAGTTATAGGACTGTTAGAAAATTGTTAATTTCATAATGGCAAAACACTGAGTTAAATGGAGTATTATGTTTTTCAATTGCCTGTGCACACAGACTTTTATTTTGATAATGATTAACATAACAAACAAGAATTCTTTCTCAGTTGGATTAGACAGCAAAGACTAAAGTGAATAGCCTTTATAACTGCATATATGTAACACAGGCATTTAAAAGGAACCAAATATATACTGAGTTTATTTCCAAGAATCTCACAGTAGGATTTAACGTACCAATACATGAAAACACTTTACAAAGCAGTGCATTAGCTTAATTAATATGATCAAATCTTGATTTTCTTATACTCTTCATTCCCATAATTTATCAAAACTTAATTTTTGTTTCAAAATACAGGTTATCAGTAACAAAAAGTCACTCAGATTTTCTTGTATAGATAGATAACTGCATGGATATCAGAAAGGATATCACTGAAGGAGAAAAACAGGGTTCAAAAGGGTATGAAAACCCTTAGTACCGTTTGGATATTGACAAATATTTATTGATGGGAATATAACATCCACAGGCCAAACACTGAGGTGGTGGCATGCAGATGAGCAAAGAAGAGCTTGAGGAACAGTATTGCCTAGGTGACCAAACAAGCTGTTTTGGAAACCCAGGCAAACTTCTGAGTTTTGCATTTGCTTATTATCAAACCACAGAGCAATGCCAGAATGAAAAAAATTCTCTGGCTAACACACAAAAATACATATAAATATTGCCAATAAAAAATACATCACTGACTCATCTCTATAGATGACAAGTACAAACCAAGAAATACCACAATTCTAAAGCATATGTTGATAGTAGCCCTAAAGAAGGTAAGTACTGCATATGGTAAAAGGAGATTTTCGTTCTTTAAAAAACCTATGTATGTTACTAAAAACTGCCCAAAATTTGAAATTTCTTACAGCACATATTGAAAATATACATATACTTCCATGAGGGTTTCATATAGTCCCCTTTCAGATCTCAATTAATGTGTTGGACCAACAAACCTCTATAAAATGCACAAACTCATACTGATGATACAGATGAAGTATCCCATTATGTCATACGTGTGTACATACATTATGTATATAATATACAAGCTTAAATTAGCATTCAAAATGTATAATCCAATTCTTAAAGCTACATCAACATCAGTTTGCACCATCATGTTTTTTTCTTTGTTTCTGAACTACTACTTTTAGCTTCTCATTCATTTGTCTTAACTCTCATATTCTCAAGAGAGGGAGTTCCTGTTAAGCTCAGCCCTGCATAAACTGTGAAGTAGAGAAATAACTCTGTTAACTTTGAAATCTGACTCCTGACATTCCTAAATATTCAGTATTTGTGCAAGGTCTTTGTGGCATGTGGGATCTAACTCCCTAAATTTAGTTAACAGGAGCTGTCCAAAACATGCCCAGTTCTGACTGGCAATAACTAAATGGTCATCAAGCAATTTAGTAAAAATTCAGAGAAATCTGTTTAATTTAAAAAATCTGCCCCTCTTTATTGCATATGCAGCTGAAAAGATACTCCTCTCTCTGCAAAGCCAGAAAAATGCAGTGGTCTGAGGACAGCCTATTACATGTACTATTTCCAAGTAATTTCTCCTCTCATATGTGACTACAGCCGGAGAAATGACAAGTTTTGAAAAGCCTACAGGTAAACATAACATTTCTAAATAGAAAAAACACTCTGCTCTTCATCCAGTGTTTCAAAATTATGCTGTACCCTAAAAAGAACGTATTTACTAATGCTTAAAATGTCATTTTCTAGGAAAAGGAAAGAAGATGAACCAAAAGAAATTATTTTCTTAAAGAAAAAAAGAGTCTGAAGATGCTCTTTACCTCTTCTAAGGGGTGAGCATGTAAAAGTGCTTAAACAGAAGGAAAAGGTATTAAACTGTAAGATGAATAAAGCCTAAAATGGTGTGCTGAAAGGGATTAGGTCACTGGTTTTGTAGGAGAAGAAAATTTTGAGATGCTGGCCTATAAGTAATTAAAAACACCACAAAAATGTTATTTTCAGAAATGCTAAGATTCTGGCAGACCATCCTTGCAATGTGGCTAAAAATCCTCTTGCCACTTCTTGCAGTGCTAACTGAAAATATTATCACCTTTTAACTTTATAATTCTTTCCAGTTTCTAGCTCTGTAAGAAGCAGAGAATTGCAGCAGAGTGACAAAGCTGTTTCTTTGTGTACTGGACAAAGTACTTCTGTGAGGATATCTTCCTTCATGACACAGCCTTCACCTCTTACTCCCTGAGGTCTGTCAGTCTCGATTTCACTAGAGAACCGTTTAGCAGGGAAATGAAGCTCCTGGCATACCGAAGGTCTGTCCTGGAGTACCAGACATGCTTCTCTGAAGGCAGTGAGTAACTGGAATATAATGCAGAGACTGTGCTCAGCTTCTACACTAAAAGCATATGCTCCTCCTGAACCAGTATTGGTCAATCCACACCCCAAACTGTGCTCAAATCCTGTAGCACAGAAGTCGCACATAGGAAATCAATGCATCTGAGACAAAAGCCACACAAAAGGGTCAGTGCTTCACGATGCACACCAGCCAGTCAGATCTGCTGTGTACTTCAAACAGGGGTTGCTCCTGAGAGCAGCTGAACAAGGACACTGGCTGTTCACTTTGAACAGCTGATTAAAACAGGTAACTGTGTCACAGCACATCTGGTTGGACATCCTATGGTCAGATGAAGTCCAAATTCCAAAGCAACCACCTGCAGTCCCTGTGACCTGTGTATGCCATACATTTTTCCCCCATAAAGAGATGAGCTGTGGAAGCAAAAAGAGATGTTTGCTTCTGAAGGTCTAGAGCAAGAGCTTTTTTCTTCTTAGAAGTTCTGGGCTTCATCTGTATCTGCAGTACATAAAATGACCTAGTTTGCGTATTTTCATCCAAACGCTAGATTGTTGCAGCTACTTTTTGGGTTTCTCTAGGATGTTCAGGAACTTCCCTCGAGTCATTTCTCTAGCTGAAATCACAAGGGAGAAAAAAGAAATCAGTATTTTTTTTAAAAGCCAAGAAACCTGAACAATTTTATAATTTACATATTTTAAACCACAGGATAAGAAATTAGTTTAGATTTGTGCTTGTACCAAAAGTGAGTAAGGATTATTTTATTTATCTAAGTGGAAAGTAAATAAAAGTGCATTCCAACATGAATTCCTGACATTCTAGAAATGCAGGCAGGGCCTGGAATCTTCTAAACTCAGCAATAATTTCCACAGGCTGTCTCATTACATACAATCTATGCTTTCTATTCCTACTGCATTATGCTCTTGCAGCACCTCCTTTTCTCTGTACTATCCATCTCTGAATGGTGAAATCCACATCTCCATCACTCTATCTCCACGCAATTGTTTCTGGATGCTATAATCTGTCAGAGATTATGGAACTCTCTCTCTCTCTCTCTTTCAGGATTATTGGTCCCTGGATGCTATGATCTTCAACAGAAATTAGACAGCATTTTCTCCCTCTCAGCAGTGTCAGTCCCTGGATGCTGTAATATAATGGGGTGTATATTCCTTCAATGCAGTTCATCTATGGATAGTGTAATAAAGTAAAGTTTATAGAGCTTTGGTCTTCTCTCTCTCTCTGCATTGTCAGTCCCTCGATGTTTAATACAGCAAGGCAAGGTTTATATGTCTCTCTCTCACTCTTGGAACCATCAATCTCTGGTAGCTGTACTACAGCAGGGTTTACACAGCCACTTTTCTGTATGAGACATTTCTGACTTGAGAACCCACAAGATCACAAGCTGGCAGAGCAGTCCTAATACTATCCTTGTCTTGCAATAACAATACAAGGCACCAAAGACAATACCATTTGCAACTGAGTTCTGGAAAAAGACAATCTTTCCACTGACGCCTCTCCATTTCTTTTCAATAAAGATGTATGCTTTGTGTTGGATTGACAGGCATGAAAACATGGAGGTTTTTATTCACAGAAATGAAGAAAGCATGCATGTTTCCCAAACTAAGCCTAAAGATGGTCTAGAATGAGATAGGGATTAATTTTCTGTTTTATCCATTCAATTTCTGGCCTCTCTACTGATAGGAACAACAGAAATTACAATTAACATAAAAACTGGAGGTGGTTTTGTTGCTGATGTTGGGTTTTCTTTTGACATTTTTTATTATCTGTCAGAACAGAACTAAAATATAACATAAATGTCCAGCTTAAAATACTCAATGTGCACCCTCACATAAAGACATTTTGTCATTCTTTACATAGAAGTTAGAATTTGTGTTTTAAAGCCTTCTCTTTAAATTATTACATTTGAATTTGTCTACCAAAAATGTTATCACAAGGTATTGTCGTCCACAAAATTCCTGTAAAACAATTAATGGTATGTATGTATAAGTATGTAACCTGTCTGTTACCTCCTGATATCATAGGCTGCAAAGTCCACTGTCCTGAGTGGAACATGATTCAGACTTGGCTGCAGATTCAAGCACATCACAGCACTATTTATTTGTTTCATGCCTTCAGCTGTGAGTTATATCACCTGGGATCCATTCCCAACTCTGCTTCTAAGTCACAGCATGAACTACCACAGAAGTCCTCATTTGTACCTCTGCCTCTCCATCTGCAAGATAACTTGTATATTTTAAGTGCTGCTGAAGTGACACAGGGATAGAAAGTGCTGCAGAAGAGCAGAGTGGACTGTTATTTTGTCAGGAACCAAGTTGTTATGCAAAAAGAACATGACTAAGTAAAACTGCAAGATTTAAAAATTTTCAGCTTGGAATAGATTCTCAGTACCAATTCTTTGACACCTCCCTGCCTTGCACCATCAACAGTGTATGGTTTTAAAACACTCTTAGTGGAGAAAGCACAAAGCTGAACTGTAATTGATAGAGTGGAAAGTTTTTCAGAGTGCAAGTCCCATATAGGAGATATACGAATGCATGACAATTCTGTTCCCCCAAAGAGGGCTGCACCCTATAAATCAGGCAGAGAGCACAGACTCCTTCTGTGCGCTGAGTGAAATTACTGTGGGTTGGAGGTTGCTCCAGAGCACGTGCCCGCCTGTTCACTTGTCATCGGAGATGTTAACATTTCTGATTAATTCACAGACCTCTCATTTTATTCTTCATTCCTTTATCCTTGCTATCCTGTTCTGCTGCAGCTTAAAGATTCTTACCAACCTGCTACAATAATCACCGCCCGCTTCCCCCCCCAACCTGGTGAAATTGTTTAGTGATGCCAACCGCGCTTTTAATTTGCAAGACATCAGACACAGAGGTAATTTATACCAACATCTGTTCATTTCTGACTTCTGAAACAAACTCGCACATGCTGCTACAAAATCCCATTAGGAGCAGGAGACAGCCTTCTGCTATTCTGTATTCCTCATCTCCTCACAGACTCAGGCTTGCACCAGGGCTTTATTTTTAAAGATAGGATGCCAAACTGAAACGAAAGAAGGACCTTACTTCTTTGTATATGTATGAAAATGGCCAGGAAATAACATCCTCATATGACAAAAAAAATCACAGCCAAACTAAGGGCAAGTTCCCACAAATATGAAAAATCTTCTTTTCCCTGCTTCAGCTGCTTCCCTTATCTGCCCCAAAATCATAGTTCAATGTATTCCTGGTAAACACAGGCCACATTTTTATTACATTATGTTCAAATGTCTTGGCTATTCCTTCCCCTTTGTTTCTCTTCAGTCTGTACCGGACTATGATTTGAGCTTGGATTTTGCACAGTAAAAGCCTCTAATATTAAACTGAATTTTCTTCTCAGTATTGCTTCTAATAAATGAATTCTTAATAATGGGAATAAACCCCATCATTTCCAGTGGGGTCTTAGGGAGCTTGCTGGAGTGAGGAAAGAGCTTGCGAATGAAGAAACCATCACCCACATTCCAAATATGATTGCAGGCTAAGAGAGATGGTAAAATCGCTTTAAGCAACTACCCAAGGGACCAGCAGAAACCAGTTGAATAGTAGATAGAGGTGGATTTTTTAATTAAAAGGTTGGACAAAACTATAGTGAAAACCTCAGGGATTTTTTCTTTACAATGATTGTTTAAACCACAGACTTCAAGGGAAGAGAGGACTTGAGCACAGGTTTCATTGTATGAGCAGACACACACTACAGAGGCTGCGCAGCATAAAACAGAAACTTGAATCTGCATGACAAGTCATGATTTACAACCTTGCCTATGCTGTGTATCTACTACAATAGAAAAATCAACAATAAATAGGATCGCAATAGCTTGGATACAAATTAATCTCACCAACTAGGGAGGAGGAAGGCACAACTGCACAGAAAAAAAACCACTTTAAGACATTCGCAGCACTGGTTAAAATGGAAGTAGGGTTTGAATAGACTCTTCCAGGTAAACGTACTGAAAAATGGTATCAGGCTATAATAATTAACAGAGAATTCTGTAATGTAGGAATTAAGTTTGCTGCCTGGCAAGATCTGCAAAGCAGATCTCAAGAACAGGTATTGGGTAGGAAAGGTTGGGGCTGAAAGGAGGAGGAGACATTTCTATTTGACAGGGGAGCAGAATAAGGTTTAATATAATCTCCTCTTCTTTAGAACTTCAATCCCTCAATCCCACATTTAGCCTTGTTGCCTTGGGCTTCTTTTTTACTACAATTGTCCCCAAGCTGCCTCTCTGCAGTAAATTTTGTAGTTGCTTGTTGAAAAGATTCAGTAGTACAGATTGATTTCCTACAAGTGAGGAGATGAGGGATTACCAAAAGCAGTCCTGGTTAACAAGATTGGGTGCAGAATCTCCTGCTAGAGCAGCCTACTCTGCCAGTGCTTTGCATCCTTTCACTATGACATATGGGTTTCATTACACAAAGATTTTCCTGATTTTAACTTGGAGGCGATTACATTGGAAACTCAGAGCTATCTTTACATCTGTAGCAATTTAAAGGTTAAGTAACTTTTAATCAAATGACAAAGACTCATAATGTTTATTCCTCGACTGAAAATGAAAACTGCTGTTCCGGATATTCCTTCCAGTGACAATTTAATTAGAAAAAACCACTGCACTGGAGATTGGGGTCCAGCCTGATTGCTCCCCATAAAAAGCCTTCTCACACATACGACAGCACAGGACATACTGTGTCATAAGGTCTGGAGAGCCAGGAAATAATGGGAGGATTTACTGCTGTAAAATCAGCAAGGAACACAGTGATTTACACTTACATAAGCAACTTTCATCCGGGAGAATCCCTAAGCAACACACATACGTACAGACTTTTTAAACATAATATACACTTAAATGCAGAAGCCCAACACACATGGTGATAAAGTCTATGTAAAAAACACATGTGCCAAACTGTATTTATCACACATTCATCATGAACATTATGTCTTCACTGCTTACTACTTCTGTGCTTATCTAAAAATCTCAAAACAAAGCCTGTGAGCATCTTCAAATTACAGATACTTTAGAACAAAGTCACTTGCTAAAGAAGCACTACTCTGCCTCTCTCCCAGATGTACACCTTATGGGACAAATTTGTGATCCTCCTCTGACCTGACAATGAAAATGAAATCTACAGGTCTTGCTACTAAAAACACCTGGCAATACAATTCATGTTCTTAGCTCTGAAATGTCTTGTAATATCACATTTTGAATGCTGTGATTATTTTAAGCACTGTCATACTTTGTTAGCTTATCGGTTTTTCTTCGCATTCAGTTGTATTTATGGTAACGAACTTGGTTTTCAACATGAAAGGACTCCTTTACAAATCACTCTCATACTACTGCTGTGTCTTAGGACTACATAGAAAACAATATAAAAGGGTTTATTTCTGAAGAACTATCAATGGAAATTACCATTTCAGGACAAAGAACATGAATTGCAGAGACAGCAAAACACTTCTCTGGTTTTTAACTTTCTATCACATGGGTCTGTTGCATCAGAAATGGTTTCTTATGTACTGAGATATAATGTTAGGATAAGAAGACACAACCATTCTTTTTCTTAGTTGGTGTTATGGATTTAAAATCTTGGAATTTTTCTTTCATCTACCAACCCTGCACCTCAGAGAGATCACCTCCTCTCTCC
>JAWWEU010000158.1:40793307-40826085 GCA_035583155.1 Acropternis orthonyx | reverse complement strand
AAACTGTAATTCTGACTTGTAATCTGTTTGTGAGTTAGATTCATTCCTCCTGCTGGTTTACCTTTAAACCAGCACAGTTGGTAGTGATAAAAGAGGCCTAGAGGAATCTGCCTGTGACTGGGAGTTTTGCTTGACTGAACTGGTGAAATCCAATCTCAAAGACACATCTTTTAGTAGGATTCAACTAATACTGTATGTAGAAGGAAAATAAAATAGAAGTCAAGGTGGAGGGTTGAAGGCAAAAAGGTAGTTAAAATCAGTAAAAATATTTAACATTGACATTATTACTGAACAGCCCTCAAAGAAAAAAGAGCCTTATGACAGAGAAGACCAAGAGAATATTATTATCCAGACAAGAACTTCTATCAGATATAGATCTGTATGGACCACTTTCTATCTCAAACCAGACCTCCAAAATCCTATCACCACCTGGATGCCTGCTGGCACCAGCTCACTCCTCTTTCTTCACAGAAAGATCTCCAATTACTCTGCTATCTGTGTACTTCCTAATATGTATGTCAAACAAGCTGCTACTTGAAGACTGTGGGCCTTTGACAAATATATGTATGTATGGCCAGACTTCGCGAACGAAGATCGGGGGAAGGGCTCTCCCCACGTGGGTGTGCCCTTCCAGCCTGCGCAGTGGATTTTTTAGGTGAGGCACAGCGTGCACAGAACTGGCCCCACTGTTTAAGTCTTAAGGGCCATTTGCCACAGCTGAGTGAGCTTGGACAGTGACAGTGAAATCCTCGGGACTGGCTACAGCGCTCGGTACTAACCGGGGCTGACCCTGCTGAGCATCCGAGATGTGATGGGATCGAATGGCAGGGAGGCATTTAACTGCCCAGGGGACGGCCCCCACTGAGACTCGAACTCAGGTCCTTCGGATTCAGAGTTCAGAGTGCTCTCCTTTACACCATGGGACTGCCCTGCCTTTGCAAATACTTACCAATGAATGCTACTCCAAGCCCAGTTTCATAAAGAGCTGGACTGTCACATCAGGAGAGCAGTGGTTAGCAAAAGCAATGTCTGTTGCCTTCACTGAAGGCAGAACTGGCACATGCAGATGCTCCAAACCATACTTCAGGAACTATCACACTGACGACCACTGCAATCACCTAGCACTCCTGAAACACATTCTTCAGGTAAGAATCACTATAAACCTTCAGGCAGAGTAAGCTTGCACTACCATGGCATCTTTCAGTAATCGGTATCAAAGCACTTGCAAAGTTTAGCAAGCCTCACAATATTCCTGAGACATAAAATTATTTAATTCCCACTTTACAGATAGGGAAACAGCCTCAGTAAGGAGTGATGTACAGATTGTTGTGGTTTAACCTCAGCCAGCTGCCAAGCCCCACCCAGCCGCTTGCTCACTCACTCCCCCACCAGTGGAATCAGGGAAAGAATCAGAAGAGCAAAAGCTGGGAAACTCACAGGTTGAGATAAAGGCAGTTTACTAGGGAAAGCAAAAGCTGTGCACACTAGCAGAGCAAAGCAAGGAATTGATTCATTGCTTCCCATGGGCAGGCAGGTGTTCAGAAGTCCCCAGGAGAGCAGGGCCCCATCACACATAACAGTGACTTGGGAAAACAAATGCCATCACTCCAAATATCCCCCCTCTTCTTCCTTCTTCCCCCCCACTTCATATACTGAGCATGATGTCATATGATATGGAATATCCCTTTGATCAGTTTGGGTCTGTTTGTCTGTCTCCTCCCAACCTCCCATGCACTCCCAACTTTCTTGCCAGCATGGCAGTATAGAAAGCTGAAAAGGCCTTGGCTCTCTGTGCAAGCCCTGCTCAGCAATAACAAAAACATCTCTGTATTATCAACCCTGTATTCAGCACAAATCCAAAACACAGTCCCATACTAGCCACTGTGAAGAAAATTAAATCTACCACAGCCAAACCCAGCACTAATGTAAGTGCTAAGATGTATACTAAAAGGAGTTAGCAACTGTGCTTGAATTCAGGCTCTGAAAGATGAGTCTTGCTGCAGCATTTTTAAATATGAACATCCCCTTGGTACAAAGCATCACCGTCCTTCCATTGGTGAATAAGACAGCAAAATGTGCCCTGCAGTTCACAGTCTGGCATAACTTCCTTTGAAATGCCAGAGATGGTGAAAGCTTGCACAAAACCAGGCTGTGAATCAGAGCAGGTGAGGCACATGGACAGCTCCTCCAGGTGTGCTGTAAAAACAGAGAGGTGGTAAATAGCTGAGACTGATAAAGATTAGAACCACTCAAACAGTTTAGCGAGTGTTAACTAGAGCCTTGAGAATTGGATTCAAATACCTAATGCTTTCCTGAATTATGAAATTTTCACATAACCTCTTTCCACCTTGTTTTTCTCCACCCAAAGCAGTGGTGTTTTATCTTATACCTGATAACAGATCTCAGAGATCATTCAGGATTATCCAGCACAGTGATAACAGATCTGCTGCAGATTAATACAGCCTCAAAAATGTTATTGTTGCTATCAAGAAACACTAAAATTATATCCACTCTAAAAAATTAGATGCTTTCTCTGCAGAATAATTCACCTTCTCCTAACCAGATTTCCCTGTCTTGCAAGGCAGTACGATTCCGTTTGCACTCACTTGCAAACAATAACGTTCACAGAGCTTTGAATGCAGAAACTACAAACAGTATTCACTCACATACAGATGGGCAAAGTCAGACAATGAAAATGCTTGAAGCAAGGGGCAAAGACAACCCTGCCAATGCCCAGGGAGCTACTAAACTTACGTTACAGGCCACAGATATTAGGGTGTGCAGGTATTTTGTTCTGAGTGACACCCATATTATAGGAAACTCTTAACAGTACCTCCCAATTCTAGCAGCCACTTGCAGCCGACATCCTGTGGGGCCAAAGACCTGATCCCTTTGACCCCCAAAGCACGGAAAGAGTTACATCTTCTCTCTGCAAAGCCAATAAAAACCTCTCTTGATTATAATTTAGATAAGAGCCACTGGATTGAATAATAATGTCTGAAACTCCCCTGGCTGTTTCACCTTGAGACGTCCATCACTGGGTTAAACATGATGCTAATTGCATTTGGATTGATTAATTTCTCTCACTCCTGTCTATTCGAATAATGCTTAACAAAATAATCACAGCACCCAGAGCCAAATCTTCTCCGTCAAAGGAATGAAGCCATCACAACCAGCAGAGATGAAAGAAATGAAGATGACCCGTAATTACTGCTACGGTGATATCATTACCATATTATAGAAAATGAGTGTATGTGGGGGGAGCGGGGGCTGCGATTATTATTTATTTTTTAATGGAAACTCACATCCCAAGAATACAGATCCGACACAGTGGAGCATACAGAAATACAGAACTACAAAATTATTGTGTATTAAATTGCAAAATACAGTGAACACTGGGACTCCAGATACATCAAGTGTCCTGTACTGTGAGCTGCTGTTTATTCACTTCACTACTTTTTCATTGCAATGATACTCCGTGTATGACTAGCATAGAGATTTAAGATGCCTCCCTTCCCAAAAAGATCCTCGAGTGCCTGCAGCAGAACTCACCCATAACCTTGATGCTAAAGTCATTCTCCTTTAATACCATTACAAGTCATCTTACTTTCAATGCTGGCATTCAGACTTTCAAACCGTAAGACCTAATTTGATGCTCAAATAAAAGCTATCATGCAAGAAATTTTTATTCTTAAATACTGATTCCTATCTGAAGGCAGTTATAAATTACATCTCCAGCTACAGTAGATCACTTCCAACCATTCCATATGCTGGTTCTGTACAGATATCCAATGTATCAAATCTGGAAGAATTTAAAGCAGGATTTGGGGAAAAAAAACCCACAAAAAACAAAACACAAAAACCCCAAAACAACCAAATGCACAACCCTAACATGAAAACGGAAGGCCTTCTGCTCCCTTTATTCTCCAAAATACACTCCCAAAGCCTCTCTCATATGAGAAACAAATAGCTTGGCAATTGTGTAAGATCTACAGACACCTGTGCACTGCAATTCTAATTGTGGTTTATACAGTTCACTTCTCTCAGTGCTCCTTGTGTCTGCCCCCTAGTCTCAGACCAAAGAGAAAAAAACTACACACAACTAGCAGTTTAAAATATTTATTCTGGAATAAAGCCAAGGTCAAATACACAAGAAAATTTCACATGCCAAAAATGTCAAGACCTAAGACCAGGCACTGACTCATGAAGCTAATTAAACACAGAAAAATTATGTTCAAGTATTTTGCAAGGCTGAAATACAAAAAAAACCAGTTATACTTCTGATACCAAAAGCAATAAGAAAGGTGATTTTATATCAAAATTGAGGATATTTTCAAGCATACCCAAAAGGTACTTCACTAGCATAACTTATCACTGGAGCAGCTACAGTTTGGGAGAACTCTGGCCACTAAATCCCACAGATGTCAGAGGGAAACAGCAGGATAAAATGGGGCATGTTTTTACAAGAAGCACTCTAAAGGGCCTCTTTCTACCTGCTTGTACCAAAAGGAAAATAAACTCTTCTGGCTTCCAACACCTGCAGAGGATCAAGAGTTCTTGATAATTTAGGTTTTCTCACAAAAGTATCTCCAAGAAGAATCTTCTTTATCGATCAACATGGAGAAATGAGATTAAAACTGTTTGCTCAAGAACTCTGGGGCATAAAACACAGAAAGAAGCTTGGCAGAGAGGTCTGCACTGAATGTATGCACAGAGCCAGGCATGAAAGGTTTCTGGAGGTGAATGAACCCTTTCAGAAGCCACATGGGCAGAAGGGCTGTCCATGCTCCCACAACCCAGTGCACCAGGACGCAGTGAGCCTGCCTACACTGGGGAGCAGGTATTTACAGGCTGGAAGCAAAGCAGGTGAACCCTGAAAGTATCAATTTTTTCAAGTTTTATTGGTGGCCAGGGCATGGAGGCCATGGCCAAATCTGAGCCCAGGAGCAAATAGAAACAAAGGGATTAAGAGTTATTAGGAGTAGAGAGAATTACATATTTACAGTACAGTTACTGAAAAATAATCATGTAATGATTATGTAAGTCCCTATATTCCTTTTGGCTAATAACACTGGGATACAAGCTGTATGGTTATGCAAGCCAGGGCACACAAATCCAGTCAGAAGACATCAAGGTGTGTTTACGGGGAGGCTTGCAGCTCTGGATCAAGAACAGTACAGCTTACTTGACCTCCAAAATGCAGAAACAAGCCCCTCTCAGCAAGTTAGCTAATGGCCTGAGCTGTGAAGAAGAACTGAATTTTTAAATTTAACTTCTGTCAAGAAACTTCATGGGAAGAGATACCTAGATGAAAGAAGCTCATAATATGGTAGTCTGTATTTATCTGTCCAGAAGTATGCCTTTACTTCAACAAGCAGACTGTATCATTAAAATGTTTTCTAATTCCAAGATTCCTTATTGAAACATTTTTTCCATTTAGATAACTGTAGACCTTGACAAAACAATGAGTTATCAATATTGAAGGTCTCTATGAAAAGAAGAGTCATGTTTTTTGATGAAAAATATTATTTGTTTTACACATGAATTTAACCAAGATTCCTTTTGCCAGTAGTATGGTACACCTTAAATTACATAGAGGACTTCCAAAAATCCAAGCAAAAAGTCAGTATGGCCAAATACAAGCAAATGATTGAAATTTCAGTGTTCGAAGGTCAAAGTTTCAACCTTAGTTAAAAGCGAATTATGGAAAAGCAGCAATATGCAGTTCATGGGCTGCAGAAGAAAAGCCTCACAACTGCTTTCATCATTTTATTCTTTCCTTCACATGAATCAAAGGTACTTTACTTAACGACAACCCTTATCCCTATCCTCATTCTTCCAAGTATATTCACTGCTTGCTTTACTCCAGCATTTTAAGCTGTACTGCTGATTAGTTTCATGCGCTCTGTCCACCACAATCCTCTTCCGGCAGGAATACCCTGAGCTGAGGAGTATTTGAGAGACCAGAGGAGGGTTCAGGGAATTCAAAACCATTTTTACCAACCCCAAGTTGTTAAAAAGACATCTGAGGAAATGCACAGATTCAGAAACGTTACAATTTTTACAGTATCCAAATGCTACTAGAGTCAAGCTTGAATGAATACAGAAAAATTGTTGTTACTCAGAGAAACTATGACTAATCACTAGTGTTAGTCTGACCTACCTGATAACAAAACTGTAATACCACTCAGGTCTGTTTGGAATGGGTATTAAAATATAAGCAAGACAGGTTCTGCTACAGTTATTATAATTTACGTGTTAATGAGTTTAAAGGCAACTAGGGAAGCCCCAGCTGTAAAAGCAGATGTAAAAGATATACCCAAAAATACACCCTCCCAGTCTCACAAGGAAATGTGGGAACATTTTTCATAAACACCCTCACACTTCTAGTATCAATGGGTTTTGAAGAAAAGCTTAAGAATACAAGAAATACAGAGGTATTTGAGTTTGCAGATACCTCCTGAGATTAGATGCCAGAAAAACCTCCAAGTTTTTGAAACTCAGAAATAAGGCAAAAAAAACCAAAACAACATTACTTTCTGCTACAGAAAGTCTACAGAGAGTGGCCCAGTAAGCTGTGGTATTCTTGCTTCCCAATCTTCATCTTTATTCACAGTCCATGCGTACCACTGGTCTGAGGCCATGTCTACCATTACTTCTCTTATGAAAGCTGAATACAGTGACACTGCTATCTTTTAATGAGCAGAGAAGCGTTCTTCATCCATTACCAGAAACAAGGAACAGAGACAATGCAACAAAGCAGATGGCAAACCATCTACAAGACAGCTCAGAAAGTAAAGCAGAAGGTGGTGATGGCCATGAGGAGTCTCCATAGATCTGGGGACTGGAGAGACTGCTCTGAGGGTTGAGGGACACTGCAGAAACTTTGGAAGTCAGGAGAACACTAAAGACTACATGATCCAGTGACAGTGGGACTATCAGACACATTTAGAGGTAGAGAGGCACAGCAAAGCAGAAGCATAAATAAAAGGAGGGTATAAGAAAAAGGTGATTACTGAAGAAAGTTTTATCTACCAGAAGGGAACAGATCAAATGTTAAGCTATACAGTACAGTATCACATGAGGAAAATTCTACAGAAACAGAGAATCATTCAGATTTGAGAGAACCTTGGCAAGTCTCCAGTTAACCTTCTGTTCAGAACAGACAGGCTGTGCAGGGCTTTGTCCAGTAAAGTTGTAAAAACATCCATGGATAGAGACTGCACAACTTCTCCTGGCAATCTTTCCAGTACTTGACTGCTCCACACTGAAAAAGTTTTCACTTGAATCCAGTCAGAAACCTTCTTGCTTTAGAGTGTTGTCTCTTGTCCTCCCACTATGCACAGCCTGATTTCATCTTCTTGAATAACCTCCTTGCAGGTCCTAGCAGGCAGCTATCAGGTCCCTGTGGGGTCACCTCTTCTCATGCTGAACAAGCCCCATTCCCATGGCTACTGTTCGTAGGGCAAGTGCCCAAGCCCCCAGTCATCTTGGTGACCTTCCACTGAACTCACTCCAGTTTACCAATGTCTTCTTCCTGCTGGGGCACAGAGCACACCACTGGATGTGGTATTGCAGATGCAGTCTAATGACTGGAGAGTAGAGGCAGACTATCACTGCTTGAATCTACTGGCCTTGTTCCAATTAACAGATGTATATGTAATCCCACAATGCTTTCCCATATATTATTTCCTTGCTGTATTCCTTATCAACACTGTTTCCTAGCCTTTAACCTTCTACCTACCCACTGCTTTGCTTATTGTTCCAGGAAACCCAAGCATGATAGTCAAGAGTGAGGGCATTTTATGCACTGAGACGGGAGGAACTGTTTGCTCCTTTAAGATTTATATGCATATGTTGGTAAATATATATTGTAACCTTTTTTTTTTTTTTAATTAATATGCTCTATTTTCAAGTAAGCCAGGTAGTAGACATGAAAATCTTGAGGCAACACAGAGAACTATCTGTTGAAAACCAAATGAGAGCTTGGCCTGCTACCCAGAAACATCTATCACCCAGCCCTTTTCTGTTGGGATTTGTGTTGAATGACGTCTTCTGCAGGTTAACAATTAGTTTTTAGCATAAGAGTCCTGTGTCACCATCATCATCTCCCCAGGAGACAGAAACAGGCTGAGTGATTTTTAGATTATATGCTCTGATAAAACACAAGCTCCTGACTCTGTGCTTGTGCCATGCAGGCCACCTGCTCTATGGAGCTGCCACTGGGGACACACTCGAAAAGGTTTAATAATTATATTCTCTCTAGAGATGTACCTCAGATCATGCTCAGAATTTACGTTCTATATCACTGACTAAAATCTTGTACATAAAATCCTATAAATAGATAGGATCTCACACTAGTTGCTAAAAAAGACTGCAGAAATGTTAATTCTTATCAAACAAGAATCTGTCCAGTCTGTAGTCATAAAAATTGTAAATGAACAGAGGACTTGATAGAGCAGCACAGATACGTAATCTACCCAGTCAGGTATCCTGTCTGACCGCACCCAAGATCAGAAGCATCACAGGAAAAGATAAAGCAAGGAACCACATTAAAAATACATATGGAATAATTATTTCTGAAAGATTCCTCCTCTTCTTAAGTGTTTGTTTTATATCCTGAAGCAGCTGGTATTTTCTACTTCATTTTAGATTTTATACTGCTCTAACTAGAAATGTTCTCATCATCCATTTAATTGCCTGATTCCCTTTCAATAGCTGCTAAGTACTGGGTCTAAAAAAAAAAAATAATCCCAGTGTGGCAGAAAGTTCCACATCAAATTATTCATTATGTAAAAAGCATTCCTTTTTCCTACTTTTAATCTGACTAGCTTCCATTACTTGTTTTCTGAATTTCCCCCCCTCATTCTTTTCAGGGTTGGGAGTCAATAGAAATTTGCAATTTATCTTCTCAGTTATAGAGATGTAAAATAACAACTGTGCTACCTTACAAAGCGGAGAGATCCTCTTTCCTCCCCACCCCTCTCACCCCATTCTCATGAAGAAAACTCTTGATTCATAAGCAGCTCTCTACAAGTCAATGGTGTATTTCACACTATCTCAATTATTCCTACTGCAATCTGCCCAAAGTGACAGAGTATCTGAAGTAACAAAATAGAGAACGAGATTTCCTTCCTTCCTGGAAAAAGATTATAGACCTTATGCAGAAACACAATTATTAAATTCAAGCAGAAGAGGTGGGAAACAGCATAGTAATTTGCTGTGACTTGGAGATTCACTCAAGCCTGAAGACATAGAGGCATACAGCAATCTGCTCAGCTTCACCATGCTGGGGACTGTGCTTCCACCTGGCTATTCTGGACCATCCCAGGAGCTCAGAAGGTTTGAGGGGCACATGCAGAACATGGTTAAATGCTGCCACATTCACCAACTGCACCCAAACTCCAGTTACTTCGAGTGAATTCTCCAGCAAGTTTGGACAGATTTGTCATGAAAATTCTGCCAAGCAGCAAGATTTTAATTCCAAAACACAAAAATCATACGCAAACGCTCAATATACATCAGGACAACAAAGAAAAAACATGGAAGAGAGATAGAGAAATGGAGAAATAGTTTAATACAATACTGAAGTGTCTATAGAAATATATGGAGATCTTGATCATAGTCAAAATAATGAACTCATCTTTGCAAGTGGAACAAGATTTTTAAGATCAGATTAAAAGATTCTGGAAAAGGTGTAATATTATAAAAACTTATACAAGAGTTGTGTGGATAGATAAGAAAGGTTTTATTCCATAGGTGTTATATCAAAAAATGGAAGAAGATTTAGATTATAGCTTGGATGCCTGGACTTGCTGGAGAATCAAACATTATACTTGGTCACAAGGGGTAAGTGAGCAACAGAACAGGAGCAGTGTTCACAATCATCAAAAGAGGGATTCCATACAATTTGTTTGGCACAGGAGGAGGAGAGAATAAAAAGCTTCAGTTTCAGCCAAAGGGGCTGTGAGGAAGCATTTTTAATCCCATAGGTTCCAGAAAGGTACCAATGTTCATTAGCTCTCAGTGTGCTCTAAATACTCTGAAATGTCTATGTTGCTAACTTACAGACACAATACAGAACAATATACAAACAATATGAGGCAAACAAAGCCATACAACATAGTCCAGACATGGGCATTCACACTAAGTCCGCAAGATAGTTGTATATAAATTTTATCATTTTTTCAAATTATCTGTCTGCTCAGGAATAATAAAATAATAAAACACTACCTTGCACAGTAACGCTTGCACATAAATTATATTATCAGCATTATCTACTGAAAAGAGAATAAAGATAAAAGAATACTGAAAAGACAGGAAACAAAGATAAAGTGTTACAGAACTAATGTTCTCTTCATTCATAGTACAGATTTTTCACTTCTCAGTTTCAGTGCCATAATCAGTTACCATTTGAATCATTACACCACAGCTACATTCCACTATCCTCATGATTTAATTAGAAGCTCAGTGATATCCACTCTAAATATCATCAACATTCACAATTTCTCCTCCTCCCAGTGACCCAAATGCAAAGAGCCTATGAACTCCTAATGTCACCAGCCTAAGAAATGCCCTTCACCAGGACAGATGTTGCCACTGGCTTGAAGAACCTGTGCTTGCTCTGAGAATCCAGCAGCAGGTCTTTTGTTTTATCCAGTAGGCACGGGGCACTCGAAATCCTCATCAGGAAGTGATCTGTAGCTATGCACCAAAGGGAAGAGTCCGGCCTGCAGGATTTCCGATTTCATTTAAGGCAGTGCTTAGCAAGAAGAGGGAGCAGCAGGTACATTTTCAATGCCATCTGCTGGATAAGACAGACAACTCTAATAAAGGCAAAAGCCCGCTGTTTTCCATCTATCATCATCAACTCTTACCAAGGTTGGCTTGATCTTGGGGAACAACTTTCGGACTTCTGTGAATTACGTGCTGGTCAATCAAATTGAAAAGCTTCATTAAATGTGTTCCAACTGTTTGCAGGAATCACTGACACTATGGATATCTGTAATTTTCTGTAATTTCTCATAAAGGACATAACTCTCATCATTCTGATAAGGAACATGTTACTCTTGTGGTAGTGTTACCAAAGCACTTCTGAAGACTCTAGTGGCCTGACTCTCTTGCTCTATCATGCCATTTAGACAGCCTACTGGACCACCTACATTCAGTAAAAACCAAGGCATTGGCATGAAATGAAGTCTGGCATGAGGTGGATATAACTCATGTAAGAGATGCAGCAACAGATTGCACTCCTAGGTCCTCAAATACAAAAATCATACTTGCTGATGTGAAAAACCAGCAATTGTTAATAAACAGATATTCTACTATTCAACACTCCATATGGTGGTCTGATGGATTAAACACCAGCAGAGTGTTGATCACTCTAAAAGCTCATATTGAGATGATCTGGAAAATCTGTCTATCTACAATTTACGAATTCTGGTTAATTTAATTAAAATGCTGCATCACTAAGTGCCTTAATATGTGGAAAGCTATAAGCCTGTGAGGTTCCTGGCACATGCCTGCCTCTAAAAGAAGCTACATAACAAATTAACAAGAGTCTCCTTTTAAATTTGGGATACACAAAGGAAGACTCCTGAGCTAGAAAATCAGTCTAAGTGTACATGCAGTGAAGAAGAGAGAAGAAAAATCTCCAAAATAGGCAGAGGGACAGGTGATACAATAAGGCTATAGATGCCAGTAGCATAAGAAAAAAAGGACATAGGCTGACGAAGCTACTGGTGACCTCTTTGAAAGGGGCCAGCTAAGGTTAAAAGAAACTGGATGTGTTATAAATTGCAGATTGAGAAAGGAGAGAAAGGGGTGGGGTTCAGGAGAGGAACTGTCCCCTTGCAAGGGAACAAAGGCCAGGAAGTCCCAAGAAAGAAGGAGCCATGAACAAACATATTTGGCCAAAGGTAAACCCAATGGGGTCAATCTACCTTTACCAAGGGAGGCTTGAGATCTGGCTTCTTCAGCTGACACAGGCTACAGCACATATACAACCAATTACTGCAATTTAGCTAAGGGGTGGTACCTGTTCATTTTCAATTTGGTGTCAATGAAAGAAAGAATCCTTGAGGCTAAGCCAGCTCAGAAAATTTTTTCTTCCTAGAAGCATGGCTGGATGAAAGGATATAGACATTTCCATCCCAAAAACCCTGTTGCAAAAGACAAGTGAGTAAACTGCTGGGAAGTGGAAGCAGATTATAGTTTGGAAAATAGATAGAAAACCTTTTCCATGTGTGGGGCAGCTCTGAGTTAACAGAAGCCAAACCATTCCCAGTATATTCACTGCCATCTCTGAAATGGACCCATGTATCTTAATACTTTCCTTACACTTTAGTATCTACTTTTGTTCTTCCTAAACAAAATATGACAATGCTGGGTTCACTTCTTAACGGCTAAAGCTGAGGATGAAGCATCAAGGGTTTTCCAGGCACAACTACTAAAACTTTAGATGAGTCTGAAAAAGGGAAAGTGGTGTTATCAGGGAGATGTCATGGAAGAACAGACAGAAATCCCCAATCCTGCAACAGAGGGTAGGGAATGCGAAGTTGTGAAGAAGGCCTGGTTGTGCTCTACATCTAGCACAGTGTATAAAGAAAGACTGTCACCTCTTAAAGGCCACTTCAGCTGTGTTTCTACAATTCACTGCAAGACAAAAACGAATACTGAACTTCTACAATGCACCCCCCTATATTAATCTTTCCCATAAGAGTAGAATTAAGAAAAATTGATCTGGAGTAAATAAAAAACAAAGCCATGTGCTTAGAAAATAAAATCCATTTTAAGAAAGCTAATCACATTTACATTTCACTCTCCAGTGTCACCTCCATGCTTCCTCTAGACTATTTCCAACTACTTTTCAGAACATGTGACTGAGCATGCTGGAGCCAAAGTTAATTATTTCCATATTAAAATACAAGAATACTAATCTTCTATACTATAACAAGCATAAGAGCCAATGAAAAATGCCTAAGACAGAAAGTAAGGTGGGAAAATAATCTTCCTTCCCCTAAAGTCTTCTCTGCTTCAGAGAGACCAAGCAGGCTGGTTTCAAAACAAGAGCAAGTGATATAACCAAACAAAAGCAGATCTGAAAGGTGAGCAAACCCCACAAGCCACACAGTTATTATTACTGTGTCGACAGCACACTTGTTAAAAATGTATATTTTAATTTTCTGTATTGCTAAAGGTCCCAATTTGCCCAGGGATCTAGCTAAGCTGCCATTTTCTACCACGACACAGTCTAATCTTTATTTAATGGATTTAGCATCTATCTTCACTAGAGTGGTCTCTAAGGGAAAGGGGAGGGGAGTATGAAGGGGCATGAAGAGATGATCAGAGCCCCCCTCTCCTTCATCCATCCGGCGCTCATGTTTGTGTTCAAAATTCAATTACCTCCTTATTGATACTTCACAGAGATATTTAAGCTGCAAACATGAAGCCCTGATTTCCCAGGGGGCCATGCCCCTCTCTATTTCACTGCTCTGCTTCCCCTAGGGTGAATTCCTGAGGCGTCCATATTAATAGGTAATCAGTCACAATTCATTTATTAAACAGCTAGCAAGGTTTATCAGCCTGCCCTGATTAGCCGGAAGGAGCCACTGAATTCCTAATTTATTTATGGAAATGTAAGTGTCTTTTTGAATTCCATTCATGAAAGACAGGGGTGCCATGGGTCTGGCACACTGAATTCTAACAGGGAAGCAGCAGGCAACCTGGGAGATCGAGGACTTTGCAACCTCAGCCTGGGAAATGCACTATGGTGACCCCAGCATGATCAGTAGATTTAGGGCCAGAACCTCAGACACTAATTCACAAGCCAGCTCTTCAGAGAGCAGGCACTGCCACCCATTGCAACTAGAGAATTACTATCCCAATGCTCAGTGTGTGGAATGGCTGGAAAAAGTTCACTAAACTGAGCTGTCAATGTGACAAAACAAGGTCAAAATAATAAAGGAAAAAAACAGAAGCATTTTAAAAAGTTCCAATAAAACATTCAGAACAGCACCGAAAACAACTTCCAGGTAACACTAATATATGCATTTACACGTAAAGTTCAACTTTTTGAAAACTGCAGACTGTTACAACCTTTACATTATTTCTGCTATAATCATTTCAACTGAACTGGTTTTAAAATGGAACACCACTACTGTACTTTCAAACTAAGACACAGAAGCTCAGTGGTGCTGCTGGATTATCAGAAAGTGAAAATGGCTAAAAACAATAAAAAAGTTGCTTCTCTGTTGTTTTAAACAGAGACATGGAGTACTCAGTAAAAAGCAGACCTTGAAGTGAAAAGACTTATACATGCACTTGGATACATCTTAAGGCAATTACAATATAGATTCAAATAACATAAAGCTTATATACACAGGCCTCTGAAGGTTCAAGGCTACCGCTGGTGAAAAAACCTTTTAACCCTGTCAGCTGTGTAGCGATCTTCAAAACTCATATTCACCTGAATTTTACCCACCATAGTTACTTAATCAGAAAACAACTAGGAATGGAAGACTTTAAAATGTTTATTTTCTTTTTGTTCTCAATACAAATTTCAGCCAAGTAACTTTCACTCTATCCCCCTCTGCACTTAGTGACTTTCTGGAATAGCACTACGGGGAAGTAAATATAGGTAAAAATAGAGACTGTATTTTCAAATCTTCCAAACAAGGTGGATATCCCTCAGGCAGATAAAGTAGCCAAAAGTGTATTTGTGATTTTTTTTCTAAATTATTAAGATCTCAAAACCGGCAGACTTTAACAATGTACAGTGTTATATGAAATACAGAGAGAGGTAAGTTTGAGCATGTTAAGAGCATTTCTCTTAACACTAATTCTGAGACACTATTATGAGACATTTTGTTCAGTGACTTCAGTATTCTGATCTGATTATTAACTGACTACAAAAGTATTCAAAACTAACAAGTCAAAGCATAAATAAAGAGGATGCAGATTACACTCCACAATACTGTATCTCACAAGAATTATTTCAGTACAATCATAATTACTTGAAACTATATTTCAAAAAACAATCCTCTGTGGTTTAAAGCTGGCTACACCCACACCCTCTAAAGTTACAAGCACAAGCTCAATAGTTACATAAAAGGTTTTAATTTGCTTAAGATTCTGTTATGCAAAAATGGCACCACTGCATTAAAACCTATACAAAATCCCCACTTTGACTAAACTAGTACAACCCATAACCTAAATACAAAATAAATGATTTCTTCTCAAATTACAGTGGTCAGACATGAAAAGACGCAGTGCATGCAATAAATACATCTGAAATTTTAGGAGGAATGAGCATTTGAATTCATCTATGACAAGAACTTATATGTTGCAGCTGTTTGAAGTCAGGGATGGCATGGGGAAACAAATCCTGGAAGAAGCATCTTTTCATTTCCCGAAAAAGTAATCGATAGCTTAGTTGTTACTAGTTTGTGTTTTACGTAGTTAAGAGTGATTCAGTGTGCTTTTTCTACTATGAAATGTAGTTCCTACAAGAAGAAAAAAGACCTAAAATTTACATGAAGGATTTCTCAATACCTTTCCTCCACTGTGTAAGAATTTCCACACTGGCACAACAGGCAGGCAGACATCACAGGACTGTACAACAGAGCCAAACATCTAATCAAGATGTGGCTCTCAACAGCCAGTTTCTCCAGCCCTCATTGCTTAGGGAACTGCAAATGCTACCAATGAAAATAAAACAACCCGTTCCTTTCCTGAGTCTAGCTTCATCTTTTCCCCCTTCAGCAGTAAATCTGCAATGGTGATTTCAAATGAAGGCTTTGCAGAACACACAAGACAGAACTCACCACAGAGCAGGTAAAGCAGGACAATCATGCATGTTTTCACTGTGAAGCTCACTGAGCATCAAACTCAAGATTATTTTCGCTCCCTCAACGCCTAAGCTTCTTATCATACAGAAAACTACAGCGCTGTCCATAACTGACATCCAACCCATGCTGCCCAAATGTTGGGAGAATGCTGGAGAATATACGCTGTAATCATGCTGCAGTTATTTCTAGTCTAGTCACAGATGTTATTTCCAGTCTTGTAGTTTTCACAGATGTTACTTCTAGTGATTTCTAGTTTTCACTGGTTTTGAAACACAACCAAGTGAAAGCAATGTAGCACTGGCTTTCTGAAACCAAAGGCACTTGCTCCAGGAGATGCAAAGTGGTGTAATCATAATTCTTCCTTGACTTTAAGACATTAGCATTTGCACTGAAATTATTACACACTGCTGCTTATGTTAGCACATAGACCCAGTGGAAGGCTGGGTTACCCTACCCAATTGCCTTGCATTCTTGTCCACATGTCAACCCGCTCAAATGTCATCTGCCAGCTTCCCAAGCCATCAGCTTCCCTTATGCAACATGTATGTCACTACAATACCATGTATATGGAAAAGAAGGTACAAAACTGTAAGAGAACAGAATTTAGTATTACAACAGAGAACACAACAGTACAACCTTTAACTGCTTGACCCATTTTCAAACTAACCATTTTAAAGTCCATTTTAATGCAGCCAAGTATAATATAGACACCCAGGCAAACCTGGCATGCTTCTGCCCACCCACCAAGGCAGAACTGGGATTCATATCCCTGCATAACACCTAAAGGGTTTTTAATAAAAACTAAAATTATTACATAGGTACTCCTTCCTTTCTAAATGCCACTTGATAGAACTTGATGACAAGCACCAATTACTCTGCTGAAAATTACTCTTTGTACTTTCATCCTGTCCCATCCGGTTCTCCATTGTACACGTTTACTTCCAATGCTCCTGAAACAATGCCCGTATACTTTTAAGGCTACTACAGTAACAAAGTGCATGGATACAATAAAACCTGGGACAATTACTTTCTGTTTTTCTTGTGCAGTCATTGTCAGTAGCATCATACTTCTAGTGACTTACACATGGAATGTCACAAACTGTACATACAAAAATTACCTCCTACACTACCTAAATGCTGTAACTTAAGTGACAGATGTTTACATGCAGAGCACAACATAGTTCAGAATCAAAATGAGAATCTCTAATTGACACTGGAGAAAATTAGATTCTAATTGCATATGCTGTATTTTGCTGATGACAATGAGGTTAGCATTTGAAAAAAAAAGTGTTATGAGTTCCTTAACAACCAACAGGTTATTAAGGCCTTTGTCATATAACTCATTAGAAATGTGACATTTCCAACAGCAGAGAGCCCTCTAGAGCTACCACGGGATAACAGTTCAGCAACTCTCCAGGAGAAGGACATCAATGCAGCTTATTGCAACACCTGGGCTCTTCACAGATTCCCCTGCAGCTGCCAACCAAATCTGATTTTACCTGGTTCAGTAGAACAGAGATCAAACCCGAGTGTAAAAACAGTAGTCACATTTTAATTTGAAGAATATGGGAACTAATATTTATTGAATTGCCAGTGAATTTGGAAAGCTTTAAACTGTAATAATAGGTTTTGGGGATGTTGTGCAAGGACTTGAAGAGATACTTATTTATCATACAGTGTTTTTAAAACACCATCAAACACCTGAAAAGCCAAATTTTACATGACAGTGCATAGTGAAGCCAAAATAATTGGCACTTTGTGAAGTTTAAACAATACGTGGATATATGCCTTATAGCACAGAAAGCTCTCCATATAGAAAGGCCCTACCAATGTAAAATAATTTCTACACGGAAAATCATTCTGCTGAACTTACAAGGTTTACAAGCTTTCACTAAAATAGTTCTCAAAACAAGACATAAGTGAAATCTACTTAATCAGTTATTAGATGCCTTTCAATTACTGCCACTCTTGTGCTTGCACTGTAGCAACCAATCATTAAAACTAAATTATGAAGTGAAAATCTCTACTTAGGCAACATCGAATTGCCTATTCCCACCTCCCCAATTACAGTAAAAGTTGTAAGATAAATTACAAGAAAATAACTGAACTATATCCTTTAGCTTTACTGTCAAGACTTGTAACTGTGAAAAGCAGTAAACACAACTTTATTATCACCTCATTGCGACCAAAGATTTCAGCAAGAATAAACATACCCATTTTCTCAGAGCCAAAACCCATTGAAATACAACATTTTGGGACTGACTACTAAATTACAGCACACCAACCACAGGTTTGGTTCCACATTTTAAGAGCCTAAGTTAACCACTAAAAGTTAGGAGCTTAACTTTCTGCACATTAATTCATCAGGTTTAATTATGATATGAGTTTGTGGTGTGCTTAGGGAACAACAATCTCTTGGACACTTTAAAGAATCCACAAGCAGCCTTCAAACATGCTTTCATGGGCAAGTATAAAGTAATGTTTTATTACCAAAATAAATTTCTAAGAGCCAACACTTCAGTGGAGGGGGGAGGTGAAGAACAAACTTGCAATGAATATGATGAGAAGAGGTAGTATGTCTACTCTGCAGGCAAAGGCATTAAGCACCCTTTTTTGATCTCTAGCTAGAACTCAAAAAGCCACAGCAAAACCTTCCTGTACAGGCAGAGAAAATTCAAAATATCTCAGCACCCCAACAAATTCATGTTAAGATTCTGGAAGTCAGGAGTACAGTTCCCCATTGGGGCTCTATTTATCTCCAGCCCACTGCTATAATCAACAATGCACTTCTAAAGGAGAAAATTTTCAGAACAAAAATCACTCATTTTACATAAATTGGTTACATCTCTGCCCTAACCCCCCAAAAGCTCATGGCCTAAACTCCAGTTGTGCTGGGACACATGGATATGCTGTGTTTTCACAAGACTTATTATTCTATCTTACATTCACTTTTCAATGCCTAACAAAATGCAAATAGCTATCATCACTGCTTCCATGCTACTAATAGCAGTGATCCTGTTGGTATTCTGAAATAAAGTTATTGCATTCTTTTAGAATCAAGTACAATCTTTGTGCATCAAGAATCTGTATCCTAGAAGACCAGGCTTAGATAGAAAAGGTACATTCAGATGAAATCTGTTGTACATGCCTGTGCAGACACCAGGCAGATCCACACTAAGACTGAGGGGAGCAAGAACACACAGTCATCCTCATTAGAAACATGTCAGGACAGTAAACTACACGTGTAAACCAAGGGTCACAGCAGAGTCTTCAGCTCCTTTTCCCTGCCCCCACAAAACAGATATTCCTACAGGAAATATATGGGAACTAGTTATGAAAGTCAAGCAATTAAAAAGGATTTCTGAGGTATTCATGGGACTGTACCAGCCACAAGTGCCTGACAGCTCTGCGCGTGCAAGTCCCTGGAGAGCCATCACACTTCAATTACTATCACTAACATTAGTCATTATCAGGCTGGCTGCAGCCCCCGGGGAAGGCAGCTTGTGATGACAATATCCAGCCTCTCCTTGTAAAACAATTCATTAGGCAAAGCGGAACAGCTGGGGCAGCCACGTGCATGTCTGCAGAGTGGCCGCCCCACCGGGACCTCCAGCCCCTCTTTTCCTCTTGGACAGGGCAGCCACCGCCCCCATGACAGCTGTAAAAGCCTCTGGGGACACTTCATGTTTAATCAGTGCTCCTTATACTCAGGGGAAGCATTTGATTGCAGAGTTAAACTAATGGCAGTCAGAAGGTTACAACAATCATCAGATAAGAGGCTTTAGGGCATTTTTATCTTGTTCTAATGCTCACAAGTTAATGAGGCAATAAGAGACAGATACTATCAGACTTGGTCTAGCAACATTATACAGATAGGATGTTCAAAGTTGCATTACTGGATATGCAAGAGGTAAGGTGGCAAGTTCATTATTGATCTTAGAGAAGACTGCATGCTCAGAACAACCGAAACCACTCAATAAAGAGACAAAATACTTGGCAAATTTTCGTGTAACTTTGTATGGATTATCACTGGATCCAAAATAGAGAAAACTGAAAAGAAATGTAGCAGTTTTGCCACCAAACAGGTAAATAATCCCTGGCATTAGTATGAGTACATACTAATAATTTTTAACCTTTATGCTGCTTGCAAATAGAAATCCTTCTATATATATTATGTCAGTAAATGGCTAAGAACAGCCTTGCTTTTCTTGGTTATCCTGCCTGGGTCCCAAGCAGAAGAGCACTTGATACTAGGATCTGCTTCATCATCACATTCTCATTTTACTTCTGACGACAGACACAATATTCTAATGATGCCTTCCTGTGGCATATAATAGCAGCAAGCAGCAGCCAACAACAAACAGCACACAGAAAGGATACTAAATAACAAAGGCTGTAAATGCTGTTTTTTAAAATCTCTGATTTTTTTCCAATGTCTTGCAAAACAAAGTTAACATGAAATCCACCTTCCAGTTGGGAAAATAGGAAGGCACGTGTATGAAGGCAAATAAACCAACCAAGGAAAACAGTGGTAGTGCCAGAAATGGAACCAAGTCTCCAAAGTCACTAGTGAGATTTTCACTAGGATCAGCTGCTGCTCTGCAAATAGGGCTAGCAACCCATACTGGGGAAGAAAATCCACTCTTACTCCTGCCAGAAGCCAAAATTTATGGGAAAACATTTCAGACAGATGATACAGGGATAATCTTTCCAGTATTTGTAAATACAGAGTAAATATTCTATTAACACAGAAGAAAAAGAAAAGTTTTCATTGGTCAAAAGGCATAGACTGCAGAAGATTTTTAAATAATATATACAGATCAGTTATAAATGTTTGAGAGTCCCTGCTAGAGTGTTTCCTGAGATTTGTTTGGCATTTTTGTGTTTTTAAACGATAATGGAAAAATGCACATAACCTTATGCTTGATCAAACTTTTCCCCATCCTCAATTCCTCCACTGACAGTAGTCTACAAGTTATCCTGTCAGAACGAGAGTAGCAAAAAATAGGCTTCTGACAGTATAATGTAAGAATATTTTGTTTGTAGTCATGTTTCTTTCTGTGCTGAGCATGTGGCAGGTAGAAATGCTTTAATGTGACAGACCATTCCTTCACTTTAGTGGCTAAAAGCTCTTCAGTCAAGCACCACTGACCCTCTACTTGCATAGACAGATGAAGGTGGTTTCCCTGTTCATTTCAGCCAAGACACACAAGAACCTCTGTGTATGCTAAGGACCATTGAATGGACTGTATCTCTCTATGCAGTAAAACGGGCTCTGCAGCCCACATTGCACAGACTCGTAATCAGCTCTGTGGATGGAAGTATTTGAAAGTCCATTCATCATCCCCCAAACACATAAAAACCATCACTGCAATACAAGAATTCTTAGGTTTCTTGCTCCTAATCAGGCTGCTCACATAGAGGCAGATCATGGAGTTGCACCTGCCTAAAACTCAAAAGCTGAACGATTTGCTGCTGTAGGAAATGAAGGCTTTGAATGAACTTAGTTCTAGAGAGGATCTTAGAGCAAAGAAATATTGAATCACTGGATGATCTGGGTTACAAGGGCTCAGGAGGTCTCCTAGTCAAAGCAGGGTCAATTATGAGGTCTGATCATGTTGCTTAAGGCTTTATTCAGCCATGCCTGGAAAACCTCCAAGAACAGAGAATGCACAACCACTCTGGTGACTGCACAATGTGCTCCACTGCCTGACTGATCAATGCTAATATTCCAGATGTCTTCACAAAGCACAAATTAGTGCTTTGAGAAGCATACCAAAAATCCTGCAAAATCAATGCATCAGATGAATGATTTCAGTCTTCAAAGCAGTTTAGTCAGTTAGTCTTCAGATTAATCATTTCTTCCTCTTTTCCCCAAATACTGAAAATACTTCCTTCTCTTAACTACAGAAAGTATCTAGATCAACCCTCACACTATCAACATAAATTCAAGTCTTCTCCAGAAAGGATCAAACGATTGCACCATTTCTTCCTACTACTGAACAAACTACAGGAGCCAAAAGAGACTTTCAGAAGAGACATTTTTAGAAAGGAATACTAGGGTATAATTAATGTGTTGTAGGAGGTTTTTATTGGTTTGGGGGTTGGATATTTTTTTGGTACTGTTTTTGGTTGGTTTTTTTGGGGGGAGGGAGGTGTGTTTTCTCTTGTTTCTCAGACTCCAGCAGTATACCCTTCCTGCAGTAAGCAGAGTCATCAATGCCTGCAGACTATGATGCTGTATTAGTACTCACCATCGATATCCACAATAGCACTTTCTCTTCAGAGTAAGGAAGGGGCAAGAAGGCAAAGATGTAGAAATTTCTTGAAACTTACAGAAATATTTCTTCTACTTTACCAGCAGACAGAGAACACCCTAAAGATCCATGCAGTATTTTTCCCATATACGACAGTTACCTAGACACAGCATTTGTTTTATGGTAAAAATGCACAATTTATGCATATGGGTAGAATCACATCTGATATCATCAGTAGACTGTATCTCCCTGATTTTATATTTAAGAACAACCTGAATCTGCTTGCCTTTTTTTCTTTCCCCTGCACACAGAGGGCAACTCAACCACACACCCATTTATTTAAAAAAAACAATAGCAGCCAAGGTCCAGACTCAATTTCCATCCTCACCATTGCAACCTAATCTACTGGCAAGTTAATGCAAATCAAAGTGAACACTTCTCTGACACTGGCAGCAAAGCGTGTTCCTCTCCCAAGAGAGACCTGTAAAACAGGACAGTCACTGACAGCAGTACAATTACTGACACAGATACAGACTTTATGGACATGTTTATCTCTGCTGTAAATCCACACTCTCTCTCCACTCCGATTCATGAGTCATAAAGAAATTGCAGATAATGAAAAAGTTGGAGAAATTTACAGCGTGTCGGAAACCTTAGACAGCCAGAAGAAATTAAAGAGCTGACTGAGGATAAATCACACAGGTACAATTAAAACTTCCTATACCTTCTTCACTTCCAAACTGGGGCCCAGGCCAGTGGAGATGATGAAAAGTTGAGGTCATGACTCCTCTGACTGTAATAATTTCTTAACTACCTACATGTCAAAATTAGCCAATTCACAGATCACATATGAATGGCAATTTCAAGCTGGCATTCTGCTGTCTTGCTCTTGCAACTGGCGGTGCCCTGGAAAAATTCTGCCTGTAAATAAGCCACCCAGCGAACAGTGTAAGGAAAGGTAATTTCCTTGTCCCTCTGCAGATGCAGAGTATCTCTTACCACAGCACTGTACATTAAAATGAAGAAGCAGATCTACAGTGTGGGAGGAGAGTATAAAAAGAATCAAAAGAAAGGCCAAGGTTTCACATGGAAATCATAGCATCTTGGACATTACGGTGACAGGGCCACATAAACATCTTAACAGACAATTTAACCATTCTGTTCACCTCTCTGAAACAAACAAATAAGGATCAAGGATTACTATGAATGTAAACTGAAAACAGTCTCCATATTTTTTCCTACTATGAAAACTAAACCAACCATTTTAGCTGATTTTGAGTTCCTGAAAATCTTTGTGATCATCTCCTAAGCTGCAAATGAACCACCCAAACTGTGACACAGTTTGTGGGAGAAAGTCTACTAACTCTGCTAAGCAACTCCTTCAGCTAACTGCATATTACAGAAATCCAGTGTCTAAAGAGCATAATTTTGTTGTCCAGCTATAAAACTCTGCCTTCAAGCTTGTAAGCACATGAAGTATACTATTACAGATAAAGCCCTTGCCAAACACAGTACTAAATAACAAAGTAAGTGAAAAATATGCTTTCAAGCAAAACTGAAACATGAAGATTCATTCAGCAAGGCAGGGAGTGTAGAAAACTAACCAAAAAAACCCAAAACCAAAAACGTTGTTACAAAGAAAATTCTAATCAGAGCAGAATTATCATGCACCTCAAACTACTTCCTCCTATGCAGGGTAGCTCACCTTGCAAGTAAATAAACTGCATATTTTAAGAACATAATAAGCACTAGACTTTGCAGAAAATTTTCTCTTCCATGTCCAACATGTTTAGAACAATGTAGGTGATTCCAAAACATCTTTTCTTGTTTCAGATTAATGCATCAGGGATGCACTAGTGCTAGAAGCACTGTACTTCTGGAGGTGCCAGCTTTCAACAAACAAAAAGTGAGCATCCTCCTTACTCTTTTGTCATCAGTCAAGATGGTAAGAACATTATTGTATCTCTCTAGTAACTGGCACTGAGACTGCTGCTGTGGAATATAGATTTGGATCCACATCACATGATCCTCTTTCACTTTATTTCCTTCTTCCTTCTCCAAAATATAGTTGTCTTCTCCAGCTTCACCACAACATTTCAGATAGTCTTATTTCTCCGAGGAAATAGGGAAAGAGTTAATGTTAAGGAAAGAGTCTGCTCTTCTACACGGATTCCAAAACCTCATTTTGGTTAATAAGAGACTCTAAGAATCCAATTCGCTTTTCCATGCAAGTTCTCAGACTGCAGAGAGTGGACAGACAGCTTTTACTAAAATGGACCAACACAAGATTTCAGAAGATACCTATGTGTTCATATGTCGGTTTCCTACAAATGTAAGAACCTGAAACATTTTGTTACAAACAATTATACATATTGACCAGAAAGAGCACCAGGCAACTATAATGCAGGAAGTGAGACTGCATTGACAAATGCAAAGTAAGGTTTCTGAGCTTAAAAAGCCTGTGTGTTTCCAGGACTAAAGAAAAAGTGGCTATGATCAGGAAGTATTTTTATCTGCTCAATTACATCACTGATAGAAGCATGTTTGCGTACAAAGGCTGGGTGTTTTGCATGGAGCCTAAAATAAAGCTGCATGTTTGTGCTAGACACTCCTAGGAAAGACAATTCATTACACAAAAGAAAGATGTTTCAGTAAGAGAGCATGTCTTCCCTCCTTTCCTTATTTTGATTCTAATTCAACAGTTTTCTATATACAAAGTTCAAGTTTAATAACTGCCATGCCCTGTTTTGTAGTTTAATAGATAATGTAAGTTCAGTCCACCAAAGATGAAGCCCCTAATTTAAACACATCCTACCTATGATCAGCATCAAAAAAAGGGGAAAAAATAAACCCCATTGGAAACTCAATGATGAGTAGCCTGTGAGGATCACCGGCAGAAATAAAAGCACACATTTAAAATATGCTACAGTTAAAACCTGATGCAGGAAGATGGAACTGCTCTGCCCCTCCAAACCTACTAAAACAGCTGAACTTGCAGGCAAGATATCATGACAGCCAGCATTTATCTGTGAAAAATGAAAAACGGAAGACTACCAATCTAAGAAAGAGTGGCGATCTGTACATAACCTGGAGTTCAGAAGGACTCCTTTATGATTTTCCAGAAATTTCAGAGGCTGCTGAGGCTGCAGAAGACTACAATTCACAACTAAGGACAGCTTAATTTGGCGGCAAGGTAGCTGTTCCTCCTGCTGGCTCTGGAAGGGTCTCTCCATTACAGGGACACCTCAGTGATTTCTGATAGTGGTTGCTTAACTAGCAGTCTACCCTATTACTAAAATAAATAAACAAAAATACCCACTGTCAAACAAAAGTACCTTCCAACCCACCACCCTGACTGACATGCCAATGGCAAACACCTACAGAAGACTCTAAGAGGAGGGAAGCACATAGCTGTACTTGCCTATTGATCTCTCCCTGTTTTCTGCATCTCCAAAATGCCCAAGCCAGTGGTGACTTCTCAGTAGTCAGACACCCTTGATGGATTTATCTTCCAGTAATTTATCTCATTTATTGAGTGAGATAAACTGCATTCCCACAGCATCCAGTGGTGATGAGTTCTGACTCTAATGTGCAGCACAAGTATCTCCTCCTGTCTGTCCTTTTATTCTCTCTGGCTCCTGCACTATGAGAAACAGTGAAGAGTCATTCCCTCTTCACACTTTCTAGGCATTAATCAGTTGTACATGTCTTTTCCACATACTGCCTAACCTGCCTTGCTCCAGGCTAAAAACTCCTAATCATTTACTTATCCTTCACATTAAGGAAAACCATCACTGACTGATTACACCATGGCTGACTTTTTCTCTATCAGTCTGGTGTGCTGCAAGATGACCAAACTTCTGCTGTTCACCTGCAATCTCCCAGGTCATCCAGGCCTAATTTGTGGGCCCTTCATAGCTAGCATCAAATAGCTCTTCTATTGCACTCTTAATATTTATGGAAAATAAACCAGCATTACAAAGAAAATGGCAGCAAAGTTGCTAGAGTCCAGTGAAAGACAGGGCATGCAAAACCACAGGAAACTATTAATAGTGAGACTTGGCTGAACATGTTCAAGAACTACCTCATTGCTCTCGAAAGAATATGATTTGACACTGGATAATACAGTCATTCCTAATTTTATAGCAGGAACATCACAAAGCTTCAACTCCAAGTAAGAATTTAATCTAACACAAGAGATTAGACTAGCAAAAGTCACTGATAGGGAAGTTATAAATGGTATTCATATGTCTTTGGTCAGTTATCCTATATTTTCTAATATTTAAAGCACAGACAGCACCAAAGCACCATTACCTTCACAAAGGTATTAGGGCTTAAAAAGAACAGGCTTTGCAGGAAATCTTGCACTAGCATTATCACTGAAACTGTAGTCATGAGATAGCAGCCAGATAATTTCCCTGGCATCAGTGAGATTAAATAAATATGGCTGTGATACCAGGTAACCACATATACATTTTAGGACTTCTGAACCAGTCTATCAGGTGTTACCTGAAAAATATCAGAGATTACCAGGGAAGTGACAGCAGGGCCTTCAGAAAGTCCCTGGACAACTCCATTCCTTCAGTGGCACAGTGCTTTTCCTGCTGTCCCATCCTACATATCTGTTACCTTTATACACATACATTTGTTCCAAAATCTGGGGGGAAAAAAAATGAACCGTTTATTTTAATATTTTTTAAAAGAAAAACATTTTTATCTGTGTATGTAGTTCTCAGATGCATCTCTGTATATGTATATTCCAAAGGATGACAGGGCATATCTTTAAATGTATGGACTTCCCAGAGCTGCTAGTTCATGAAACCAAGACTTCAAAAATCTAGTCAACTTGACTCAGTTGCAGTGAAAAGTGCAATGGGTCATACAGGGGAAAAACAGGTAGCAATCTAAATTTGCAGTTATTTACATTAAGTGTTCTGAAACTTGCTTTGTGTGCCACAAACATTGAATCAGGATCTGTGACTGGGTTCCCAAATAGGAACTATCTCCCTCTTGCTGAGGTCTCCTCATTCTGCAGCGCTCACTACTCAACCCAAGCAAAGCTGGAGGGACAGAGAGCAGGAAAAAGCCCATAAGCCTATACATTTTTTCCCCCTGAACTTCTGCCAGCAGCAGAAATGAAACTCACTGACTGGCTGTAGCTCACATTCAGAAGAGATACCATGCCTCCCAAAGTCACCCTAACTAAAAGAACAATTAAAAGTAGGTGTGTTCACTGAGCCGAGTTCCTTCTCCTACGCTTACAATATCCACATTAACAGGGACAGCAAAATCAACTAAAAATGGTTTCAATGTATTCTAACCAATAAAATAATTCATTAACAGAAAGAAAATAGAAGCTGTAATGGAAGAAGCTTGGACTTGATGATCTTAGAGGTCTTTTCCAACCTAAATGATTCTGTGATTCTGAGAACTGAAGTAAAAAGCGAAAAGCAGCACGAAGCAAAAGGACAAAGTAGAATTTTACACAGCTTAAAAAGGAGGCAAGGAAGCACAAGCTGAGACCTCAAAAAAGGTGTTGAAAAATAATTTATTTTTAAAATACTTTATTATTATTGATACAAGGGTCCTGAGCCTGGAAGCTGCTGGAGAACTCCAGAACCGGCAAGTAGCGAAGAATAAATATACAAAAGACACCAAAGGATAGCCTGTCTTTTAAGAGTAAAGTAAAACTAAAAAAAAAAATCATTGGTTCATGCTACAAAAATCCTGCTTCACTCAAGGAAAGCTATCCTTTCATGTGAATTCTGTGCTAAGGAAGGGAAGAATATTCTGCAAGGAATATTCTGAGCAAGAATCCACCTACTAGCATGCCAGGAAGACAGTGGAAGAATAGCTGTCAAACAAGCTGGAAAGAAAACATAAACTATAAATTAATAAATTAATTTGATTCACAGAAGCCACAGGGCAGTCAACAAACTAGCCAGGGTGACAGAAAGTAAACTTAACTCTATGGGGAAAAGAGGGGAGGAAGTCAGTTGTAAAGAAAAGAAATCTGTGAGAAGCAACCAACTAAAAGAGGAACTAAGAAATCCATGGCCAAAACTTTAGGGACAGCTGGAATTATAGATAATAAGAATGTGGAATCCAGATAATAATATTCAACCATTCCTGGATGTAAGCAGTGAAAATGGACAAAATATTCAATATGTTTCTTCCAAGTTTGTCAAGAAAGCCCACCTTTATAGACAAAATAGTAAGGGAGTTCATATGAATTCAAGAAACAAGGCATGTAATTCAGTAACTACTAATTTATCAAACTACGTGATGTCAAATCAATTGCTCAGTGTCAGTGTTGCAATAGTACTTCAAATGAATAAACTTTTCAAAAGGTAAATGGTCCCACATGTTGCTTTGCCTAATGAATTCTAATGCAAAATTGACATAAAGCATGCTGTGAACTGAGTCAGTAACAGATCTCACAACACAAGGGCAATGTCACTCAATAGATCATATTTCTCATGGAGTGCTGCAGGAATTACCCTGGTACTGCACAGAATTTTATTAATAACTTGGATGAAAAGAGAACTCTCTGAAAAATGAAGGATTTGAGGTGGGATGTAAAAGTGAAGACTTGGAAAGAAAAGTTGCTACCATAATGAAGCAGAATCGTCTCTCACACTCAGTGCTGATAAAACATTTGAAAATACTGTAAAAAAAGACAGTGCAAATTCTGAACAGAAAATAGGCTCCAAAAAACAAAAATGGGAAAAACAACTTGAACCATAACTGAAATGGCATTGTTTTATAAAATAAAAAGAAGCAAGACTTCTCTGGGAGGCCTCATGCTGCCATCTAGAGGAGACTGATCAGACGCGGGTTTCATCCTGCTTTTGAGAGCCTGTTTCAATGAACCAGCCAAGTCAAGAGGGGACTATTAAACCTCAAAACACAAAGATATAATCAAATCCAGTATCTCGAGACAAAACCACAAATCCCTTAACTTCAATAAACAGATCTTTTGGATTTTCCTTCTTTTCCTCTCTCTTAGATCTAAGTCCATAAGAGAAAACAACCTAAAGACACTATTAGGAAAAACAGTCCTAAGAAGCTCTGTTCAAACTCCGCACCTAATTTTTGGTAAAAATTTCCAAAGATACACACAAAGCATTCAATGTATTACAGTGTAAAGGAAAACTGACTTCAGTGACAAGAAGTTACAAGCATGGAGAACTTTCATAAAGCTTGAAAATTCAAGGTTTCAGTTACTAAAGGTTATTAACTGCTGGGCTTCACATATTTCACTGTTCACTCACTTTGTCTTCTTTATGCATTAATTTGTCCTCAGTAAAAATAAATGGAAATGCACTCAGCAAATATTGCTAAGGAAATAACCTTGCTACTTTCACTGCAACTCAGGCTCTGCTTAAGCTCCATTCAGCAGAACAATGCTGTCTGACAACTTAACAGAGAAAGCAAATCATCAGCTAGTCTGTGTATTTGATTCAGTTTTACATTGTTATACTTTAATTTCTCCACCACCAAATGCTTTACGCAGTCTGAACAGATGTTAGCACTGAGAGTAAAATAAGCTTTACGAAGTATCTTAAAACAGGCTTAATGATTTGTTAATAAGAAAGCATTAGGCTATCCTACGTTTGCAGTCAGAAAGACTCTAAAGGTTTATTACTACTTTTTGTTAAACACTGAAAGAGAGGTGAAAGACTTCTAAAATTTTTGGTGCTTTGTGTAGCCCAAGAGTAACCACAACTAAGATCTGTTAGTCCAAAATTAACAGAAAAAAGTGAGTATGTCAGTATGTACAGGTAGCATTAAGCAACCCCACAATACTCCTGAAATCCTCAAGGCTGGATTGCCCAATTAACAACAGAGTGCTAATTGTGATGATGAAAGCAGCTTTCTTCAAAAAAAACACAAAAATTGGCTGTTTTTAAGAGGGATAAAGGTGACCTTTAGTACTCAATGACATCACCTGCCAGGACTGAGTGCAAAAAAACCGTAACAGCTAGAGAAGCAGGAAACAGTATGAACACAAAGTGATAGGAGAATCCTACACACAAGTAAAAGTTTCGCTGTAGAGGCAGTGCATGAAGTTTGAGATAAGTACTGCCACAAATATTCTGAGAAATAGTTTTAGTATCTGAGTGCCAAATCCAGCAAAGTGATCTGATTTATGTAAAGCAATGGTAAGTCAGGAACAGAAGTCTATGTGCCACTAGAGAACACGAGACTGACATTCAGCCATTTGTTATTTCTGCTGTTTCCCCATGCAGGTAGGCTACAAGCTGGGAGATGTAAGCTCACTTTCTCATCCTGTTTTGGAAGGTCACTAACTGTGACTGTCAGACACTTGCCAGATCCACCAACACACTTTTCCAGCTACAAACGTACCACAAGCACATGCTTTAGCGGGAAGGTTTGCAATGCAGTCAGAAACATCTGTGTACAGCACTTACACTCATCTAGTCCCAGCTGATAAGCCAGGTTCTGCAGGCCACGAACTTTTTCCATCAGGTTAGCTGTAGTGAGGCTCCCCAATTCTAAGAAAAAAGAAAAGGGGGAATTTTAACACTGTCTAGTGACAGTTTACGTGTTCAGTATTTCACAGAGCATTTTCAAGCCATACTTCTGACAAGATCTATTTCCAGTGAACAGCGGATGTTCGAAATTCAAGCTGACTCCACCCCTAATTTTAACTCACTGAGAAAGACAGCCAGGGCACTCTGCTTCATGCTTTAATCTGCCACTGTTGCAAGGAGTAACTTCACCTGTATTTTCGCAGTTTCTGTAAGTTCACATTGCTACATGAACAAGCAATAAAAAAGTATGCAAGGAAATTTTACATCAATAATATGAGTTAAAGAACATTCCTTGCAGCAAGTCAAACTTAATTCACCTTTCAATGTGTAACAGTGACAGGTCACTGTGACACAGTCATATGTCACCATGTGGAATTCATGACAGGGAGAGCATACCCAAGGATGTTTACTGCACCCTAATAATTGCAAGATGCAGCATATCTACATGCTAGCCAGTCCTTCTCTAACTTGCCATAGAACCTCACCATTCCCTTAGAGCTCTTGGCTCTCTGAGTGAAGACACACATGTAGAGCATCTCTGAACAAATCAATCAACATGTCTAAACTACTTACCAAGTGATCAGCTGAGCCCCTCCAAAAAATTCATGCTACTTCTCAAAATAAGGAAACACTTGCTATACTTATGCAGTGATAAAAAAGGCTAAGCAAGGTAACTGAAATATCTGCGACATGACACTGCTCGTTTTGAAAACTCAGCCTGCCACTGACATCTGGATATTCTGTTGGAAATAACAGGTTTAATAAAAAATATGTATCATTAACAAGATAGAGACTCCTGAGCTGGAGATTCTGCAAATGTGGTGGCTAGAGATCTGAGGCCATGGGGCCACTTTCAGAACTCTTAACAAGTGTTCTAAGCCTCCTAAGTAAGTACTGAATTCCCATCTGCTTTGGCAACCTCATTTCCTGTCCACAACATCCATACTCACCCTTCAACATATCAATATCATCATTTTCTAATTCAGCCATCCACTTGGGAGGAGAACTTGTAATGGGCTATTTTAAAAAAAAGGAAAAAGTTCATATTCAGACAAGTGCATTTTTAGAACTATACAAAGAGGTCTGATCTTGTATTGAAGACTAGTTACACTGACAGCAAAAATATGAGAATTCCATGTGCTCTGTTGAGATATTGTTATGCTTCATCTTATTTTCTAGCTTAAACTGGACATTCTAGAGTTAAAAATGGCATACTACCACCCACAAATCAAATTCAGTATGAAAAATGGGGTTTCCTAAAGCTCAACCTTTTCTTTTTTCCAAAGCGTGATTCTCATTCACAGCAAGCTGCACAAGGTACAAAAAAGATACATTAAAAACAAGAGCCTTATTCCAGCATATACTGGAGTTATAACTGAGACACGGTTTACAGAACGGAGCCCCAAAGCCCGCAGAGAGAACCTGCGGATCTACCGCGACACGGAATGGGGGAAGGCGAAAGGCAAAGCGGCGCTCACTCACGCTTTTGAAGGAGGCGGCGAACTCGGCAACGCCGGGCACTGGGAAGAGAAAGCGGAGGGCGACGGCGGGTGAGCGGCTGTGTGCGCAGCACCGCCCCCCGGCCCGGCCCGGCCCCGCCGCCGCCCCTCGGAGCCCGGGGCCGAGCTCTCCCCACCCCACCCGCCCCCAGCCGGCGCACCCGGGGCCGCGGGCCCGCCGCACTTACGCTGCTCGGGCCACAGGTCCGGGGAGGCGCGGTCCAGCTTCTCGAAGCTCAGCAGCGAGGCCTCCAGGTCGGCGCCTGCAAGAGAGAGCGGAGGGTGAGCGGAGGGTGAGCGGAGGGTGCGGGCCGGGCGGTGCGGGCCGGGCAGGAGCGGGGCAGGGCCGGCCAAGGAGCGTTCCCGCCTCACCCTCCGCCGCAGCCTCCATCGCGCCGCTCACGTGACCGCGCCGGCCGCTCCCGCCGCCGCTCGGGGGGCGGCGCTGCCCCGGCCCGGCCCGGCCCGGCCCTGCCGCTCGGGGGGCGGTGCGGCCGCCTCCGCCAATCCGTGGCCCGGCTCGGGGGGCGGGAGACCTGGGGGGCGCGGCCGGGGGGGCCCGCCGGCGGCCCTTGGCGGCGGCCCGGGCGGGGCGGGGCCTCGGGCGGGGCGGGGC
>JAWWEU010000158.1:40778941-40793222 GCA_035583155.1 Acropternis orthonyx | reverse complement strand
GAGCAGCGACCCTGGCAAGGATGGCGGCGGCGGCGGCGCGGGGAGCCTGGGGCGGGCGGCTCAGAGTGGCTCTCACGGTGAGGCTCGGGGGGCGCTGGGGGGCGCCGGTGGGTGTGACGACCCCGGGCAGGGAGCGGCCGGGGCGGGGCGGGGGGGTGGGTGGGTGCTGCCGTACCCACGGGAGTCCTGAGGTGGTCTGTGCTTCCTTCCCGTCCAGCTGCCACGGAGAGCCGGTGTCCCCTGGATCACGGCAGTCGCCGCCTCCTTCTCCTCCTCCTCGGTGGTGAGTGCCCGTCCCGCGGAGCGGGGCCGGCGGGCGGGGGAGGGAGGGAGGGAGGGAGGGAGAGCCCCGGGCGCTGCTGCCGGGGCCGGGCACGTCCCTCGGGTCTGCCCTGCCGAGGCCGTGCCTGCCCACTCGGCTCGGCTCCCCATCGCTCCCCGCCCGGTAACCTCGCGTGGGTATTTCTGGAACAGGCGTCCGACGGGAGGGACGGGGAAAAGTTCCTCGTGCGATTTGTCAGAGTCCGGAGCTGAGCGGTGCCCGCCCCGGCACCTCCTGCCGCTCAGGGAGCCGCCTCCCGTCCCTCCCGGTGGCTGTGGACTGGCCTCCTGGCATCTGTTTGCCGCAGAAAGAGGATCTGGTTTCCTTCGGGCAGTACCGGACAGCTCTAGTTGTTGTAGTGCCTTTTTAGTTCTGCTATCAGTGGCTGCACACTCTCCAAACTCTGAACAGCTAAACCATGAATCCACAAATAGTATGCTTTACTGCCGTCCGTGTTCCCACAGCAGGCACATTCTGAACAGAAAGAAAAGGGAAAAGTTCAATCTTATGGGAAAAGTTCAATCAATATTAATTTAGCATTTCCTGGTTGGCTTAAAATATTTTTTCGTTCTATGTGCAATCTATTCGTTTAATGTGTATTAAAGCACTTTGAAAGAAACATGAATTCCATTGCACTGAAGCTCATGTGGGTCATGAAGTACAGGAGCTTTTAGCTCCTTTGCAGATACTCGGCACTTGGGCCAATAGAGTAACTGATGACTGTAGGAGTTTGTCATTCTTTAGAGCAGCACCTTTTCTGACCGTCAGGAAACTCGGGAGGATCAGATTTCCTGTGCTTCCTTCCAGGTTCTAGAGGGTTTTGTATTTTCATAGACACAGATTTCTGCCTCTCTTCCCCAAGTGTGATTCCAGCAACATAGTCATCTGCAACTTTTTAATTATCTCCTGATGTTGCCTCCCAAATCATTAGATCTTGCTTAGCCATTAACAGACTTATTTTACTCATTTCATCCTAGCTTTCTCATCTCCAAGCTTTCTCAGTTTGTCCCCTCTCATTGCTGTTTACTTTTTTTTAGTTTTCATCCACTGCTCACTGTCAGTACTTGTCCAACCATCATTTATATTCCTGATTCTTCTTCTGATCTCTTTCCTCTATTTTCCTTCATTACACCTTGGATAGCATCCCAGTCCTTATCTTCCTCTCATAATTCCACATCCTAATTTCTTCAATTTCCTGATATATTTGGGTTTATATCCCAGTTCCATTGATCTGTCCCATTTCTATTTTTGATACAGTAGATCCATTTCCCCTTCCTCTTACCTGTTCTCCCCAAGTCACAGTTTGTATCATGATTAATCAGTTCTGGCTTTCTCCTAATCCTCTCCTTATCTCCCTATATCAACTCCTGTTTCCTAGTTTATTAATTTATACAGTCCCAATCTGTTTTCCTGCATGATACAGTTTTGTTGCCTATCTAGTGCTAATTACAGCTTCCTCATCTGCTTTCCCTTCTGCTCTATATCTGCCTGAACTTTCCTTTTCCCTGCTCTGCATCTGAGTTGGAAGATTCTGTTTTCTGTGCTCCCCTCCAGGACAGTCACTGTGAACTCCACAGATGCAGCTTCCTTGCTCTTAGCAGGGAGTGGGAAAAGTCCAGTTTTATGCTTGTAGCTATGAACTGGAAAGGTGAACTTAGTGGCTTGATGGGAAGGAAGCACACAGTACAGCGTGCACTGGGTTCATGGAATTCTCACAAGGTGAATTATTAACTGTTTCTTCTGGACATTTATGAATTGCAGTTTTCAGGTTTTGATTAAAAAGAGTGAAATAATTCCAAGCATAAGCATAGCAATTTATTTTTTCTATAACAGCTTTTAGAAGAATTTTGTCTGTTTCGGTGTAAAGTGAGAGAAAAATGGGGCAGGGAGCTGTTAGCTGGGTCTTGCTTGGAAGACTGGCTCTGAACTCCAGCGGTTTGCAGAGCAGTAAATGATGAAGGCTTGCATGGAATAGGGCACACTGGTATTTAGGCACCTTGAGACAAAAATAACTCACTGTCCAGTGTTTTGTCCTCCACAGCCAACAACCAAACTCTTCATTGATGGGAAGTTTATTGAGTCCAAAACTACTGAATGGATTGATATCCACAACCCGGTAAGTGAAATGGTCTCAGCCTCTATCATAGTGATCACTGTGTGACAAAAGTGTGTGCTTCTCTTCAAGGATGTAGCAAAAGGGGAAAGTACATACATTTCTTCAGAAAGGTTTAGACTTGGAGCTTAAGATGGGCTATTGCTTCTCAGTTTCCTTTTCACATGAAATGTCATTCTCAGAGAAGTTACTATGTCCTTTACCTCCCCCATGTAGTAAGCCCCTGATCTCCAGAAAGGAAACTTAAACTCTGCTTACATATTTTTATTTCTCAAAGAAAGGCTCTTTGATCAATATGTCAAATTTCGGAAGGGTGTCTTTCACCCTGTATGTGAAATCAACTGATTGTGAGGTCCTGATAGAGACTGATATCACTCTCAGACCAAGGTGAAAAGTCCTGACAGCTGAAGCTCCTCTCCTTTCAGAGAGCTTCTACCTGTGAGCCACAATAATCACAGAGAATTTAGATATTGGATGCTATGCAGTGTAAAATAATCTTGGACTAGTAGAACTTGTACTTGTCTAAGTACTCCACCAAAGACAAATGGAAATGAGGTTGCACTCAGAATTCTGACCCTTCTGACCCCCTAGTAAGCATTTGGACAGCAATTTCTAGATCTTTTCTCTATAAAGTTCTATTTTGATTTGCTTTGTGAAAGTGATCAGAGCAGCAAGCCATGTTCATGTAGCTCATTTGATCTTTATGTGGCAACCAATGTTCTTGTTTAATTTTCTTTCTCTTGTAGTGAGTAGTTTCGCTCTTATTGATATACCTGATGCTTTTGTGATCTCAAAGCAGATTTAGTTTTTAAGAGAACATTAGATGGAGGTTAAACTATCAAAGTCAAGCTTTTAAAGTTGAAATACTGTAGAATACTGCTTGTAACACTACTACTTTGGCCTAGGGGTAGAGGTAAGCTAACATCAATGCCAATTGCACAGTCACATACTGCTTTCCCCCAAGGAACATTGCCTCATTTAATGTGCAAGAGACACGGCAGGTGAACCAAGATGATGCAGAGGGTAAAGACCACAGTTCACAGAAACTTTTGCCTTATACTACCTAGAAGCTTCAAGATAGACAAGTCACTTCAACTCCAACTTGGAAATGAGCACAGCGTTTGCAGTTTTCTGGGTACCTCATTTGAGATCTATAGAGTGCAGGTTTTCAGAACTGCTCCAGTTATAGCCCACGCCTTTTGTGTGCACCAAGGAAGGTGCTCTCCTCTCAGAACTACAGCTCCCTCTAGAACAAGTATATTAGGTCAGTGCTCTGAAATGACTGGTGAATGGTTGCAGGACAGATGGGAAAAGTTGATGCAGTTTGGTTTTTCTTTCAGGCCACAAATGAAGTGGTTGGCCGTGTACCAAAAGCCACAGCCAGTGAGATGGAAGCAGCTGTGGCTTCTTGCAAAAAGGCTTTTTGGAACTGGTCAGAAACATCTGTTTTGAGCCGTCAGCAAATCTTTCTGCGTTATCAACAACTCATCAAAGACAATCTGGTGAGAGGGCATGGCTGTGTGTGATGGCTGTGGCTGAATGCACTGGAGCTGACTTCAGGAAGTAAATTAAGGACTTGGGGTTTACAGAGTTCTTGATGAGGCATTGCCATGATTGAGGAGCCAACTGAGACACTGTCAAGAGGTGCAGCAAAAACTCTCCCCATCAAATGGGGACAGGGAGGCCATGCTTCTTAGGGAATATTAGTCTGCATTTGTCCCTTTACCAAGAGACCACAAATGGAGAATGTGACAGTTGATGAAGACAAATATGTTACTGTGTCTTTGGGTTTCCCTGATTGCTTTTTTGGTGTGTCTGTGATGTGATACTTGAAAGCATTAGAGTAGAAGCCAACCCATTGTTGATTTTTTTTTTTCAAAAATGTCACCTGTGTGAGTTATTGGCTTCTTGTCTACAAAGAGCAAATCAGTCAGTATAGGCTCTTCTGGGTTCTGCTCAGTCTCTTTGTTGTGAAGTTCAACGCTCTATTAAACTGTCTTATGCCTGCACTCTGTTTCATGGGTGGGCACTTTTCTAACATTCATAAACTTTGTGTTTTCCATTTCCAGAAAGAAATTTCCAAACTCATCACCTTTGAGCAAGGGAAGACTCTGGCCGATGCTGAGGGAGATGTGTTCCGAGGGCTTCGTAAGCTGCTGGCTTCTCCTGTTGAAAAAGGGGCTTTGAGAACCCATAGGAAGGGATGAGGTCACCTGAGCAACTGTACCTGTTGCTCCCTTTATAGCCCCCTGATGAAAGAAAAGGGGCAATTGTAACTCTTAGCTGAAAAGTTTCCTTAGATAGAGTATCATTAGATTACTTCCAAGTTTTAGATCCTTACTTCTTCTAGGAGTGATAACAAATTACTAGAAAGGGATAAGAACTTTTTGCTTGTGCTCAGGTATCTAAAGCTGAGTCCCAGGTGGTACAATAATACTGTACCTGTACATCTTGTACTGAGGCTGTTGTGTCTGTGCTTGCTCCTATCACAATGACATACAATGCACTCCAGAGCGAATCCATTCATAATTTGCTAACAGAGCTTGGCAGAACAAAGAGGTTTTCTGGAGCACAAAGAGGCTGGAAGAAGGAGGTGGTCAAGGCAGTGGTGAAAAAGGGGTTTGGGGACTAATTGTTAACAGATCATCGAGTGTCATATTACCCTTTCTGCTGCAGAGGTGGTTGAACATGCTTGCAGTGTGACATCCCTCATACTGGGAGAGACCATGCCCTCCATCACTAAAGACATGGACACTTACACCTACCGTCTGCCTCTGGGCGTGTGTGCTGGAATCGCACCGTTCAATTTCCCAGCCATGATTCCTCTTTGGATGTTCCCCATGGCTATGGTTTGTGGAAACACTTTCTTGATGAAACCATCTGAACGTGTACCAGGAGCACTCATGTTCCTTGCCAAGCTCTTTCAGGATGCTGGTGCCCCCGATGGGACCCTGAATATTATCCATGGACAACATGAAGGTAATAATGGCCCTTCCTGGGAGATGGCTGGAGTGTATAAGTGTTTGGTGTGTGCTCAGTGGGAGATACCAGTTGAAGAGTCTGAGACTGCTGCTGTTAGATAGGTTTGGACAGATGCTTCAGCTCTACTGATGGAAGTCAAAGGAGGTGAGTGGGAGATTCTCTGCCACCTTGAACTAGATCTTTCAGGAGATATGGTGGACAAAATTTTGGGATTGGGTGTCAGAGTTTCCAAGGCATGTAAGTGCTCAAATTCTATTTAGCAACCTAAGCTCCAACTGAAATATGTAGGTAAATCAGCTTGATTTCCGAAGGCAGCCTAAACAAGAATTAAATGCCTCACTAAATAGGCAGTGGATGCCAGTATTCTGGCTCTTAACGTGATTTTTTTTTGCAGCACACCAGTAGTTTCAGAACACAATGATATAAATAGACAACAGTAACTTCATTTTGGCATTACTCAGATGTTTTGGCTTTTTTGGGGAGATATTTGCCGTTTGGGAGATACCCAAAGCACTGAGAGATGTCAGAGAGCCAGGAGTATGAAGACAGGGACAGGAGTACATGTGCTTAGAAATTAGTGGGAAAATGCACAGACAGGCTTTGGGGGAACTCAGATGTAGGAAACACAGAGGCAAGAATTTCAATAAGAAGAAAGACACATAGACTTAACACTGTGGGGATGGGAACAGAGGAAAGCATTTGTGGACCACAGTTATAATGTATTATTTCCTATTTGAAGCTGTGAATTTCATTTGTGACCATCCGGATATCAGAGCAATCAGCTTTGTGGGATCTAATCAGGCTGGCGAGTACATCTATGAGAGAGGATCCCGGAATGGCAAGAGAGTCCAGGCCAACATGGTAATACCTCTGAATGGAGCACACTTCAGCACACAGACTGCCTCTGTCTCCTGTGAATGTTGAGAGACCACACCACTCAGCAGCAGAAGTTGACTCTGCTGCTGCTGGTTAAGTGATGAGGCTGCCCTTCGTGCCAGTCTGTTGGTAGCAGAGTCATGGCTGTGTGAAGTCATTGCCAGAGGGCTAGAGAAGAAGCGGGCTGGGGTGGTTAATAATGGGAGACTGTGTTGTGTTTCAGGGAGCCAAGAACCATGGTGTGGTGATGCCTGATGCCAATAAAGAGAACACCTTGAACCAGCTGGTTGGGGCTGCTTTTGGAGCAGCTGGCCAACGCTGCATGGCCCTGTCTACAGCAATTCTAGTGGGAGAAGCTCAGAAATGGCTGCCAGAGCTTGTGGATAGAGCCAAAAATCTACGTGTAAATGCAGGTACAGACTGTGATAATTTCTTACAAGGTACTTCACTTCTGTATAGCTGTAGCTTTTTAGGTCAGCTTATCTGGCATACTGTGGTATGACCCTTGGAGCTATTGGCACCATAGGTTTGGTGTGTAGGGGTAGGATAGGAGGTAAGAGATTGTCTGGATTGGGACACTCAGCCCTAGACTTGGAGTTAGGAATATGTATTCAATTTGCCGGTGACACTGTGATGCAATGTTTACAGGATCAGTCTTGTTTTAACTGGAGATGTGAGGTTACATCCTGTGTTTAACTCAAACCTGCCATTTTTATAGCAATCTCATTTCAAGATCCTTCCAATCTGTAGTAAGCATACAATAGAAAAAAAAAGGAAACAAGTACTTTGGAAAAACTAGACTGTTATTAATTCTAGGAGAATTATCTTTTTATTATATCCAATAAAGTCCTGCGAAAGGGGAAGTTTCCTTTCCGAGAAGAATCTGTTATTGAATTTTGGCTTCCTGGTGATCTAAAATTATGCTTACAACTTCTCTTAGTTGTTGATTATGAGAGCTGCAGGCTATTTTTCCTGTTCATTAATATCTCAAGTCTTTGTTCTATGTCTCAGAAACGTTAGGATTTTCAGATTTTTTCCTGCCAGTGTAGTTATCTTCTGATGACTATGAAGAGGAAGCTGTGAGAGTTAAAAACCTGGTGTCTCTGCCTCTTCACAGGAGACCAGCCTGGAGCAGATCTAGGGCCTCTAATCAGTCCCCAAGCTAAGGAACGGGTTTGTCATCTGATAGAGAAAGGAGTAAAAGAAGGTGCCACCCTCCTTCTGGATGGACGTAATGTCAAAGTAAAGGGTTATGAAAATGGCAATTTTGTTGGGCCAACGATCCTTGCCAAAGTCAAGGTAAGATGACAAAACAAATGCTTGATAGTGTATATTGCAGGCTCAACTGAAAAATGGGTTACCCAAATAAGTCAGTAATCAATAATCATCAGGTAGAAAACCCATAAATGGCTCAGCCTTCGCTCACACAGGGCCAATGTAGTACTCACTGTAATGCTGTTGGGGAGGTGATAAAAGAATTTGCAGTAATGCAGCGTGCTCTGAATGAGGTTAATGATCTTAATGTGAACAGTCTGCAGTCCATTAAAAGAAGATATGGGCAGCTGGTACTGTGTTAAACTAAATGTCCATCGAGTTGAGCATAGTGTACTATTTGTAGTAATGGCCAGCAACAGATGCCTAAGAAAGAGTATGATGAACAGCCAAACTCGCAATTTTCCTTCCTCTGTTAGGCATTCTTGCAGTTTGCAGTTTAAGGACTTGCAGAAACAAATATTTGTGGAAGTCAACACGAGAGTAATATAGGATGAGGTATGAAATCTATTTGTTGTTGAATACATTCAAAACTTCTTTGAATGGGCCTCTTGATGTAATACATGGTGTGCAACAGAGGGACAGAACCATGGGAGAATATCAGTAGGCTTTTGGTACACATCCACCTGAGTTTCCATACCTACAGTCATTCTTTTATGTTTATGCAATTAACTGGTGTTACTTCCTTAATATTTATTCAGTTCCTTGTTGGCCTTTTGGTGAGTGATTCCATTATAGCAAACCAATATTGATAGTTCTGCCGTTGTACTTCATATTCTTGGGATTTTATTGATTTTATGTTATTGTACAATTCAGGCTTTTGATCTGCCTCAGAGTTTTTTTGCCTCATTTTCAGTAAATATCTTAAAGTACTTCACTTTCCTGTCATGTCATAAATATTGTTAGGTATTCAAAAGTAAAAGCTTCACAGATATTTTGTGATGGTTTTCTTACACAGTGTTTAATAATATGATAAGCCACCTAAAACTTACAGCTTATCAAATGAATGTATTGTAGTCTGCTGTACTAGCTCTTAGTGATCAAAGTACTCTCCAAATAGTGTTGTGGGAGTGTTTTTTTGTCAGACATTGCTAATTGTCAGACATAAATTCTGGACTCCAAGTCGGAAAGGACAGCAGGTTCTAGTCACTTTGTCAACAAGAATTGAAGTAAACTATTCTGAATTAATCCCAGTATGAATCAGCCTTGGTCAGAGTAGACCTGCAAGTGAGGTTAGACAGGAAGTAAAAGCAGAAAACACTCTGGAGATGAAAAGTGGTGCCTTCTTTAGTGAACTGTATAGAGGACAGGGCATGAAAAATGGTGAAAAGAGAAGGACTGAAGCATGGCCTGTGCCAATGCAATATGATCAGTAATCCTAGGAATATCCTGAGCATTAACAGCACGTGTGTTTATTATATCATATTTACAATGATATTTTTATTATATCCTTTATACAACCTGCTTTTTCTGCTGTTTGTCTTGGCAGCCAAACATGACTTGCTACAAGGAGGAAATCTTTGGGCCCGTCTTAGTGGTTCTGGAAGCGGACACTTTGGATGATGCCATTGAGATGGTAAACAATAACCCCTATGGAAATGGAACTGCGATCTTCACCACAAATGGAGCCACAGCTCGGAAGTATTCTCACTTAGTAGATGTGGGGCAGGTATGTTCCTGCTAGAATTGTTGCTTTTAGCACTCACCGTTTACAGTGGGTAACCATTCAGCCGTAGTGACTAATCAGTGCCCTCTCAGACAGCAGTACCCTGCCTCAGATTTAAGGAAACAAAATGCAAGAGCTTTTGGAGAGTGCTCTGGGATCTGCTATTTCTTGTGACTAATATGGCAGCTTTCCTTTGGTTTAGGTGGGTGTCAATGTTCCAATCCCAGTACCTCTGCCCATGTTCTCCTTCACCGGCTCTCGTGCTTCTTTCAGAGGCGACACCAATTTCTATGGCAAACAGGTAAGTTACTGATTGAGAGAACTCTATTGGGTTGAATTGTGATAGATCCATTATAAATGGAAATGGGGAGATGGTCATCAGACCTCATTAGTGAGGAGACTTTGAAGCCATTTCAACTAGGAAACTGAAAACCAGCCACTGATCACAGCCACCATAATGAATATTACAATCATATATTGTTCTTTTTTTTTTTTTTTTTGCATGTAGTATAAAAATGCAAGTCTTCTTTTTAGGAGATTTGAGAAGACAACTAGCAAGCTTTCTCACAGAACCAGAATCTTTGGGGAACTGGTAAAAAGGTGACAAGAATTGTTCCCCCAGAGGAAAACTCAACTCTGTGTAGATAAAGCAAAAGCTGTTTGCTAAACAACTAGTGCAGAACCAAAGAATTCGTAAGGCCAAACATCTGATCTGTGGGTCTTTCCTTTCCTCCAGGGAGTGCAGTTCTATACACAGCTGAAAACTATCATTTCTCAATGGAAAGAGGAAGATGCCACCATTGCCAAGCCTGCTGTGGTTATGCCAACCATGGGAAACTAAATCAGCCTCTGCAGGTGCTGTTCCTGGTGCCCTTCTCCTATGCTGCACTGTCCAGCTTTGTCCTGACTATCGTCATTTACTTGGGAATCAACAGAATGCTCTTTTCTCAAGGATCTCTGTTTCTGTGCAGGTTGGGCAGGTTCATGTAACTCACGGTCTGGGTTTTCTGTTGCTGTCAGTGTTTTTTTGTCTATCTGAACTCATTTTTTTTCCCTACAACCTATCACAGACTAAACAACCCGATCTAACTGAAAGGGCTGCCAGTGAGATTGATCTTAATTTGTGTTTCTTTCCAGACCCTGAGAACTTGAACATTACTCTGGTTTTCATTTCATTACCTTTAGCCTTAATGACTCACTCCTGGCTACATCTTGTAGCAGTTTTATTTACCTTTTTGTCTTACATGTTAAGATTTTGAGTTCACCTTACTCAAAGATGAGTACTCATTTTGAGTGACATAACTGGGACACCTTGGGTGTCTCACGGAAGTGACATTACATATATGAAGACAGCAAACTGTCAGTCTTTCATCTGTTGAGCAGTTTCCAAAATACTTGGGAAATAGCTTTGTATGGATTTTTCAGGAAAGTGTATTTGATTGCACATCTGAGGATGAAAACAATTTCTATGTGGTACAGTGACGTTCACTGTGCCTCTGACAGCTTGAAAACTTCTGTTCCTGTTGCTTCTGTGGCTTGTGTGCTCCAGCTTGCTGGAAATCCCTTTGTACCTGGAAGTTGTATGGTGCCTTTTTACTGTGGTAACAGATATAAGCCTACACATACTGTAACATAATGAAACTGTGGAAGCAGAAACAACCATGTATGCCTATCTTTGTCTCACAGCATCATGTGCATCGGGGTGGAATGGAGAGTAAGTAGACAGGTCAGTAGGAACAAGGAACACATTTTTTAATCATAAAGTGCTCAAACCTTTTCTCTTGGTTTCCTTTCCTCATTGCAGCTGTATTTCTTGTGTTTATTGATTGGCTCCTTGTCACATTTGCTCAAATGCTGTCATGTTTTCTTGGGACTGCAGGTTCCCATTACTAGAAAAGAGTAAGGCTTCGTATATACAGCCTGGTTTTAGGAATCTGTGCATTTGGAGCTCGAGAACCTATATTTTAATTCCTGGTTCCTGAAAGATGATGCAGCCATGAGGGATCCCCAGGGCACTCATTCAAGCACCCATGGAAAATAGTATTATTCTAGTGATTGCAACTGTTACATGTTCTAATTAATCAATCTGAATGTGAACACTTTGTATCCTTCCTTCTAGAAAAGATGCCTTGTAACTGACAGTTCTATATTACTGCAATTGCTGTACATTCACTAATGTTTGTATCTTGGGGTTTTTTTCCCTCTGCTATAACTAGAGGGAAATTCTCACTTTGCAATGTGATTACAAATTAAAAATATGCTAATATATTTCTGCAGAATTTGACTGTTCCTTGGTAAGACCTTACAGAGATGTGAGGTGTGATTTTATTCCCCTCTTCACAGAGGATAGTCTGCGACTCCTGTAACCCATGTACACATCTTCCTTTTACAGTATTTCAAGGACCTCTTTACCAGTGTCCTCACCCAGCATTTCAAGGAATTCCTTGTTTCTGTTTCCACATACACATCACTGATCACAGAAATTCTTAAGCTTCATGTAAATGGCTTTATTACAAACTGAAAATCCATCTTAATCAAGTTATAGCAATTCTTATGTACAGAGTTCTAACCACTAGTCCAAATCCTAGTGCTTTGTGCAGGGTCTTGCAAGCCCCCGGCTTGGGAAAGAATAAGGTCTTCAATAAGGAGGAAAACAAGTATATTTCAGATGGATTTTCAAACATATAGTCAAAGCAGCAGTGCAGCAGACCAGGGATCTAGAGTTGATGGCCTACTCAAGCTAACTTCCAAAATGAAAAGTGCATACAAGTTGCTGGTTGCTGGCTGTTGTTCATGCAAAGTGTACACCTGTTTTACTGGTCTATGGTGTTAAGATCTGAATATGTGGAAGGATCACTGCAGAAGATGATGAATCTGATAATGTGGCCTACTGCTTAATGAATATTAGGTTGGGAGAAGTATTTTCTGTGTTGCAAAGGTAAAATATTGTAGTTATATCACCATTAAGACATTGGCATTCATCCATGCACCTGGGAAAGGAATACCAATTAACAGCCTCCAAGACTGTCTACAGTCATTTGCTTTCAAAATGCCTTAATTTTCTTCCTAATCAGCATTGCCATTCTGACTTTTCTGTTGTCCTGTTAAAATCCATTATATCCTTCCTTTAGAAATTCCAAAATTCCTATTATCCTGTAACAAAAGCATTCTGTTATCAAGGTTACCTGCTCTCTGAAAAATTGCAGGACTATCCCTGCACTTTCCCCAGATATCTTCTAGACACCTGTGACACTTTTCATTTGTGTGCAAACATCTTTTCTAATTATCTGCATTTCCAACAGCATTTTTTAAACAAATAGTTTTAAATAATTGTACTAGAAACACATATCTTGTGTGTTCCTTTTTTAATTAATGAACTACCTTTTTAGATCAAGCTGCAGATGCTGACTGATCATGATGCACTTGCCTCATCTCACTGCTGTTACTGCTTTCCACCATCTGTTTATTTGCCTTTTTATTTCAACATTTGCTATAAAAATAAGCTAAAAAATATATCTTCTCTATTATACAAAAGTATAATATAGCATATAAGAAATTAACTATTAAAATATAATTTTATAGTCAACCTTTTGAAGATTTTAAAAGCTATTTAATACTCTTAAGTCCAAAAATTATGTTAAAGTGGTTTAACAGTCTTTGAGAATTGGGTGCTGTGACTTCCACTTCTGAGGGCTTTCCTTCTTGCTGAGCTAAAAAAAAAGGGCTCCAATTCACTTCCACTCCCATTTTGGGAAGTGACAGCCTGTCTCTCCAAGGAGGTGTCTCACATCTTTCTATATAAGTGCCTCCAGGGCTCCTGCTTTTGAATTTTATCTGGTAATTTGATGTCTGAGTATTACATTTTGGCTTGTGTGCCTGACTGCCTCACATCGACAAGTGCGGCATGCCAGAACTCCGCCCTACTTATTCCTCCTGGGTAAATTGACATTGCTCGCCTTGGAGTGTTACAATTGGCAATCTGAGTTGGTATCTGAAAATCAGACATATGAATCTCCATCTTTGTCCATTCTCTCTAAGTGATTCTATACTGAATGCAGCATCAGCTGCATAGATTTTGCCTTTTTAATGATCTCCTGATTCACAAGTTACAGAGCATCTGTGAAGAACCCTTCCACTCTGTTCCCCCATTTGAGATATTCTGGACTAGTTTCTTCACCCAGTTTATCTCCTTTCCAGTAGTTGCTGCAGTTTTTTGATCTCTTCCATGCTTGGCTTGTGCTGTTACTCTGAGTCTCTTTCACAGAATCTCTGGTCGTGTCCCGTGTGATCATTTCCAGCTTTGCCACTCTGCACTGCCGATGCCCGGTCTGTGCTGTGGGTGGTGGTGCAGTGCTGGAGAAATGTAGGAAAGGAGAAAAAAAGAGACGTGCAGAGAGAAAAACGGCCTACTGGGTAGAAGTCCAAGTGAGATCTTTTATCCTATGTAGGCTGAAAGCAATCACTGGGACTTGGGCAAGGAAAAGTCTCCCACCATTTGACCTCATCAGTGTTCTGGGGATCAGAGCTTTGTATCTTCTTATTCAATAAATAGGATGTTAAAATAATTGAATTTTCGTTTCCGTTTTCCGGGTTTTTTTTTCCAGCTGAAAGAGGGTTTTGCTTGGTTCTTGGATTTACAGAAGTTAGTAATAGGGGCGTGATGGAGCAAACGGGAGAGACAGCGTAGGGCTTCTTCTTTCTCACTGTGTTCTGAGCAGAGTCTGGCTCCGTTTCCTCTCGAACCCCCTCTGAGCGGCCGAACCCGGCGATTCCCGCCCGGCCTCCTCCCATCCCGAGCGGAACCGCCGCCGCCGCCCTTGCCGGGCCTGGGCGCGCCCCCGACACGCGCAACTCTCGCGACGGGCGGCGCGTCAGGCGGGCGCGCTGTGACGCGCGGGGCGCGCGCGGCTGGCGGGATGAGGCGGCGCCGCGAGCGGCCGGTGAGCGCGCGCAGCCGGCGGGGGCGCGGGGAGGCGCGCGGCGGCGTCCCCGGCGTTGCCATGGAGACGGCGCGCGCCCGCCGGCCCGGTCCGCCCCCCCCCCCCCCCCC
>JAWWEU010000158.1:40560307-40775706 GCA_035583155.1 Acropternis orthonyx | reverse complement strand
CCGGGCTGGGGCAGGCCCCGAGCCGTGCCCGCTCCCGGAGCCCCGGCAGGGCGGCGGCGTCCCCGTTACTGCCGGCCGCGGGCGGGAGGGGGGGCGCAGGAGCTCCGTCCCGGCGAGTGACAGCGCGGGGCGGCCGGTGAGGAGGCGAGGAGTGTGTGTGCGGGTGCCGAGCGGAGCCGCGGGGTCCCGCCGCCGGCGGGGGCTTCGGCCGGGGGGGCGAGGGAAGGCAGGTAGGGAATGGTTCGGGGCGGGCTCGGGGCGCGGCTGTCGGAATCGGGGCAGGGAGCGCGGCAGGGTCAGAGCCCGCAGCCCCGGCCGTGCCCGTCCCGGGGCGCTCCGGGCAGCGGTCCCGGCGCCCCGCCGGAGTCACCGCCGGAGTCAGCGCTCCCGGCACCCCCGGAGCGCCGGCTGTGCCAGCGAAGGTGCGATCCCGGTGCCGAAGGAACCCCAGGACAGGAGGGTAACGCAGCGGTCTCCTGGATAAAGCTGCCTTGGTCTGATTAAATAGGGAAATTGAAAACCCACTTGGCCAGAAATGAGAATAAATAAATAACGTGTATTTGGAGCCCCAGTGCGGAGGGGAAAAAAAGATTAGAACTGCTGATAGCGCATGTTTGTGAGTTAGTTCTATTTTGTTTTTTCCCCTGGAGTTTGAAGCGCTAGATCCAGAATTCTCCCCAAAACGTATGCGTGCAAAGAATACTGTGCCGTTGTCTTTATGGAAATGGTGGGAAATTCTTCCAATGAATTTAGTTATTCTTTCTGTTGTGGCTTCTAAACACTGTACTTATAAGAAGTTTAAATTTTTCTCAAAACAATAAAGGAATTTTTTTTCCAATAAATAAAAATAAGCCTAGAAAAAATGTAATAGCTTTTTGTTTCTGGAAAAAACTGAAAGGCTAAAAAGTGTTTATTTATTAATGAGTTTTAAGTATAAAAGCTCTCATTTGGGAAATAGATCTTGTTACCATAGGAGCTGCTCATCTGGAAAATAGATTTTGTTACTGTCTTAGCACAGAAGACTTTCCATTCTGAATGATTTCTGGTGTGCTTCATTAAGGAGGAACAATACCAATTGAATTACCTAATTTGTCTCGTTTGTTTCCTAAAATATTTGCCTATCTATTTATGTATCGTTAGTGTTTCTAATTACTTTGGGGTATATTTGTTTATATCCAAATATTTCCCAATAATATGTTAGGAAACAGAAGGGAAATTCCTGTGTATCTCAGACACTGCTTTTCTCACCCCTGAGATCAGATTCCTTTTTACAGGGAGATGCCTCTGTTGTTGTGGTTTGTGTTTTCATGTTATTTTGTCAGAAATATACAAGAATGTGGATGAGACTTTCTTGTATTGAAAATAACAGTTTTTCTCTGTATGATGAACTCTAAGTAGGGTTGTGTTTTGCTGTCTTAAGGTTAATGGCCTTGTTTTTACTTTTGTTTTTTAAGGAGAGTTTGGTTGAGGGGTTTTTTGATGATGTTTTGTTGGGGTTTTTTTTCTTCCTATTCATGCTTTCGGTCTTGGCATTCCCTGTGCAGCATCTCGGGTTTTTTTGATTGTATAGTTTGATAGCTCCCAGATTTTTATATTGGATGTACTTCAACTTTTTCATTTAGTATCTAAAATCTCCCATAGACAGATGATATTTACATATTTTTCTCTCTGTTGCTGGGCTCAAGCCAGGCCTGTTGAGGTCACCTCTAGCATTAGTGTAAATGTTTTACTAACTTGTTGAACTCAGTTAACTTTCAACTTCTTGAAACTCATCCTGTGTAATTACAGGGACATGTTTCACTGCTTGTATTGAGCAATGACAAAATCAAATTTGAATAAAGCAACTCGACTGATATGTGCCTGCACGATGTTATAATTTTTCTGATATATAGTCCATTCCCACTAGCTGGAAGCAAAGGTGAAGAAGTGCAGGCGCAGCATCTCTTGTCGTGGCGCTCCTAGGTGGCTTTCATCAGGAGTCTCCGGAGTGGAATAGCTATTGCTTCCATCCTGCTTCAGGTGTGTGCCTAACATTTTCATGATCAATGCTGATTATTACTGCTCCTTTTGAAAGACAGTTAACTGAGCCTACTGATGGGAATCTGTATGTTTTATCTTGCTGTACTGCTTGATTGCATTAATGAACTTGTGCTCATGTTACCATTACCCTGTTTTCTCCTTTCTCTTTGTTGTTCATTTTCTCCATCCTGTTGTATTCTGACAGCAGCTAGGACTTTTAAGTTGTTTGAGAGGAACTGTTTTCAAAATATTTTTCCTTCTCCATAAGTAATCTCTTGTCTATCTTTACCCTAAACTTTTACTTCCATTCTTTCTTCTGACTCTCTCTTTCCAAATTCCTTTTCCACTGTCACTTTTGTTATGGTAGACTTCTCTCTCTTGTCTCTGATTTCTTACTCACCTCATCTATTTTCATGCTTCTTGTGGACATTGTTTTGCTAGTGCGCTTGATTAAATGGACTTCACCACTCATTGAAGAGGCTGAGTGTGCTTTTTTCATTCTTAATTAGGGTGAAGAAAAATAAAATCCCAAGGCTGTTTTTGCTTTGTTTGTTTGTTGTTGGTTTTTTTCCTTGGAAGTATAAAGGTTGAAAGGAAAGAAGTCAGGGGAAAAGTAGAAAACAGAAACTGTGAAGTGGTGGTGAATGTCTGAGAAGGGATAGAGAAGGGAAGCTTAGGGAGTGTTTCATGGGAGGCTGAGGTTCTCATAGATCTGGCAAGAAAAGTCTGAGTTAATGATGGCAGTTCCTCAGATATTTTCGGAACATCACAGATTCTGAAGCTTATGTAAGTGTCACGTGCTGTTTGTAATAGGACTCGTAAGGCAGGTGCTTGGGTTGTGTTTGTGATAGTTCAGTAGTCAAAATCCTTACATCGCATGAGAATAACAACACCTCTTCTGACCTGCTGGAATGTGGCACTCACTAATGCAGTTTAAGTTCAGTTAAAACACCACAGCTACTTGGATTTTCAGTAGCCCTCCTTGCTGTGATGAAGTAAATGGGTAATGCCAGCTGCACCTTAGTACAAAGCAGTAGCTATGAAACTGCCAAACTGCTTAACACTTCTCATGCACTCTCTTCAGGATAGGACTTTTAATTTGTTACAAAACCAAGTTTTTACTCCTTTCCACATAAATTGTGAGTGCTTTAGAAACTACTGCAGTTGGAGTTGATCTGTCACAGAGACTGGCTGGGGCTATTTGTGTAGTTGTGGTCAATTCTTCCTTTTCTGAGAGCATGCTTCTAAGGCAGAGGGGATCAGGAGCTTGTGCTTTTGCCCACATCTCTCTGCGTTTACTTGGAATAGGAGGATAAAAATAAAGGTCACAGCAGACAGGTGAGGTTATCCATCTGCAGAGGGCTGTTTGTTGGCCCTAGAGTTAGCTGAACACTGGAGTGAGCTAGAGGGACATCTGAGGAATGACTCAGTGTGGCGCTTTTTGCTGAGAACATGTAAAAGTTAATCTCACTTTGCTGTAACTGGGGACAAAGGTGAAGGATGGAAATAAAGTCTTAAAAGGGCTGAATCTGGGATAAAAGGTAGTAGAGTATAAGTGAGCTCTTTGGGTGTGGAGAAGGGTGTGTAGAAATAGAGGCTGTGTCAGGCTTACATAGCAAAGGAGGTGAGTCAGGGTCTGGGAATGAAAAACTGTAGGGTAGAGGCAGCAAATAAAGATTTCAAGAGAATGAACGTGGTGAGTGGGGCTGAGCAGATTGCTAAAAGACAAATGTAAGAGCAAGAAGTGGGCAAGGGTCTTGAACAGAGCAGATGAACAGCCATATAAAGCAGAGTATTCAGTGCTGTGGGTGGATGGATGTGTTACCAAGTGTGGGGAAAGCGATGCGGAACTGTTGGCACCTTCTGTATGCTGAGTGCTCTGTGTGTAGGTTGGTGCAGGCAATACCACATATGGTGGGACATCTGTCCACATGCTCTTTTCTGCTGTTAAGATAACAAATATACCTATATATTTTTCTCCTTTGTACCTGGGCACCCTGTAGTTTCTGTGCCCATGTCTTTTTTAATTAGCATTTTTTAGAAAACATACATGCAAAGAGATACGTGTTAAGGGAAGGTGTATTTTTATCTTGACATCCAGTACTGTGTCACACAGCTTTGGGGCTTTGGCTTATTGAAACTGTTATGACAAGCTGTGTAAGCAACCTTGAGTGTTCAGGGCAACTGCTCTAGGTGTGAGAGCATGTTGGGGTTTTGCTGGGCCTTTTTTTTTTTGATTGTTTGTTTGGGGGTTTTTTTTGTTTTTGTTTTTTGTAGTTCTGAAAGTAAAAAGCAGAACAGAGAAAGGAAAAACACTGAGAGGCAGAGCCCAGGTGCATTTAACAGTTCAGCCCCTCTTGTGCAGCTCAGGCTTTTCTCGGAGATGAGGATGCTGCTGGAAGGATATGCCTTCATTCTCTCTTTGTACTAATCTCTCCCAGCAGCTGTTCTTAGCCCAAGATGAAATTCTCTTTGTTTGTGACTCTGAATAAGACTTGTGTTCTGCCACAGCATCTCAAGTGTGTAAATGTTAGGGTAAAGTGGTTCGGTCTAGAGTTCTCCTCTGGTGTTGTTTCTTTTCAGGTCACATTTGGGCTTTCTGGAGGTTCTAGGGACTCTAAATGTTGAGAACCTGCAAGACAAATAAGAGGGGAAAATTGTCAAAACTAGAAATACTGGAAAGAGACTATGTCATTAGATGTAGTTGTAGCACTGAGTGCAGTAAAATGCATCTTTTTGGATGAAGTGTTGAAATGCACCTAAAGGGCATAATATATGTGTACAGACTGATTTACTTATTTTTTACTGACTCTGAAGGAGAGAGCTCTTGGTAATTTCCACTTCTGCTTTTTTTTTCTCTACAGTACGTACCACAGCTCTCTGATTGCTGATACATGCTTGACTACCTTAAGGAGTCCTGGCAAGATGGCGTCTTCCAGACTTCCCATCCTTATAGCATTGGCATTTTCCTTTTTGTCCGTTGTTCTTTCACATTCAAACAGGGCAATGTGGTTTCAGGATTTCTTTCCACCTAATGTGTGTCCTATAGATGCCAAAGAAAACACTTTTTATGGCATCATGTTTGATGCAGGAAGCACTGGAACACGTATTCATATTTACACCTTTGTGCAGAAGAGCCCAGGTAAGACCCCATGTCAGTCTGTGCACTTGGAGTATGTTGACTTAGGTTCAGACTTTTGAAAACAGTTCTGGGGTTTTTTTTCCCCAATACATCATTTGGGGACAGCTGAAGATTTCTATAGTTTGTCCTTCAAATGGTCCTGCTGCAGATGTTTATTGTCTATTTTTGGTGGGATTTTGCTGTGTAAATATCTTTGTTGTAGGTCTTTTGAAACTCAGAGATTTAATTCTGGGTATCCTGGAGAGTTCTGAATTTTCAAACATTTCCATCTATGCAGCTCTTTAAAGGAATGTTTCATTGAGATGAAAGGATGCTTATGCTGTTTTTGTCAAATTGCATGTTACCTTAAATTATATCAAGAGATATTTAAATTCCGCATATGTTTATGTCACATTTCATAGCAAATTAAAATCATTAAATTAAGAGCTTATAAGTACTGAAGGCCTGAGCCTTTCCCAGGAGAACTTCTGTGCTCAGGAGCACCATGCTCCAGTATGTCTGCTGCTGCCATGGTGCAGAGGTGCCCAAGCTGGCTGCACATGCAACAGGATTCAGGCAGGTGACTTAGCTGGGGTACAGTGAGCCAGTAGATTAGCAGTGATTGAAGGGTGCTTGCTGGGACTCAGCTAATAAGCCCTTCAGGGCCATGCATAGTACCTGTGTGTCTCCACATGATTTCACCCATGGTTTGGAAGGACTGGTGCAACATCCAGCTCTGATGGGCTCAGCCTGGTTTGTAACATGGAATACTCAGGGGTAGCTCCTAGACCCAACCTGCTCTGGGAGCAGTGGTCACACTTGTTTGGCTTCACAGCCAGGTGCTTGAGCCCAGTCAGCTCCTTTCTGTGTTTGTGAGTTGGATGAATCACCTGAGGATAACTGGGAGTTGATTTTATGTGTCTTAATATGCATTAGTATTTCACAATTAACTTGGGGACAGAAAAGAAAAGAAGTTTTATTAAGAGTAGGCAACAGTTATGCTACATTGCTGGAAGTCATTGTAGTTTACAAATGCTAAATGAACATACTTCTAATTATAAAACATGTTATTAATAAATTTTTGGTGAACTTGAAGGATATAAGGGCAACATTCTGCTAAATATGCTCCTGAAGTGAAGAAGCAGGGCTTGTTTTAGGAGGGGAATAGTGTTTTTTGCAAGGGGAAATCAAGGTTAGTCTCTTTACAGGAGTTGAAGGCAACCTTTTTGGAACTAAAGAAAAATATTTGAATTGTTGATGGTATCATGTAATGCTTCATTTGTGCAGAAAACCTTCCAGAGCTGGAAGGGGAAATCTTTGAGTCTGTGAAGCCAGGTCTGTCTGCATATGCTGATCAGCCTGAAAAGGTAAGGCTATCCGTCATTCCCTGGGAGTTAGTCTTGCTTCTGCTGATATCACTTGGATTCTACCAAGCTGTTTAAGTATTACTGATTGTAATTGCATAGGGTCCAGAAGAAATGTAGAAGTTCTACTGCTGACTCTCTAAATCTGTTCCTCTACTTTTGTGAGTTAATTTCCACACAGTGAAAGAGGAGCTGATGTTTTACATATTTCATCAATGGAACAGTGGTTTAATTAATTGCTTAAATGCTATATGTAACTATACTATAAGCCTTTTAGAATTTCAAAGACAAAGTGATTTTTTCCTCTAGCAGCATCCATATTCAATGTTTATTTCCCCTATAGCAACCCAAATATGAGTAAATACATACTTTGTCTCATTTATGAATAGTTTTTGTAGGGTTTTCTTTTTGATTGAAACTTTTGGTTTTGATCACAGTTCAAAATGGACATATTTTGCTTGGATTTGATTAGTTTAAAAGTAAGGGGTTAAAGCTGCAGGTGTTTTCTTTTTAGTCATTTTATACCGACAAGCAAAGATGGTTTATTTCTCTGACTCTTAAAAATGTTTAATTTTATTTTTCTGTGTGAAGTCAGATCTGCAAAAGTTAGTTTTTCTGAGTAAGTTATGGAGCAGAATAAAGATACACTTAGCAGGTTAAGTCAGGCCTTATCATCAGACTTCCATCAGACTGTTCATTTTGGTTCTTTACTGTTATCTTTGGAACCATGTCTTGTAAGTCAGGGCTCAGGGATATGTAGGACTCACTTCAGTCATGCTAAGTTCAAATATCTGATTACAGTTTTAGCTGAATAATGACTTAAGTATAGGTAGTTACTCTTCCATTGTCTCAGGGCCTTTGCTGTTTTGTTTATATACAGAGTTTTTCAAAGCACTACTGGACAGCTACATCTTCCACAATCAGATGTATTAATTGATGTATAAATGTATAATTTCAATAATAAATTAAAGTGCATCCTTTTTATTTTCAAATGTGGATAGTTGTGAATTCATGTGCAGTACACTCATTCCGTGCCACACTATCGAATCAGGACTTGGAAATGAGCAGCAGGGCAGAGAGAGCTAAAATAAACCTGTTGTTGTGGTGCACAGGGACAGTTCTGAAGTAAGCTGCCATTTTCCAGGCACCCTGCATTGACAATAAGCTCTTTCACAATCTATAGGAGGAGCCAGACAAATGATAGATGAGATACCCTACCTTGTGTAGCAGCCTTGGCGTTGGGGGCTAGCGTCGTGGGGGCTTCAGGTTTCTCATTCTGCTCAGTTGCATTCCATGCCAGAGGAATTTGAGTGTGAAGCTTTATGGAAGAGTGAATGGCATTTGGATTTTTTAAAAACTTTTATGAGATTGCCTGTGATTTCACTAAATGCGGTTTGTTGGGTAGAAGAGGAAATTCACAGCTAAAGAAATTTCTGGAGGTTTCACAGGAGAATGTTTATTGCTAATGCCAAACTGTAATTGTTAGAGCAGTGTAAATAATTGAAAGCCAGCAGTGGTACCCATACCTTGTGGGGTAACCATCCTACAGCTGGCATTTTAATTATGATATTTGCTATGGACACACTTGGAATTCTTATGTTGCATTTAGTGAAACCTAGAGATATCCCCCCTGGCCTTGGTAGCCTTAGTTAGTAATTGCACATTTAGTTTCATCATACTGCAAGATATTTAGGTTTGTCATGTAATCGGTTCCCTCACCTCCCTCCATCCTTTCCTAAAAAAATACCTTCCACAGGGAATGATATTTCTCTTCCCTAAAATATATTTCTGAATACACCTTTCCTTCCAATGCAAGCATTCTCTTTAAGCTTCTAATGAGATGTCTAGCATGGTTTTTATACTTATCTTGGGTATGGGTGAGTTATCTTCTGCTATTAAAACTGTTTTTACTAGTGTTGAGGGGAAACCAGGAGTCCTATTCTCTGATGGCCTGTAGGAGGAAAGTATAAGAAAAACATCCTTTTCCTTTTAGGGTGCTGAAAGTGTCAGAAAATTACTGGACATGGCCGTAGATGCTGTGCCACCTCACCTCTGGAAGAAGACCCCAGTAGTGTTAAAAGCTACAGCTGGACTTCGCTTGCTGTCAGAGGAGAAAGCTCAGGCTCTGCTCTTAGAGGTACTAAGGTCTTTTGGATGCACTAGTATTGTTCTCCCTGTTTCATCATTTTTTTCAGTCAGTTCTCCATTCTACTTAGCATAAGACAATTTCGTCTGCGGAAAGAGACTGTAATCCCATTATAGCATGAAACTCACAGAATGTCTTGTATGGTCATGAAGTCCTCTGTCTTGATGTGGGTAGAAGGCATGGAGAGAGATCTACAATACTTTTTGCTCTCTTGCCTAGCTCTTGAAAGAGGAAGAATATTGTCTTCTCCACACACTTGCCTTATTTTCTATGGTTGTGTAAAAGAAAACTTTCTCTGTCACTCTCAGAGCAGAAAAAGTCTTAAGACCAAGGAATCTATTTGTTATTTCTTTCCTCAGGTGAAAGAAGTCTTTGAGGAATCACCATTTCTCGTTCCAGAGGACAGTGTTGGCATCATGGATGGGTCTCATGAAGGTATGTTTTAGAAGATGTAAAAAGTAAAAGCAAAGAGAAATGGGAGAAGGAGAAATATCTTACAAATATAAGAGGGAAAGAGAAATGGTCACTAAACTAAGGGGGAAAAATCAAAGGTTTCTAGCCCTGTTTGAAACAATGCAGTCCTGTCTTTCCTAGGAGGTGTTGATTACTTGGTCACTTGTTAGGCTACAAGTGCAGATGCACAAAGAGATTGCAGAGGTTTCAAAACAAAACCTCATCTCAGCAATAAGTACACAGGCTAATACAGGCTAACCAGATGAAGGTTGCTCTTGGGAATTGAGGGGAAAAAAGATGGTGTCCACCTGTGAAAGGCTACATCACAATATATAGCAAGCTAGGAAGCTTATGAAAAGTGCCTTGTAAATTCTGCAATATCAGCATTAAAAATAACCTCTTATGATTAGCTCATCAATTTGTCGGTTAAATTTGGAAGAATTGTGAATATTAGAGGAAAATGAAGGATAATTGGCAAGAGTTACAAAATAGATAACTAAATAATAAACTAATATATTAAAAATATTCTGTGGGAGAAAATGCAGCTAATACAGTAGTAAGGAAGTAATGCGAAATACAAGAAAAGATGAAATACATTGTAGGTTTGGAGTGAGTGATGATTTTGCCATGCAGAACAGACCACTGTAACATTTTGGCTACATATTACATATTACCTTGGAGAATAGGCAGGTAATAATCCTCTCTATGGATGTCTGATTAAAAGAACCATCTGTCATGTTACATTCAGTTCAGAACACTTCTTTGTGGCAGATAAATTGCCAGTTTGGAAGGAAAGCAAGAAGAGTTATCACAGTGCTTAAACAACTAATAAATGAAGGAAGTTTAAACAGCAAAATCTGTCCAGATGGGCCAAGAGAAAAGGAGAAGTAACATAAAGTCTGCAAGTATTTTATAAGTAGAGTGCAATGCATAGTTTTATCGTTAGGATTAGTGAGCAAATTATACAGTAGGGAGAAATGTTGTATTGACAGGGGGGAAGAACCAATGAGGCATAGTAGAGCACAGGGCAGCCTGCCAAGTTTGTTTAAAATTCCTGCCTCTTCTACTGTCATGTTTGCCTGTGTTTGAGTGAGAATCATGCCAACGTCAAGCAAACCCCTGGAGTCAGTGGAGTGGTTTGTGTTTTACTGGTTGCTGCTCTGTCTGTAGTGTAATTATAGAAACCACAAGATAAAAACACAAAGTGATGTGAATGCAGTTTTCAGATTAGGAATTAAAATGCTGCAGGGCGAAAAAGGGTCAAGGAAATTTGTGCATTGTGTTAGCTCATTATTACTTTGTATGTTGTTTGGATAATAGCTATGATTTGTTCATTCTGCAGTTGCATGGATATTACAAAGTTCTACATATTCCTGCTTACAAGACTTTTGTGTATCAATCATTTTTCATATGATTTAATTATAAGTTTGACTTGATCTCTGAAGTCTGGGGCAGTTAGGTTAAGTTAGTAATGATTTCCAGGTTAATAAATGACATGTGGAGTCTGGTAACAGTGGGCAGGAAATTGTGGGAGTATTCAGTGGTGACTTTTTTTTTTTTTCACTCTTTGCAGGAATTTTAGCCTGGATCACTGTGAACTTTTTGACAGGTAGTTAATTCTGTATAACTACTCTCTAAATATGAACTTGAGTCTCTTCTGCGGAGGTGATCACCCTAAGTTCCTCAGCCTTGGTTGCCATGTCCTGCTTTTCCTCCCCACTGTGGTGTGAGTGCTAAAGCACTGGATTGGCTTGGGCAGACTGTGGTCTAAAGTCTGTAGTAAGAAGGAGGCATCTTAGTCCAGAAGGTGCCAGGATTTGCTCAGGTCTGGGAGTCACTGGCAAGCTGCTTTCTGTAATGTACGTTGCAGACTGGTACTGCTAATGTGTTAGAAGGTGAGAAAAAAGGTCTTGCAGTCTTCTTCCTCCCAGTGTGAACTATGCAACTACAATGGTGTAGCAGAGGATAGTGCTGTAGCACTGCTGGCTCTAAGAGCTTCTGAAAATGCAATCTAGTGAAAAGAAAAGCCATACTCTAGTAGATATATGAGCAAACAAAAATGCTGCTCTGGGTGAAGAGAATTTATACTAGCTGGTTCTGCGCTTACCACCCTTCCTCTCCTACTGCTTTTGACACGCTGTATATATTGTGGTTACAGAATTTATGTACTCTCCCTGACAGTCTTCTGTAGGAGATACTTTGTCTCTTACTTTCAGCTTTTTCTTGATACCTAGAGATTTATCTGCTTTTGTATCTCTGGAAGTGAGAAGCGGAAGTGAGATTGGAATCAAGGAAGAAAGTTTATGAAATTGTTTTGTAATACCTTCTGTTTGCTTATCTTTTTCCTGTGAGGTTTTTTCTTTGAGGGCCAGCTCAGCCCTCCTGTATTGCTGAGATGCTGTGATCACCTGATGGCTGCCTGAACATAGGCACAGTATCCACATTTTAGCATTTGTGCACTTGGGGCTGTTCTGAGCATGATGTTGTTTCCAGGGCAGCTGTCTGGCCAGAACCGGCAAACTGTTGGGACTTTGGACTTGGGAGGAGCCTCAACCCAAATCACATTCCTGCCACGGTTTGAGGTGAGGAGTGGTTAAAACCGTGTGGGTTGGGACTGCAAGGCCAGTGGAGAGACCTGAACACTGCTGCACTCTGTGATACCACTTTGTCAGCACTAGCACAAACAGAACATCTGTGGCTTATACAACATCTGTATTTCTGTTCTCATTGAGATCAGCAGTTGGCTGATAGGCACTTGCAAACAAAGGAGCCTGGATAATGTGGAAATGAAAAGAGAGAAAGCAAATGAGTAAACCGAGAAAGAAATAGCTTTTGTTTTCTAGGCCCAGGCTGGGAAAGCCTCATTAATGTAGATATTGCTGTGTATTCAACAAATGTAGAATATTTTTAGCGGTATTCTTGAATATTGCAAGAAATCTAGGGTCTTGTCTCTTTTTTTTTTTTTTTTTCCATTCCAGTCTGATATCAGATCCTCACTAAATTTTGCAGAGAGGGGGAGCATCATATAGGGCAAACCTCTTTAATAATAACATAGTTAGTCCTCTGTTTTCTTGTCAATTTCTTCTCATTTCTTTTGAGCCTTTCCCTCTCTGTCTGTCAATCCATCTCTGCTGGATTTCTCAGCCATTCTGTAGCTTCGAACTAGGACCCAAATCTGCAGTTTCCATGAGAAAATCACATGGTATTAGAAGGGCACTGTAGCATTCTGTACCTTCATACTGTGAAATTGTTTATGTCACTCTTTCTGGAGGAATCATTTGTTTAACATTTTTTGTTTATAGAACTTGAGATTCTCAAACGGGGTTTGGTGACCCCAAAACATGTGGTTTTCACATCAGGGTATTTTAATTTTGCAATGTTATGTTGAAACGTGACATGCAACCTTATCCTGTTCAGCAAAGCCTCAAGTACTCTGGGCCTGTCCTCTGTTTTGTGTTGATAACACCTGCTAAAGTGGGCACTGGACCAACAGGAAAGGGTGTTGCTTGTCAGGGTTTTGGAGAATAAATAGAACTGTGAAATAGGCTGAATGGCAGCTCAGGATTAAAATGTCTCCTTAGAGCCTTGCAGGAAAAGGCCTCGAGTGTTTGCTGCTGACCAGAATCAATGGTGTGAATTTGTAGGGCAGTGTGGAGTCAAGGTTCATGTTGCCTGCTTGTATGCTATGTCTGCTTCTCTCCTGTGTTGTCAAGTTTGTATGAAAAACCACGTACATAGCTCAGTATGTTTTTGGAAGTTTCCCCTATCTGACAGAATTAGTGGGGAGACCTCCCTTTGATTTGCAGAGGGGTTTTTTTCCCTTCCTGAAATCTGAGGCAGTCACATGTTTGCTCTTTCATTAGTTTTGAACAAAATACTGTAATAGTAAGAGATTCATTAATGAAACATAACTCACAAGCAAATAGAGAACATACAGTGATAACTGCATGGACATGATTTTAAGCTAACATTATGGTTTTCATTATATTATTGCCAAAGGTAAAAGCAATTGAAAACCAATCATAATAATTGCAAAATGTCTGTCTGATGTCTGCCTCATTTTTGTGAAAGTAAGTAATGAAAAAAGATAATCGTTTTCTCCAAACTATTTTTTTCCAGGATCTTTGCTCTTTAAAAGTTTTTGTGATATAAAGTTTAGGAGTACAACTCAAAATATGGCAGAGTCTGGGTGTGTGGGGCCAGGGATATGACTGCCATTTCAGTGATAACCTGAGGCCCAAAACAAATTTTTGTTTGTATTTGCTCGGGAGAAGCTCAAGCTGAATACTACCAAATTCCTTTCAGCTTCAAGCAGGCTTCTGTCTAGGACTCTACAATTACAGAAAAAATAGCCCAGATCTGGATCTCTTTACTTGAATGGTAACTACAGGCTATGCAGCTTCAGTTCTCACAGATTCTGCTGCTTGACCCAGAGTAACAGAGTGCTGTGAGTGCACCGGGCCAAGAAGGGATGAGAGACTGGGGCCATGAGGAGAGGAAGGACACAAACTGGGACTGAGATCTCAGAGACTGAAAACAAAGAAACTAAATGAGCGCGAGACTGGTTCAGATTTACAAGAGTGTGAGAGTTAGCCTGGCAAGAAGAATGGGCAGAGTACCAGTGGGGTGGAGGTGCACATGGAGAGAAAACTGGAGGTGGTGGGACAAAAGGTTAGCTTAGATGAAAGCACTTTAAGCAGGGGGTAAAGCAGCCCTAAGATTGTGAGTGGTCACAGTGTTTTCTTGAGTATTGGCAAGACATTTGACATGGTGAAAATGGAGCCTATACTTTGCATTTTAATTCTTCTGAGTTCCTCAGTTTAGAAGTCTCTTCTGACTAGCAAAAGTTCATAGCACTTCTAGTGTAGCTGATTTTGATGGGGACTCTGCATGTAGACTAGTGTGTAAGTACTCTGGAAAAATTCAGGTATCCTGAATTAGGATGTGTTTTCATCCTGATCTGTTGTGCTTCCCTGTTATACACTGGACACTGATGTAACAGAAAGTTGCATAAAAATAAACTCAGTGTTAAAAGCTACAGATATTAGAGCGGTGGGCACCATTGGAAAACCATTCTTTGTTTTCAAAGCAGATCAGATGAGTGTGCAGTAAACCCTATGGGTATATCTGTTGGTTATCCTGTATTGCATAACATAAACTAAAAGACTTTTTTCTTTTACTTAACTTTTAGGAAACTTTGAAGGAAAGCCCTGGGGATTTTCTTACCTCATTTGAAATGTTTAATAGCACCTACAAGCTCTATACCCACAGGTGAGGAGCAAAAAGACTGCTGTCTCCATTGGGGAAATCAGTCTTTCTGCAGCCCCTGAGCTAACCACAAATGGCCATATCATCCTGCTACCAGCAGTTGAGACTGTGACCTATTTTACTAGTTATCCGCTTGAAACATTAGTTGAAGTGGAATATGATGTTAGTTGACTGGCAGTGTTCCAGGATCATGGTTAATGTCACTGCAAGGGAATATTAGGCAGTCTGTCAAATGAAGAGGAAGCATTATGAGTCACTATATTTAAGGAAAAGAATTCTTATTACTGGGTTCAAGACAAATATTCTGAAACAAGCAGAAAGGTAGATATCATGCTAGTAGTTAGATCTAAACATCATCAGCAATTTGGAAAGAGGACTTTTTCTTTCTTAGTTCAAAGTTGCACATCAGCAACTGAACAAAAAGTAAAACCTAGGCTGATGTAAATCAAAGAACCTCACAGGCAGCCGCTGTAGCCCATTGAGCTAAACAGATTCTTGAACCAAGTGGAGTGGATACATGGCCTGGAATGTACCTACTGCATCAAGCTGACAAGTTTCTGAGATTTCTTCAGTGAAATCCAGAGAGTTTACCTGCCTGACTTACATGAGAACGTGACCATGTATAACAGAGAGTTGATCTCAGCCCATTACTAGTGGAGTGAACATTATCATCTCAGTCAGTTACAGAATACACTTACTTGACAGCAAAATTGGTCTAATAGTCCTCCTCTCCTACTCCATACATTTGCTGAATTAACTCATTGCTGTATCCATCAATACAGTCCAATTAGATCACTTAAACTAATTGGGATTGAAAATCATCTCCTAAAAATGGAGGAGGCTGGAGGTTAGTTTAGCTCTGATTATTCCATAAACATTTATATTAACATGACAGAAGGGGTAAGCAGCCAAACACAGAGGTGGGAATGAAAGGTCAACAAGATTTTAGTGCAGCTGTGTCGCTGGAATGCGTAATGACATTCTCATAAACATTGTTCACACCCTAGCTTGTAATGAGTGTAGCAGTTATCTGTGGAGTCAAACAGGTGAATTTTGCACAAAGCCACAGCTCCCATTTAGTGTGAGGTTCTGCAGGTCTGTCCTAAGAGCACATAGTCTTATGTGTGTTACATAAGAATGGCCATCCTATTCCCCATGCACTCAGCACACATTCTTCTCCCTCATTTTCAAGATGGTGTGTTTTTGCTTTTCGTGGTCATCTTGTATAAATGTCACATCAGCTCTAACTGCTTTCTGCACATTTAGATTTATCCATCTTACAGCTCTTTGTATTTCTTGGGTTTGTGTCACTCTTGGCACTTGGGATTGTTCTGGCAAAGGGAACTCTCTTAGAGATGGGAACCTTGTGGGAAGCAGAGGAAGGATATTTGGTTTGGGTTTTCTAGGACTTATGAAGAGGGTATGGGTAAAGCATACCAGATACGCAAGAACTAATATAGTGTCTATCTTTGTTGTTCACAGCTATCTGGGGTTTGGACTAAAAGCTGCCAGACTGGCAACACTTGGAGCTTTGAATATGGAAGGTATGTTAATATGATAAAACATCCAAGATTTTTGAAGAGAGGATTAGACTTAGTCTTGTGCCAGCAGCTCATTTCCTGTATGTTTTCACTTCTTTATCTTCTGCTCTTCTATATTTTTGATGGTATAGACGTGTTTGAATCACTTGTTAAGGAGTTGTCTTGTGAGACAGCTGCTTTTCCCTATTTTGAAGTTCAGCCAGCAGTGAGACTAAGTGCAAATTCCAGAAATACCCACATGGGAACATACAAACACCATATAGACATGGCCAGCCACCAACACACAGCTTTACAAGCATCCACAGAAGCACAAATAGCCAGAATAGATCTTTTTCCTAAGGATAGCTGCTTAGGACAAACACATTTTGTGGCTCTCTTTGGTATCTGCCTGGCCTGTGGTGTTCCCCCAGACCTGTTGTGTGCACAGACTAATCTAGCTTGAAGTCCACAAGCACATCACACACTCTCACTCACTGTCCTGAATGCATACTCACATTCCTGAGTCTTTCTGGTCTCTGACCCAGAGCTTGGGCCTTTTGTCCAATCTCTGGACAGGACCTGGGATCTTTCCACCTTCTTGATTCTTACTTGCGAGCTAGATGGACTTGTGTTAATTACTGGTATGGACTCAAATAAAAAGTAGTTGGGAATGGGGTAGAAGAAGATAGCACAGACTGCAGTGATTGGTGACAAGGCTTGGATGGAAAAGCACACTGACCAGCTACCTGCTTACTTGTGATTGTCTTTTAGTCCCCTCCGGTTTGCCACAATTGTGCTTCCTTGATCCCTTGATTTCCCCCTTCCCCTGCCTTTGAGCCTCTCTCTAAGCATCCCATAGTAAATTTTGCAGTCCCACAGCCCCCCCAGCCATTCTGTAAGAAGTTTGCTTTTTCTGTAAGACCTATGTGGGCCACAGTAATCATGTTTTCTTCTTACCACTTACAGTATTTCTCGTTGAACCCTTCAAAGGTACATTCAGTGGATCCTGGAGTGGCCACTGATTGCTGTCTTAGGTGTTTTTGTCTTCATTGCTCAGTTGTTTTGTTTGTCTTGGTTATCTGCTGTTCGTTAGGGTTTGTGTAGGTGTGTTTAATTTATTACCTCTCCTTTCTTGTATTTTGTTGTGAATGGCCATTATGCAGATACCCTTGTACCATTTGTTTATTTCAGCCTTCTCTGGTTCTGCATATTGGTCGATAGCTGTGTTAAATTCTATACTTTCTGACTCTTCTCTCTGCTTTCGTTCCAGCTATGGATGGACAAATGTTCCGCAGTTCTTGCTTGCCAAAGCAGCTGGAGGCAGAGTGGCACTTTGGGGGAGTGAAATACCGGTATGGTGGCAACAAGGAAGGTAAACTAAGGAGACTTGTTTCTTCTACAGTAGTCTTATCTCCAGAGTCTAAGTTTTTGTTTGTCAAATATTGCATCAGTTACCTTGGGATATGAAGGATACCTGTTCTATTGTAGAGGTGGGCTTTTGAGAAAGCCAAATTAAAATCTGAAGCTGTAGCAGTAGCTCACCTGTACTCTCTGTCCTCTGACTGTGATCTCGTATACAAATGCTACCTTTATAGAAAATGTTGAACATTACTGGTGCAAATAAGAGAGGTTTTTCTGAGGCTTTGAGCAAAGTGCAAAAACTCTGTCTGTGTTAGGGTACAAACATTTCGGCCTATCAGTTGATCTCTTGTGGAACTATTTCTTAAGAGTCCCTAACAGTAATAAGTCCCTAATGCTGCAAACAGAGGGTGAAGCTGCTGCCATCAGTGACTTGAACAAAGTGGGGAACATGAGAGCCAAGATGCAGGTTTGGCATGTGTGGAGTGGGTTGATAAAATTACACTGTGATAGGGGAGGGACAGCAAGGTTTTACCTAACAGGTGGTAGGAAATGTAAATGAGATTCTGCTGGCCATAGAACATATCAATGGCAGTTTTGCCTGATGTGGAAGTAGTTTGTGCTTTCACATATAGCCATGATCCACTCTAACCAGTTCCACTTGATGATGGTGTTTTAGTGTCCTTGCCTGTGTGCTGGATTATGGAAGGGATATCTAAGCTCTTCATACCTCTTCTGATGCTTTAATCGCTGCTTCTTCCCTTTTTCATCCTGTTGCCACTAATTCTTCCGTCTCCTGCATATGCTCTGTGGCTCACCCCATCTGTGGTTTTCCTGACAGGAGAAACAGGATTCAAGCCTTGCTATTCGGAAGTACTCAAGGTTGTCAAGGGGAAACTTCACCAACCAGATGAGATTCGTGGAAGTTCCTTCTATGCTTTCTCCTATTATTATGATCGAGCTGCTGACACCAACCTAATTGGTAAATTTGGGATAATCTACTACATTTGAACACATTAACCACCGGGTAGACAGAGGAACTCTGGAGGATTGAGCCATGGGGAGCAGAGAAAAGGAATGATATTGAAAAAGAAGAAATACACAAAATGCCTTCAGGGAATTATGTGTATCTGTCAGTGCAGTTGGATGTTCAGAGTTCAGCAGATGAAACACATGCTCTGAGCTCCAGTTACACTTACAGCTCTGTCTTCTGTTCCTAACAGATCTCACTCCTAGCACAGCACTGCTGAGTTGCACTCTAAGGTCAGCTTAGAGATACAACTCAAATGCTTTCAGGTCTATGATGATGTTTTCTCACCTCTTCTTTTTCAGATTATGACCAGGGAGGTGTTTTGAAAGTGAAAGATTATGAAAGAAAAGCCAAAGAAGGTAATTGTCATGAGAGTTGGGAAATTGGTGTGGACAAGAAATAACAAAAATATGAATGTATAGGCAGTACATAATACGAGTTTGATTAAAAAAAAAAAAGAGGAAGCTTATTTAATCTGTATTTCACTTAGACCTGTGTCATGTTACTTCTATTGGTCAACACCTCTAACTGATGCAGAAGAGAATACTGACAGAGTAGTGAGGGGAAAAAAGTGTTGGTGGCTTCGCACCTCTGTTCAGGAGAGCATAGTTCATAAATGTCACTACAAAAGAAAGTGAATTTGCTGTATCAAGAGCTCCTGTCAAACTGCAACTCTGAGGTTAAGAGAGTGCTAACTTCTAGAATTCTGTCACCTTAAATCCTTTTTAATCTCTAACAAAATGGAGGGAGAGAATAGAGGTTGTTTAAATCTGACAGCCTCTTCTGCATTCCTTTCCCTCCCCGTGACTTTTTTCCTTAAATGCTTGTTCTAGTTTTGTTCCTCCCATGATAAAGAGCTCCCACCTTGCCATGCTACTGAAGGCTAAAAGCAAGTTACCTCCATACTGTGATCACTCTCATGAGGATTAGTAGACCATATTTTTCACCAGAAGATGCTTAATTACATAGTTCAGGACTGACTTTTTTCTAAAATAGAACCTACATTCTAATGATTTTTCAGTTAATCTCCCTGGAAACTTAAATGATTTTGAATAGGGGTATTAGGCTCTAAAATTTGAATGTGGGTTGGTTGTTATTTTTTCCCTGGATAGTGAGAGAGCGTATTTCCAAAGATGTGGCAAAGATGTTGCCTAAAATCATCAAACCACTTATTTAGCTTTAGAGCACCAGGAGATCAATTCTGTGATCCTAAATTAATGCTCCTCTATCTCATTTCAATAGTAGGAGGATGCTGCTTCTCTTAAAAGGAAGTGAATTCTGCTGTTGCTGCCTGTAAAACAAGGCAGTAACAGTAGGTCTAGAAGATGATGCTCAGTGTCTATCCATTTCCCAGTCGCTGTCGCCCTAACTGTGGAATCTTGACTTAGCTGTAGCAAAGGAGTGGTTGGTTGGGCAATATGCTGTTCTATGTCCTTGGGTACCTGTGGTTGGCAAAAATAAAAGAAGCTGCCATCCTGGAAGGTGAGGTCCATTATTGGAGCCATCCATGGAGGCTCGAGGAGCAAAACAAGTGATGCTGTGTTCTTCAAAAAATAAGTAATGTACCAATGCCCTGCTAGTTATCAGTTGAGCAGAGGTTCAGACTTCAAAAGAGCTGTGTGGATTATATTGCTGTAATAATAGATGTACTTACAATGGAGTTAAGGGAAATGGGATGTACTGTGTGCTTTATTCTCCAACATTGAACAGCTGTGTAGCATGTACTGTGTCATATGTACCCACTAATAAAAGAGGGTGGCTTGTTTTAATAGGCTTTGGCTTGAGGTCAGTTCAAATGTACAGTGTGGATAAAAGCCCTTATTTTGCTGAGATCCCTTTTTTTATCTTTTCTTCTTTAGTCTGTGATAACATGGAGAGGTACAAGTCAGCCAGTCCTTTCCTCTGCATGGATCTCACTTACATCACTGCTTTGCTAAAGGAAGGTTTTGGATTTAGGGACAACACACTCTTACAGGTGAGAAAAACAGTTACATCCCTAAGCCAGCTTCCCAATTTCTGTATCAATCAACATGCGTGAGTTTGTTTTTCTGGCTAATTATCTACTGAGTCTTTCCAGGGTTGTAACATGTAGTTGCTGTCATTTGTGAAACATATGAATCATAGAGAACTGTCAGGAACTTCTTTTTCTTCCTCTATAGTTAACAAAGAAAGTGAACAACATAGAGACAAGCTGGACTCTGGGTGCTACCTTTTACCTGCTGCAGTCTCTGGGGATGACCTATTGACCTGTGATACTACTGTGAACTTCAGCATTTCTGAAAGGCTGAGAAAGCAAATTGAAATCCCCAGGTATGTGGTTCAGCTGGAACTGGTCACAGAGCAGAACATGGACCAAAGATACGACAGATCTTTACCCTGGATTGGCATTGTGCCTAATGAGAGTTGCCACAATATGATTTATAATTGTGATTACCATAAACGATCTAGAACCTGCCTTCTGAAAGTCAAAAGGCCTAAACTCCAGCAGAGAATACACGAGGGGCTCAAAACCAGCTTTCACCAGCATGTTTGTTAGAAGCAGAGAGTACCTGGATGTGGTGGCAGACTACAGACATGTGACTTCCCTTACCCCCTTCTACTTTAAACATACATAACTTAAGTTTGCTTTTGAGATGTTAAATACAGAAATTAAAAATAGCATCAACACTCATTCAGAGAAAAGTGAACAACTCTGGATGCTGCCAACCTCAGTATTCCAAGTACTTGGCTGCTAGCTTAGCTAATACATGGCAAGAAGACTCCAGTCTTTGAGCAAGGGCCTGCTATAAGCACACTTTGAGCATGGTTTTGGAAAAGGTGTTAGTTAAAACATAGTGGCTTACCAAGCATTTGTTTAAGCAGAACGTGTGCCCGACTGTTCGTGTTCCTTCTTTGCTGCCCTTTACAAGTCTGTGCAGCTATACCGTACATCTGACTACCAGACTTGGTAAATTGATTCATTTAGCATGTAGTCATAACACATACTTGTGCTGGCGCAACGAGGCAGCAGTGCCAGCTATTTAAACTCCACTACCAGAAGAAAGGCTTGTCACATTACACCCACAAGGAAATTGCAGCCAGATGAAATGGCTGATCTGACAGCTCGCTTTGCTGTGAGAGGCAGTTCTGTTTCTCTGCTCTCAGTAAGGCACTCCCACAGCCTTCTTTCCTCTGCTATTGGTGTTCCTCAGGTTCTTTTGTGAACTAATTCGTGACACCAAACTCGAGCTCAGCCGAGAGCCAAGTCTAGTGCCAGCACAAGGGAAGCAGGCATTGCACAGCCCTGGGACACCTGCTGGGCCTGTGAGCTGTCAGAACACCACAGCTCATGTGGTTGGTTTCCCATCTGAAACTCTGAGCGTGTCACTCCTGACACTGTCCTTAGGATTCTCCTCTGAACACAGAGCTGTGGTGAAACTAGTTCTTTATACAGTCGTTTAATAGATGAAAATAGAGTAAAATTAGCATCAGAAACAGGGACAAGAACCGAAGTAGCTTTGCTTTATTATCTGTTGTTTATCCCTTATACATTTCAAATTGTTTTAAACTTCATTTCTCTTTAATTTAGTATAGTGGAGTTGAACCCATGAAATGGTGTACGCAGTTCTGTGTTGCTCTGGAAGGTCCTTAGGAAGAGTGCATTAAGTGAAGGGGTTGCAGCTGTTTAGGAAAGCCCAAGACTATTGTCAGGATAGCATAAAGCTATTTGAGTAACAATTTAAAGTGAACCTTGCCATCTCTTTCACACCAAACACACAGATGCAATGACAGATCAGTATTTTAAATTGTCTTGTCAGGTAGGCTAAAAAGTGGGGCTGTAGAAGCCTGGTTTTCTTGTTTAATTGACTCTAAAGATCATCAAGATTGTTCCAATAGCTCAAGGCTTTACATTGCATTGCCCTAAGCAGAAACAGCTGAAGAGACAACTTTTTCCACCCTGTGAAATAACTGGCAGCTTGCTCATCAAAAATTACTATCTTCTCCTCACCATAGAAGGTGTAAGGCACACATGAGTTTACCCTACTACAAAAAGAGGTATTATTCATGTGACTAAGAGAACTTTTTATCCACTGATCTCTTGTGATGAACACTTTCCTGCTGGGCATTTGCTGTTACTTGTTTGCAATAAAACACCTTTCCCACTTCTGTCAAACCAAAGACTGCCCTCACGCCACCTTTTCTGCAAACTGGATTAAGGGGAGGAGGTAGTGCACTCATGTCTTCAATGGTCTTGCCAAGCAGTTTGGAGACAGAAATTTGCCTTACTGTGAAGATTAGAGCCCTTCTCCTCTAGTTAGCAGTGCAAGTTTGCTTGTGGCTGATTAAGCTACCCCTTCACATAACTCAGGTTTTACAGCATGAGGGTGCAAGGCACACTTTTGATTAAGTTCAGTCAGCAGCAAGAAGCCAAGTGCTGGGGATGGAGCCACTCATACTTATCCCATCACTGACACATTGCTGTAAATTCAGGCTGGAGTTTTTTTGAAATAGGAAATGCTCATTCTACATGTGTACTCCTTACCAGAATCTGAGATCCATGTTGTGAAATTCCTCAGTGTCACACCAAATGTCTGTTCCCTCGTCACTTAGGAGCTTCTGTCTGAACATGAAGAAAGTAGTTGTGGCCTCTTCTAAACCATAGACATTTCTTACTCCTCTTCCTTGTGTTTGGCAAAACTTAGCGTATGGTTTGGTCTGCACAACAAGATGATGGCACATGCATTCATTTTGTCTTCAGTGAATGCTTTTGTATTCTTAAAGAATACAAAGTAGGATGCAGTGGTTACTGGCCAGTTTGTGTTACCCTAAGAATTAGCTAATTTAATAATCTGAAAGTCATCTTTCAGTCTGAGCCAGTGCTGTGACAAACTCTTACTCGATCTCAGGGCTAAGAGCTGAAACAGTGAGGCTGTGTTTCAAACAGGAAGGAAAGGTGGCTTGTTACACGTAAGACAGAAGCAGCAGCACATCTGCCACCTGAACAGACACAAGGAGTACTTGAGGGTTTGGTTTTGTCTGAAGGGAGGATGGACTAGAAGAAGAGTACCATGCAGAGGAAGTTTCTTTTCTGTGTTCTTTGCCTCAGACTCTGGTACTACAAATGCTAGGGGGGAGCACCTGCTGCCCAGTACCAAAGTTGCATTAAATCTGAATGCTCAGGGCCTTTCGTCAGTGGCAGAATTCATTAACTGAAGCAAAACTGCTGCTTTCTATCAGGGGCCTGATCCTTCAGTCATGAGAGAAACAAAAACTCTGATCAAAGGTTTATTTTTGCAAGAAATTGCAGAATTGAGCCCCTACTGTTTACATCTGAACTACCCAGGTGAGTGGGGGGATCTAGAGAAGCCAGCCAAGTCCTCACACTTACCCTAGTGCAATGAGATTATTTATTAGCTAAACTAATCAGCCTTTTAAGAAGAGCTCTACTTGCAGCCCTGATTTTTATCTCCTCCTTTGTAATGTCTTTTAGTCAGCCACTAACAGGAACTGCCTAATATGAGTGACTGCAGAAGCACAAGTAATGGCTTTCAGTTCAGAACTTACGTTTCATTTTTTCTGATGTGAATTCCTGATACTGGTCAACCATCTGTGTAAATCTTGCCCAGGGGCAGTCCTTACTTGATTTTGTGAGTGGCAAATGTCTAATGCAAGAAACTTGTGTTTAGAACCTAAGGCAGTATCCTGAATTGTCTATTTTAGTAATTAAAGCATTTTTAATAATACTCAAGATGTTGTGGTGCAGTTTTCTTTCCTAGATATTACTGTCTTGCATCTTTTTCATGGAGCCCTAAAACTAGCCAATTCCACAAGAACCACCATTATTAAATAAAGCAACAAGAGAAAAGCAGAGAAAAGGGTGAAAGAACAAGAGACAGAGCTTTAAAATATATCTGCCACCATGCATTGTCTCCCTCTGCTGAAAACCACCCCCCCTTTCTGAGCTGAGGGGGTGCCAAGAACCTAGGAGTGAAATCACATCAGAGAAAACTGAAAATAACTAAGCAGCAAAAGTTGTAGCTGGGAAAGTGCAGCACTGCTTGCAAAGACAGACAACTCTTTCCACCTCAGTCATCAATTCAAAAGGCCCAAATTAAAAGCCCATTGTACATTTAGTTCTGTGGCTGAAGAAATCATGGTACTATGGGAAGAAACCCTAAATCCTCTTTAAGAGGGCAGATGAGACAGAGTTTTTGCATAAACCAGTGGATGATGTAATACACAGCTCAATGCCTCAGTTTTATTGTTAAATTAAAATCACACAATTCAAAGCTTCAAGTCAGTCACAGTCCTTTTAAGAGCAATGTATTCATGGGCAAGCTGCTGTTCCAGACTGACAACAGCTCACTTACTCGCAAAAGCCATAATCTGCTCCTAAAAGAGAAGAAAAACAGAAGTAATTCATAAACATAATGTGTTCTAGAAAGCAGCTCTAGGTGCCTTTCCTTTTATATAAATGGACAACAGTTCTTGGCCAGTCCTTTTAGCCAAGTACAGAGTGCCTATCCCTGTTTGCTAGAAAATTCCTTCCCAAATAGTGTTAAGCTGGCATTAACAACAGATTCTGTGGTCAGAGGTCTTCATTTGTTTTTTTGCTTTAAACAAAGAGAAAAGAAATTCTGAGCACTTAAACAATAACAGTCTTCCTTAATAAAGACATGGTGCCAGCAGCAGCTGCTCTGCCTTAGGAATGTACTGCTTTTCAACTCGGGTAGTGTCTCAACTGTGACTGTAACACAAAGGAAACAGGGCACCTGATTTTAATAGAAAGATGACTTGACTTTAGGAATAAAAATTCAAATTCAGAAATGAGGAATCTAATGTGCTGGTGCTTGGAAGCTTTGAGAGCAGAGGGCTTAAGGAATCTCACAAAAATCCAGCAACAAGGTAAAGATGGTGAGGAACTTAGGCAGATACACTGCAAATAGAGGATCTGTGTTTAAGACAGAACCTCCTCACCACTGCCTTCCTCAAGTAATTTCCATTATAGAGACTTGCACTTCTGCCACGAGGGCACAATTTCACAAGGCAAAACAGCACAGGAACAGATAAGTCTGAGCTGCACGCTGCTCTGTGATGTCTTAGTGAAGATGTGTCTTCATAGGGCTGTTTTTTCTGTGCATTGCTGGAATGCAGTTCAAGGTCTGACATTTCAATTCCATAGCAAAAGAAAGACAAATACTTTTGATTACCTCCAACCCCTAATTACTGATACAGGGTACAGACGCTTAGATCCCCTTTACTCCCTTGTGCTGCAGGAAAACAGTCACTTCCAAGCCATCAGTTATTTTAGGAACTCCTCAGCTCACTCAGGACACAAAACCCCCAGTTGGAACAAGTAGCAATTTCTAACTAAAAATGTTTCATTTAAAACAAACAAACAACAATCTTTACAGCTTGTGCGTATTTCACAAATAGTTTTGGACAATTCCTACAGCCCTCACTATGGTGAAATCCTTACTTTGACAGGAGGCAGGGAATTTGTTACTTGCAATCCCCATGTCCTCAGCAACACCAGGGGAGCCAGCCTTGTAGAGTACAGCCTCTTTAGCACATCAGTAGCAGCTATCAAGGAGACATTGTGCCTCTGACGTTCTGTTTCAAACTTCAGGAGATGTTTTAAGGAGCCTGGAAGAGATAATTTAATGCTTCTATTAAACTTCATATGCCACAAACAATTGTGCGTATTATCTATATAGCAGCTCTCCCCTGGCAAGAGAACAGAGAAATGGCCCATCAGTAAAGACTTCCTTCCACCAGCTAATGCTCTTCATCTCACCACCTTTTTAATTAACATCCTGCAGAACTTTATTTTTTTTAAGCAGCTTTGAAATTTGTGGGATGGAAACTGCATCCAAGAATCTTAAACTGCACCACAGCCAATCGGCAGCAGAACAGTTTTGCTGCAACAAACTTGCTTTACCTTTCAAACAGAAGACAGCAGCGTCCTTAACCTGCAATAGAGGTAAGGCTTGCCCTGCTGTCAGCAGTGAAGGCCTGTAAGACTAACCCTCTTACTGCCACTCCATTGTCTTGGATCCTTACCCAGATCACTCCCATTGAAGGCTGCTGCGCTGAGGTGATGAGCTAAACATGCAATATCACCAAAGCCGAGGTTTACACCTTGTCCTGCAAGCGGGTGGACTCTGTGTGCTGCATCTCTGGAGCAAGAGAAGACAGAAATTTATTTCCCTTCCTGAAGAAAGGCACAATGGCTGAGAAACCCCAGAAGGGATCAGTGTAGCACTCCTCACCTCTGCAATGAACACCACCTTACAGTGTGCTTTTTCCAGTACCTCCTTGCATGCTATGCTGAACTACCTGACTGCCTCTCCAGTTGTAAGAAACAAGACAAAGGGGAGATAACAAAAAGCAGTTCTGAAAGGAAAAATTACAAAGAGGTGACTAGCCAAAGTCTTCTCTCAGATCGTGTGTGGAACAGGCCTTAATGTGTTTTGTAGGTGACCTCAGCACAACAGGAGGTCTATCAATGGCACGCTGCACAGACACAAAGTGGACAGATGTCACGAACATAAAGGAGAAGTGGGATATCATTGAATAGAAACAAAATCAGGTTCTTTTATGAGCAGACTTATCTGTAAAGGACAAAGCCAGACATTGATATGGGAGTCATAGAGAAATTAAATGAAGCTGGGTATGAAATGCAAGACAAGTACTTTACCAAGCTATAAACATAAAGCACAAGAGTGCTCCCAATCACAGAGTGGCTCACAAGTTGGAAAGATGAAAAGCATCTGAAGTGTTGTACAGCATCCAAGCATTATTAAAAGTTAGCACCCTATTGCAGCTGTGGCAGAGAAACAAGTACATGTGACCTTAGAATGGAAAAAATTAGATATTTTCCTATTTCAATAGGCCACCACACAAGAGTCTGTGACATCCCACTTGGAATAACTTGTAAGTTTTGTCATTTGTGTTCAAGAAAGGTGAGTTTAAAACCTAAACTGGTACACAGAATGGGTGCTACAGTGTTTGGGGAAGTACAGGTGCAGCATGAGATACTGGATTGTTTCATCAGACTATACAGACCAGAAAAGGGAAATAATTATCTTGCAATTTACACACATAATGGGCAGAGAGCTACTCATGCAAAAGGACACAAGGGCACACAGTACAAACTGAGCCTGGATAAAGTCAAACTGAAATGATACATATATATTTCTAATGATCTGACTTGTTGACTAGGAGTTGCTATCCTTGCATCATTTCTAACCACATGCCACCCACTCACCAAGGGCTACCAGTGGACATCTTACCCAATAAGAGCCACACGGTGCTGGACATACTCTATCGCATGACCCATTCCAAGAGGGAACATGGCTCGGCTCTCTGGATCTACTTTAGCAACACTCGGGGGCAGCTGACGGACTGCAGTCCCTGAGGGCTTCAGGAAGGAAATAGCAGATCGAAACATGGCCCCAGCAGTGTCAATGAAGTCAGAGTGGTTTATGTTGCTCCACTGAAAAAGACAAACAACTCTTTAGATGTTGAACCCAAACTGGACCTACAAAAGAATCCAGTTGAAAAAAGAAATCTGAATCAGTTCCAAATACTGGAACCACTTGGACAAAACTATACACTAGAAAAACTATCTTCATCATTTCAGGACATACAAATTTTCAACTAGAATGAGCCTACCCTTCCTACCTTTTAGAAGTTTAGGTCAGCTTCTGTGACTTTCAGAACTAACCTAATTCAGTCCCAAGGGATCATCCTTTCTTTGCTAAGTGCCTTTTTAATATCATCCTCACCAGAGGAACTTTAGAATCAACCTCTCCCACTACTATCACTTTAAGCTGCAAGGTTCCATTCTGTTTCTTAAAGCCTCATACCTGCCATGAGGCTGATACTCACAAAGGCAGAGTTGATGCTATCCACAAAACTTTCCTCATCCATAGCAAGAAGTTCCGATGCATGTTCATGAGATGTGGACCAGACCAGAGAGCTGGCAGTGTCAGACAGCTAATTTAAGAGAATGTCAAGGGTAAATATCAAGAGAAAAAGAAGCAAAAATAAATATTCAGTGCAAAGATTTCCCCACTGCCCTGCCCTGCACCAGCCCTTCTGCAAATCAGTCTTCCGGCCCAACTTGCAATAAGTGGGAAATACCAAGGATAAAGTGAGAGGGCAGGAGGGGAAAACACGCAATAAATGAAGAGTGAAGGGCCGACGCACAAATTCTTAAGAGACAGAACTAACAAAAAAAGGCACAGACAGAAATAAATTCACTAGAAAATAACAGATTACAATTTTTTTCAAAACATTACAAAAAATACAGACCACAAGTCACCTTACCGGAAGAAGGGCAATTGGCCCAGTGGGAAGGAACCTCTGCCATGCTACATTATTGTCTGTGGCCTACAGTGGAAAGAAGTAAATGGATAGTTATGAATTAGTGACCCAGAACACCCTGATCAAGCTGTTCTGCTGCTTATGGAAGAGCCAGCAGAATTTTACCTCAGATAAATGGAGAGTTGCCACCACAGCTGACTGGTCATATTGATGCTCAATGTTCTTAATTTCAGCTTCCTTCCGGACTACAGAGTTATGACCATCTGCACCAATCTGCAAAACAAAGAGATAAAAAGCAATGTCTTTACCTCCTATAAAGCAAATATTTCACTCTACAAACCTCAGCCTGCATGTACCCATTTTCTGTTCATTCACAAAAAAACCCCAAACCTCCCCAAAACACAGAAAAGGTGACCCCTTCTGCTCTTGTCCAGTTCAGCAGTCTCCTTGCATCAGGTACAGAAAAGGCTGGGCATTGTGTCCCACAGCATCTCTGTCAGAGTTAGCCACTCACCTCACTCAAGCACTCCACGTGGGTGGAGCAGCACACATGGAATCAGAACCAAATCCAGTGGAAAGGACTTGGATTAGAGATGCCGCCTGATCAACAGAAATAAAGAGCTTAGTTACCAGCAGCTTGGTGTGAAGTCTGCGTCCATCAGCTAACTCAATTTGGACCCAAGGGCTTGTGTCACAGCTGTGGGAGGGAAGGGGCCAGGAATACCCGACTGCTCTGCTCCTGTAGAAAACCTCCACCCGGTCTGATGGAAACACAAAGTACCATGGTCACTGCATGATACAGACAGGCAAAAAGGAAACATTGCTACAACAGCAAAGGCCACACGTTTTAACAACACTGCAGGAGCTGACCCTATAATTATGAAGGCACCCTGAAAGAACAGATCTGAACAACCCCTTGTCACTGCAAGGCCTGCTTTGAACAAGAAGCTACAGATGTTTTAATTAAGTCTATTTTTGGAGAGACTACACATTCTGGAGAACTACATATGCAACTGCTTTCTTGCTGTGTAGCCTATGGAAGACAGATTCTACCCTTCCCTTCTAATTCACAAAGCTGCCCATGTCTCAAGAGTTACTTGTTAAGATTAATTTCTCCCTCTCAAAACTTGGTGCACAAAACAGAAGGCAAATAACTGAAAGCTCTATGCAGGAAATAAAATATTAAAGAAGTTGTCCACTACCTGCTACTGCATCTAACTGTTTTGTGAGAGCAGACATAATGACATCATTCTCCACTATGTAACCCATGTCGTCTAAGTCATCTTTCTCAAAAATTATCAAGGCTTCAGAACAAGCATCCCACACCTACAAAGAAAAAGTACATTCTTGAAGTTACATGATAAAGAAGTGCTGTCCCTTTCAGGGACTTAACAGCAAAAGGACCCAGTAACCTAGAAATACAGAGGAAACATCTTGGATTACCGTCCCCTCCTTCATTCTCAGCTATGAAAGTACATCACATAATTTCTTCCGTTAAATGATTTAGCTTCAGCTCAAAAAGTAATTGCAAGTCAAGTTTTTCATCCCTACTTACACAATTAACATATAAAGCTACCATCCCAGCTTGCTGTGGGTCAACCTCAACAGGCAGCTCAGCCCCAAACAGCCACTTGCTCACTCCCCCGCAGTGGGATGGGGGAGAGAAATGGAAGGGTAATAGTGCAAAAACAAAACCCATGAGTTCCGGTGGAGGCAGTTTTTTTGAGGAAAAGCAAAAGTTGCATGTGCAAGCAAAGCAAAATGAGGCATTCATTCACCCCTTCCCATGGGCAGGCAGGTGTTCAGCTATCCCCAGGACAGCAGGGCCCCATCATGTGTAACAGTTACTTGGGAAGACAAGTGCCATCACTCCGAACTTTTCTTCCTTCCTTCTTCCTTTTCCTCAGCTTTTATTGCTGGAGCACAACACCATATGGTATGGAATATCCCTGTGTTCAGCTGGGGTCAGTTGTCCCACCTGTGTCCCCTTCCCAGCTTCTTCTGTATCCCCAGCCTGCTCACTGGCAGGGCAGTGTGAGAAACAGATGCTGTGTAAGCTCAGGGTAAGCTTTTAGCTCAGCAAAAGCTAAAACATCGCTGTGTTATCAACAGTTCTCATCACAAATCCAAAATACAGCCCCATACACGCTACTATAAAGAAAACTATATCCCAACCAAAACAAATACACACCTTTACTTTTATTTTCCAGCTAGAATTCATGTCTCAGTATCTACAGCTTCCATTAGGAATCTACCTTTCAGCCTGTAACACCAAGACCCTGAGGACAGGTATTTCTGAGTAGACTGCTACCCATAAAAAAGGAACAGGAATGAACATAAGCATGGCCTGCCCATTGGCAAAGGAAGAAAAACCTTTGTATCATAGATGTAAGTACTTTAAGAATTCGGAGTGAACAGACACATGGTATATCTGCAGCCCTAAGTGAGGCACCTGCATCCGCCGGAATGGTTTGAGTCTCAGGCTGCAGACATGATCCCAGGCACCAAAACCTGAAGGAGAAAAAGGACACCAATGGAGGCACAGGCTCACTGTGACACTGAGACCAAAACAAAACTGAAGGTCACTCCACACTCTCCTCTACCCTCACTGACTATCAATGCTGGGCTTGGCTTGCACCAGCTCCAGCATCACGCTATTTTACTGTTAACACAAGAAACAAGAGCTTTCCATGAAAATCTGACCTAGCAGATAACTCTCACTATCTCATCACTGAGTAATAAAACAGACACAGAAAAGCAACATCATCGCTGTTTAGAACATTTCTTTCTCCAAAAGGAACCAAGGCTCAAATCTCTCTTTAAAATGACAATTAATCCTCATTAACTGAGGACTGAGTTACCAGATTACAGAGCACTAAGAACATATTTTTGTGAATAGAACATTACAGGTGCCGTGGAGAGCACCTTACAACCTTTCACTATCCTAATGTCACAAATATTTATATAATAATAAATCAAACCAAGATACCAGAACACAGATCCCTGTTATCAAGAGAAATCTGATTCAATCACCACAACACAGCATATAGAATACTAAGAGACAATGCCAAGTAATTCTATTAAGATGAAGGCAGCAAGTGCTTGAAGGGCTTTTGTTTAAACAAAATAAAACCAGCTCAAAACTAGATGTTATAAATGCAAACAACAAAATCATACTTACTGCTTAGGAGGGTTGCTGATCCTGGGGAGATAGAACTAACCCTGTTACTGTAACTGTTTGGCATGTGATCATATTCTTTCCTAGGACCAGCCTCCAGCAAAGCAATCTTCTTATCATGGAAGTGGATATCATGCCCTAAAATAAGCAAACATATGCTCTGTTATAACACTCCTGCCAAAAATCTTGTTTCTTATTTTTGCCTCAGTAACACCTATGCATCTTTGTAATACAACCGAGTAGATGCAAAACTTAATAAAAAAACACATTTACAAAACAGGTTTTGACTTGGCTGATAAACTTGTATTTTAAAGCTTTATGACTATAATCCTGTTACTGAGATGGACAGCCCTTCTGCAGTTAAAGCAAGGAATACACATATTTCCTTTTATATGAAGTTTACATTTTTGTACAAATTTGTGCCATTTTGTTAAGAAAATTCATTACTGGCATATTAACAAGTGAAACCAGCAATGTTTACTGCATGCACAAAACACATTTTCCAGGGCTTAAACAAAAATTCACCTTTTAGAACAAGAGATTGAAATAAAACTTCTTTGATACCCAGCAATTACAATAATGTTTTCTCTGTCCTTATATGCTGACAAAGGAATAGCACAGGCAGTTTAGAACTTTAACGTTCAGTTTAACTTTCAGTTAAAGAGAACTGAAAAAAAAATGAAGAGATGACTCAAGTAAAGAGTAAAGCACACTGGAGCTGAGCTGGCCATGTTGGCTGCATCCCACTGCTATGGATGCAGAAGGTACTGAGGTCAGAAATGGCTTCCTTGTAACATCCAGATTTTGCTACTACAGCAACCCTAAAGACAGCAGTATCCTGGGCATGTTTTCTGGATTATGCATAACAATAACCTCCTCTTTTGTAAGGTCCCAAACTTCTGTGTCAGCCTTAGATATCAGTGCTGGAGGGGATCCTTATGCTGTCTCAATTACACCGTGGTCTTATTGAACAAAAAAAGCAGAACAATCAGTTTGCAAGGTAAACCCTTACACTTGCAAAACAGTTACTGCTCAGCATCTTTGGCTCTTCCTTGCACTATTTTCTTCAGGCTTCTGTCATTATTGCACCCTTCTGAATCCATGTTGCAAATAAAGAAGCAGCCAGTACTCTCAGGATCTCTCGTGATACAAACCAAGCACAATGAAACTTGGGATCAGAAAATGATGGTTGGGGAGATGGAGCATCTCTTCTACTGGGAAAGGCAGAGAGAATTGGGTTTGTTCAGCCTAGAAAAGAGACAGCTTAGGAGTGACCCAACTGGGGCCTGCCAGTACCTGAATGGAACCTACAGAAAAGATGGAGAAGGACTTTTTACAAGGGCATGCAGTGACAGGACAAGGGGGAAGGGCTTCAGGCTGAGAGTAAGTCTAGATTAGGTATCAGGAGGAAGTTCTTTGATGTGAGAGTGGTGAGGCACTGCAACAGGTCACCCAGAGAAGTTGTGGCTGCCCCATCCTTGGAAGTGTTCAAGGCCAGGTCCGATGGGGCTCTGAGCAATGGGGTCCGGTGGGAGCTGTCCCTGCTCACGGCAGCGGGGTTGGAACTGGGTGATCTTCAAGGGTCCTTCCGATCCAAGCTACTATTTGGTAAGAAAACATTTTCAACTATGGCTGAAATTATCCATCAGCTATTTCGGGCTAATCATGTTTGACAGAAACACTAGGAGCAGTTTACAGAATCCAAAGCAATGGCTCCATTAGCAGAAAAGGACACACAGAGACGGGGCAAGGCTCGTCACAGATCAGCTTTAAGTCAGCTTTAGAGCGCTGCCTCACAAGGATGCGGGCACAAGGAGATCCCACAGCAGGATCCCGAACATAAACATCCTAAATGGCAAGCACACGGTTATCTCCCAGTGGGGCGAGGTCACAGCCTTACCCAGCGCGGCGGCCATGGCGCTCCCGACCATCCCCCCGCCCGACACCACCACATCGTAGAACGTCGGGGCGGGTGCGGCGGGGGCGGCGGAGCGGAGCGGGGCGCGGGGCCTGGGCCGCAGGCCCGCCCCGAGCGGGGCCCGCAGCAGCGCCCACCCGCGCACGGCCGCCATCCCCGCGGAACTGACGGCGCCCGGAAGCCGCCCCGGGAAACCATGACAACTCCTGCACGCGAGCCGCCGGTCTCGCGTCTGATTGGCTGTTTGGGGCCAGCGGGGCGGGCGTAAGCGCCGCTGCCCGCGCTGATTGGCGGGTGCGGGAGGGGCGCTGGGCGGGGCTGAGGCGGCGGCGGCGGGTGAGGGCAGGGCGGGTGAGGGCAGGGCAGGGCAGGGCAGGGGTGGGGGCGCACGCCCGAAACCAGCACTGCCCGGGTAATTTCCTCTCTTCCAGGTGACACGGCACCTCCCTCAGGCTGTAACACGCCGACTCCTCCGATTCCCAACGCCGGAGCAGCCTCTCGGGATGGGAGGCCGACGGTCTCCGTTAGAAGCGGGCGTGCCGTGCCAGGCAGAGTTATGGGGTGGCCTCGGGGTGTTCGAAGACGATGAGGAGCTGGAGGGTTTCAGGCGGGAGGCAGAAGTTCTGCGTGAGAAGCTGAGGGAGGCTCTCAGGTAGGACGGTGCCTGGTAAGGATGTCAGGATGGCGTGCAGGATTCCTGCTGCTTCTGGCCAGTGACAAGGCAACGCATGATGTCCCCGGATGCACGTGTGTAGTGCCAAAACACGGTCCACAAGTGTATTCACAGACGGGAGGATGGGGTCAGTAGGTGCCCACGTAAGCAGCATTCACATAAAACAGCACAAATCCCCTTCCTGCTCATCAGTTAATCACGCTTAAGATCTGCCAGCAGAACTCACACGTTTCTGTCCAGCATCCACTCTCCAGACCAGTGGTCTTTCCAACATCGAGCTCCCAGACGTCTTCCTCTGTGGTTAGTCTAGTTTGACATTCACTAGCACCTCACACATGCATGCTCTTACAAAGGAAATAGTTTACGAAAAAGGAGGTAACTTCAGCAATCACCAGGCAAGTATATTAACCAGAAGCCTGTTTACACATGATTTGCACCTTCTGTTCTCCCCCTTTTTTTTTTCTCTTTTCCTGTTCTTGGTCCACTCTGATTCACCTTGATCCTTCATTTGCCTGCATTTATTCCTTCCCTGAAATCTCGTAGGCTTTACTGACTTTCACACTTATGCTCAAACATCCTATGAGAAGTTTGCTATTTTAATGAGACCCAGGATAGTCTTGGGTGGTTTTTGCTTTTTATCAATTATATGGTCATCTTCTCAGCTACTGAGTTTCCAGCTGAACCTCCTAAGAGCTGCACTAAAGCAATTTCTTGTAATGACCTTCCCCTCAGTGTCTCAGGAATGCTGGTTTGGTACTCTTTGTTAGGATTTGTGCATCCATGTGCCTAAGCTGGAACTTCCTGGTGAACTCTTGTGGCCTTTCTGGCAATAGAGTGCTAGCAGCATAACAAATTGCATGACAAAGCTAAGCAGCCATAACTGCCATTTTATACATGGAAAACATAAAACAGGCAAAGCTCTGCTCATGAACTTTGGTAGCAAAGCAAAATACAGAGCCTGAGAATGACAAACCCTAGGCCTGTCATTTAACAAGCAGCTCAGTCTACGGTGTCTTTCTCTTAATTGGCAGTGTTTCCCTTCTTTTAATTCTATTTTTTAATAATTTCACTTATTTCCCCTTCATAATGTCTTTGTCTTAGTCAGACATCTGGTAACAAAAGGCAGTCCAGTTCTTTGACCGACCTCACCTCGGACAGTACCTGGGATCAGCAAAAGCCTCACTTATTTCCTAAATCCCGCTTGAGGCCAAAAAGCGCTTCATCTCCCTGGATTCCTTCCATCACCATCCCTCAGCCTTTCAAAATGACACTGCGGGAAGCTCGCAAAAAGTCTGAGTTGATGAAGTCATACATGTTTCTTGAACTAGACAAATACAGAGACAAAAAGCAAAGCCAGGATGAAGCCGAATGTCAGAAACAATTCCGGGCACAGCCTGTACCTGCCCATGTGTTTCTGCCCCTTTATGAGGAAATAATGGAGCAGAATGAGATTCGCAGGCAAACAGCAACACAGAAAAGAAAGGAGCTGCTACTTTCAACACAGCGGCCCTTCAGTTTCCTGGAGAAGGAGGAGAAAAAGAAAGAAGCTATCAGACAAAAATTCCTGTCAGCAGCAACCCCAAATGAGAGCTCCAAACAGAAGCGAGCCAGTAAAAAAGTTCCTAAATCTACTTATGGTGTACTTCTTGGAGACAAACTCAAAGGTAACATGCCAGGGCTCTTTCTGTAAAAGCACCTCCCTGCCTGTCCCTCACTCTCTCCATGCTGGGAGGTAAGATCACAGCCCATAGGGTGTTACTTGGAGCATCCCCTGTTGTTGTCCGGTCTCCTGTGTGTCACTAGTGATTACATTTTGTCTAGACACCCTTGCAGCAGAGTCTCTCAAGTTTGGTAGTCTTGTATCCATGTCAGCACCAGCAGCTCTGTTCCACTCCCAGCAAACATTGAGCTCGTCAGACAGGTTTCCATACCCATTTTGCTGCAAGTCAGGACAGTTTGAGAATCCTTCCCTGCACTGGATTCCATACCTTTGGTCACACTAAAGGGACTGAGATGATTTGTGGCACAAACATGAAGCTAGACATAGTGCCCCAAGTGTCCATGTGGTATCTTGGATCTGACAATTACTCGGACCCAAGTGATCCATGGTGCACAAAATCCTTAGGAGAGGAGAAAAATATTTCCTGAGCCCAAATCAAGCAATTAGTTCAGATCTGAGTGATAGTACAGTAGTCCAGGCTCTTCTGCCATTTCCTGATGGTTTCAGTTACCTTCCCACTTGCTTAAGTGCTAAAACAGGGAAAGTAGATGCCAGGACCATTCTAGTTAGAAGGACAGCCAAGGAAATTTTCCTGATGCTTGCATGCTTTCACATTGCTTAAGCTGCCAGAGTTGTAAGTTTGAAGTAAGCAATACAGACTTCAATGTGGGAACTAAACCAGTCCTTAGTAATTCTTATGCTTTTTTCATCCCTGTCCATTTTTTTTTGTTTTTTTACTGTTTCCCACTGATTCCTTCTTGAGTATACACCAGTTCAGTTTTCATCAGAAAACATTGTGTTGGGGTCTACTAAATTAAATACATTAGAAAGGTAAAAGAGAGGAAAGGACAAGTTTTTGTTCTATCTGGTATGTGAGAAGAGAGGAGAAATATTTCATACCTCAGTCAATGAAAACCTATAAATAGGTTCAAAAATGTCTTATTTTGCAAAGAGAGCAGTATTGAATTTTTTGTTCTAAAAGCAAAAAACCAGCCCCATACAACTGTTTATCTACATTTTCACAAATATTTAGTGCTGCACAAGAAATTACTTGAGTTTGACACTATACTCTGAAACATTCTTTCTATGGCAAGTTTGTCACAGAAGTCACAAGATCTGATCTATCTGTCAGATATTCCTTACTTAAAATCTTTTCCAATATAGACAATTACTGCTGGATATTACATAGATAAGCCATTATTCATTACAAGTATACTTGAACAGCCCATTTGGACCATGTGGTTGACATAATGACATAAAGTCCCATACGAAAAGTAGAACCTTCATTAACACTTCTGCAAGACAAAGGGGCACAAGTTACCTGGTACCCCTAAGAATAGGAGAAGACCTGTTCAATAGCTTGGTTCAATAATTGAAAGGCACATCTAGAAATTAATGTCTAAGAAAGGGACTGTACCATGTTTTTTCTGATATCTTTGAGTTATTTTTCCCAGGGAGGCAAAGGAGAGAGGGGCTGAAAAGTGTGGAAGGAGAGCACAGGATACCTGGTCTCTCCTTCGTGTCAGCTGCCATCATAAAGGAAAGTTTAGACTTGTGCAGTGGCAATTTCACAGCCTTTTGTGTTGTTCATACTCTTCTCATTGCTTTCCTTTTGATTTATTAGAAGCTGAACTCTACAGAGAAATCCGCATTCAAATGAGAGCCAAGGATTTGCTCGAGAGCTCTGTAGCTCCTATAGACACAAACAACTGTCGGAGGGAGCCTCAGTCCCGAACTGCCACCAGAACCAAGCAGGAAAGACTTGGCTTCTTGCAGGACAAAACTTTCAGCTTCAAGCCAAGGACTAATCCAACAATACCAGATTTTGAAGAACTTTACTGGGCATTTCAGAAACAAACAGTAAGGAGTCAAGAAATCAAAGAGCCAACTCGTAGTAAGCCATTCAAGCTAAGAACCTCCAATCTCCGTGCCAGGCAGAGGCAGGCTAATGAAAAGACAAAGGTGAGATACCTGGATATTTCTGTGCTACTGCTTTCTCTGTTCAAGATACCAACTTCTTAAATTTATAGCATTTAATGGTTAAAGTCCCATGACCTCTGCCCTGATACTGAGAGTACTGCAGAATCCGAGAACAAACCACAAAACAACATTCTGCACAAAGCGATAAACTATGACAGCTAAGGCTCAACCACCCTTTCATAGCCCTAATCATGTCTCCTTTCCCTCATCCCGTTCACATGTAAATCCCTGCTGGTGGAAGAGAGAAGAATGAGTGCACTGCCCACAAACCCCAACTGTTCTCTTTGGCAGGCAAACAGAGAAGATTCTGTACTGCGAACAAACACACTGAATGAAGTTTCATCTTTTTCAGGATTCTCAGAAGCTTTCCAAGGTTTCAATGCAAAAAAGTCATTCTCTGACTGGACTTTCTTCTCTCTCTTCCAACACCCTTCCAGTGCATATTACAGATGCAACTAGAAGAAGAGAATCTGCTATTAAGTAAGTAGAAAAAGTTGTCTACAAGACCATACACCAACTAAAATGAAAGAAAAAACATCAGTATTTTCCCTCCTCACATCAACTATATCAACAATATGTTTCCTAAATGTTTCTCTGTCTGTCTTCTTTCTTTCCTGAGTCTTGCTCTGCCTCCCCGTTGATTTGGGAGCTGTGGACTTGTTTGGCCGAAATTTTGCTTTTCTCCTTAGAGGACCACAAAAGTGAAATTCCCAGCTAGCATGGGGTCTGGCAGTCTGCAGTGAGCTCATTAGCAACTTTTTTTTCTATATAGACACTCCCAAGTTAACAAAAAGGAAGTGGACAAAGAAGGAATTTATTGGCTGGAGAAACAGAAAATGAAATGTCAAGCTATGCAAAAGTCAGTGAACAGCCGAGCAAAAGCACTGGATCCTCACAGAAGTCTGGAGGAAACACACAAGGAGAAGTTGAAGCAGAACCGGTCAGTATCCTATTCTGCACAGAAATAACTGTTTGCTCCACCTACTGGGGATCATCAGATAATTCTTTAGGAGGAATTGGGACTAAGAACATTCCTAGCCTAACTTTTTTTGGCTCTTGTAGTCATCCCACATTCATTTGGATTTCTTGACAATTCCAGTCTATTCCTTCCATACAGAACACTTTCCTTTAGATTAACATTTGTAGAAACTAATTTGTACAAACCAGTCAACTGTAATATGTAACTTGATAAAGCACACTTAAGGTTTTCTAAAAATGTGAACACTGGTTCCTTGCTTACATTCTCATAAAAGAGCTTTGCTAATGGGTCCATAACTTGTCAGCAATAGGATTTTTTTTTCCCAGCATTCAGGATCAAGAGAATTCCCAAAGCAATTTAAAGAACCAAAGTTGGTGAGATTTCCTCATTCCTGATCAGCTACAGTCAGAGGGAACCTATATTTCACAGGCAATGTTTCCATTTCAGGCAAAATATGAGAGAGAGAACAAAAGAATACCGAAAGGAGCTGGAAGAAATGCAGCTGCGAGTCAAGAACAGACCATACCTCTTTGAACAGGTCACCAAGGTAACTGGTCAAAGTCCCACAGTGTTTCTGGGCAACAGGATACATTGTCTTTCATTTAAGACAGGCATTTAGAAATCTAGTCTCAAGTTAATTCATGGATAAGAAGGGGCAAATGATTGCATAGTCTCTTGACTGCACTCAAAGTAATACACTGAAGAGCCATCCAGGTAGAATTTAAATTCCTTCCCACCTCTTGGAAAAATATTCAGACTTAATTCTAGGAGCTTACCAGTTCCTAGTATATATTACAATCAAAATCAAGGCCTTATCACAACAGAAATTATAGGAATCCTATTCTGCACCTGAATACCATAGACTACAGTCTAGAAATGTGAAACTTTTTTCTTAAACCCCTCTCCACTTAAGCACTTTTTCTTTGTACCTCTACTGCTACTAGAAGAACATCAATGACAGTTATGTTGCTTTTATCACCTGCAGACTCTGCAGTCTGGGGCTGCATTCAGCACCTCATCCATCACAGCTGCAAGTCTGTATATGCAATCTGTACTCTCTAATATACTCCATGTATGTTTTTCCCTGGGTTTTCTCTTCCAGTTCCACATCCTTGCAAGGATGACAGCTGGTTAAAGCATGTGTCAATGTACAAAATACATCGAGAATATACTGATTTAAGATTTCTCAACAGAAAGTACCCCTTTAGGTCAGGCTTTCTGTTCTCATAATAAAGGCAGAGGACACATATATATGATAAATATTGGTAACATTTTTCTGTGCGAAGTTGGTAAGAATTCACTGGTATCAATAGCATTCACTCATGTTGATACTAGATTTCTATCCTTCCATATTGAACACCTGAATGTTTAGAACTGGCCAATCCCTCTGGAAAACCATCATCTCAGACTACATTGATTTGCAAGGTTCATTTCAAGACATTGAGGATACAGGATGCAGGATGCTTGGTTTTCAGTTGAGCTGATAACAAGCTATTCCACAGGTCCTCTCCATTTATTAACTCCACTGTTGTTAGTTCTTACCAATTACAAGCAAACACACTTCCAGGATTTCCCACAGGTCTTCCTTGCATGTATTCTCAATTTGAATGTCAGAGTTAAGACTCCAACACAAGTGTGCTAGTCTGGTAAGACTGGAATGCAGTATAACTAGAACAGAAGGAAGAAAAAAAGAACAGAAGCAGGAAAAGGTAAGCCGTGGCTTTGAGAGATGAGAGACATTATCCTAGTATTCAGTTTTGGTACCGTACTGTATGGATTACAAAAATCTTGGACAGGAGCTTTTGCTGTCCTCTTGTCCCCATTAGGAGCATCAGCTGTGCACTTTAAAACAAGTTGACTGTTAAGGGAAGTCCCAGTTCTACATGCTTACTGTTGTAAGTTTCAATTTCATAGCATGATGCTCGTCAAGGAGCAGAGCGTCGCTACAGAAACACTCTCCAGCAGGTTGGCCTAAGTGAAGAATTTTTAAGGAAAAAAGGGAAAGATGCCACTGACTTGCTGGAAAAAGAATCTGATGTTCACAGGTAATAAAATAATGCAGTTCAGCTCCTTTGTCTTTGATTTAAAATCTTTTCCTTGTTCATGAAAGCATTTCAGTTTCTATCATCTAGTGTAGGAAAAATCAACTTCACTGCTCTTATTAAGCATCATGGCTCCTCTGTCTGAATTCCTATGACTGCACTGTATTTCATATGCACAGGGCAAACAATTTCCAGTACTAGACAATCACTGTTTCTGCAGACTGCCCAAGCCTCAGAGTGAAAAGGATGACTGTACTGCAGAGGAAGGAGTACCTGAGGAGGAACAGAGCAGAAAGGAAACAGCAACGTTAAGAGCTAGCTGAAGAATCCACTGACCATCTCTTGATTTTTTAAATTCAAGATTCTCCAGGTTAATCCTCAGGAACTTAATGGTTTAAGCTGACAGCTGGGGTAAGTGACATGGGAGAATTTAGTAAAGGGAAAAAGACCAGCTGTTGTTTAGAGCATGTCTTGTCCAACCCAGCAAATCTTGCAGCCTTCCTTAGTCTTCACAAATGTTTCTTGTGTGAGCCGTTTCCCTTTCTTTAATGGGCAACAAAACAAATTGAAAACGCTGAAGCACTAACTTTGCATAAAAGTAAGATATGAAAGATTGAAAACATACATCCTCTAATGTCAGCTTCTTGCATTCATGCCACAGAAGCACACAGGAAGGGGAGAATGCCTTTCAGTGTGCCAAAATCTTGGCTTAGACATATATGTGGTAGAATGCTGTCAAACAAGGTATTTCTACAAAAACACACACCAGGATTTGACCTACCTTGGGAGAAGGAAGTCCTTCTCTGGTGTTAACTCTTCATTCACTCATTACCAGCTCTGCTTCTTTCCTCCCGTTAGGAAGAAGCAATAGTCTTCCTATATTAAAAAATCTCCCATATTTCATTATTTGAAAGTGTTTTAACATCTTACCAATTTAGGTCATTGATTTGGTCCAAAAACCAACCAAAATTATGAAGAAGGTTGTAATTAAACAGGGCATCACTTTGAATTGCTGTTGTCCTAATTCTCCTATTACTGTGACATCAAAGATGAGTTTTGGTGGAAGTAAGATTAGGTATTGCCTGTCAGCATGTTGCACTCAAATGCCTGGTGCATCTGAATGGTATATTTCACACATTAGTGATCTTCCTTTACCTGACAGTAACAATCATTTCAACGATAAAAATCCTTACCACCTGGAATGTTTTCCAAGAATTTTGCACTTTGAGATTAAAATATTTTCAAGTGGTTATCATGTTTCTGCATTGTTCAATTTCCTTATCGATTGTCTTTTCCTCACTTTTTTAAATAGAAGCTCTTTCTGTCACCTCAGTCATTTTCTCCTTACACTGTAACAACACAATGCCATCATCAAATCAGAAATACAGTACCTGTAAGAGCTACCACATTAGACCGAGATATAAAGCTGAGATAATGACATTTTTAATCATAAATAATTACTAAATCCAAGAATTTGTAGCCCAACCAAGAGGTTTCACGCTGCTGTGTTACAGAGATGAATACCTCGTTGAATGCACTGGACTGCAGCATTCCTCCTTCCCAGCTCAGTCTCCACACTGAGAACGGGCTTAAGCTCCTTGGATGGTTTGAGGAAGGCTGTTACCAGTGTACCAGCTTCTATATGGGTTTAATTGTGTAGCACATATAGAGGCTGTTCTTTCTCTGGGTAGCCCTGGAAAAAGAGCAGTGATGTAATGGTATTGTCACCATGCCTTGTCAGATTGAAAGAGGAAAGAAGAAAGATAACTCCAATGCTCTAAGTCTGTGGTTTAAAGCCTGCTAGGACTGTATGAATGTATTTGGAACAGTGAGACTGAAATTTTAATACATGCATTTTAAGAGGTATTTACTAAAACTGATTGCTAATTTCCATAATAATAGTTAATGATGCTGGAAAACGAAATTTCCAGGTATGTGAAGTGTGAAGGGAAACCTTAAAAAAGGAGGAACAAAAGTTTGACTTTAAATTAATATATGATATTATGCCATACCCTTTAACAAATACTAAGGTGACATCCATGAATATAATAACAGATAAATAAGAGAGTCTTAATATTGGTCCCTAAACCAAAATTGCTGCAATGGCGATGAAAGGAAAAGCATCAAACTAAAACTCAAATCTCTCTTGCTAATCAAAGTTTTATTCTGAAAGCAGGATTACATTTCTGTAATCCTAAAAGAGATTTGTCATCTAATATGTCTCAAAAATGGTGTGGAAACAAAGAGTTTCAACTATGGCTCGGAATTTTTGCATTTTATGAAAATATTTTGTTATTTTTAGTTAGATTTACATCTTGTTCAGCTAGCCTATAAAAATACTGTAGAAAAGACATCTCACTGGAGTATCTCACATCAGCTGGTGAGATGACAGTCAAACTGCATCAATGGACCTTGATTCACAGGTACCTGGTGGAGCTTCTGTAGGAACCTCCACATTACAATATCTTTACTCGCAGCAGCTCTACCTTTCCTTCAGCTAGGGAGCAATATAAACTCCGAGCATTCTCTTTGCATAAAAGCCACTATAGACACACAGTACCTTAAAAAAACTCTGCATTCTCAATAATGCCAGTTCTGAAGAAAGTCTTTAAGTCAAAAAAAACTCAAACCACCACATAGTAGACTCACTTAAAGAGCTTGATATACCAAACAAATCTCATAGGAAAAAGTGACTGAGAAAAGCAGGAAAAGAACACAGCATATGTAACCAAATGATATCAAGTAGTACATTTATTTCAGATAGTAAGTCAGCTTCTGACAGTGAGATGTATTAGAATATAGTCTCTGAAGGTAAAGGATGGAAGGAAGGTCTGTTGCTCAAGATACTGAATGTTTGTACAGTACCTAGTACAATGAGGTCCTGGTCCTTAACTGGGGCTCCTAGGTGCTCCAGCAAAACAAACACTTTAGGCTTTAGGAGATGGACTGCATAAGCAGTTTTGAAATGGCGTTCCACAACATGGGCTAAATGACACCTAAGCAGCAGACTTCACCTTTTAAGCCCTGCAAGAGTAACTTGGTCCAGCAGATCTTCTCCAACTCCAGTTTTATGATTCATCCTCCATCTACCCACCCGCTCTGTCCACAGTTAAAGCAACCTTCACTCATTCCACTGCAATGTGGGGAGCCTCTAGGAGGAAGGATTGATCCCACTTCAGTCACCACATATAAGAGGACGGAAAAAGGAGCAGCTGGTCTCACCCTCCTCTACTCCAATAATAGACTCAGTGTCTGGCAGGTGCAGAGACTCAACACCAAGGCTGGGCTGAGAGTTCATGGACATGAGATTCTTATTATGCACTGTCGATTCTTCCAGCAAACTGCTGCCCATCAGTGATTCTATTGTGAAAAAAAGGGTAAAACAAAATTCTCATGATGTTATAGTATTGCAGCATAAGATACAATCCCTGGCCCTCTACAGGTCACACAGACTTCTTCCATAGACACCTACTTTATCCATTCCTAGGCCTTGAGCATTCAGCGCTTCAATGGATGGAGAATACTATGTTTGTTGTTTTGAACCTTATTATGGCAGGGTCTTATGCAGGATTGGCTTTCTCTTTATATAATTAATTTTGCATAAAACCCCAGGCTGCTTACAAGAATATGTAATGAAGGGGAAAAAAATCCATGTAAAAAAACCCAACTAGATTCATGTTGATTTTGAAAACAATAAACATATCTGCTCCTTGACCACAATACAGAAATACACCTTTGTCTACTGTCCTAGAAAAGTGGAGGGTAGCAATCCATCCTCTTCTCGAAGAGGAAAGGACTTTTATTTATTACTGGCTTTTGGTCTCATATTTTGAGGACAAACATCTTCCCTTCTCTTTGAGCAGCCACTGATTTTTTCCCTGCACTTTCCGCCCTTCAGTGAGTGTGCTCCCTTCCTTACCTGGCTGTTCTCGCTCCCTGCTGCCAGCTGCTCCAATCCGGGAGTGGTGTTTCCTCATATGCACATTTCTGCTACCACTCTGGGAAAATGTCTTCCCACAAATTTGGCACTGATGGGGCTTCACTCCTTGTAGTAAAAGAGGGAAAAAATATCCCACGAATTACCAAACTGGGAGTAAAGACCTCATCAACCATGAAACTAATAATACTGTTTTGAAATGGCTGTTAACACCACTGGTGCTAATTATCAGTAAAAAACAAATGAGAAACATTCCTGACTTCTGTAGAGCAATAAGTTTCTAGAACAGAAGAGTTTTAGGTATCAGTATTGCCAGCTGTTGGAAAACTCAAGTCTGAAGTAACATAAAGCCTTCAAATCTGATTTATAAGAGGGGACAAGTTATTTGAAATCACTTACTCAGTAACATGGAAATATTTGAAGTCCTACACCTAGAATAAAATGACCAAATGCAAGGAAGGAGAGGCAAGGAAACTATCTCCTGCCATCACGCAATAAATTGCAGCATCTGGTTTACATTACTGAGCAGGGAATTGATGATGACTTGTCACTGTGAAAGGATTTCCATTTTACAGAGCAGTCTATCATTTTCACAATACAACCAGCATGCTGTCCAAACCTGTCAGCTCAATGGCATGGAAGCCAAGGAGACAGAGAAGAAAAAGCATGGAGAACTCAATCCCCAAAGTTACTATCCCAATAAAATCTCCCCTTCCTCAAACATACCATATTCATCATGTGCTGATATTTAAGACAGATCAATCAAAACAGAAGGCAGAAGCTTTGAAACACTTATGAAATACATTTCCATCTAATGCTTTGTCCAATTAAAAGTATGTAGTACAAAAAAATAAAAGAAAACCCTACCTATGGCAGAAACCCACTCAGGAGAGATTTCAGATTCAAATGGCTGTGATTAATATATAGAGGTGATAAGAGTCTCTTTTCGATAAGAAAATGGCAGCTATGAGACATAGTCAACTGAATGCTATTCTAGAAACAATTTTTAAAATAATTTAAAAAACATAATTTGAATTTAGAACCACAAACAACATACAAAATTAAAGTGTACAGGCTACAGGCATTACAAAAGGGAAGTCATGAAACACTATGACTAAAAGTTCTATAAAACCCAGGATTTTTCTTAAGGAAATCAAATCAAAATCCTACAATAAACATATTTTCTTAGACAGACCACAGGATGTCAGATGAAGACTTACCTGAGTGGACAACCAAATGTTTCCGAAGGCTGGAGTATTCAGCAAAGGAGCGACCACATCCCTGTGCCTCACACAGAAAGGGTTTTTCCCCTACAAAGGAAAAGTAAATTCTTAGATTTGGGGATTACAACTTAATCTGATTGCCCAAGTCTCTGAGAACAGTCTGGATGTCTCTACTCATTCTCCCTTTTGGCCTTATGTGTGTCAGAGCTCCATGGAAATTACATACATGCTTCCTAAAGCTTTTAAAGCATTCTCTTCACCAGCTTTCAAGAGGAAACACTGGCATTATTTTGAAGTATTTTTAGACCATCATTCACTGAAAGTGAGGCAAGGGACCACTGTTTCCAACTAAATCTTTCAAGTGTATAAATATCAATAGAGTAATATAAAAATACCCTGAACTATATTTTCTATATGCAGTTCTCAACAAGCAGCTCTCTGCTTCACACACTCCTGGGATCCTGTTCCCTTTCTGCCTCTCGGTGCCAAAAATCCCATTAACAGTATTGCCCTTCATACCAGATTCTATACTTTATTTCAGATCAGGCTGAACTTGCCAAAATCCTGTGACAGATGTGTCAGTTATTTATGTGTGGAGTAACTGTAATTGAAGGCACAATTTGTTCTCATAGGCTGAAATTTGTTATTCTTATATCACAACTATTTTTGATTTGTCTAAATGATGATAAATTGGAAGGTCATTACACTAGTGCAGTGCAATACAATTAATCTGTTTTAAACACGGTGTTAATAAAGCCTTAAATAAAGCTAGAAATAACTTTTGCCTGCAACATCCCACTAAAGAACTCAATATACTATGTTTAACACTATGATTTCAAGTCTTTAACTGGAGCCCTCTGTATGAGTAGCAGCAAGACCACAGGAGATTAAGCAAGCTATTTTAACTACTTTATTGTCTAACAGATATATATACATAGGTCTTACAGAGTAAACTTTTAAAAGATGTTTCTGCTGTGATTTTGCCTTTAGAAGTCCTCTCCCTACAGCTCATTTATTAGCTTCTTATCTACAATAGCAGTCAACAGCTCTGAGCAATAAGGATCAACACAGCATGTTCCAATTGGTGTTACAAAGCTCAAATATCTAGCAGTCTCAAACACAGATTGTACTTTATGGCTTGCTGTAAATATTTAAAATTTGGAAAGACAGAAGAAAAACTACCACTGACCAAAGTAAGAGCACACAGTTCCATCTAAAAGAAACCCTAGATCTATTTACACCTGCAGTTTTATAACACCTTTGGTGTAATCTAACTCTTAATGGCACATTATCCATTTGAAGTTTAGAAAGTTATAATTTACTCCTCCAGAAGCTACTACTGCTCTGTTGGTTCCAGAATGCTCACTCTATCAGGGAGGATTGTGCATGTGTCAGCTGGGCCTGGTAACTTTATTGGCACTTTGGCTGGGAGCTTGAAGTGCAAAAGGAAACTGCAAAAACTATGGCTGCTGTTACTATGCATTCAACATTTTATTATTGGTATATATAATTTTTAACTACATCCCAACATCTGCCCCCAAACCATGTGTTCTAGCTAGACTGCACATTCTTTAAAATAGCAACCTTTTTCCATGTGTGTCTACAAACCACATACCATACGGTCGTGTTTAAGTAAGGCAGAAGGCATAAACAGCTGCTGGTGGCCCACATAATCTGCAATTTCATTTTACTACAAGGCCTTGTGCTCTCACAGTTGCCAAGGTTATTTTGAAATGTTAACCAACTGTAATCCAATGCTACCTTCCCAGGCCATCAGGGAATCTCTAACAATATTCCAAGAAGCTTGAACTGGGCCATTTGTTTGAGTGTTGTGATAACTGTGAGGCTTAAAAAAATTAAATAAACAAAATCACCTGAATATTTGCTATGAACTTTGCTAACTATTAAATTCCTGGCCATTTCAGCAGTAACTTGTGTGCCTCTTTCAAACAATTTTCTAGGGCAAAAACACTTAAAGCACTTTATGAGGTTCTCAATACTTTGGCTGCTACACCAACTTCTAAAAATACTGACAAGGCAGGATCAAATTCTCCAGAGGAGAGAGCATAAACAAACCATGTATAAAATACAGCATATGAAATAAAGGTTCTCATTTTGTTTACTATAAAAAGCTGAGCATGAGCTGAGAGTACACAGGCTCCCGTATATGGGAACATCTCAAACTAGCATCAGTATGACACGTCTTCTGATTAATGCCTTTTGATATTTCTCTTTGTTACTATATTTTTGCCACTCATTCCATTGTATTCCTCATTTCCCTACGTGTCCCAAATGTCATTCTACAGGCATCATAGGTAACACAAGCTAGTCAGGGTAAGGCACGTATCAGTACAGCTACAACAGTGTCCACAAGGACTTCATACCGGAGAAATATCTAAGCTATTGAGCCTTCCAGGAATTTCAACTATCCTCTTTGTAAAACACAATTACAGAAGTCACGATCACTAACTGTTCTCTTTGTAACTCTCTAGTTTCCCCCTCATAACAACACACACACCTCCCTCCATCACACAAATGCAGGGGGAAAGGGAATCTTCAGAACATGTGCCTGAGCAGAGTACAGCATCACCATACAGCATCTGAAGGGTGAAACCTGTGTGAAATTGCACAGCATAGTGAAAGAGGTAAGAAGTTGATTTATCTGACCTATAGATCAATGTGAATTGACAGAGAATGGACATTAATGGAGGGCAAAGGTAAACAACATAATACTCTCCAAAGTTTGAGGACAGAGGAGGAAGTGTTTTATTCCTCAGGAAAGACCCCACCTCTGCAGACCACAAATAGGTGAGGTCTAAAACACACCAGTGTGAATTCGTAGGTGATTCTTCAGATTTCCAGCTGTTGTGAACTGTTTGCCACAGCCTAGCTCTGTGCACACAAAGGGTTTTTCACCATTGTGAGTTCTCATGTGCACCTTCAGCCTCTGCAAGACATAGAAACTTTTTCCACAGCCTTCTGCTGGACAGGTGAAGGAGCGGTCGTTCCTGGAAAGCAACAAAACAGCTGTTTCATTACCATTATAATACTGCAAGGTATTTTTTCAAGAACACTTTCATTAAATATGAGCACCTGTTAAAAATACAAATATTCAAAACTGAACACTAACAAGAACCTGCAAAATTAATCTAAATCTTGTCAAAGTGCTTCAATACAAATTACTTAAAGCAACCAACAGGCCTAGTATTTATAAGAATAATACCAGGTTTTCACAGCTTTTCGATGTCAAAACCTAATGCTATTTCGAATACAGAGCACAGTTTTTCAAAGTCATAACAGCATGTGTCTTTACTCTGCTCACCGGTGAGTTTTCAGATGATACTTGAAGTGAGCTGGCCACACAAATGTCCGATCACAGCCCTCAACTGTGCACTTCAGCTTCCTCTCCACGCGAGATAAGTGAGGAATGGGGCCAGAGTCCTTCGGTTGCCCATCTCCTGAGCAAAGATGAACATTTTCACCTGGAAAAAAAAAGCCCACCAAAAAGCCAAGAAAGATACAGATTACTGTAATAGGTCAAATTTAATAGAAAAAACAGCATCATATATGACACAGGATTGTAAAGCAGGTATGTGTCTGGATACTCACTGTTTAGCATGCCCTACATGCTGCTGCATAGCCCATAACAGGGGGCATAAACTATTACCAGGCCCATAAACTATTCCCAACAAGCCATCTGGATCAGATCACCTGCTACCAAATTAGGCTTATCACAAAAAGAATAGAAATCCAATGCGCCAGAAATTGTAAAATTGGTCTTCTACATCAATATCAACCAACCAAGTTTAAGTATCAGCCAGGACAACTCTTTTCAAAAACACCTTAGCTAAAATAAGAGCTATTTCATTGTTTTGCAATTATTTATTAAAATAATTAAGTCCCAAGCCTTGTGACTAAATCCAATTATGTATTCTCCAGAAAACTGATCTTCAAACTCAGTAGAGCTAAAAAGAAAGTATCATTTACAGTATGCATTAAAAACAGGCTCTTGAAAGTGAAAACAAAAGTTGAGAGCAAGCAGCTGCAGTCAGAAAGAAGATATTCTTTACATGTACCAGAGAACAGGTAGACGAAAATGGAACAGCTGGCTCCACTAAAGTTCATTCCCTGAAAAAAACCCCAAGGAGCCTAATTATACTGAAGGAAAAAAAGCATGGTTGTCCTGTATAATTCTGTTAGTGATGATTTGAAGGTGTCAGAACTGATTAAAAGCAAGAAAGAGTTAGAGGAAGAAACAACATTCAACTAGGGGCCTTGTGTGGAACACTTAACTTTTGAGACACAATCTGGGGATTTCCTACCATTATTGCTTGCTTTGGCATTCTTTGCGAGCTGTGCCCGAGTGGCAGCAATTAAACTGTCATGGGCCAATTCTTGCACTCGTAGGAACCATGGGGTACTGCTGTCTGTGCTATCATGAGACAGAAAGTTATTTCCAGAATCTTCTGCTTCATCTTGAACAAACACCAAGTGCTCTGCGGGAGACCCCAGCCCTAGAAAAGAAGACAACTGTGAAACAGAAGGATAATGTAACAGAGGGAAATTTCTTTTGCTTCTCAGAGGCTGGTGTTCACGGCATAGATGGAATAGCTGCACTGAAAAAATCTCCACTGACCTCTATATTGTAGAAAGATGTTGATAACTAAATGCTCCTACAATATCCAATAATGCCCAGCAAATTTCATGATCTTTCCTCTTCATAAGCAGCAGGGACAGAGTTGTATCTCCTGCATTCCGCTGAGACATATCCAGCCAGATGACAAACAGAAGGAGAATTACCTGCTCTTGTTAGGTTGAGAAGAATAAATGAAGTGCTGTCACTGGGCTGGAGGTCTTGCAATAAACTAGAAGTCTCTGGAGTTGACAGAAGTTCAGATGATTTCTGTACATTCTGTGCCCTTGTCTCCTCTCCATCAGGGCCCACATTTACCTGGAGACTTCTCAAGACAGCAGATGAAGAAACATCTTTGGAAGGATTAGCGTGACTTGGAGAAGTGAGATCTCTTTCATCATCTAGTGAGGAAACTGAAACCAGAGTAAATAAAAGTATAAATACACTGACTAAAAGATATCTATGAAGCTATTTTTCTAGAAAAAAAGTAGAACTTGAGAGAGAACAGAGGAGGAAGGAAGTTTCTAACTAGTCAGACTTCACTATTAAATGAGAAGTTTCAGTCAACCTTCTGAACTTGTTCCTTCATTCCTGGAATGTCTTATCAGCAGGAGGCAGTGGGCCAGAGTGGCGCAGTAAAGACAGCTGTATGAAGGGTAAAGTCACAAAGATCTCCCACATAGATTTTACCTGGCAACATCAGTCTGTTGCATTCTGAGGTCTCAGTAACAGGAAGGAGGGAAAGACAGGTGATGTCTTTTGTTTCTGATTCCACCAGCCCTTGCCCCAGTGGAATAGAAGTATTCTGAACAAACTGAACCAGCAGCTGAAAAAGATACTGAAGATTAGGTCAGGAGCAGCACAAATCATTCAAAAAGGTACTAAACACAGTCAGTCCAGTAGTCCCTACTATCTTGTAGGAGACACTGAATATAATTCCATGAATACACATAGAAGTAAATGAAACCCTTTCAATTTACATTAATGAGAAAGAATAAATTGTTTGAATTTGTCATATCTGAAATACCTATAAAATTCTCATTTCTTTAACATACAATAAACATCTCTGGATCATTGCAGACTAACCTGAAGGCTACTTAGGCTATGTTCCATTTAACTAATATTTTACCACTTGATACTTTACTAAGCTTTAACCTTTCAAGTAAATATTTTCCAGACTCAGCCTTTGGTAGGGGTATTTTTTTAATCATTGTTGTTAAATACTTAACTGAAAGTTGGCCTTTTTTAAATCAAAAAGAGCAATCAAAAGGCTAGTTACAAAGATGTCTAGCTTATGGCTATTCAAAGTAGGCATCTAACGATCAGAGAAACAAGGCTGGGTTGAAAAGGGGAAGAACACAGACAGCCTTATCCATCCAAATCAGCTACTCCTAAAACCATCAAAGACAGATAACCAACCTGCCCACTAAGGGGATTAACAGAAAAAACACTCTTTAGAGTACTACACAAAATAAGGGGGACTATTGCATAAAGAGGTATGGGACTTAAACTGAGATGCATACCCTGGGGAGAACTTTGGGACTGGACAAAAGATTGGGGGGATTGTATAGGACTTATTAGGCATTGTTTAAGGGAAAGCCCAAGGGCAGGAAAAGGAAGGGATCAAAATGGATCAGGACAAAACAAACACAGGAAAATGGAGAGGGGAGGATAAAAGAGGCCCATTGCATATAAGCAGGAAGTTGGTCAATTTAGTTGTCTGGTGCCACCTAACCATCACGCTCCATCCTGTCTTCTTTAAACTCCACTCCTAAATACTTCCTTGCATGATCCTGCTCTCTAGAGTGGGTCTCTAGTGTGTGTCATATGCTAATGAACTCCAAGCCAGACTAGCTGGCAAGCAGAAGAAGCAGCATGGGGATATATCAAAGAAATCCATGAAGGCTTTCTCTGGGCAGCAACCCTTGAACACAGACTCAGGCACTTTGTGCTGCCTGTGTTTACATGGGTAAAGCTAGAAGCACTCTGCCTGTGTTCATCTGTTTGGTGCCAGTCACATCTGTATTGTGTGTGTGTGTGCACCTGTTTTCAAATAGGTACTAAACCTCATTAGTGGCTGGATCTAAGAACAGAATTAAAGAGCTGCCCTCATGTTTCTTCACGGGCCCAGAGGAGATGAGAGGGGGCCAAGTCATTCCATCCAGCAGATTCTGCCATCAGTCAGCTCTGGCAATGCAGAAATTACTTCTCACCTAACTCCTAAAAGTTTTGAGTTACAAAAAGGGAACCTGACATTTGAAAAAGAACAGGAAGACAGAGAAATGGCTTTTCTCAGCCCTGAAAGTCTTCCCTTATTTAACTAAGTTCAGAGCACCAGAGCATGTGCCTTGTTTATTCATTTTGTCCCCTTTACAAGACCTCAGGCTTTTGTCAGAGTATCAGATGTAATGCTGGACTGCTCTTTACTTCCAAGGCATACACACAGCAACGAGACTCTCTTTTTATTGTTAGAAGTGCCACAGCATTCCATATTAAAATATGCAGATTTAACAAAGGAAGTGCTGCTGAGAGTTAGGAGATAACACAGTCCAACTTTTGCAATGGACTGAACAAATTCTGTGAACTGCACAAGCCTTCTCAAGCACAGTCTCAAATCCCTCCCCTGCATGGAATTAAACTTCTGGAAACCAGAGAGGGGTCAGTTGTAACACACAACTGTGTTACACAGTTGTTACACACCCAGACACATACTCTGCATTTCAGAGAAATGCTGCTCAGAAACTATGTAGGATCCATTTATTTGCTTATAAGTTCTGTCAAACGGACTAACTTCTACACTCACATTCTCAAATTTTTTTAAAAAAAACACAGAACCAAGACATATGGAAAATAACACACCATAAACTTAGCCCTCATGTCACTATTCCTTATCTCTAGGAAACTCCTTAAAATAAAGATCCTGCATTCTGCTGATTCTGCTGCTGTGCAGCAAACAAGTCTATGTAGTAAACTTCCTCTGTCTTTGGCATTTAGAAGGAAACTTCACACAGAGCCCATATGGAATTGTCTGTACAGTTAGATGGTTCATCAATGTCAAAAGCAGGAAACTAAAAACGCCTGATGTGCCCATAGCATATTAAAACCCAACAGTCACAAATAATTTGATTCTTATTTTGAATATTGTGATTGTCTTAGTACTTAATTTTTTTACTGGTACCTAATTCCAAATTATTCCCATAGCAAATACCAGCCTTTTGAGCCTCACCTACATCACGACAAAGTCTGTTAAATCAAAGAAACTGTAAAGAAAACTTAATAGTTTTTGCTCTGATTTCTATATGCTTATTTCTTCTCAAAACACTAGAAATACTGATGCTTTCTCAAACTCTTTTCCCTCAAAGAGTTACTGCTTTCAGAGCCCTGAAGCCTCAATAGCTCTGATTGGTCTCGTTGGGAACCCCCATAGCCTCTCTCCATGGCCTCCTTTTAAGGTCAGCCTGGGCTACTTGTTCCCTTCCTGAGCTATGTTGTAGGTTTACCTGTCTCAAGTTCTGTCTCCTGGGTGAACCTCAGATTTTTACTTCATGTGTGTCTCCAGCTGCTCCTGACTGGACTTTGGGTAGACCCTGGACCTGGTTCATCACTTTGCCTCATCCAGGGCTGTGGATTCCAGCACCTGTCTCTGCTTGCTATGCTCAGGTGCTGCAGTATTGGTCCTGGTCAGTGAGGACACTGCCTGGGCTGGGATCACCCTTGGCTCCCTGCTCAACCTCCCTTAGGAGCAGACTGTCATCACTGACAATTATGAAGGTACAAATTAAGACCTGAAGTCATTCAGATGGCAATATGCCATTGGAACTAGGCCACGAGCCGGACTGCATTTTGAAAGGTTAGAATTGTTTCATTTTAGATATAACATTATCCACAGGACCCAGTAAGAAGACAGAACTATTTTTATGTTGTCAAAAAAGTACTAGGCAATAAGAAACTGTCCCTCCCCCATGTATTCTAATTTAGGATTAAAAAAATCAGGAGAACGATGGTAAAAAGAGAAGAGAGTTAGGAATAATGAGCAACCAGAAGAAAGAAGCAGGGACTAAAAACTATGAGCAGTAAGATAGTTCTAAATTACTGGATTGTCTGTCATTTAAAAGCTGTTGATGAGCCCTACTGCTGCTTGCTTTACCATAAAACAAGTGTTTTATGGGCTCTTCTATTTTCATACAAAAAGACCTAGATGAAACTTGCCTCCTACAAAGGAAAGCTTTGCTTCAAAACTTCAGCACGCAACATTGAGCCACTAGGGAAAAGCAAAATGCAGCAGCACAAACAGATGCTCAGAAGACAGATCCTTTTAATTTGCTTTGTAAAGTAATAACAAGCTAGTACAGAGAATTAAAAGGGGGCAAAAGAAGAAGAAGGAAACAAAAGGACGTGAATCGTTCTTAAAATCTGGAATAAAAAACCCTTCACATAAACTAAAGCAAACCAATCACTAACTCTACATCAAATAATTCAGAGAATATAGACATTTTCATGCTACAGTATTATCTTGAGAGATTTTTCATAATCCTTCCTGTTCAATATCATTAAATACCTTTGTGAACAACTACAGGAACTTCAATATGGAAAAAGAACTCATTACAAACATTGTGTCATGCTTTCTCAAGTTTCTTTTAACATGGTTTTGCAGCTGAAAGCAAATAGGAAACTATAGGGGTATCTGGTAATTGGTTATTCAGCGCAAAAGTCAGTGAACAGGAGAGGTGATAAAGTACAAGCTCTAACAAACTGCAGATAAGAGAGAGTAACAAAATCCAGAGCTCCTGCGACACTGATGGATGGGTCATTACAGGAACAACTTGAGCGTGACCTTGAAAAAATTCAACCAGGAACTTTGTAAGGAAAAGGAACAATATTATCATGGGTTACCAGAACACATCTCAGAGGCAACAGCAAACTTCTTATGGGATAAGGGGGAAAATTCTGGGACTGGGTAAAACTTATTAAGATATCTTGAGTAGAGACTGTGGGAATGTGAAGGATTTACAGATGCTCAGGGGAAGGACCACAGGCAAGGAAAGGGAGGGACCAAGACACATAGGACAGAAACAACCATTGGGAACAGGAAGGGGATGGGGGCTAACGGGTCAACTACATGCTAGCAGGCTGCAGCTCTGTCTCATCACTGTGGTCTATACCATCTTCTCAAATGCTTTTTTCTCCTAAATAGTTTCTGAGTACATTAATCTGGTTAACTTCACTTTGGATTAGCCTGTGAATAGAGGAAACCACAACCTGGAAACCCAAGACCCTGGCCAGAGGCTGAATTAAAAAGCCCAAGGCCTGGAGATGGAGACTGGAGGGACTCAAATTTTGGAAAAGACTGGACAGATGCACGACCACAAACATGCATGTCAGCTGAGTGAGGACACAGAGGTAATATGCTAGCAAATTTCAAGCCTAGTTACCTGATAAGAAGGGACAAGATTAGGCCATTTATAGTCTTTCTTTTCCATGTGAATGCCATTTGTGTTTGAGCGTGCCAGTAAAAGCACTAACCTGCCTTACAGCCATAGATGTCTGCTGTCTATGTGGACACATTTTCGCAGTTCAGGTTCAGCCTCACTTTTGTGTGTACCTGGGAATAGTCTAGTGGTCTCCCGTCTGAAGGACCAGGAGGGGAAGAATCTTGTGGATGCTACAGTTTGGCAGATCTCATCACCACATAATATCTGGCATCACAAACAGGCCCCAGATGGGCTATAAGTATTCCTGAGATGGTGACTGTAGAATCCCTACATATGGAGGAGACTGATCCTTCTGCAAATTCAGTCAAAGTGCTAGAATTTGTAACCAAGCAGACAGGCCATCTTGGGGCACCACAATAGGGATATTTAGGGAAACTGAATGTACAGAATATTAACTGAACACAAAAGGAATAATAAGAGCTGTAAAGTGGCTTTGCTCTATAGCTAAGAGATCCCTTAGAATTTGAAATAAATTTTAATATTGTCAAAGGACATACTTGACTTAGAGATTCAAACTTTATGAGCCAGACATGAATCACACAGCAAGAATCTGAGTCTTGAAGAGACAAAACAGGCAAAGTTCAGCTCCATCTTGCTATAAAGAATTTTGTTTTGTCTCTGCCATATCACCATCTTGAGTATACCCTCCTTTAACTACTTCTTCTGACATACCACATAACTCTAAAAATTCTGAAAGTAATGTGGACACTGTATGCATTAAAAATGTAAAATATTTCTTGGCTCTTGTCACTAAGCAAATAATTGTCATCCCTGCTGGTCAACAAGAGATGGCTGGACAGGATAATCCAGGGGTCTATCGCTGCAAGCAGTGCAGAAAGCTTGTGTTACCAACAAACTTATTAACTGACCTTGAGCCAAGAGAAGAAAAAAAACCCGTAACAAATAACAAAAAAACAACAAACAATCGTTTAAAGAACTGAGAACCCCTACCAGAAATCCTTAAAAAACAAATTAAAACACCACTACAGAAACAAATGACAACATGGCCATTTGGGATGGATCAGGTTAAGTTTGTGTCCTGCAACAGATGATTCAAAAGCCATGAAGTGTCAGGCAGATGCTTTGGTTGAAGCAGGGGTGGCTGGGAGAGACGGGAAAGAAGGTTCTCCAGTACTATTGTTCAGATCTATCCTTCCACTGGACAGCTGGAGAGCTAGACTAGACTTCCAGAGCGGCAGGGATCATGTCTGTAATTACCATCTTCTGTTCCAAATTTAACCAGCGAATTTAACCACTACAAAATACAGAGGTCAAAAGAAAATTTAGCAGAGAGGAAGGAGAAAGGAGGGATTGGAGCTGAAGGGTGTGGAGGGCAGGAGGCTCCTTAGCTAGAAACTGGGATGTCCTCCTCCCATACAGCCTCTGGGGAACTAATTAATTCACAAGTCTCTACTTATGATGCGCTGATGAGGAGAGAAAGGATCTCTAAAACACCTCTCTTCACACCCTTTTCAATAGCTGGTTCAATTTACAGAACAGAGTTGTAGTTCCCTTTATTGTGCCAAGAGGTACTCCGGCAGCAGAAAGCACCCTGCAGTGGACCAGTTGGTGGGGGTGGCTGGAAATACTCGCAATTGTAACAAATCACCCTGAAGGTTTAAACGTGCAAAATACAGATCTTATCAGCTCCCTGAGGTATGCTGGCCATACAGCTCTGGGGGCAGGGAACCTAGAGGAAAAAGCAGATACATCACCCCGTACAAACTGTCTCCAAACAACTCGGTAACTTTCTATGAAAAGATTCACCTCTACTCAAGCATTAAATATTTAATGGTACCTTGGTGGCTTGTTTAGGGATAAAACCAGTAGCCAAGAAGTCTATGCAACATAGCGCTTTGCTTGATATTCTCTACATGTCACACAAATACAGCTAGCTCTTAATACCTTTCTCACATGGTAGGGTATATGAAAGAACATCTGTGGCTGTAAGAATTGTAGAGCCATGGCTCACCAGAGGATATAAAATCAAGACTGACTTTCAGAGATAACTGATATTTGGGAAAGGCGTAAAAAGGGTATTCACCAGTTTACATCAAAGGAGTAGAAATACTAACTTAACTCTCAACTTTCATAATCAGAATTAGAAAAAGAGGGTGTGTATAGATGAAAATGAATCAAAATTCACAGTATAAAATAGCCTTGATCACGATTGAGGAACATCGTTCAGAAGATAGCATGTACAGAAAGGATGCCCTGTGCAACAACCACTGAAGCTTTCATACATCAGAACTGCTCCTACTGGAGAACGGCCAACTCCTGTTTTGGGCTTGCTGAGAAGGAAACGCAACTCTGTTATGGGGAAATAGGACTATTATGTAAACAAGCCCAATTAACAAATGCCTTACTCAAGTTGAGAAAAGACAAGGCCAGTTACAGCTCCTGTTTGAGAAACCCACTCAAACACAGAAGTAACAAAGTTCCCCCCACCTTATCATTAAGAACTGGGAAAAAAATTTATAGAAAGTGTGATATCAACGGCAAGGCAAGAGAGAGAAAGTCCTTGCAACTCATGCCAAAACTACTCAGGGCTACGAATTTGCATCTACTTTTCCTGAATACTGTGATTGCAAAGGCTTTTGCTGCTCTATTGAGTAACAAATGCCTTACATCACCTGGGCTGTAACGAATTACCAGCATGTAATCATCATTCTTTTTAGACTACCATTTTAAGATACATGCTGTATTGCTTATTGAAAAGGGATGGAAACAAGACTCAAAACAATTCAATTTAGACTTGTAAACTTCTCCAAAAGGTACTTCATATCTGTAATATATCCTCTGCTCTAGGACCTTAGCCATCTACAGAGGTAAAGCTGAGAACCAGAAAAACAAGGACACCAAGTGATCCAATCCTCTGCACCTTTACGTAGGGGAATGTCCAGAAAGCTGGCTAACGGCCATTCAAGCCGAAAGATAAAGGCAAGAAACAGGAGAGGCAGGAGGTGATTGTGTTGAATGTAATACATTGCAGACACTTGTATCTAGCACATTACAGGTAAGAGTAACAAACCCCCGAACTCCTCAGAAACTGGGCTTACTGTTGAAGTGAAATCTTCGAATCATTCAACCAGAAATTTTAACTGTTAAGAAAACAAAATTGTCTTTGGTTATTGGACTGGGTCTCATAGGAAAGACCAAACTTAGTATCCAATATAGCAAGGACTGCAGGACGTCTTAAACTTATTATGCAATGTTTAAGGGGAGGATAAACGATGAATCAAGTGAGTAAGTGAAGAACCTGTTCATTAGTGCTGGTCAAAACACACTGTGCCTGATGGCTGCAGTCTCTCCTATCTACTTACTGAACATATTCCTAAATGTTCTACTCACAAGTGAGTCCACCGCTAGTGAACTTCTATTTGATTAATGTGAGTAGGAGGATACCATAGTCTGGGAAAAAAAAAAACCAAAAGAATTTCAGCCAGAAACTGGCTAAAAAGCTCTGGGTCTGGTCACAAAGACTTTAGGCCTGGGAGAGACTTGTGAATGTGAGTATGCACAAGTTAGAGTGATGAAGGTATAGCTATAGTCCACTAAAAAACTATTGTTCATGCTTTAGTGTTATCTCTTAAACATACTTTACCTGTGTACGTGAGAAAGTGTTTGTGGCCAGCTGTGCATGCACACACGAATTTCACTGCAATTCATGCTCAGTTGTGCTACCGGCTGAACCTGGGAACAGTCCAGCAGCCTCACACCCAGCAACCAGGACCCCCTGGGTGCTGCTGCCTTACCACTTCTGCCAACTGCTTAGTTTTTAAACAACAGAACTGGCTGATACTAATAGAGTAATTCAGACTCCCCAAAATCAAGCAAAGTCAATTTGGCTTGAGAGAAAGAAGTAGTCAATATGGTCATTTATTTTATTCTTGTAACAGAAAGAACACTGTAATAGTGAAAAAAAATGTAACCTGAGAACAGGTAAGAGTATTGGCTAATACTTAAAAGGCGGGGGAAAAAACCTGCAATATTCTTTAATCTTTTACCATTCAAATCAAAACATGGAAGCATTAGAAGATGTCACTGAAAACACTTAGAAAATTCATATGTAAGCAGCAAACAGAGGAAACTCATTGAGCTTTTTCTAAGCGTTGCCCACAAATGTTCCTAGAAACCAAACCCAGTTCATGATTGCTCACCTCAGGTTTGGATTCTAACTCATCCGATAACATTGATTCAAGTGTCGATTCCTGCAGCTGTCCTCAGCAAGGCACAATTTATTTGTTTATTTTTTAAGTTCAGAGAGAACAACGCTTCCTGCTTATTTTCATATTTTCTTAAGTGTACACCAGTGTGGTGATCCTTCTGTGAGAAGCTGTGTTGTGCAAATATTCAATTTAACCTAAAACAACAGAAAAGGAAATATAAAGAGGAACTGAAAGCAAGAGCAAAGCAAAAGAAGTGAACACGTGTGGCACATAACTGTAAAATATACTTTGAGGTACTGGGAAAACTCATTTACTGAGGCTCCTGGATTTCTGTTTACACTGAGTCAACAAAAACATCCTAAAATACCGTGAAAGTGACTTTTAAAGGCTATTTGCCACATTTTTTTTTACAAACTTTCATTTTCAATGACATATTGCATTATTTGTTATGGAAACTTATGGGATCACTGCAAATCACAAAACCATGCAAGAGACAAGGAGGCTGAATTCTCAGCCTGCAAAACAATGAAATTATCCAAATTGTTGATGAAAGGGAACCATATACAAACAAAACCTGTCACCAGGAAACCTCATCTTTTCCTGTCTGTTGAGACCTTACATTTCTGATTCTGTGAAATATCCTGGCAAGTCCAGATAAATAGAAGTTATTTCACAAACACCCATATGATGTTTCTTCTTTGGGCTAAAAGGGGAAAACGAGAACAAGCTGTATCTATTTCTGCCTAGTGAGAAAGCACTTCAGACACTGGTGGTGGGAGAAGAAACTGAACTACGCACAGCTCTTTCCCCCTTCCCTTACAATTACCAACCTACTGGCTGTGTTAAAAAACACCGAGAATAGCGGATCAGCTAAAAAGAGAACCCGAGAGCATTCCTCTAGCGCTGCTGACACCGAGCCCCGCAGCGCGGGCACTTCCCCCGCCGCGAAGGGACGAGCCGGGGGCCGGCAACCCTCCCGGCCCGCACCGGGCACGAGCCCCGAGCGGCCCCCGGGGCGAGGGCAGAGCTGCGGGGCGCCGCTGCCCGCTCCGGCGGGGCGGGTGCCACCCGCTGTGCCCCCGCCGTGAGGGGAGAGCGGGGCCGGGCCGCCCCCATCGCCCCCCGGGGCGGCCCGGCCGCCTCCCCGCCCGCCTTACCGGCATCTCCGCCGCCCGGACGTGACGGGCCCCGCCGGAAATGCCGCCGGTGAGCGGCGGGCGCGGGGCGGGCCCGGCTCGGCACGTCCCTCCGCCCCTCACACCGGGCGGCGGCCGCGGCGGGTCCGCGCTCGGGCTGTGCCCGCCTGCGCTGGGATCATCGCCAGGGCTGCAGCCTTCAGTGATGCCTCTTCAAATAGCCCTTTTCATGTGAGAGTTACTGGGCCCGTGAGGATTGTGCGGGAAGCTTATGGTTAACCTTCAGCTCCTCTGCTCTTCCACGTAAAACAACACGGAAGAGACCTCAGTCCGGTTACAGCACATGTGGAAACACCGGTTTCCTACTAGTGCTTTGTTTCTGTTTTGCTCTGACCTTTTGCTGTGTCTGTTCTTGTAGTTGGTGATGGAAAACTCCAGTCACACCAGCTCAGTAATGACACATACTAAGTTAGTAATTCCAGAAACGTACGTGTCTTTGAAATGTACCTAAAAAACAAGAAGGGCCTGACTGATTTTAAAAGCTTGCACTTTGGTTTGCTCGTTAGCCTTATTTTGGCATCTCTAAGCAGGACAGAGCACCTGAAGACTTTGGCAGCCTCTGCTCTTGACATTATCTGCTCACCAGTGACCTTCAGGGCCAGTAAACTTCAGCTTCTGTTGTGGCTAGCCCACAGCTATGGAGCCACATGTGATTCCTGACTCCCATGCCAGAACAACTGCTTGTGGTACAGTGCTGGTGCTGCTGAGCAATGAGAATCTCAGTGATAGTGAAGGAACCCAACAGGGGCTGTTAAGGCTGGCAAAAACTTGTTCTGATCCAGGACAGACTGTGCAAAAACCTGTGGTCACTTCCCGGTAAGTGACTGTAATCTCCTGCCTGTGAGCTGCTTTGGAATGGTTTCATCTTCCCAGCCCTTCCAAGATGTGCAGTATGGCTACACTGCCTTTTAGAAAATTTGAAAATTAAGATTTGCAGCTTAAAGATTCACAGTTATCTCCCTCAGCTTTAAATGTTCAGAGTGGCTTCACAGAGGGGAACACCCTGGAGTCATACTGACAGTCTACTGTGTCAGCAAAAAGCCTATTGACCTGCTGGAGCCACCTGGTAACTTCATAAAGTCTGAAAGCAAGTTAGATGCACGTGTTTTTCCAAGGTATTATCCATCAACTTGCAGTCATTGCATTAGTACTAACAAAAGCCTGCACCATAAAATCAATTTTCAGTCAAGCTGAAGCACATTTCTGTTGTCCAAAGCAGGAAAACTGTGATTCAACACCCAGAATCTGTAGCCTTGAAGACTGAGCTGTCTAAGTGCCATACTGCCCTGCCCATGGATCATATAAGGGAACCTACAAAGTCTAGTATTTATCATGCTGGACCACTTGGCCATAATTGTGGAGACCTGAAGCTCTAGATAGATCCATTTATTCCCTTCAGTTTCATAGGACTGAATAGCTCCTGAGACTGAATTTTTTAACATTACCCCAAAAAGCTGGAGCTGATTAAATGGCCATGTAATGGTCACAGTAAAAGACCATTTCACTGTATTTATTGTTGAAGAAGACATACAGTGGAGGCAGCTCGGTGTGCAGCTGCAGTGTGAGCTCTGGGGGGCAGGAGCCTGAGCCTGAGGCCATGATGCCAACCCTTTGCACAACAAAAGGCTCAGGTACCTGTGGCCCAGCCAGGTGACCCTACAGTCAGAGACATAGCAGAAGCTGAGGACCCCAGATTTTCCCTGTGCTTAGACTTGTGAGGGTCTAAAAGCCCAGTGGTACCATTGTTCAGTGTTCCAGCTCAAGCTGTTATTTTGGTATTTAGTTATCACATCAAGATTAAATTATTTTAAGGATTGGGATGTCCAAGACACTGCTATGGGAAACCTGGAGTCAAGCCAGTAAGGAACCCTGGTCTGACTGTGTGAATGTGGTGTGTGTGAGGAGTCAGGCTGGGCTCACTGGAGATGCCTGCTGTGAAGGCCTTTTGGTCCCAGCTCAGGTGGTGCAAATGTTACTGCCAGAGCAGCTCTGCGGTAGCTGGACAGGAAAGTTTCCTTAACATTTATTATTACAGGCAAGACCCCAGCATACCACATTTGCCGATCCAATACAATTCAACAAAGGTAACCAGAAATCCAGAATGACTAAATTCATAAATCACTTTTTCTTGATGTCAGGGCACTGAATCGTAAATCTTGATTCTGTTTTACATTAAGATACTCAGTAATCTCGGAAGTCCTTTGACTCATCATCAGCTCAACAATGTGGAATTGTTGAGTAGATATTAAAATACAGAGACATGTAGGCGCGTAAGTTCCTTTCATTTGCATCATTCCAGGCCAGATGAGTTTGGCTGCTTTAGAAATTGCATCTTGACTGCCTGGGGAATTTTGGTGGAATCTGCAGTGGGAGTAGCACAGCACTTACCTGAGTTGTTTGTGCTGGTTCAAATCACTCACGCAGGTGCATGAAGCTGCAACCGGTCCCTGGGAGAACTGTCTGGCTGGGAATTTCCTACAGTTTCACATTCTCAATAACATCTGCCCCTCCTTGTCTCTAATCAAGGACAAATGGAAGACTCAGTCACGTCTCCCCCATGACCAGATTCAAGACGAGATAAATGATACTGGTTTTTTACCCCTGCTGTGAGACAGTGAAAATGGCTAGTCATGGAGTAAAGGGAAAGTGGTGTTTTAGACTTGGTTGTTGATGAATCTGGTTATATTCCGAATATAAAGAGGAGTCTAGGCTTTATTTCTCTTAGCACATTTTCTGTTCTTTCCTGTGTACATTTCCACAGAATCCGATATAATGTTGTTATATAGACTTGTGTCCATTATTCCGAGATACTGGCAGTACTCAATTTTATTTCGGCAAGTTTTTTTAAATTATAAAACTTGCAAGCACAATTGCACAATTACCGTCACTTTGATGTTCAGCCTTTGCAGCATCAGCATGGAACAGACTTTTAAATTCTCCCCAAAGTCTGTATACACAGGAACAGTCACCTTTCCACACTTACAGCGGATGTTGGCACGGGTGTTCCAGAGCGGCTGAGATTTAAGGAGCTGAGCGTGCTAAGATCTGGAGCATTTCCTTCTGCACCCCCCGGGCTCGCACCCCGCTCTGTCACACGCCGGACTCGCCGCGCTCCGCCTTCCCTGCGCAGTCAGCGCGTTTCCCGCGGCAGCAGGAATGCCGCTGAGGTAATTTCGCTGGCCGAGAGGCGGACGTGCGTTCCCAAAGGGGCCTCCGCGCCGCCGCCACCGAACACCCTTCCCAAGTTTTCCGAAGCACCAGGCGCGCCGGGCGGTGGAGCCCGCAGGGAGCCCGGCCCCGGAGCCGCGCCCCGGGCGGGGGACTCCGCCGCACTGCGATGGGAGCGGGGCGGGGCGGAGCGGAGGGGCCGCGCCGCCGGCACGGGGCTGACCGGCCAATGTCCCCCGCGGGGCGGGCGAGCCGGCCCCGCCCCCCGGCCCGCCGCCGGCCCGTCCCATTTCCCCCGCGGGGGGAGCCCTCTCCCTCGGCCGCGGCCGCTCTCGCCGCCCCACAGGAACGGAGCTCGGCGCCGCCGGTGTCCTCCCTCCCGGCCCCGTCCCGGCTGGCTGGGCCGACCGCACCGCCACTCCCCGCCGCGCCGTGCCTTGGTAGCGCCCGCTCCGCACCCCCCTCGCTCCCCTCCCCGGTGGCGGCGCGGATGGTGCATCCCGGCAGCAGGCGCGTCCCGGCCGGCGCCCGCCCCCCCGCGCCGTGTCATTGATGTTGTTGTTTGTGTCGCAGGAGCCGCAGGCCAGGCCGGGGCCGCCGCCCGGGGCCGCCGCCGCGGGGCCGGGGCCGGGGCCGGCGCCAGGCATGTCGGTGTGCGGGGAGGCGGTGGGCGCCGGCTCCCTGCCCAGCGAGCTGGTGGTCCACATCTTCTCCTTCCTGGCGGCCCCCGACCGGCTGCGGGCCTCGGCCGCCTGCTCGCACTGGCGGGAGTGCCTGTTCTACCCAGCGCTCTGGCCGCGCCTCCGCCTCAGCCTCCGCGTCTCGCCCGCCGAGCGCCCGCGCCTCGAGTTCCTCATGCGCAAGTGCGGCTGGTTCGTCCGTGAGCTCCGCGTACAGTTCGCCGCAGACAACTACCCCACGGGCGGCGGCGGCGGCGGCGGGGGGGCGGCGGGCGAGGGCGCCGCGGCGGCGGGGGACGGGGAGGCGCCGCCGCCCCTCAGCCCGCGCTGGCTCGACCTGCTGAGGACTTACCTGGAGCTGGTGCTGTGCGTGCTGAGCAGCGTCCGCAACAACAGGTACCGGGGGCGGCGGGGCCGGGGCGGGGGCTGAGCCCCCAGACAGCGCCCGGGCCGGTGGCGGGCGGTCCGTGGCGGCGCCCCGGCTGGGCAGGAGCGGGGCCGGGCCGCCTCGAATCACCCAGTCTGATGGGGAGAACAAACGCTCAGATACCCAGCTGGGAGTGGGCTGGTCAATACGCTGAACAGATACCGCTGCAGTAATAAAAAGTTCTTCGGCTTTTTGGCGAAAGAGGGGAATGCGACTCAAGCGCAGCGAGTGAGAGCCGGGAGTTTAAATTCGGTGCCTAATAAAGGTACCTTTCTCACTTAAAATGTAACTACGGACAGGGTTTAGACCTTACGGATGCTTGAAAAAAATCAGGTAATGAGAAATTAGTGACGGGGGGTGTTAAAATTACCCCACTGGTGTAGTGCCCCAATAAAATACTTTCTGTGCTGTAGAAAAGCTGAGCTTTCATGCCAGCTCTCGTGTTACCTGCTATAAACTGAGGTTTGACTCGGTTTTAACTGGGAGGAGGTTTGAATGTTTGTTTGTTTATTGAGAGAACGCTTCACACGTAGGACTTAACTTGGCCAAGTTGAATTTAAAGTACAGAAATATTTTGCTGTGGTTTGTACTTAAGGTGTGTTTAGATCCTGCTTTTTCACGGACTTAGTTTGGCAGGTTAGATAGTTTCCTCAGCTTTGAGATCTTTAAAATGAAAATATGTGCATTCTCTTTACCACGCATGGGTGTGATCGAGATAAATATCTCTTAAAAACGATAATCAGATATCCTAATATATGGCCTGTAGTCAGCATCTAGGACAGGAAAGCAAGGATATTACAAGTAGGTTGTGATGAGTTTGGAAAGCCACGCAGATTCTGGGATAGGAAATGGTTAATATTATTTCTCCTCTGTGTGCATGTAGCCTCACCTATGAAGGCGGGGAAAAAAACCTGCAAGTGGTCCAGGGCATCTTTAGAATGAATTAAAAGCTTGTGGATGGCCTTCGGAAAACTGGCTGCAACTGAGTCATGGCCTTGTCACCGCCCCCCTTTGATTCCCGGAGGATTAGAGAGTATCCTGAGGCCTTCTTTGCTTCCTTATTTTGAGTTGTAGCAAGAGAACTTTAAATGCAATTCCTCGTTGGTTTGAGATGAATGCAAATGTGATGTGTGAAGTCTCGGTTCCCTTGCTCTGCTGCGCCGAGCAGGTACTTCCTGTGGTGCAGCTGCGATGGGTGAGAGTTGCAGACCTTACTTCTGAAAACAGCCCCTTAGTCCCAGCTCACCTTTATCTTAACTTATTTCTTGCCCTGTGAATCCTTAGTGTGCGACTCCTGATGATCCGTCTTGATTGGTCTTCTCTTGCCTTTCAGGAGCCTTCACTTAACTGTTGGATCTTCGGGAAAGCCTATATAGTATCATAAGTGTAAAAATACTGAAATGATGGTGCTGATTGTCTGATATGAGACAAATATCACTACGCAGGTTTGGGATTTCAAAACAGATAGTATCTGCAGGAGATGTTGCCTGGAGGGGTTGTTGTAAAACAGTAGTTTTTTTCCCCCTCACTAAGATACGAGGCTGTCGAAATTAAAAGAGTTGTGAGAAGGCTTTTGGTACACTTTTTTTTCTTTCGAGAAGGTTAATTCTCTATGGCCTTATCTGAAATCTGTACAAGGACATTTGCTTTATGTTTATTTCACGGATTCTGTATGCACAGTGTGACTCAGGACTGCAGTAAAATACTATGCAGTAGTAGTTGTTTTTCCCGTACCTGGTAGATTAGTATAATTTTGGTGGTAAACCAAAGGTGAAAAGTTACCAAGTTGGATAGAATTTTGCATTGCTGAACTTTCTTGCTGTCTCCAAATCATTTACATGCTACTTTTTTATTTTGAAATGAATAATGCATGATTGAGGAACACAGGGTACCTGCTTATTACAGCGGGCTTTTTTTTAATGAGCATTTTAAAAAGTGTGTGTGTGTGGGATTTACATTAAACACTTGACATTTTTTTTCAGATTTACTTTCAGATTAGACTTTTTTTTCCCCTCGAACTGCCAATAACTATTTAGTTTGCATGTAGAACACTGTGTTTTAGTTCTTTAAGTAGATTTTTGAGATCAAAATGAGGTGGGAAGGAGCATTAACTTGTCCCAAATTGCTGCTTAGTTCTTACTGGGACCACCTAATTTCTAAACAGAAAGCATTGTTACTTGCCTAATGCTTAGTTTTGTCTAAGGAAAGGTTGCAGTCCAGTCACTTAATTTCTCTGCTTCTCTTTATTTTATCTGTAACTCAAGGATAATTAAAAATTCCTTCTTGTTTTCACTGTATGTCACTGTACATGGGACAGCTATTGTAATTTCAAACGGCAGGGTTTTTAACTTCTCCAGTGGCTGAATCAGTGTAAGTAGATTTCTTTCTGTAATTAAGTTTAGAACAGGACAGTTCTTTCATAACTCCTGTCAGCCCTTACGATAGCTTTTTGGCAGAGAAGCTCTGAAAAGCTTCCATCTTATACTTCAGAACGGGAGAGTAAGAAATCTCTTTGTGATGCTGTTTCTTAACTGCGTAGCATTGTGGGGTTTTAAATTTACTATTAAGCAGTACACTAACGACCCTCCCCCTTGCAAGAAAAACCACGTACTTTAGATGGCTCTAGAATTCCTTGAGGAATTACAAGGCTGCAGGACCTAAGAAAAGCAATAACTAAAAGTAATGCAATTTCTAAATGCTCTCTTGGCTAGAGGAGAATGATACGTGGTTTTGCTACTAAAAGCATTTTCTGTACAACATGAAATTACCGATTTCTGAGCAAATCTGTGTGTTAAGTCACTAGAAAAATATTTTGGGGTGGCCTTTGTTAATTCTGAAGGAATTAAGGAAATAACAACTTGTCTGCAACTTGATTTAAAAACAACTAATAGTATTCCTGCTGGCAGCTGGTTACCATCCAGAAAGGTACATTCTAGGTCTGGCTTATATTTGAGGTAGAGCTCAAGTTGCCATAAACTTTATTTTGTGTGTGGCAGCATATTACTTCCAAAATACTGCTTTAATAGCATTGGGACCTTGATGAGCTCTAAAAATCTCTGTCATTTATTTAATTAAAAGGCACGAAAGTAGCGTTTATAGTGATCTGTAACTCTTCCATGAGTTATGTTTATGACAGTAAATGAAGCAAAATAACAGTGTGTTATTGTTTAAACAGCTGATGTTCTATATATTAAAAAAAAAAGGGTGCGGGTGGGCGTGGCAATGTTGTTTCTTAGATTTTCCTGATCTGTATCTTCTCAAACTGATCTTTCAAAACTAAATTCTGGAATGCAGGTGGCAGGGAGACAGACTTTCTGTGAGTCACTTGAGTGCATACAGCCGCTAATAAGCAGCTGGTGATCATTCAGTAGGAAAATCCTGTGTTCTTTTATATAACTCTGAAATCCCAAGGTATAGTCTCCCCTCTACTCCTCCTTCCTTGCTTACAAAGAAAGATAGGGAAGTAGTGACACGTACACCCCTGTTTGCTGTGGAAACAAAAATGCAGATTACTGTAAAACTGTGGTATCTTGGTGAAGTATGGCATCTATCTTGGAATTGCCAAAAATTGGTGAGTCGCTCAAAACAGTAGACTGCATCTGCATTTAAGGTTTTCTAATGACTTTTCTATTGGTCTGAGCAGGCAGCTGGAACTGGCAGAAAGGAGTATAATAATACAATATGTGCCTTACTACTCTGCTTGTCTCGGATGTAAGCAAGGACATTTTGTTCTTTTTTTGATTGGGTATTAAAAAAGACCAACCAAAACTGAAGATGGAGCCTAGTAAGAAGCTTGTACTTCTAGTGGGCTTTTTGAGCTAGTAGAAAAGAAATGGTTTAGAAATCCTCCAAAGTACAATTTTTCCTGGCTGTATGTATGAATACTAACACAGGATTAAGATCCCATTATGACTTTTAGCAAAAGATGACAATTAAGTTCTGAATAATTTTATTTAAGTAGCAATCACTTTACTGACTCTGAAATAAAGATGAGATGTGAGCTGAATGCCATAGAGGTTGTATGACACTGCAGATAGTAGCAAAAGTCTAACATTGTGTTGAACTGTGATTAGATTTGTTGCTGGTAATAACTGTGCTGTGAATGGAAAAATAATTAGATGTTGTTATTGCTTAAGTTCTCAGGTGGAGAACTTTTCCATGTGTCTATAGTGCATGAAATGGCAGTTAAATAGATGTAGTAAAAATGTGTGAGATACTAGTAATTAGTGTTCCATGTGTCCTGTAGTTTGGTGGTCCTCAAATTAATACCTGCCTGTGGTAGGGTTTGCTGGCAGTATGAGCAGCACCAAGCAAGACCTGTGTGTGATGTGAATATGCAGGTGATTCAAAACTATTTTGAAGATTGTACTTGACTCTTAGCTCTAAGAATTAAGTCATGGAGATCAAAAGATAAAGGCTTAATTATAGCACAGCTGTGAACACTGCTTTTCAGACCAGGTGGAGGTTTCTGCTACTTTGCCTGTCACACCAGCCTATCTCTTAGAGCTTTTGAGGAAAGAGGAGCCCAAAACACCCTTGGTGGTAGTGGCAGTGTTTTAGGTTTCTCTGCCAAGCTTATTCTTCAGTATGATCAGGCATTGCCGTAGTTAGACTTGTAGAATATTGATCATGTGGTAAAGGCTCAGTTTATTTTAGTGTATCATCAGTACAGTAGCCCTGTATTTAAAATAATAAATATGAAATTGTTGAATTTCAGAAACAGTTGTAAATTCTAGGTATTTTGCTCCAGTATTTGTCAGACTTTATATGAAGCCCATGGATCATGCTATTAAATTATTGTTCACCTATAGAAGAAGAGCACCAGGAGCAACAGTGGATAGATTTCAGGAAATCAGTGTACTGTTATTTAATACAGGAACTTGAAAGCAGGTAAATTATGATTTATGATAGATACCAATTGCAGACTGCAATTCATACTTAAAAATGTAAAATTTGGCTACTTAATATCTTTTCCCCCACCTTTTGTACTGTATGAGATTGTATTGTGAATGTTGTGAACTGCACCAGAGCTTTCCTGTGCTTTGAGGATTGTAACTGTGTTGCATTTTTCTCAAAGCCAACCTGAAATATTAGCATATTATTTGTAAGCCAGAAGAAATAAGAAGATGTGGTAACTCACTTAATTGTCAGCTACAGGTTAATTGGCATCTACTGTTTGAGATTAATTTATGTATCCATTTGTGATGAAACTGGATTTCCTACCATGTTAATTATCAATTGTAGACCAGTTCTTGCATTTTATGAGTAAATGTATTTACAGCAGGTATAAAATCTTGACCCTAAACTTAGTCAGCTAAAAAAATTAAATAATAATCTTAAAAGCAGATGTCACAAAGCTACTCCAAAACTGCAGTCATGTTCATATCTCTTGCCTGATCTGTTTTAGGAATAGAAAAGGTGCAAGTCAGAAAAACAAACTGTGATAGGGAAAGGAAAAGTGACTGTCTAGTGCACCATGTCATGTCCAGCATATACTTAGAGGTTCTTCTTCCATTTCTTTCTAGGTATCCCTTCTAAAAGTTAAAGTTGTGCGTCATGATGGACCACTAACTCTCACTGATGGGAAGTATTAGAACAGCTTCCCCTACTTTGATATGACAGAAATTAGACACTGATTAGGGTGTGGGGAGCTTTTGATTCTCCTGTCTGAGGTTTCTGATGCCTCGATGGAGGCAAGTTTGGGCTCCTGTTTGTAACCCAGCTGACCTGTGGAAGTGTGCAGACAGGGTTGTTTGTCGTGTTTTACTTGGGCATTAAATGCAGTGTTAAATATTAAAAGGAATAAGTATTTGATGTTTTCATCTGTAGTACTAAACACACATGTTCCAGGGATTAAAAACTGCATGAAACCACTGCTAAAAGTTTTCTTTGTGGTGCTGCTGGCCTGCTGAAAATACTCCTGTGGTGACTGAAAACCAGCATTTGCTATTACAGCTGGTTTCACCAGTTTGTGTAGTTCTCTTCCCCTTTACACTTCAGTCTCTTTCTCTGTACTTCTGTATATGCCTGTATTCTAGGACAGTAGGAAGTTTACAAATACAGATTGTGTTCCCTGTATTAATGGGTTCTTATTGTCTGTATTTGTCTTACCCAGAATGATTCCTCATGCTGTTTTAATCTTGTGTACAGATTTTATTTTTTTTTTATTTTGTTGTTTTGTAGGAACCTCCAGAAGTTAAGTCTCTTCGGGGATATAAGCATTCTGCAGCAACATGGAAGTATATCAAATACATACCTTGGAAAAGTTGACCCTGATGGCAAGAAGATTAAGCAGTAAGTTATATTTGTAGAGTATCAAAAATAGATAACGGAACATGGATTTTCATTCATGACTGAGAAACCTTTAAGTTTTTTAACAGGATGAGAATCTAAATTCTTGCTCCTGCTATTTACATGATGTAGTCTCTTTTTGTGGCTGTTTTTTTTTTTTCTCCCTTCTCAGCAGGGTGAGAATTCTTTCTTTCCTCTTTTCATTGTGTTCTAGAAACAATATTATGTTGATGGCACAAAGGGGGAGGAGGGGTGAGGGGTTGTTACCAGCACCTATAGTATTGTTGTACGTGACAAAAATTAGTAAAGGAAGTAATTTGTCATATTGCCAAAGAATTGAAAATAGGTTTGTGTTTAAGTTCTCTTTCAAGTTTACTTGCTACAACTTACTTCTAGTTTCATCTCTAAATTTGCAGAATTCCTGAAAGATCATAGCTCACTATGTGCTTCTTTAATTCAGAGGTGTATTTTAGCTTGCCATAATTACATTACAGTACAGTCCTTGAATGCTTATAATTAGAGTAGTTGTTTGTTCTTCTCTGGAAAAAGTTAAATACAGTGTAAAAAGCTACAGACTTCTTGAATAAATTACCACAGAGGGAGTGATGCAAACTTAACTATTTTAGCAGTTCTGCTAAAACTTTATAATAAAAACTGAATACCATCATTTTAATTTGTATCAGTTTAAACATCTTTCTTCCAGTAACCCTAGGAGCAGAGTAAGTACAGCCAGTCTAGATCTTTACTACTATTTTTTTTGAGTGATTTTTAGTACTAGTATAGGTACATTATCAAATCAACATATGTATGTGAACACAACTGTCAAACTAAATGTTTGGTCCTGTCCTAAATTTGCAAACCAGTGCAAATACAGCTGGGAGTCACATAATTGTGTCTCTGTCATCCATTATGCTTAGAATGCAGAACTCAGAGCAATTTGCAGTTCTGTAGGCACCACAGTGCTGTGTACAGGTAAAAGGCTGATTTGGTTAAAGCTCCTTTATTTCGTATCGTTTGTGAAAACGTAAATATATAATCAAATCTTTGCCAAGGGGCTTGAAGAGGGCCATCTGGGCAGATGTTTACTCAGCTGAGTGCATGGTTAAATGTTTTGGAGCCATAAACCCTTTGAAACTCATTATCTAACTTGATGTTGGTCTTTTAGGTGAGTATTGAACTTTGCATCTTTTGGAATGAGCAAATAAATGTTACCTCCTTTTTGTTTGGTTTGTTTTGGTGTTTGTGTTTTGGTTGGCAGTTTGTGTTTCTTGGTTGTTTTATTTTCTGAAATAAACCAATGTACTTGGGACCTGCTAGTCCTTGTCTAAATTAAAGGAAAGCTAGCAGTGTTTTATTCAGTTGTCTGAAGTTTGTCGGCACTAGCAGCATATTGACTTCAGAAGTAAATCTTTATGGCTTCTTACTGTGTCTTTTGCACATGAGGTTTGCATCAGTTAAGTTGCTAAACGTGGGTGCTGATAACTCAGTGAAAGATACAAGCAACCTTTGAAGAGAGTGTTACTGGTAGTTGAGGATTTTTTTGGAACCTGTATGGTGGTAAACTTTACTAGCTGTTTCAGGAACTTCCTTCAATTAAAGGAGTCAGGGAAGAAAATGTGATGTTTCCTTAAATCTTTTTCTTTGAGCTGGGTGTAACAGACTGGGGGTGAAATCTTAGGACTGAGGGTTGTACTGAGGCAGAGGAGGCTTTGGATTGTGTTTTCAAAAATAGATTTTGTGGTGATCAGCATGAGTTTGTAATGCTTGTTCTTTTTCTGTATAGCATATGTGTCCCTAGTTACTTTCTAAAATTCTCATTATAACTTTGTTCCCCAGTGTTAGGAAGTTCAGTGCAAACAATATTTTTGTCTTGAGTTAAACAAAAGGTAGTTGTTTAAAATTTTGGCATTCTGAAATCTTCTTGTGATTGATCTGTGTGGTTCAGGTAGTTTCCAAAAGAACCAGTTTAGCCTCTGTTAGGAAAAAAATTTTGAATGATAGTCTTTAATTAAACAAACGGCCTCCATGTGGACCTTGCTAATCTGTTTGCTTCCTGTCCAGGGCCATGGATTTGCTTCAGTCCAGGTTAGGACTTGTTTTGGGGCTTTAGCAGTAACTCAGCCTGTCTAGTCAAACTTTAGTCTGTCTTCTGGATGAAAACACCATTTGGGACATCAGGTGTGAAAGTACACTATTTTGAGTTTTTTATTTTTTTAATAGTTTGCTTCAGTTCAGTAATTTGTAGGTTTCAGGTCGATGGTGAACATCCACAATTGCTGCTTATAGGGAACAAAGGGGATTGAGACTACCCTTGAGACATCAATAGGTTATCTTGCTTTTTTGCATATGCTGAGTTCTGCTTTTATTTTTTTTTAATATGTCAAACTCTAGTTCTATTAGTGAGCCTTGAAATAACTGTAAGTTAGGATAAATGTTCCACTACATGCTAGGCAGTTGAAGTAATAGTTAATATGAAAATAAAGTTAGTGTTAATTTCCGAGAATTCACATAATGTGTCTAAATTTCTGGAACACAGTTCAGACTATTTTTGTAAACTCCACTTAGATGCGATCTGTTTATGAAAAATATAATGTACTTAAGAATTTGCACAAGAGAAGAAAAAACCTGTTAGGGAGTTAAAAAAATTTATTTGAAATATGTGGCTTATGTAGTGCTTTCTGTCTGGCCTTATATAAAGCAGATATTAAAAACAATCCAGAAGTGATTGTTGTTAAATATTTTCTATGGACATGTTTGATCTCTCTTTGTTAAATTGGCTAAGAACTGGTGAAAGTTTTCTTAGGACTAGCAGCACAAATCTAAATACTTCTATAAATACTTTGGTACTTGCACTAAAAAGGTGATGCATAGGTCGCATTAAATCAGTATCTCTCTTCTAAAAACTTCAGTGCAATTCCCACTGGGGAGGGAACCCACCCCACAGCTGCAGAGTTCTATATCATATTTCTCTTTATTAAATTGTGCAAGTACTAGAACAGTATTCTTCTAAGCTTGGATGTTTAAGTTGCATGAGAACCACAATTTAAACAGATTGTTAGCACAGTGAGGCACATAGATGGTAGTATTTTACTGAGCACCTCAAAATTGATTTGTCTTCAATAGTTCTGTAAAATATCACGAGCACACTATTAAGATTGACTATCTGGGCTATTACAAAATAAAATCTACCATTGCAGCAGCCATTACGGCACCTTTCCTAGGTGGGTATGGTGAGGGGGGTAGGGAAGGGTGTTTGGAAGAAATTTGAGGGGTTGTTGTGGTAGAATCTTTTTCTTTGGGGGACTGTGAGAGAGTTTGCCTTCAGTATAAGCATTGGCAAGAAAAATCATGAAACAAACATTGTCAGGATCAAACAAGGTTCATCTGAACTGTAAAAGAATTTAGGAATAAAGTAGAAAAAGTACACTGTATGTGACTCTTACCCTTTGTTTAAAACTGTGCTTAATTCGTGTCACAATTGCCAGTACTCAGTTTAAAATAAAATGTTTGGAGAAATTGAAAAAGTCGAAGTCTTTTGACCTGAGGACTATACTAGGCAAAACCTTGGGAACTGAGGTGTACAATAGATAAATAAAAGGATTACACTAACTTTTCCACTTAAGAGAAGTCAGGCCTCACAAACCCAGCACCTTTCATAGGAGAAGGAAGAAAAGCACATGCGAGGGAGGGAATGAATAAAGATTTGCAGAGGGAGAGGATGTATGAGGATAAATGTTTTAACTTTCTTACAACAGAAGGAGTATGAGGCATCAAAGGTAGTAGGTGAAGGGTTCAGAGCAAGCAAGAGGGAGGAATCACACTACAAAGTTCTTTATTATTGGATGTTATGGTTGCTAAACACATACTCGGCTAAGGGAGAAACCTGGGTAACTTTGTCAAGTCCCTGAGAGTTGCAAAATACTCCTCTGTCTCAGGATGTCTGAGTTACAAAGTTTTGGAAGCTAGAGAGAGATTTGAGAAATATCCCAATGTGCTTTCCTTGTTCTGTCACCTTTAGGTGTTCGTGTTTCTCTGCTGTCAGGCTGTTGGGCTAAACTTTTAATTTTGTCTGGACATTATCTTGGATAAAGTTACACGGATGAGAATAACAGCTTTGTAATGTTTTGCTTAGATGTATAAAATATACAGATACTCAAAGCAATAAAGTAAAAAGTGTTCTGTGCAAAAACATTACCTGTTTTGAGGCACAAAGATTTCTGCTAGTTTTGTACTGGAGGTGTTACCATCTTTTTTTCTTGATGTTTCATGGAACTATCATGGCCTGACTCAACCACTGCCCTTTAATGCTGATCTTCCCTTCTGGCAGACCAGGGTTTGAGGTTAAATATTTGTCTACCCATGTGTCCTAATATGCTAAAAGAACACTTGTCATTTGGGCAGGGGGACTCTTTTGGGCCTTAGCAGCTGTGGGATGAAGACTGGGAAAATAATTTCATGGAGAAGGTTTGCAGCGTTTGCCTGTACTATTTCAATTTAATTTTCAAAATTTAAAATACTTTTGTTGCCTTCTTGAATTAACTATTTAACATATTTAACATAAAGAACATCACTAAAAAGGGGTAGCAGAGGTGGGTGCATCAGAATAAGGGCATAATGATCATCTGGCACTGATGATTTGAGACTGAAATGTTACTGGGTGTGAGTTGTTTTGGTAAAAGTTGAACCTGTTGGCACTTGAAAATTCAGTTAGCTGCACATTTGAAATTATTTAAAGAACGTTCTTATGTGTTTGTTCTTTACTGTTTAATGAGCAAAGACAAGCAAGTAGTTTCAGATCTTTCTAACTTATGCTCAAAGTCAAGTTTCTGCCATCTTTCATTGAAAATTACTTTTTTTTCCCCTATATTGAATTTGCAGTTCTAGAGAGGTTAGCAAATATGAAAAGCTGTTTTTAAAAACAAGAGCTGTGTTCTAAAAGCATTACAGGTTTTCTTATTTGCATAACCCTAAAATGTATGTGGGAGGGTGTTAAATACATGCTGGAAAATACATGAAGTAAAGGTTCATAGCGTGCCACTGTTTTTGAAAGACAATAATTTTTCTCAAGATGGTTTTCAGTTTTAACCTTTTAAGTGCAGTGAAGGTTAAATTGTTGCGGGAGGTCTCCAGTCAGGTTACAATATTTGTAGTTCATGAGAACTATAATAATAGCACCTTCCTGCAGAATAAAGCTGTAAATGAAAGAAGAATAATTCCTGAATGAAAAAAAATGGAATGGTATGCAGTTGGTAAGACTACACCATGTTTAATAGGATCATTGTCTGTTTTGTTTACTTGCAGAATCCAACAGCTGTTTGAAGAGATATTAGGCAATAGCAGGCAATTGAAATGGCTGTCTTGTGGGTTAATGCTGCAAATAGTAACTCCCACATCACTGTCCTCCTTATCAAACCCCATAGCCAACACCATGGAACATCTGAGCTTACTGGACAACCACATCCCTGGTAATACCACTCTTATCACTGCGGTTGAATTGGAGCGCTTTGTGAATCTGCGTTCGCTCGCTTTGGATTTCTGTGATTTTACAGCTGAAATGGCAAGAGTCCTGGCTGACAGCAACCATGTGCCTTTGCATCGACTGTCTCTCCTGGTCCACAGTGTTTCCATAATGCACAAGTCATTGGACAATATGCCAAAAGATGAGAATTGGCAGGCGCTGACTCGCAACAGCACTAATCTTCGGGTCTATATAATGGCTTTTGATGTCAAGAGTGATGATATGTTAAGGATTCTTAAGCCCAGTATCCCCCTAGAGAGGATTCACTTTGACAGCTATGTCACTTGTGTTTCAGGGGCTGTTGTTGACCTCATATCCAGGCAGTATGACAAGTTCCTCACTCATTTTATTCTAATGAATGATGTGATAGATATGTCTGCCTTCCCAGATCTTAGTGACAACCGGAATGAAGATCCACTTGTCTTACTAGCCTGGAGGTGCACAAGACTGTCTCTTCTAGCTGTTCATGGTAGGTAATGCATCACACGGGTATAGTATGTGACTTTCTAAATGTTTACAACACTTCAGCCTTTCTAATCATGGTGTGGTTTAGTGCAGTGATGTTCAAGTCTGCTGTACAGTTGCTCTACGTGCTGCTGTTGAAGGTGTTCATTGTATATGAGTTTTAAACATACTTGTAACTTTCTAACTTCTGTTGAGAAGTCACATAGGATTTTATTAGACATATCCTCACAGAAATGAGGATGACTAAGAACTGAGCATTTCAGGGGGCTTATCCTAGAAGTGGTCTGCACTGAGTGAGTTCCACTAAGTGGCTGGTTAAGTGAATGTGAACACTGAAAACATTTGTTTTACTGTGAGCTCATGTGCTGGCAAGATTAGATGATTTTGCTTCATGTTTGTAAATAACATGGGTTAAGTGCCCCAAAGCTGAGGGGAAGAAGTTTCTTACCAGTTTGGTAAGACTTTACCAGCAGATGAAGGCTTAAAAAATATAGGGTGAAGGAGGTTTCCTCACTGGGTGCATTGGTTTCACCAGTAATACCAGAGCTAGGTTTATCTCACTTACTTATTTGCCATATAATTGCAAATAAATTTTAGAAAGTATGCATTTGTGTTTAGCTCTGTCATCAGTACAGCACTTGCTAGAAGTTGCAAGCAGTTTGGCAAATTTTAAGGCACCTGAAACTGAAATAATGCAGAATAATGCTTTTTGTTTGTGCTGGAATTAGCTTACCAAGATCAAGTTTGCTGATGCATGGAGTTAAGTGATGACTGTATAGTGTTGCATAAGAATGAATATGTTTCCTCAGACTACTTTGGGGAGTCAATCTCCAGTTATTCAACACAAATAGGAGACACTTTCAGCATTGGTTGAAGTTAGAGGGTCCTGTTATATTTGCTCTTTGTTTTCATTGTCTTCTACTGAAAAAATCACTGCAGGGGTGGGGGAGTGGGAAATGATCAATTCAGCTGTCTCTTTACAGTTTCCAGGAGTGACAGATTTTGGATCCTGATATGTGACCATACCACTCTAGATGTGGATTTCAGTAGTTTCTTTTAACATTTGGATAGAAGTTTTGAGGACCTCTTTAAAAAAAAAAAAAAAATTAAAATAATTATGTGTTACCTTAAATTATCCTCCTGGTACAGGGAGGTCCTCTATTATATTATCTAACTTTAAAAGCTTGTAAAACATGTAAACATAAGCCAGTGTAAGTACCATTTATTACCAGTCTATGTCTATTCAGTAGGTGTTAGTCTATGCAGAGCATTGGGAAAGCAAACATCTTTGATGGTTCTGTCTAGCAAATGGTTGTTGCCACGTCTTCTTTCTTTGGAGAGATGCTGTGTCTGCCAGGGGGAGAGAATGGCCAAATATCACCTTGCTGTTATGTTGGAACTTTGCCCTTCTTTTTCCCCCTCCTTGCAGCAGGAACTAGCTAAGCTGCTTATAAATGCCTCCTGATCTTTTCTAAGCTGTGAATGTGCCTTCTCTTGTACTATAGCATGAGCATCTTCAAGAGTAGCAACTGTAGGAAGAAGTATCTGAAATGCTGTGATGCCTCAGTACAGCAAAGAAGCTAAGAAGCTTCATGCTTGGATTTTGAGGTTTACCATATAATGTTTTCTGGCTCCACTTGTCATACTGCACTGTCAAGCTTCCTTCAGGAAAAGATGGTGGTTTTGTTGAAGGTGCCATAATTCACTTTTAAGTGCTTGGGTTTCTTCTCCTGTCTCCTGAAGTGGTTATTCTTCAGTTTCAAATACTTCTCAGGTTTTTTTTTTTTTTTTGGCAGGGGGGGGTGTATTCCCTTTTTTGGTATTAGTTTGCTCCGGAAAAAGCTTTGATTTACATCTAGTTTTGGCACCACTGCCCAAAAGACGAAAGGGAAAACATATGCTAAGGACACTTTTTGCTGGAGTGCTGTGAGACTGTCTCTTTTTTGGAAGTCTTACCACCAAGGTAGCATGTTCAGGAGCAGAGAAAAGCACACTGAAGGATATTAAATACATTCTTGCAGAATGAGGAAAGGATGTAAAGAGTGTGGTCATTTGGGATGGGATAGAGACAGTAGGATACTCGCAGTGGTATGATCTGGCACTGTGAGTAAGAGGCATGGTCCATCTGTGGGAATAGAAGGCTTTTTGTTTGTTTGTTTTTCCTCAAGGGAAAGGCATTTCATGTGGACTTTATGACTTTGTGTTGTAAACATACCAGTTATGTTTTATTCTGTCCACGAGCAAAACTAAAGGTGAAATTTTTGCTCACAAGGAAGAACAAATCACAGTGTGCTCATGATGAATTTGTTGTTCAGTGTTACTGGTAGTGAAGTGATGGTTCCCTGTTACCTCTGAATAATTAGCTGGATGGAGACTTTTTGGCAGCTGGAAGGTCACTACGAAATTTCAGGATCTCACAAGAAAAGTTAGAGGAAAAGCCAAATACCTGACCACCGGATGGTAAAGGGGACTTAAGTCTGCAGGGGTTTTCCCCTTTATTTTTGCACTTTCTTTCAAGAATTTCATTGGTAAGTTCCTTTATGACCAAGATAAGTGGAAGGTGTTTTGATCTCCTTCACACCCTGATAGTGTCATCATACAAGGGGGGAGTTTTCCATTGAGTTTAATGTCCCTATTAAGGAAGGGACATTAAATTAAGCTGCCTATTGACAGCTTCATGTGGACAGTTGTGTTGGAGGTGAAGTATCCCAGCAGATGAAAATTGTGGGAATTCATGCATTTCTAATGGTTAATACACCCACAGGAATGAGCCATACAGAGGTGTGCAGGCTTCTTTGTTGAAAACCTTCCCTAAGCAACATACTTAGAGACACAAGAGAAAAAAGGAAAAGAAAACAGAATGAAAATTTCTCTTTTATTTATTACTTCGACATCAGTTTTCTTCCTTCTTTAACTGTCTTATTTTGATACATTATGATGCAGAGCACATTAACTACATTGTTGGAAAAACAAACCAGTTAGCTTTTAGTTCTCAGCAGCTTAACTTTTCCAGTTCAGAAATTGTGCAGACTGCACTTTTACTTGGAATCTAAGTGGGCATCTCACCATGAGGCTTAGCACCTGTGAGAACAATGATGAAGGCAGAAGTGAGCCTTTCCTTTTGTAGTGGAAGGGCTGATTTGGCAGAGCTCCCAAAAAGGGAAGTTCCCAGACTGTCTGTAGTTTGCATCTGAATAAGGAGGAGCTCAGCATTTGCCTTAGCCAGGGCACAGAAAGCTAACAGGTAACTGAGGAGTAGGAGTTTATAAAGAGGGATGCCAGTATATAATGTGAAGAGAGTGAAGCTTTCTAATTATGTTTAATCTCAGAATAACAAGATATATATAGATTATTTTTATATGTGACTTGGAGAGGCTTCTGGTTTGTGTATGTGTTCTTTTGTTGGTTTTTTTTTTGGTGGTATTTTTTTTAAGTTTACCTCCAAAGCAACAAAAGCAAACTTCAGGGTTTTTTCTACCATAAGCAGAGTTTAAAGCAGTCCTTTTATGCATTCACTTAAAATAATTGATTACTCCCTCTTTTCATTGTAGTTATACTACAGAGTGGATCACAGGAGGTTTGAAATTGTATATGTAACTTAAAGTAGTCTGCTGTTCCGAAGTGGTGAGAAAAGTAGACCTAGAAAAGCTTGGTCAAACTATCTGAAATATTTTTATACTTTATTATTCAGACTATAAAATGGGGCTTTACCACTTGCAAACAAAATCCCCAGCCAGCGTGCCCTAGGGGGATTCTTCCAGGTGGAATATTGACAGAATAGGTTGGGAAGGATGTTGAGATGGTCAGGTAAGAAAATGCCTTGTAGCAAAATGATAGAGTGATTTTGTTTTCCTTTCCCCCTAGGTTACACTGTTTGGGCTCATAATCTTATAGCAATTGCTCGTCTTCGTGGCTCTGACCTGAAAGTACTGGAAGTCACAGAAGAAAGCATTGATTTCGACCAAGGAGAACTAGCTGATCAGGATGTGGATCCAGTACACAATTTCATTGAGCAAGTATCTCTTGGATTGGGTCGACCTTGGCATGCTGTCATGGACATTGAGCTGCTCAGTGTCTTCACTGAGCCAACCCGTCACTTTTACAGAGAGATGCAGAGCTTCAGTGAAGGCATTTAGCTCCTTATTTACAATTCCTGTGGTTACATATGCAAGTAGGGTCCTATTATGTTTTTCGGTAGTGTGAATTAACCCCTTTTGTGCTGTGTTTAATCAGTATTAGCTATATAGAATTATATATGTGTATTCTACTTCTTGATCAAAGAACGTAGTCGGGTATTGGTTTAGAAGCTGAAAGTGGCAGTGTTTAGGGTTTTCACGGTTAATGGACTTGTCTACCAAACCTTAAGAGATACAGCCAAAGGCTGTCTGAGGTTGCCGGCTAACTTTACTTTAATTGAGTAACTGCATTTTGAATTATTTTGCTATTATATTGGAGTCCTGTGCTCGGGAGCCAACTGTTTTTAATACCATATCCATAGCCCAGTGGATTTCTGTGCTGTCATTGTGTGCTTAATCCAGTAGCATGCTACTTAATAGGCTTAAAGGACGAGACGTCTATCCAGGGCTGTTCACTCTAAGACTCTTACCTTGCTTTATTTCATGTGTGGATTCTGAAGCATGACTTACCTCCATTCTCGGCTTTCCTTAGCTGTTAAGCAACAGTGTGAAACACTAGCGTTCAGGTACCTGCACTTACAGGTTCACTCCATAAGCTGTAGTCTTTTGGATTCTTTGCAAACTCCTCCTTGCTTCTTCTCATGTTCTGTCATCTTCCTTAAAAGTTAGCTTTGGGCCAAAGTTTAAAAGGAAAAAGCAAGAATGTGCACTCCGATGAGGTAAACACATAACAGTGAAGACTTCAATACAAAGGTCTACACCTGCAAACAAACATTAGTCGTGAAATCCCTAACAACCAAGTCACTGGATTTTCTCTGTCAGCGCCTGTGTCAGCTGCCAAAGAATAGATTAAAAACGAAGAAGTGCCCACATGCTGGCAGGGGCAGGCCAACTTTTGGCCAGCCAGATACTGCTAGATTGTAATATATAAGGTCGAATTTCGACCTGTGGTACACAGCTGTGCTGTGGCTCAGTCAGCAACCTCAGAACTCTTAACAAACATGCACCTGTTTCACTGTGAATAGTGAATGTAAAGGAAGGAAAGGAAACAAATACAAAGCTTGTTCTATCACAGGTATGAGCTGCTATGATGCATGAAGAACATTCCATGAAGTATGTTTTAAAATCTTGTTATATCTGAGAGGCTTTAGAAGCCGATTTAACTGTTTCAGGGCAACCGCGGTACAGACGTGGTCTCTGTGAGACTTCCACCTGACCCCAGTTTTAAGTGGTACGAATGTTGTGCATTTAATGTTTAAAGGACAGTCTGCAATAATAAAGTAAGTGGCCAACGTGGGTGCCCAGCAGTGCTGAGACCTGGCTGCTATATTGTAAGCTTTGGAAAACACAATTTATGCAACAGATGTCCAGATATGATTCTATTTATGGAAAAAGTTTATATGTGTTTTACAAATGGTTTTACCATCTTATATTAAAATGACCTTTTGACAGGTGTGCGCTGTTTTGTCTCCAGTGAGCACATACCATGCGGATTTTATATGTACATCAGTAGAGTGAATCCACTGGCACAGTGTGTGTATATGCCAGATGTGGTGAGATTTTATCTTATAAATGTGATCAGATTAAAAAAAAAACTCCTGACAGAAAATGTAAGGAAACCAGCTGAATGTTTGAATTGATGACTGATGTTGTATGGTTTATGTTAAATGTTATATTCTTTTAATCAATGAATAAAGCATTAAAAATTGATCGCTGTATAAAATATTTTGTTGTTGTCAGCATGAAGATTCTTAGAGCTAAAACGCAACATCATTCATAAGCTGTGTATAACTGGTAGCTCCCATTGTGTTTAGGTCAGCAGAAGAATCTAAAATTAAGTCATACAGTAATTTTTTTTTAATTTGGCTGAATTTTGTCAACGATTTTTGGGGTAGTAGAGGAAGGGGAAGGATGCTTTGCTAAAGATCAGACCAGTTAGCACAAACAGTATATCATTATATGACCTATTAAGACTGATACAGTAAACTGTGCATTGTAGAATATAGAAGACTATTTTTAAGAAATTACTGCACCATTGCAATTGCTTAAATCAAAATCTAATGTGCTGAAGAAAAATGTGTAGTACTTCCTTGGTGTCCCACTATTAAATAGATTATGAATACCTGCAATGCTTCAGTTTGACGTTTTATCTGTACTCAGAGGATGCAGCTGTGCATTCTGAATGGAAACTGCAGATGTCTGGTCAGCTGTCGAAGAGCTGCTGTGCCCTGCAGTGCTGACTGTGCTGTGAAACTTGTCAGAGTGGCTGTTCTGTGTGTGCGTGCCAAGCACCGACTTCATCCGAGCTCCTGAACTTCATTTTATGGTAGTCCAAACTGCTGCCAAGCATGAGAATTGCACTGCTTGTTCAAGCAGTCTCCCAGATCTTCCAGATTTGGTAAGCAAGATCATTTACCAACATACTGAAGAGATGCTGTGGGTAATAAAGATAAGGTAAATGCAGTTACAGCTTTTTGTATTCCAGTAAAGTGAAATAATGGGGCTTGGTGCCTTTCAGGGCTTGGCCTCGGGAGGGAGGTTTATAGAGCAGCTAAATCTGGTAGTGATTGCTCAGCAGCATCTGAGGTTTGGTTGTAAAGGGTTCAAGATGTGTGGCTTCCTGAAGCAAATGCTGTGTCCTCTCTTTAAAGAGACTTGCAGGATGGTAATTTTATCTCTGCAAGCTACTGCATTTTACAGGTAACTGCCTTACTAAATAGGTTGGAAGTAACCCATTTGCCTGCTATATGAACAAATTTTGTCTCTGTTCAGTCTAACCTGTTTTCTTCTGCTTTAATTAATCTTGAAATATAAGATGAGCAGGAGAAGCAGCTCACTTGACTATGGTAGAGAGATGTGCAGCCCTTTCACTTACTGCAGTTACAGACAGAATGTTTAATATCAGCTCTTACCACTGGATGTCTGTTGTTAGTGCTCCAGATCTGATACTCTTCATACAGTCTGAAGTCCACTGACTGGTTTTGGCTTGTGTTCCAGGGAAGTCAGTGTACTTAAATTGACAACTAGAGTCCAGTAAGGCCAGGACTGTGGGGTGAAAGCCACACCTTGAACAGTGTTGGAGAAATGCACCTCTGATTGTTCTCGTCTTAGATAAAAGTTGGGTTTGTTATCTGCCTGTGTTTTCAGCAGAAGTCTGTATTAGTGATACAAGGATGAAGGGAATTGAGCTGAAGCAATCTGAAACCAAGTATTGGGAAACTAAGAGGGCCCTAATGTGGTTAAGTGCACTTGCATCTGGAGTGGAACCTTACAAACTGTGAAATTACTTTCAGCTTGAATAATCCCAAATGGAATTTTACTTTTGTTTTTCCTGAAGAGATGGCACTGTCAAGTTAGTCTACTGTGTTCTAGATTTAGTTGCAGGAACTTGAAACACAAGCCCTCATCTAAAACTGGATTGCTTTTTCTTTTGAGGGTGAGGGGAACAGGGGCTTCTGCACATACACTTCTGTGACCCTTCTCACTTAAACATACCTAAATACATCTGGGATACTATTTACCTGCTTCCTCTTGCATAAACCTGAGCTTGGTTTCAAATTTGCAAGTAGAATTTTGGGCTGTTACTGGAGGGGAGCAAAAGTTTGAAATTATGCCATTCTCTCTGCAGGATGATCTAGTTCATGCTTGTCCTGCATTATCTTAGTCCAGCTATCTTTTGTTTTGGCTGCAGCTTCCAGTACCATTGGGGGGACAGTAGGTTGTTTTGGTGGAGGAAGAATTGTTTTTTCAGAGCTAACTTAGTTACAAGCTAGAACAAATACTTAACCCACGCAGAGAAAATACTCAGAAAACTTAGGTGCATTCCTAAGTAGTTTTTGGAGCCCTTCAGGTGAGTTGGGGAAACAACAAAAAAGGGTTAGGGTAGTGTTACCAGCCCAGGACTGTGCTATCCCCTGGTGTTCTGTGCTGGGATAAGACTTGCAGTTGGCAGTTCTGTTTGGTCCTAGGGCTGATGACAAGGGTAAAGGGTAAACCTCAGTAATTCCTTTTAGAATCCTGGTGAAGTCTTTCAGGCAAACTTAGAGCAACAACTAATTGCCTAAAAGTGATGTAACAGCCAAACTAAAACGAAGTAGTTAATTTAACATGGATGATGCTTTAAAATGTCTTCTTGTCAGAATCTGAATCACTTGAGTAGAAAGGCTTATGTAAATGCCTTTGAGGCCTAAACTAGAAGCAGAAAGGAGCATAAACAAATTGCAGGAATGAGCCGTGGAAGAGTTCTGCAGCTGAGAGAATCCAATGTGGGAACAATGGTAGGAGCAGGAGTACTGAGCTGCAAAAAAAGCTCCCTTGGCAGACTCGACCTAAGCAATGACAAAAACAGTGGGCTGGAGGTTTTTTTAGCAACTTCTAATTAGGGGGTGTGGTAGTTGCAGTATAAATAAAGGCTGAAACTGTGTGTTGTGTGTGTGCATGCAGAGAATGGGGGCTGGTGGTTGAACTGCTGCTTGCTAAAAACAGTTTGCTTTATTTATCTTAAAGGGTCCCTTAGCAAATGACTGCATTGAGTCCTTACACTGTTTTCAAGTTGAAGCCAAACTGTCAGAACAGCCAACAGCTTCTACCAGAAGTCTTTAGATTGCACAATCATCAGTAAAGACAGAGCTCGGCTCTGTCCAGGTCTAGCACAGCCCTGGACAGCCTGTTTCCTGGCTGCAGGTAAGTGCACTGTGCCTGTTGTGACAGCCATTCCTGCAAGGGAAGCAGCAAGCAGGAACCTCACATGAGAGCAAGATAACACACCAAATGCTTTTATAGGCACAGACTTACTAATGCTGCAGTTGGCCACTTCCTTCTTGTAGTTTTGTCCTGCCCAGCTTCCCACACGCTAGTGTTAAAATGTGAAGACTAATAAACTGAATTCATGTTAAGACAGTACAAAACCCACCCCTAATAGTAGTTTGCTGCAGACATAAGTCTTAGAGGCAAGGGTTGGGTGATGCTGGAGCACTTACTAGCCATGAGTCCTTCCTCCTAGGTCATAAAAACTTCCTGTACACATCTTCAATAAAACAATACCTCACTCCAGGTTTTGAGGAGTGATGGGAGAGTTGCTCAGCATTCCACTTCCCCTTCCACTGTGGAGGTAGAACAACTGCCACTTTGGAAAGCTCTGACAACTGAAAGATCACCTCATGACTATAGGGGGAGCATGATGGTGATTCCTCTTCAACTACTTCTATTCTACCATGTTACCAGTGACATTGCTTTCATTTTCCATAGACTTTTATTAACTGTTTCTATTTCTTTTCACATCCTAGTCATAAAGCAACAAGCATTACTTTTGGCATGCAGAGAGATTCCCCGTACAGCTCAACAGACAAAGCAGCTGGACTTTTACAACATGGTTCACATGATTTAATTTTATACACCTCTGAAGAGATTACTCAAGTTAGAAATACTTAATTTAAAATAACTATTGTACAGTGGAAATCACTTATTCACAGTATTCATAGTTATTCTTTATTTACAAAGTACTATCCTGAGAATTTTCTCTATTAAGCTTCAATTTGAGCAAAGTATATATACCTAAGTAACAACAGTTACTTAACATAAGGAAAAATGGCATTAGGAGAGCACAGAAACGGCTCAGCACATTCCCCAGATGACTGTCAAGTCTCCTGCTGTGGTTCTGGTTGGTCTACAGCTGATGGATTTGACTGAGGTGGTTCAACTCTATTTTCAGGAGGAGGGGGTGGAGGCAAAAATCCAGGTCGTTGAGGTGGATAGTGAGGATAAGGTCTCATTGGAAAAGGATTTCTTACTGTAACAGAATCAGAGTAGTCCAGTTAATATTAATTACAACAGTAAACACACACCTGCTCCTCTTGCCCCACGTCTTACTGCTCAGCTAGGCCTACCTGGATAGCCACATGTTATGCTCTTCAGACACAGGTGTCACGGAGGAGGAGGGCCACACAATCGCTTTTCTCAGTAGTTACCCACAGAGACTCACAGCAGCAGCCAGTCACTGCCTGCTAATGGGCTGCTGCTGCCACCATCCCCTTCTGTCTGTGGCAGCCCTTGCCCACCACACCTTACAGGTATTTTGGAAGATAAATGGCTTAGTTCTTCATCAATTACTCAGAGAACAGCAGGAGGCAGAAGGAAGCCCTGCAGTCTGATACTTGCCTTGCTCCACTAATGTAACTGCTAAGAAAAACAGTTGTTTTGGGTATGTCCCTTTGCATGGACACTAGCACACCTCAGAGCCAGAGGACAAAACTTTAAGATACAACATCATAGGAGGAAAAGGATTAAGGTAACCAGCTACCTCCTTTCCTACACCAAAAAAAGAATCTATTAAATGCTGCACAGTATGTATCGGTGTGTTTTTTAGCCAAAGAGAGTATTTGTAAAAACATCAAGATGAGCTGTTGTGAAAAAGGAAGTGTACAACACAGTGAACCTTAATCAGAAAAGCTGAATCAGGAAGTTGTATGTGCCAATAGAAATGTACATGTTCACCCAGGGTACTGACTCACTACCTGCACAAAGCACTCATGTTCATCAGCTTGAAGTATATGCTTAGAAAAGCCACGTACTTGGCAGTGGAGGGCGTGGAGGCCCAAAGTCTCGTACTGGAAAACAGTCCCGTGGCGCATACATGCCAGCAGGAGGAGGGGGAGGAAAAGGAGGGCCTCGTCTCATGAAAGGTACCGGTGGTGCTCTTGGATCCACAGGCATCAGTGGAGGTCTGAGTGGAGGGAAAGGTGGGGGCACGAAACCTGAACTGACAGCTTCGCTTTCAGGTGCCAGCGACTGATCAGGGAGCGAGTTCTGCAACACAATGAAAGCAGGGAAGTTAGCTCAGGGCAGGGGAACAGCCCCAGTGCCATCAGGCCACTGTCATGTAGGCTCTGACACTAGCCTAGAGCTAGTTCCAACTCTGCCTTAGCTGCAGCATGATCCTGAGCAAGGCTATCTAAGAGCACCGACCATAGTTTCATCTTTTGGGCTATAATTAATTTTCAACATGAATCACATTAATAATTCATCAAAATTAATTCCAAAGTCAGTAAGTGTTGTGATAAAAGTATACATATAATTTTATAATTTGGACTGCATGGCGCCACATGACCAATGGACTAGAGACAAATGTTTCTAAATATTCTGCAGAAAATTAAAGCATCTTTTAATCAAGCTTCTCTTTAGGTACTTACACTAAGGTTAGAATGATCCTTCATCCCATCTCCACTTGGTTCTGTTTGTGGACTATGTTCTGAAGATGTCTGTCCATCTGTACACAAAAGTTAAGTAAGTTAGTCAGTGCTGACCTTTCTCTCCCACACTGATTTCAGCATTTTTTTCTGAAATCAGGATATATAGGCAACAAAAACAACAACAAAAATTGCTGTAACAAGCAACTGCTCTGCAGGCAGACTCAAAGATAACTGAGGAACACCAAGTTTTGCCTGATTATTTTCTCCAACTCATGTACAAGTTGCAGCTTTTACCAAAGTTTCTTGTGTCCAAATAAAGTTACAAGTGCCTTTTCCTAGCAATACATCTTAACATTACTGTTGCATTCCACTTCCCCTGTTCCCTGGTACTAATTACTTTTTTCTTTTGTAAGTCCCACTCTGGGAATGGCTGCACTATGATATGCTCTTGGCACAGAGCTCAACACCAATCCTATTACAGTCTGACAAAAACCAACTCCCTCCTTGGCTGCCAACTATCAAGGAGACTTTCAGAACTACATCAGTTTTGGATGAGCACTCAGAAATAATAATAATTATCATCCTCTCATTTGCTCTACTCGCTTTATAACTTGAGATAAATAGGAACTTCAGTCTTTTTATTTTTATACTCCAAGAACAAGTATTTTCAGTAGCAATTGGAGAAAATTATTAAAGGGAATTTCAGAGAACATAATCTGACTGGATATAAATATACTAAATATATACACTAAAATGCACTTTCTCAAAAAAAGCCCCAACCAACCAACAAAAAAACACCCAAAAAACCCCAACCAAACAACCCCCCAAACCTAAGATTTGAAAAACACTGCTTTCTTACAGTTTGGCCTGAATAGAATTGATTACACTAAAAAACACAAGACCAAAACAATACTTCTAACTAGTGACAGAATTTTCATGTACATGTTGTATTGCTACTCCTTGAAAGCAAACAAAGCTCTTTTCTCACTGAACAGATATTTTCAAAAAATCTAAATTACTTGTCATTTCAAGCAGGCCCTGCCTTTGTTGATAATATTGTTACTTAACCATATGAAGCATTTCAACTGCTTATGTCACACAGAATATTCATGCCTTGACACTTAGGTTGCATAACACTTTCCATTTTAAATCCTTGTGAAGTCAACTCACAAACTCTGTCAACTTTTAACTCTTCTTTCTGCTAGGTAGTTTCTGGCTCCAGGTACTTCCTTCAAGTGGAAAGTTTTTAGTTTGCCATGCCAGCTTAAGAAAACACATACTATTTTGTTAACTTAAAACAACATTTCAGTAATCTTCCTAAGTGTAACTCATTCTCTCTTTGGAGTTGGAGCCTGGATTTCAGTCCTGTGAGACACACTGCTGTTCCAAAGTCATACGGTATGTGCGGGATGGGCTGGTTTTTGGTTGGTTGGTTTGTTGTTTAATGCCCGGAAAAATGCTGGCAGCAAGGTTATCCAAATCACTGTTGCCACTAAAGAGGTTTTGAGTTGCCCAAGAACTGAATACGTTGCTTAAAAAAATTAATTGTTGCTTGGCAGCAACTGAAGAAAGGGGTAAAAATGGATGCAATAACTAAGTGCACAGACAGTGCATCTCTCCTCTCCTTCAGTCAGCATCCAAGTGCTAGAAGAAAGACACCAGTAGAACACAAAGTATTAGAAACCAGAAGGGAAACATATGGGAGACCTGGGAAAGAGGGACGGTGAGTAGCTGTACAGGGACAGAACTGTCTTCTAGTACAGAACAATTCACTGTAAAACCTGAACTTTCAACCTGAAACTAAATTCAGCATTCCCAGTTCTCACACTGACATCCGGTAAAACAAAGGTTCTCTCTCCTATTACCAGAAATGGTGCAACAAAGATGGTAAGTCACTACTAATCCTGTCAGTAACTGAGTACTGGGTGGTGAAGTTTCTGTTGTGAGTTAATGACTTCACCTCGCTTACAAATCAGGTACACGTGACTTACCAGGCATTACAAAAGGATGGAAATTGCTTAGTAAGTTTTAAGCTCTTAAAACTGTTTCAGTCACCAAAACTTTGCAACTGGCAGTTGCTAAGTGCCACAAACTAGAATCCACATAACTGGCCAATTCAAAACTAGTGGTTAAAAACCTGGGTCAGTGAAAGGTATGATTAAGTTGGGAGCAGCTGCACTGTGAACTACAAAAAGCTGCCAGTGTGGTCAACAGTTTGAAGGAAGAGGTCTCAGGACCTTCTACTTTCATGTGCCAAGCCAGTGGATACTTGACAAGTTTGCTGCTTTTCTTTCACTCGTAGCAATTTTAACTCTTTCTAACTTTACCAAATCTGGCATGAAAATGCAAGTACAGGTTGGTGATATTAAATGTGGTGGTGAGCCTCACGGGAGGGGCCAAAACAGACTCAAAGCCAATCCTGAGCAGTTAACATACAGAACAGTGAAGGTGGACCAAAAAAAACACCTTGTGACTACCACTCACAGAATCCCATCCTCCTGACAGCAGGGAGTGCCACTGGCAACAGGGAAAGCCTGCATCAAGGCTGGCAGGTCTTACACAAGGGGAACTGCAGATCTGTGGTAGCTATAAAGCTGTCCTCTTGCCATGGCTTACACACATAGTCAGCTTACACTGAGATTCTCCTTTAACAGTATCGTGGAAGCAATTCCCACCTGTTTTATCAAAAGACTGCATACTGTAAGTTCGTAGTTCTGCTGGTCCAGAAAGTCTTCCAGTATTTGGAGGATTGGGGAAGAATCTTTCTTGTCTTCGAGCAGGAAGAACTGGGTCAGCATAAGGCTCACCTATAGTTGAAAAAAATTATCACAAAACAGGTCAGTAAAGATTTATTTCTCCTATTCCATAAAATTTTAGACCAGGAAGATTCTCTTGTGTCTATTAATCAGGGTGAGCAAAAAAATCTTTAATAACCCAAACACAGGAATCCCATCAAGTACATACAGTAAGTTATGTTTCTAAGGAGCTGCAAAATAGAGTTTGTTGATTTTTGATTTAACAGCAGAATTTTCGAAGTTATGACTGCCTACATTATGAACAGTGGGGCCTTGAAACAAAGGTTCAGCATAGCAAAAAGGTCAAAGACAAAATAAGACACTTTATGTTTTAAGCCATTCTTTGGTAAGAATGCTGTTTTCCATCATGTTTTGGTGTGCTGTGTTTCCACCAACTTGCTGGCATCAGATCTATCAATCAATCATGCAGCTACAAGACAAACTGTATCAGTGAGATCCAAGTGCAAAGACGGGCTAAGAACACAACTCAGGTCAAGGCAACAAGATTACCTCTCTGCAGTACCCTGTTAACAGATCAGATCTGGCAAATGAGAAACTGCACGCTGAGCAGACTGAGTTTTGTCATCAGGCTTTCACACAGATATGTAGCAACTACAATATTGCTTGCTACATCCAGTAATTGAGGTACTTTAATCTGTGTACCTACCCTAAATTTTTATTTTTTTTCTCAACTTTTAACATTTTTGCTTGTTACATGTACACAGGAAGGTTGTCCATGCCCCCAACTTTTTACTGGAGAAATATCAGTAGAATCCTCTGACTCATCTCTGCCTTCCCTGAGTGGTGAAGTGCAATACAGATGTTTAGCTGAAGAAGCGAGCGTGAAGACTGATTTTGTTGCTGTTAATCATCAAAAAGACAGTATCAACATATGTGCCAGACAGGATGACTGGTACCATGGTACTCCTGTAATATAATTTGTTTTAAAAAAGACCAACATTATTTTTCAACCTCACCTAATTTCTATTTATTTATTTAGGTAAATTAAAACTTTCTACTTCTCAGATCTCTTATTAACTATCCAGCCCAGAAAGCTCTTTTGATGCACTAAACAAACTCCCAGTAAACTGATGAAACTGAAGTGCTGATTGTACCCTGCTAAAACCCACATGTGCTTAAAAGATAGCACAGAAGTGCAAGTGAACCACACTGTTGAAAAAGCAGGAAAAAAATACTATTAAAAACCCTTCCAAGTGCAGTTGCACGTGCAGGTCTGAGAAAATATTTCCTATTTTTAAGCAAAAATGCTTACATATATACACTGCAAGTCAGTAACTCCATTTTTCCATGGATACAGTAACTAAGCAGTTTTATACCTGGTGGAGGCAGAATTATCCTGCGTTCTCTGTCCCAAGGAGGAGACAGGGATCCAGTATCTGATGGTGGCCTGGGGGGATCAGTTAATCTATCAGAACTCAGCTCTCCTCTTTCACTACCAGCTTCATACATGGCAGATGGTCCTCTGGATCCTAATCAAAGAGATGAGATAGTTATTTACCCAGTTATTTTAAATCTTCTATTGTGGTTTTCTTCATTAAGTCTGAAAATAGTAAAATAAATCATGGACTGCAAACACTGTCAAGATATGAGAGGCGCATGGCTCCACAGGACTCTCCAGCTGTTTGCTGATCATCAGTTATGTCTACTAGAAGGGTTTAGAAGTTTGCAATGAAAAAGTCTGAGTTCAATAAGAGCACAACCTTGAGAACCTGCAATGCTTTTAAAAAAACTAGTAATTTCACAAGTTTCGGTTCACTCAGATCACAAACCAGCACCCTCACGATAAATTTTCTTCTCATTGATAAAAACCTGCTGCTTATCAAACTAAAAATTAGCACATCAAGAGTTAATACCAGTATCATAAAATACCCACATTACATTCAGTGCTCTTCTGGTTCTAATTCTTTATGTGAGGAAAAAACAAACAAACAAACAAAAAAGGTAAGACCAGGTCAACACATAACCAAGTGCAATAAAAACTGTGAGTGATTTCAAATTGCAAGCGTCCTTTAAAATTGACTGGGTCTGAAAAAAATGACAGAAATACCAAATTCTAGTATTATTCTCTAATCCTCCATGCTAAAATTCAACCTACAATTTGAAGCCATTGTGTGCTTTGTGCACTGTGAGATGAGTACTATAACTGCTCGGTAGCTGGCACTAAACACGTGAGTTGTTTAAACTGCCCGAGTTGCATTAGTGCTCCATTGTGAACTGGGCAGCAGTTACACCTCTCCATGGTCTCTTTCCTTGCTGCATCCTGAAACCTAGTATTTACTATTCCTCACCAACAACAGCTGAACCACAAGTAAGATACATTGAACTGCTCAGTTTCATTACACACTGTCTCTATACAAATACACTGTCAAGTATCATTTTGCTTGTGTGTGGTGTAGGTACAGTAGGTACAATCTCAAACTTTTCTGACTTAAAAAATGAATCAACTTTGATATGCACCTGGATATGTTTTTACAAGAATGAAAGTAAATAGATAGTCCATTCTTGTCTTTTAAAAAATCAGTATTGACTACTGAAATCCTTATAGAAAAGATGTTTGGACATATTTCTCATTAAGTACAGGCTTCAGTGGGTGTAATGGCAGTAGCAAATTAAATAGCAGCTTCTTTATTACCTGTAACACATGCTGAACTCCACTCTGGCATTTATCTACCCTGTTTCCATCAACATCAAAAATACCAATGAACAGTGTTTTTCTTCCCTTACAACCCATGACACCCAGCTTGCTTTCACCTACTCTTCAATCTCTGTACTCCTTACACAGGACCTTCCTGGTCCCTTCTATCCCAAGGAAGAAATGCTCTCCATGTATGATGACTGCCTCAAATTAAGAACAAAGGGAAGGGAGACAATCTACTGAATCAGTAATTTTCTAGTATCACTACCCCCAATAAAACTGCCTCGTGTTTGACAACAGTCTCTGACTGTAAACCAGTGCATCTAAAGTGAATCCACTGACCAACCTTCTAGTAACAAATAGATTTTCAATTATACACATTAAACAGCTTTAGAAACAAGATGAGAAACAGGAAGAGTTTGTCCAATTAACTGTTTATGTTGAGTTGGTTGTTTTAATACTTTTTGTGACCAGCAAGAGGAAAAGGTGTGACAGGTTTATAGGAGAGGAGAGAGAAACCAGAATAGATAAATTTTCAAGTTCAAGAATTGTACCTCTTCCTCCTCCTCCACCTGGAAGCATAGGTGAAAGCCTTAAAGGACCCTCCAATAAAGTTGGAGGGGAAAGAAAAGCTCTTGTTTCAGATGAAGGCCGGCCCATTGGTGAGGGTCCATATGGGGAATGCTCTGGAATAGTTAAAACAAAATACTCAAGTTCACAATGCTTAGTTTAGCAAACTGTATAAGTAACTTCTCAAGTGAAGTTAAAAACTAAATTGTGTAAGTGAAATGAAAATGGTGCTCTAATTACCACGTGTAACATATTCTCAAGTCTACTCTCATCAATACTACAAATGCTCTTGAGTTTCAACAAAATCCTTGACATAACCTAGAGTCACTTCTGGCCCCATTATATTTAAAATGATTGGTGTTTGTATATACACATGGCCAAGATAGTTTTCAAACAATTACATATGTGTGGTGTTGGGAAACAAAATCATAAACCAAAACAATTAGGGTCTATTTTATAATTCAATACTGTACCTCTGCCAAATGGTCTAACTGGAACATCAAGAGCGTAAGGATCTTTTTCTAGAAGTTCAAGTTTAAATTCTGCTTCAGTTAATCTGCAAATAAACAATAAATAAGTAGTAAATGACCAGGAAGTACAAAAGCTTCACCAGACTACACTGTTTACTGCTAGGCTTTCTACTTAACTAATTAATGAAGCAAAGTATTTTCTCTAAATAAAAAGACAAGGGATGTCACAGAACTCTGAACTCAAAAATGCCTGAAAGTATTTCTCTATGCTGCTGTATTTAAACTGTAATTCAGAAGTTGAAGTGGCATGTTAGATGTCACATTCCTAGTAAGACAACACTCTAATTGCATTACAAGTATTGGTTAACTTCACACTTAAGGGTTCCTCTCAACTACCACCACTTGATCTGTTAGCCCAGTATTAACTTCTGAGATAAGCTGTAAAATCATTATGTAACCCCGACAACTTGCTGATACTTACTTCTTTGAAACAAACAAACAAACAAAAAATAAACCCCCAAAATACTTGTGTTCTACTACTACATTCTGCTTCTTTCCTGAAATATTTCAATACTTCACATATTTCCTAAGTTATTACTTTCTTGGATGTCATAATTACAGGAAAGCTCAAATGACTCCCCTTCTTTCAGAAGTCAAATGGAACACTGTGATCTCTCTGCCCTGTTTGGGCCACAATTCATTAACACAGGTCTAGAAAACATCAAATTGCACAAATCCAAAACATGCTCACATGCCAAGCTGCATTTCTTTAGATGTAGATCAGGACTGCACTTACTTTTGTCTGTTATGTGCATTTTCTTTTTTTATATCATTGAGGTGTCTTTCAGCTGCTCGGGCTGTCAGCTTTGGGGAAGGACAAAAATCAGATGCTTAGATACTGCCATTTACTGATCAAAATGTAACACTTCCTAGATCCAAGACATTCTATGTGAAGTGCATGGACTGTATTTTCACAAGTGTATGGAGCCTCATTTACATCAGCAAAGGACATTAGCAGCTCTACCACCCAAATTTTTGAGGAATGATAAGGCTTTTCTGCAGGTTCTTAAAACTGAATTCAGAAATTAAATTCTTTGGCTATAGCTGCTTTGAAGCATCTACAGAAGATTTCGAGTCTCAAGTTCTCTGTAAGAAAATTTTATCTTAAAACAGATGCTTCAAAAGTCTAGAATTATGACCACAAAGCACCATAGCTTTTAGCAGGATTTTATCTTAGATCATTTTGTGAAACTAAAGAATGTATTATTAGTCAGGAGATATTTTAAAGCTTCCTGTTTGGAAAAATAAAGGTAAAAATGGATTTTGTAGAAACACTCTTAGGAAGCTGTCAATGGAACATACTGTTCTCACAGGACATAATGCCTTCCATTAGTAGACAAAAGACGTGAAGTACATCCAGGGAAATATCAAAATGGCATTGAAACAAGGCCAAAAGCTTTTATTATTAGCAAAATGTCACACATTTGTTATATGCTGTCATGTTCTTCCAGCAGATTTACTGCTATAACAAATAATATCAGATTGTCATTCTACTGTGTTCATAGGTATCCAGCTTAATTTTTCTAACTATTTTATGTAACAAGTATTTTTAACATGCTTTTGTGTATTTCTGCAATAAATCTGTATGTTTAAAAATTACAGGTTAGAGATAATTGTGATTATATTTTTTACTAAGAAACAAAAAAAGTGATAAAGAAAGCTATTCAAATATTGAAAAATGAAGATGCACAAAGTTCAGAAAATTCAGTATTTGGAACTCACCCAATTATCATGAGCTTTTTTCTCATGTGAAGTAATCTGTGAAAGAGAGATTCATTATTCATCTAAAAAAGGAAACTTAAGATTATATGCTCTTATTCGTAAATTTAACATGTGTGGATAATTTATAATGAGACACCTACACTTCAAATTTAACTTTTTAATAGTTATCTGGTGATCTCTGCTATTAAATCATGTCAGTCCAAACCAGATGACATTAAGAAGAGGGAGGGGGAGGCAAAAATAAACACCTAGCAAAACCAAGCCAAAGACAGTATCACAACCTAATGGCAAGTGGTGTTTCAGTGACATCCCTCCTACTTGGCCCAGATGGTAACACAGAGCAACATACCTGACTCTCATAAGAACGAATGGTTCTTTCTAGCTCTTCTTCAAGATCCTTTGCTCGCTCTCTGTAACAAAAGGAGGATTTATGCTATAGTACTAAAATGTGCAGAAAAGTAATTTTAAATACAGTAAACACCATGGTAGTCACAAGGTATAATTTAGATATTTTTTTTTTTTAATCCAAAAGACAGTATTGTCACTTAGGGCCATCAGATACCTAAAAATCATACTAGCAGCAGAAGTTCTAGGCCCTAGATTAGTGCAAACAGGAATTTAAACAAAAGAACAAAACCAAAACCCCAATGTCTCACAGCTTTTCAGTGGTTTGTAATGTTTCCAATATAAAGGATGTCCTTTCACATATCTGCTACCAGCCAGCCTTACCCAGCTCAGCAATGGGTAAGCCACCAACGTGGCTGGAGAACCAGGCTGTCACAGGCTACCACAGTCAGTCCTGAGGGACAGTCACTGGAACCAAAGTTATTTCAAAACCACAGACAGTATGATGACACCTTTGCTGCCAGCTGCCCTGTGCAGCCCTCTCTAGGTTCTACACTCTCTCAGGAGGTGGGCCAAAGACACATGCATTGCTTAGTTATACTCCATTTGCATTATTAGTATTCTCTTTAAAATTAAGATGCCTATGAAGGTCATGTTCTGAGTAAATCAAAAAGGGTGAATTCTGTCTTCCTGTATGAACTTTACGTTTTAGAGAAATAATTAATCTAATTAACTCCTCAGGAAGTGTTGTTGATCACTATTGTTTAGTTAGACCCAATACTCCCATTGAAGTAAGATGGCAAATATACGTTACGTATTGAAAAATTATGCAATAGTTTGAGAAAATGCAGAGAGAAACAAGAGGTACACAACTGGTGTAACATAAAACAGAGCAAAGGAGTTAAAAAAACAACTACAGAAAATATTCCCCATCACACATCTTAGTAAAGAATTTCTAAGCAAGAGTACTTTTTTGCAAGTTTTGAGATACAGAAATAGAATTGCATTTATTTCACAGCATTCTCTTCAAAATTTTATCTCTGTTCAGTAAAGGGGATTAGATTAGAAACCCACTTCTACCACAGCATTAAAACTAACGTGTCCATACAACTAGCATCCTAACGGAAGAGAAGTTCTAGTAATCTTCAATACCCAAACATTTAAACAAAGCAAAAACTACCCTTAAGTCTGTATTACTACACACAAACTAGCATGTAACACCCCCATATATCTCCAAAGAAACTAGAAGAAAATACAGTTACTCATGCTGGTGTTTTTATTCATTCTCTATTGCTCTTTCTTCACTTTGGAACAAGTGATTACAGCAACTAAAATCTGCAATTACCTGTAGCTGTTTAGTTCTTCAGCAGCATGATTAATTTTTTCATCTACTTTAGAAAGCTTTTCTTCCTTCTGTAGACGTTCTCTCTCTTCTACTGTCAGCTTCCTTTAAAAAAATGTAAAAACAATGATTAATTGTGTTTCAAGTCAACAATTTTGAAAGCAGCCACAAATAAAAACAAACTAACTAAACCCCAAACTACACTAATGGTCAACAATTTGTTCTGGTCCTTTTTAAAAATAATTTTCTGGAGGAAAAAAAAGGTTGTTACTAGCTATTAAAAAAATAAAAGTCTTTCCACAGCCCTCTTTTTTTATCCCTCATTGGGCACTACAGAAAAGAAAACCCACACTCAAGGCCACAGATTATGGACAAGGTAATTTGGTGCTAGTGGTGCACACAGCTCTGAATGGATAAACTGGCCATTTTCCCATCAACAGAATTCTTAGCAATCAAGTTGTCTAAATCATGGATCTTGTGAACATGACTTAAACTTGTTTTCTACTCAGTCTTCATTTCCTGCTTCTCTATTTCCCCCTGTTTGAACAGACCTTTTTGATGCTAAGTAGCCTCTTCTGTGCTGCTATCCTACTACACCAGCTTCTCCCCACTCCTTTTTGGCTTTTCTATAATTCTTTGGTAAGCATCATACATTTTCTGAGCTTTATTGAGGTATTTTTAAATATCATCCACACAGTCTGCAAACATATTTCCTTTCTAACTGTATATCATACTTTCTTTTCAAAAGGTTCCTTCCCACTTTTCCCCTGGACATTTTGAAAAATCCAATGTTAATGTAGTGGATTTCTAGGATTTGTTGCATCTACAAAGATGCTAAATATCTACAGAAATATATATACCACAGAGCAGATTACTGAAAGTAATACTTTAAAAATGTCCTGCATACTGCTCAGTACAAGATCTAGTCTTTTGCTGATTCTCTTGATGACTTCAAGATTATGTCTTCTCTTTGAAGAAGTAATTTCTGGCTCCTAAAACTGTAATTTTATAATCACGCCCTACAGTGATGCACCCTGCTCCCACCCTGCCCAATGCACACACACACGTCTGAAGGTTACTACGTGCCCTGGAGCAATCAACTTTTATTTCTAGTCCTCAGCATACTTCTGATATCATCCTGACCATGAGGCAGACAGTACAGCCCTCACATTCTGTCTTTCTTGCTGAGGAAAGCCTGATGCACAGGGGTTCTGTGCAGCTTACTGACAACAGCTTGCCTATGTTTTCATTCTTAGTTTTACATGTATCATCACTCCTGACATTACTACCTCTCTTTACTATGTAAAATATACCTTAAAGCATCTACTGATTTTCTTTCATCAACATTGACAGCTGTATTATATCATGTAATAATTTAATAAAAAAAATTTTAAAAATCAAGCTTTCCTACTTTACTTGCCTTATTTCATAGATTAAAAAAATCTGTTACTTCTTTGTTTCTGTACTTTCTTGTGGAAAAGTCCTAAAATAATATGCCACAATTTCATAGAAAAAAATTTCTATAAAATTACTGTGGTCACAAATGTACATATAGGTGTAAGAAACTCTGTCTTTACAATTCAGAAAATTCTGGGAAGCAGTATTCAAACTTCCAGTAATTTTTAGTCCCCCAGATCAAAGAGTTACATTCAAATAAAACAATAAGCTTTGAATATAAAAAGAGGAACCACCACCTGTGTAGTTTCATTTCATTTTCTTGATAAAGCTCAGTCATTACTTTAAGTTTCTGCTGAAGCTTTTGAACTTCACTTTCAAAACGTTCATTTTCAGACTGCAAGGAAGCTTGTTGACTTTGGAGGTTTTCTATGCGTTCTGTCAAATTTAGAGACATATAATTACATTGGGTAACACCTTTGCAATATTTTAGGTGTACAAAAAGTCTGTAAAAAACTTTGATCCTATGTTGATTTACTATCATAAGAAATAATGTTAATATATTTCAATGTATTATATAGGATGAGAAATCAGCAACTACACTCTACCTGCAGCAAAGTGCAGCTCTGTGTGTGATCCAGCCTTTGCTCCCAACTGTGTAACTTCTCTGAAAACAATGCAGTTTTGTAATTCACAATACAAATTTTGATTTAGGGCTCTTATTATTGTAATTATTTGACCAAAGAAGTAGAATGGGTACCATATACACTCTTGCAGATTTACTTACACAAGGTCTTCCCGAATGGTCTGAAGAAATAACAGATTTGTCAAACTACCCTTATCTTTCCAAATAAAATCCAGTCATGTTTCTTTTCCTGTATACTTATTCCTGCGCTTCTTTTCCAGAAACATAACAAAGCTTCAAGTAAGTTTGAGTATCTTTATGGGACAGAACTACAACCAGTTTAGAAAACACACTTGCACAGGGAGTATGTTTAGAGGACTACCAGAAACTGAAAAATACAGCCTTACAGAGCATTTCATCACCCCAATAACAAGGCACAGTACATTTAAATGTGATGACTACTCTGCTGGTTATGATTATGAAAGCAATAGCTAATGACAGCTTTTAATTTGAATTAAAGTGGCAGAGTTTTCATTTCATAAGGTTTCATTCAGTATGTCCTATGTAACAAAGCAAAAAAACCAGAGCAAGATGCTTTTAAGTTCAATTCTTCAAATGCAGTATTTTGTATTTAAAGAAGTATGGAGATTGAACCCTTTACAAACTAACTACAGTTAAGCTTCCATTTGAATAGATGGTTTTAAAATTTAGACTATAACTTCATTGTTTCATGTCCAGAAATCATGTAAAGGAGGCATTATGTATTTATCAACAACGCTTTGCCCATGTATTTTAAGATTCTATAGCTACAGAATATTCCAATACAGCACAACAAAATATGCAACTTCTATTGCTTTACCTATACAATTATGTATTTAAAATAGCCATTCAATTTAAACAGGAATTTTAAAAATCAAGTAATTATGAACATAAATTTAATTCAGTTTTTACTGAAAGTAATACAGCCTGTAACACCATTTAACAAAAGCAGCATCTTATTAATCTCAAAGGTAAAACATTTAATTACCTGTAAGTTCTCCTTTAGCTTTGTTTTCATCAGACAGTTTTGAATACATTTGATCTCTTTCTTCTTCCATGGTCTTTAAACAAGCATTTAACTACAAAAAGAATTCAAAAAGAGAGCATTTTAAGATTATTAGAAACTGTTTGCATTGAAAAATATCTAATTAAACATTAAAAGATGCTGAACTCTGATACTGATACTACCCTAATTGCATATATTCCCTCCAGTTTCCCCCTTTACATTCACAAGTTTCTTAAAATTACATACCCTTGCAGCATAGATCAATTTTCTTACAGTCCGTTTTTGCTCATCATCTGATTGAAGGAATAGAAAAACATGTCACATAAAAAGCACAAAAAGGTTTGTGACAGAGCTTCCTGCTATTATTTTGTTTTGCTTTTATACAAAAGCCATCCCAACATACCATGGATAGGCACAGCAAACTCTGGGGATAAAAGAGGGGGGAAAAAAGCAGGGGGTGGAGAGGAGATATGCCTGTATTGTAGTGCTTTGTTTGTCAATTGATCATGACTCAGATTGCTCACGTTGAAAGTGATACACATTTTAAGTTTTACAATAAGTACCAGCATAAAAAGAAGCTGCAGTAAGGAACAGGAAGAAAAAGGGCTCTTCCCTGCTGCTGTTTAAGGGGACCCACATCTACACTCATCTGACTGCAGTGCTACCACACTGCCTGCCACAAGAAACACCTGTGTAAGGACAAGGAAGTGGAAATCAGGCTCTAAGGACCCACAATGCTGGGAGGAGCTTGAAGAAGAAATGAAAGAAAGGTTTCAGTCTAAAAATGCCAGAGTCATCACTTAATACTCACACAGGCTAAAGGCATTCTGCAAGAGAATGAACACTGAGTCTTTACATTGCTCTGTGACAGTATGTATGCCATACACTGCTAAACAGTAGGATAGGTTGTTATTCCAGATGTGTCTAAGCACCAGTTAACTATCCAACATTAATATCATCACGTAAGATTTAATTATCTAACTTCCACAAAGCTTATCTTTCAGCTTTTCTGCAAGTTTGTTGGTTCTGTATTTCTAAAACATCTACTAAATATTTAAGTTGGGAATCTACACAAACCATACCTAAGTGCTCTCCATTCTCTGTTTCACCCTTTATATCTGTGTCCCAGTGATTGTCTTCAGTGTCGCCATCTTCTCTTATTGCTGAACTCCAGTCTTTCATGTTCAGTATGTATTGTGTAAGTGACTAAGAAAAAGGCCACATAAAAACACAAACAATAAAACAAATACAAGCAATGAAATGTGGTTACCATTACAATTACTTTTCAGGATTTCTGTCCTTTACTTAGTTCCCTCAGCAGATTAAGTGAGCCCCATATACAGGATTCTTCTAGTTGTCTGATACTACTTTTTCTATCAAAACATGTATCTGCAGGTCAACAGGCGTGCCCTTGTGAAGAATTTTCAGATAGCCAAGTATATATGCTTTCAGCAGAGCTTGTGTATGTAAGGTACATAACTATAAGAATACACACCCCACCCAATTCTCATGCTCTAAATTGAAAAAAAACCCAAAAAAACCCCCCAACAAGCAAAAATAAAACCGAAAAAACAACTCTACCAGAATTGAAAGAGTTTTTCATAATTTGTCATGCTGGCTTTCTAGGCTACCAGACTGCTCCATTGTGCTGCTAAGCAACCTTTTTTTTGCTTAGAAGAAAACAAGACCTTAGAAAATGGAGACAGAAAACAAAACCCCAAAACAGCTTACTGCATACTAAGACAAGGAGAGGTGGTCACGATTTCTTGGAACTCAGTAATTCAGTGATTAGCATTAGTCTGAATAATTTGATTCAATGCTAAATGTCATAATTTACCTTGATTTGACTCTCTTTATTTTTCAAAACATCTTCTACATCTGCTTTAGATGATTCAAACATCTTTGTTTGTTCATTGAGTTCACTAAATCGTTCACCCCATCCTTCAGCTTCTTGTAAAAGCTAAAAAGGGAAATACCAGATAGTGTGATTGTCTACTACAAACAAGAATCAAGGATGAATAGTACTGAGCCTGTTACATGTATTACCTATACATAAGCAAAATTTAAACCTCTCACCCATCAGTAAGAATTAACAGAGACAGACTACAAGACAGTCAAAAAGTTGAAGATTAAGACTTCTATGTTATTGTTCAGTTGCTTTAGCTGCTACAGCTATCCACTGTAATTTGTTGTTAGGATATTTTTAAATGTCTGTAAGAACACAGAGTTAAGATTCCACTCAGTTAAAAAACCTTGATGTGACATAATGAATATAAAATAGTGGTAATCTGTGTAACAGCTACATACACTGGGGAACGGACAGAGAACACTCCTACCCCCATATGCACACACACTTCTTAAATGGTGCCTTTGTCTTTTCAACTTAGAAGAGGTCAGAGAAGTAAGGGAAAACAGGGAGCTTTTGAGACAGGTATTTAAATTCATGTGACTTGCAAAACTGTATTATTTCTCCAATTCTTCTCCATATCTCTTAAAAGTAATTTTTAAATTTTGTTCTAAAAAAGCTTCCCTGTTAGTTAAAGTCACAGCAACTGTATGTAATTAATTGTGCTTAACTAAAAAGACAGGTTGATCCCAAGGTCACATTTTGCAGGCATTCCCTAGTAAAACCTAACTTCACAAAACTACTTTACAGCAGTAAAAGGATTAAAACACTTATGCACCAGCCCGTTAAAAATAATCACTGCAATATCTTGACTATTTAAACCATGTCTTTATATTGTTAGAAAATTGAACTGATAGAAATTTCTGTTAAGACAAAACATGCACTACAACATGGGGTAAAGTACAAAAAAAATTGCCTTCAGTCTGTCAAAAGAATATTGCCTGAAGTTGCGCAACAGGCAACCAATTTAAAGGTAGTGAATGTACAAGAAGGATTAAGTAGGTTGAGCAAAGAGAATGTAGCAGCCAGTCATACTAAAAATAAAACCAGAAAATGGTAGTTAAACAGGGGAACTGCCATGCAAATAGACAAGCTAGTCTGAACACTACTTTTTAAAGATAAACTAGAAGGCATAAAATAAAAAGGTGCGTGACTAGAACTGGATTAACACACATTGCCCCTTGGCACACAACTGCACTTTCCAAGCAGTAAAAGCCATATATGAATTTGCAGCATCATGTAAAGGACATAAAAGGGACTAGAAGACACACACAGACCACTACTTTTATCATTGTCATCCACAAAGGGAAGCTAAGCTTTAAGAGATTCCTTTTTCATGAAGCCAAAGAGAAAATAAATTTACATGTCTTTATACACCTGTTAGAATTACAATAAACAGCAAGGATTTGCAAGAAGTTAAAGCAATATATATGTCCAATGTTCCTGAAGGAAAAAAATCCAAACAAGAAAGCACAGAAGTTCATTAACAGTTCCCTTGTTCAACCTAAAAGGCCCAATCCTCTCTCTGACACATCATAAACCTGAAACAGCACATCTGTTATAATGGTTAAGCTATGATGTGCCAGAAAATTATGACCCATTAGTGCAAATGGACAGAGGAAGAAAGTACTCAAGTTTCTGTGAACAAATAACACCTTTGTTACCTTTTGAGCATAAGTGAAATTCCATCTTCAAAAAAAAAAAAAAAAAGGTAAGAAAGAAAAATAAAAGAGGGATATGGATATTCTAATACAACAAACTAACTCACATGTTTACAACCACCTTAGAAAAGAGAACACAAATACGCAAAGCAGGTATTTTCGCTATTTATCAGGTTCCATCAACTCTTAACAGATTAGTTATCTACCAAAAAGCACAGCAAATTACAATATGCACAAATGTTCTCCAATTACTAAATACTGCAAGAAAGCTCAGTTAACAATAAAATGTAGTAATTAATTCTAAATTATGTGGTTAAGGAACTACATACACTCAGGTTGTTTTATCTGGAAGGAATGCAAAAACCCTTTTTTTTCATCTAGGAACATGGCAATTAAACCCTGGTAGTTGTTTTTACTGATTTTTTTCCCCTGGTTTTGCTTGATATAAAATGATTGCTTGTGAAACGTAGGGTAATTGTCAGCACTTAGTATCACCTTTCTTTAAGTATTACTTTTTAATAAAATAAAGATTATTGTCATACACACAAATAATCGGATTATTTCTGTTTGAACCGAAGAAATTGTCAGAAGGGGAAAAAAAAGAAAATCCCTTGCTATTAAATATTTGTGTACTGCCTCTCAAAATTTATTACATAAGAACACTGTCACGTTTGAAATAAAGCACCGAGTCCAGACCCTTCCTCCTCAGAGAAACAAAGAGGATGTATAGATTAGACAAAAAAGACTCCTGAAAGAAAATAACTCTCAAGCAACTTCATCTCACAATGATAACACCCAAATACATTGATATATTGCTTCTCCACTCAAGGCACCTAGTAAGTTTGTCGTCTTCTTTTTTTTTTTTCCCCCCCCCAAACGTGTACTCCTTCTAGAATTAAAGCTGAAGTTTTATTGATACCAGAGTTGTGCAGAACTGAAATATTCCTCCGGCAGGAAATTTTCTATTTCCAGTAACTTTCTTTTTTCCTAAACCACTAAGTTTGATATACAGAATGTTTTCATAGAGAGGACTAAAGCACCCCCCAGGTTTTTATAAGACTGCTAAAAAGCAACAGGCCTGTACTCCTACTCCCACCACTACTCCCTCCCCTGCAAGATATCCATCAGGTTACTCCTCAGACAACAAGATCATCAGTCAGACAGGAAAACAAGAATATATCCATTAAAAACACAACAAACCACTCCAAACCCCAACAACATTTTGCACAACATTAAATATTCAAAGAAAATATCTATTTATTAGAGGAAACAATTAACAGCTTCACTGTAAAACTGCCTTTTGCACAGGACAACTACTGCATATGCGGAACATTTTAAAACAACCAGTATTTTTTGGGATCTGTCCACAGCACTGAGGATTTTTTGTTCCTTACCTGTGTTACTTGCATGATTTTCCACTAATACAACTACAGTAGTACTGCAGTAAGTTTATTATCTGCTTTTTGAATACTCTGAAATTTCTCAATTTCTTTTGTTCTGTTAAGCAAGGCTAAGAATTTTTCTCTGCCTCTGTAGAGGATCATAGCTGTAGACTTGCTCAAATATTTCTGCTTTCCTCGAGGTCTCAGGAAAATTCTTGCTAGGCTTACATTACTATATGCTCTCTTTCCACTAAACTCTATGCATGTTTCCCCAGAAACTCTAATGATTGTATTTCTTTCAAAACAGGACTATTTTAAACAAAGTTATTCCAAAATAAATAATTTTAAAACCGTGACCTCTTCCTCATTCCATTTACTAGAACACGTAAGGGGCGTTAAACTGGTTGAGGATGAGCTCCTTGGAGAAATCATATTTATGTAGTACCATAAAGCACAATATTTCTAAGGATAAGTAGGAAGAACCTACCTGTTTCTCACTTTCCTGGAGATGGCTGTTTTCATCTACTGCATCTTGAAGAGATGTCTTGAGTCTCTCTGTATTAATCTGATAAACTTTTAGGGTTGACTTGGCCTAAGTGAAATAAAATATGTGTTGTTTAAATGGTATAGGTGAAGACATAAGTGGGTCCATGATGGTATTACTGGACTCATTCCTAGGATTCCTAGCTGTGCTATATATGTATTCTCACATTTTCTCTACAATTTCAAGTTTTTGCTGATAGTTTTGAAACCCTATGTATCACTGTGGAGTAAGAAGACAAAGGAAAAGACAAGATGACTACTTCTCAATAAATGCCAATCCCTATTTAACATTAAAATTTGCTCAAGTCACACGAAAGTACTAAGCTTTACAAAGTCTTTCAGTTTATATAGTATGTTAATTCTGCACCCTGAACTTAAAAAAATTAAAACAGTAACTACTTGGAGAATAGAAAACTTACAAAGGTTTGAAAACAGAAACTATGAAGAGTAGACATACCTCATCAATTTGTGACTGGATAGATTTTTCTTCATTCTCTAAAGACTCCACTTTCTCCTGAATTTCAGCCACCTGAAAATTATTAGTTGTAATATTGTTTCTTCCACACATCTGACTGAAAAGGTCTAGGCAATTAATACAACTATTTTAATTTTCAAACTGAGGAAGTTCTACTGCCAAATCAGTAAAACCAGCTTTTCTTCTTCTGAGTATTTTCCTTTATGAGTGTAATTGGAATGTAATGAGGAGAAACAAAATGGAAAATGGGTTTTTTTGTTTCAAAACATGCAAGGAGAATAGTTTGTCTTCTCCACAGACATTTTTTTTTAAAATGAACAGTAGCAAAACCAGGATTCTACTTATTCTTACCAAGGTGTCATTTTCTGATTGCTTAGATTTTTCTTCTTCCAGTTCTTTTTCCAGATTCTCTATTTCCTGGTTGAGTTGCAAGTTTGACTTGTTCAGTTTTTCATGCATTTCCTAAATCAAGTTGTTTTGACAGTTAACAACACATTTTATATTAATTACATTTGAAGACAAGTATGTTTTAAATATGACAGCAAAGTATGTTTAACAAATTTCAGCATATCAAGTACTCCAGAGGCTCTTGCATGTTAAAAAAACCTGGAAGAATTAGCTCTACAGAATCTGATGTGTAGAATGAAAGAATCTGTTTGCTTTTTTGTTATATTAATTTTATAGAGCCTATTAGGTATTTGATTCACTTATTCAGAACATTTTTACAAATATATTCTCAGTTTGGGAGGTATAAACAATGTAGTGATAATTTTTCTTTACAATTGCGCTCCAGTAGCCTATAAAATGTATTTGAATTAATTCAGATGGGAAAAAAAATATTTCATGCAATACTCTCTCTCCTAGAAACAGGAACAATTCACTTTAAAAAAATTATTATCCAATATGCCATTAGCTCTTTACCAATCATTTATAATGCAATTGTTTACAAAAACTTGTCTTCATTTAAATGCCTTGATTTTATGTCATTTTCAGTACCTCAAAACAATGAAGTTGGGGTTTTTTTGGGTTTGGTCTGGGGCGTTTTGTTTTTGTTTTGATCTGTTGGGGTTTTTTTTAATATGAGCTTTTCTATTTAATATGGGCAGCATTTTCCTAAAATACCGTCTTAAATTATAGAAATAACAATTTCCATTTATCTTTTTACCTCAAAAAAAGATGTTTCTGTTGATTCTTTCGTAACATTGCTATCCTTCAGAGAAAATTCTAAATCTTCAAACTGAAAAATAATTACTTTGTCAGAATGAATGTAAAGAATTGATTACATAATAGCATTAATTTATGATGCTCTAGTCCAAAACAGCCACCATGTAAATATCCATAAATGCACCTTGCTGGAAATCAGGAAAGTCTTAGCCCTACTAGATTATCCCAGTGACATAAACCAAAAAAATCCATTTTGAAGTTGCTTCCAGTGAAATATATTGTATTAAGAGTTAAAGGCAGAACTTGCTAACACCTTAATTACTCTTAAAGGCACTGACAGAAAAAAGAATTTGAAGAATTACTTTAAAAGCTTTAAAACATCTCACTTTTAGAGAAGTTTAATACTTTGAGTTCATTTCTGTGATACATCTGAAAGCAACAGTGAACACCATTACCTCCTTTTTGCAAAGGCTGAGTTTTTCAAGAATTTTGCATTTTTCGTCAATTAGTTCAGCAATTTTATTGGCAAGCTGTTTTTCCCTTCCTAAAAAGAGAAAGAAACTTAAGTGTTGCATCTTCCAAATAGTTAAAGGAGAAAGAAAAGAATAAAGTAATATTCCAAAGAAACAGTATGAAAAATAAGCTTACCTACATAAAGTCGACTTCTAACCTGAAAAAAAAAAAAGAATAAATACTGAAAATGTCTGATCAATTACTCTTGCATAGTATTGGAAAATTAATCTTTTAAGCTGTGGTTCCCTGATGAGTTTAACTATGGAATTTAACAAAGGCATATAAATACAGGCTGCTACTAAAAATAGGTAGTTGTATTCTTTGCTCTTACCCCCTCCACGTCTGTGTGTTTGCCCTGTTCTTCTCTCAGTCTTACCAGAGACAAGAAGGGAAAAGAAGTTAGTTTTCACCTGGATCACTTTAATAACACCCCCCTGGATAGTCAACTACATAACCATGACTGGCAACACAAAGTGGTAGCAGTCATGCACAGTCAAAAGAGCAGGAAAGGGAAGAAAGAGGGAAGCTCCACATGCCAGCTCAAAATTCCTGTTGGGATAAAAAACTCCACATTTTAACACAGAACAGTTAGGGCTGCTGATGAACATCCTGCCCAGATGCAGCTCAGTGGGAAGGGTCAAGTCAGTAGCTGCCCATGGGGTCTAGTGCCCTAGAATCCAAATCTACAAACTGCTGGACAAAATCTATTACAAACAGCCTGTGCAAGAGGTGCAGAACTTGGCTGGACCCACAAAACCATTACACCACAGCCTTCCTCTCAAGGTTGGGCGTGGATCATGTGTCTGTGAAACAACAGGTCCCTCAGATCTGCCCTGTTTCCTCCTCATTTAAAGCTACAGGATGGCCAAGGAGTACAAGTACAAGTACAAAAAAGGGGAAGAAAGTCATAAGTATACTTTTATTGTATCATACTTAAAGCTAAACCTCATTACTTTTAGGCAGCCATCAATTCTTCAAGAGTGGTCAGTGCAGTTCCAAGTATGGATGACTGAAAAAACTATCAATAACTTCTGTTATATCTAATGCCTTAAGTGATATGCAGCAGAAAACAATACCAGAGCTGCTGCTTGTGTGGTTTCAGCTGAAATGCTTTTTGTGTAATCTAAAGGGATGCTGCTAGAAAGCAGAAGTATTATCCAAATTATATTAACTGATACACAGATCCCCTTAAAGACAATCTGTTAGCTGAGGCTAAAACCCTAAAAATGCAGTTGCTCATATCTGAAAAATTAAATAGCTATGCAACCTATCGTCAAACATCTGCATCGTTACACCTATCACTAAAATCACAGTCCATTTGAGAGTACGCAAAAACTGGGGAGACATTTAAATACAGCATTATGGATACTGACCCCATTGCCTTAGCAGGCAAAGTATGGCAGGCTGCTGTTATTGCTCAGATCCTTACTTATTCACAACGGAAGAAATATAATCTGATTTGTGCATTAAAAGGTTTCAGTACTGCAGTTCTCAAAGTCATCAATTACTGCTCACAACCAGCATGCAGTAAAATTGGTTCAGTGTTCCAGTAAACAGAATCAAGGTCACTGTCCAGTTTTAAAACACCTCCCTTGATGGTAAACCACATGGATTGCTTTTACTCACGATTACCTTGAAAGACCTGAGCTGGTCTGGCTATGGCCATGGTAGTCACAGAGATATCAGTACACACACTAATATATACACCCTAGGAAAGACAACTATATCCTTCGAAAATAATTTTAGGGCTGTGTTTGAAAGCCTGGTGTAGAAATTAAAAAGAAAAGGGAAGCCTTACTCAGCAAGTTTCCTTGTATTTCCTCTTATGACAACTGTCACTCAGGATATGTCTAAACACTTACTGTCTTGACAAAACTGATTCTTCAATTTCTCTTTTAGAGGGATTCTAAATTCAATCACAACATCATTTTATATGAGGCATTATATATCTAGAACAGGATAACAACTTCAATGCAAACTGTGGCTGCACTCTACATATCTGCACATAACTTGCTTACTCTGCTGGTTTTGTCTGGGATAGAGTTACTTATCTTCACAGTAGCTGGTATGGGGCTGTGTTTTGGATTTGTGCTGAAAAGAGCAGGTAATACATGTATGTTTCTGTAATTGCTGCTCAGTGCTTACACACAATCCCAGACTTTTCTGCTTCTCACCCCACTCCACCCATGAGGAGGCTGAGGGTTCACAAGAATCCGGGAAGGGAGACAGCCAGGAGAGCTGAACCCAACTGACGAGAGTGATATGCCACGCCATATGGCGTTGTGCTCTGCATATAAAGTTGGGGGAAAGAAGGAGGAAGGGGGGAGTGTTTGGAGTGATGGAGTTTGTCTCCCCAAGTCACTGTTATGTGTGATGGGGCCCTGCTCTCCTGGGGTTGGCTGAACACCTTCCTGCCCATGGGAAGCAGTCAATCAATTCCTTCTTGTGCTTTGTTGCATGTGTGGCTTTTGCTCTCCCTATTAAACTGTCTTTATCTCAACTCATGAGTTTTCTCACTTCTACTCTTCTGATTCTTTTCCTTATCCCTGTGCATGGGATGGAGTGAGAAAGCAGCTGTGTGGTGCTTAGTTGCTGTCCAAGGTTAAACCACAACACTTACTGATCGGTAACTTCTGTACAGGAACAACAGAACTGTAAACACTCCAACAATGCCAGCACAAATCACAATTTCCCACGGGAAACCATACAGATCAGGGCCAGGCCTCATATCTTCAGGCAGCAAAGCCACCACCTGAAAAATAAAGTAAAAAATGTCAGCTAAAGAGGTTAATATTTTCAACAGAAACAGACATTACATCTTGATTTAGCTTAGTTCCAAGGCTTCTACATCTATTTTTTTTCCAAAACTCTAAGAAAATGGTTTAACAGAAGCATTTGATTTTTAAATTATAGATTTACCAAGTTAATAAAAAAATAAAAGAAGTTCCAACAAGATATGACAATGAGTAGATAAAGCTCTGAAAATTCTTCCTTCTGAACTTACCAATTACGACAGAATAATGGAATGGTTTTGGTTGGAAGGGGCCTCAAGGCTTATCTAGTTCCAACCCCTCTGCCATGCACACGGGCACTTTCCAAAAGACCAAATTGCTCAAAGCCCCATCCAGCCTGTCCTGGAACACATCCAGCGCTGGGACATCCACAGCTTCTCTGGACAACTTGCCCCAGTGTCTCACGACCCAGTCAGTAAAGAACTTCTTCCTCTTACCTAACCTAAACCTTCCCTTTTTCGGTTTGAAGCCATTCCCCCTCGTCCTATCACTCCTTGTAAAATCCGCCCCTGCCACCCTTCTTGTAGGCCCTTTAGGTACTGACAATTTACCACGGTAAAGTCTCCTCTGAGTTGCCTACACGTTTCACTGCTGGAGGAATCAATGCCAGTAAAGCGTTTCGTAATTTTCTGGTAGAAAAACCTGTTCAACCAACCTCATGCTCAAATAACATACCGAGCACCTCAGTGATTTAACGCGTTTTGAACACCTAAATACACTCACACTTCACCTGTAAACGGATCTCACTGTTTGCTCAAAGATACAACAGTGCGCCTCACATTTACTACACGTGACCCGTGTTGAGGGACGTGTTGCTGCGCGGTGCGTTTCGGTTCCTCCCCGGCCTGAGTCCGCCGCCACGGCCGCTGCCGCCGCAGTCCTTCCCTCCCTGACTCACCCTGCGCGCCCCTTCCCAGGCCAGCCCGCAGTACTGCCGGGCGCTGTCCCGCAGCTCGGGCCACATCCCGCCGCTGCCGGTGCCGCTGACTGGGCCCGCCCCGGGCTCCCCGCGCCCGCCCGCCGCCATCTTCCCGCGGGCCGCGCGCGCCCCTTCCGGGCCGCCGCCTCACAGCCGGCCCGTACCACCGCCCGGCCGGGGCGGGGGGGGGGGGCCGGGAGGGCGGGGACGGAGCCACTGCGGCGGCGGGGAGGGGGGGCCGGCGGGTCGCTCGGGACGCCCCCACAGAGCGGGGTGAGTGAGGGGCCTGTGCCGGGGGAGCCGCCTGAGAGGCAGGCAGGGGTAGGAGCTGCAAGTGGCTTTTCTAGCTGTACCCGACACTACTCCTTTGTTTAGACGAGGCAGCGCAACACCCTCTGCCTTTTCTCTCTGTCAGTGTTGTTTCTTGTGCAGTTCTGGCCATTAAGGTGCACCTGCACTCTGCCCTGTGTTTTGATATTATCTCCATAGCGATAATAACCCCATTTTGTATTTTATATATTTGCTTAGAAAAGTGTTTTTAATGCAATTACAAACTAGGGGAATATTTGGGAATCAAGTATTGGAAATTTAAAAAAAAAAAAACCAAAACACAATGGAAGTATTCTGGTTATTTTAGTCATCCTAACCCAAATAAGTTCAAGCAAACTTAATCAGTACTGTCATGGGAACTAGAAAGAACTATTATTTTCATTGAAAAAACACAAACACGCACAAAAATTCGAAAACACCACTGAGGTGTTTCCTGGCTCTCTGAAAAAAACAAAGCCACCAAAACCTCCCTTCACACCGTAAGTTCATAAGAGTCTGCAACGCAAATAACAGAGGCAGATGAGCAGCAGCTGACCTGACATTTTCTTGTGCTACCTTTGTCTCATTTGGCACCAGATAACCCTGGGAGCAAGGACACTGTAGAGGGTTTATTTAAAAGGATTTTTTCCCCTTTTTTTGTAGGAGGTTCACGGCTGAACATAACCCTTAACTGGCTTAATTTTACACTAATGTCAATGCTATATCACAGAAAGAATTCTTACCTCTCTGATAATACTCCTCACTGCTGACAACACAGATGTCATCGACTCCCTGACCTGCAGAGCATTCAAGCACAGAAATATCTGATATATCCAGCCTCCTTCCGGTTTGATCATAAGGGGAAAAAAGACAAAGAGGTTTTACATTACAGTTGTCGGCTTCATATAGTTCCAACTGGTTTTTAGTGGTATGGGAGTTTTCTTATTATTGCAAATTTGTTTTCCTTAAAATTAAGAAAGTTAACACTTACCATTATTTGGAACATAGTTCTGGATGCCATCTGAGGAAGGATTTTTGGTATCAAATGTGGAGTCCACTACTGAATTATCCATTTTTATTTCAGAATTTACTGAAGCAATGGCGGTTGCTTTTGAGTCTTGGTCACTGTTGTGTTCAGTGTCTACAGCTACATTCATTTCATGTTGCTTCTCTGGTGTTTCTTCTAGTAGTTTTCTTCTGCCTGCTCCTGCAAGTAATTGTGAAGGGAAATCATGGTTATTTTCAGAGGATTCAACTTACACACACATAGTCCTATAAGATACTACCCTATAAGATACAGAGATTTTAATTTTTTAATTTTTATTTTTCTCAATGCCAAACACCAGAGTACACACTAGAGTAAATTTGCTACAGATTTATGATTTAAGAAATACTAGTCAAATAATGATCTCAGAGTTTGGAGGATAGTGCTTTAAGCAAAACTTGTGTTGTAGTAAAGTAGTTAAACTCACTATTCAGGTTTTGATAGATAGCCTATAGATTCCCTGGTCAGGGTCACTAGATCTCTTTCTTATATCCAAATACAAGAGGGGCAAGCTTTTGAAGGAGAGCAATTGAAAACTGCCATGTAGGATTAAAGATTAATGGATTCCCACAAAATAACAACCTTCACTGCAAAATACAAGGACCCACAGGCATGTTCATGCAGAAATAGGAGTGAAAGCACTGGCTGCCTCAGTTTTAGTGACTTGGCATAAATTGCCTAAAGCCAATAAAATACCACTTTCAAAAAAATGCACACTTTGCTTACCCACAAAGAAAAAAATAAAATTACAAATAGTTTAATTTAATTCTATGCTTCAAGACAGTAGGCCAAAGATATGCATCACATACAGTCCAGTAGTCAAAATTCAAGACAAGTAATTGGCTCTTAAACTGATACCATTATATTAACTCAATCTCTATTATCAGATCCTAAAAATATAATAAATTAGACATTAACTAGTATGAGTTAGGTTCACTCTCCTTTCATTTTAAATCACCAGAAGGAGACAGCGTTCTATCTGTTGTATTTTTTTCTGCAAACAAAGGTAGTTTGTTCTTGCTAAATCACTGTTAGTGAAACATTAGTCTCGTAACTTTAGCTGCAGTTTAGGCAGCACACTTAATTGTATAGCAGACAAAAGCTCTGCCAACTCTAGAAGAACATTCCTTTTTTCTCTATATTTTCCCTGCCCAGTGTCAAAATTGTGTCCCTTTTGTGCAGAGACAATGACCTGTTCCCTCTGCATAGTAGTATCTTCAGTTGAGTAAGCTGTGATTTCATGATGAGTCTTTTCAAATTGCTGGTGCAGCTGGAGCAGTTTGCTTCCCTCACAGAGATGTTCTAAGCATTCCTTAACATCTTGTTTTAACCTTAAATAAAATTGTTGGGGTGTAATTAATGGGTTTAGTAACTCTGCTTATCTTACAATATTTGCCTGGTTTTGCTTTGTTTTTTGGGATATGAACTCTGTCTGCCCTACTGTGATTTTGTCAATTTTCTTTTTTTACAGTATTTTTTCCAAAATGCCAAGCTGTCCTCAAAATTTTTCTTGCATGATTTCTAAATTGATTTCATCATTTTCTGCACCTTCTCCACATTTAGTAGTAAGTTTTCTTGTTCAGATTTCTGTTAACTCCATTTCAATCTTCTGTGCAGTATTTAAAAATACTAGTCCTAGTGTCACTTCTATTTTCATTTAATTTTTTTGACAAAACGTGTATACTTAGATTTTTTTTGACAGGCTTAATTATTAGTTTTACTAAATATACTTGCAAAGAACCCTGGCAGTCTGGTAAAACTACTACTGGAACCCTTTCTGCTAGAATATAATTGTCATTATTTATATTTCTGGACTTTTACTCTCTGATTTTCAGATTCTTTCTTGTTTTCTTTTCCTCTCCTAATTAGTTTTAGTAGCAGCATTTTTTCTTCAGTATTATCCATCTTTTTGGTTACAACCATATCTTCTTTTTCAACATATACTCTCTATCAGACTCTATCAGCCAGGTTTATGAGCAATCCCAGGTTGCCAGGATTTACTTAATCTGTTGGGGTTTTTTTTTTAATAGCAGTCTGGGTTTCTAGTTTGAAGGTTTTAGGAGACATTAGCTGGCTGTTTTTTTTTTTCTTTAAAAATGCCTTCTAGGGTAAAAGTTCACATTTGGTCAGACTAATATCACATGACTTGCTTTTCACTAAATTTTCTTTATAAATACTTTTTTGGAATTGGATTCAGCTGAAGACTTTGGTATTAGTGTTTGAGGATGCCTTCCAAAATGCAGATTTTTTTTTTTCTATGCTTTTAGTATCTTGCACTGCTATTGTGGCTTGAATTGATGGGCTTAAATCTGAGCATGCAGAAGAATCTTTTATGATGTCACAGGTGATTTTTCTATTTCTTTACAAGATTAGGATTAAGACTGTCCATTCTCTGGTACCGGAAGCTTACATTGGGAATACAAAATCTTCCTGTGTTACTCCTAGTTCATCTTTCTGATGATGTTGCATGTTTATAGGAATTTATTCAGTTTGTTGCTTCTCTCTGACAAGCTATCAGTAGGAACATCAAGAGCTGTCCAATCTTCTACTAGTTTGGTAGATTTTGATGTAGTTTTTTTTTTTTTCCCTCCACTGCCCTGTTTCTCACTGCCAGCTGAAGAGAAAGATCATTCTCTTTGGAGGTATCCACATTACTGTTACCTGATTATTTATGTTTAACCTTCTGTTTTGAAGTGCCTTCAGTTTCTTTTCCCTGTGGTATTTTATGAAGGCTTTACCGAGGCCTTTTTTTAATTATGGAAGCTTAGTTCTTCTCTGTAAGCAGTTTTTACCTTCCATTCTGAAACTCCACATGTCTTCCAAATTGCCAGTTTCTTCAGAAGTTTTGGTACCTGTTAAACCAAAGCCAGTAGATGAGGGGTGAGGAGAGAAACGTTGGTCTGGAGTCAGTTCTTGGGATCCCCCAGATTTCTGATTATGTTCATCATTAAAAATATCCTGACTGAAATCTTTGATGTTATTTTCATAAAAACCCAGTGGGTCATTTTTATTCTCTGGTTTGTGAATTTTCTCTTTCACATCACTATCCATTTTGAAATGGCTTTTGCATGCTGAATTTTGTTCTGCATCACAAACTTTGACTGGTTTGTCTTTCTCCTGTGTTTCCAGACTAAGACTTGGTACACTGTTACATGGGGTCTGCTTGATGCTCAGATGACTATTTGCAGTTCCTGGTAGTTCCCCATAATTCTGCACTTGCTCTTCTTTGGCTGCTGAACTCTGGAACTTCAGTATGTCTGCAAAATGACTAAAAGAGAAGAAATGTCTCTGTTCTTCAGATATGTCAGGCTTTTCTTCTGTATTTTTTATGTCTGAGGGATCATAATTTGGAGGTAGGCTAGGAGAAGAAGAAATCAGACCTGATGTAGTTGATTCATATCCCTGTTGATTATCATGTGTGTCCATATTATAATTAATAAAACTCTTATAGATATTTGTATACCAACCTGACTGCCCATGTCTGCTTTCTGACTCCTGATTTCTGTTTTCAGCTTCAGGGTTTTTCAGTAGTTGGCTTTCTGATACCAGGCCTTCTTCTGAACTGTAAGGTTCAATTAGCTTTTCTTTATCACATGTTAGTGTATAAAAAGGTGATTCTGTGCTATTTGAGGTGCTTTTGGTGCCATTAAGAGTATGTACACTTTCTGATATCTCCTCAGGATTTGGCCTGCTACTGTGTGAATCTATTATTTCTTGTGCATAATTCTCTTTAGCTTCATCTGTCACTGCTGTCCCTGTCTCCTGTGATTCTTCGTCCATGTGTGATTCTTTCTGGTCTAAAGTCTGCTCATCCTCATTCTTACTTGCTCCATCCTCTGTTTCTCTGCTTTTCTGGTCCTCTGTGGCAATTGTATCTTTCTCAGCATGGCCAAAATTAAGAACATCACTTAAACCCAAATTAAACCAATTTGATTTAGATTCTTGGCTTTCACTCTTTTCATCTTCTGAGAGTAATTCTGTGTCTGGTGTTTCCTGTTCAGTATCGGAATGTTCAGGCACACCAGAAACATCATGGATTTGTTCATTATTTTTTTCTGATGCCAAATCTTCATTCTCTTCACCAAAATACAGAAAGTTTGTCAGTCTACCTTGAAACCAACCAGGTGCTGGTGGTTCTTGTTCCTCCTTATCTTGTGGCTCCTGTAAGTCGTTTTCAGCTTTTCCCACTATTTTTCTGCCTTGGTGTTTATTTTCTTCTAAATATTCAGCATTGACTTTTAAGGGCTCTTCATCAGTTTTACTTTCTGTGGTGAACCATCCTGAAATCCAACTAGACTGAGTTTGAATAGGTTCTAGTGGGAGACTGTTTTGCATTTGTGGCTCTTCAGTACCATCTTTTCTAGCCAACTTTTCTTTTGCAGACTCCTGGATGTGAGATTCCTCAGAATCATTTTCAGAAAATGATTCAATTCTTTCTTCATTTTGTATGGGGTCTTTTGTATAATTTAAGGCTTCATTTTCATGCAGCTTTGGTTCTGCATCCGACAATGAGTATTCATTTTCTTTGTTGTGATCGTATAATGTGCTATCTTCATTTTCAAAAACATTCTTATCTTCATGAAGACAAAGGAAATCCGTTTCCTAAAAGAATAATATTAACTTTTAAAATGTTTTAATGTGTAATTTTCTATAGCACTGTGTAGCACAGCAGTATATTATCCCTTTCTTTCTGTATAGTTATAACTTTACACAAAGAATTATAACTAATTATATTATTCCTAAAGGTTCTATATCATTAATTATATAAAAATTTTAGAGGACAATAAACACACAAATGGAGCAATTGTAAAAACAGATGTTTTTAATTATCTGAAATAAAATATGCACCGACATTTGAATTCCTACTGGATATATTGCTGTGAATTACATTGGAAAATCTGATGATGTTGACTTACCTTAGTGGGCACTTCAACTTCATCTCCAATAAAAACTTCCTCAACCTTCACAGCATCTCTTGGGAAATATCCAAAATCCTTTCCTTTCTGTAAAAAATATAAAAGGAATGAGAGCCTTTAAACTTCAGTGTTAGGTGTTTGCATATGTACTAGAAAAGTATGGGTGAATAATAAGTTTATAGAACTGCCCCCATCCCCTTCATTCTGTTTCGTCAGAAGGCTTTTATTTTTCCTTCACAGAAATGTTCCATGTGACATTTCAGAAAGCAAGGGGAAGTATATTACTCCATACTATTATTTTCTGTATTATTTTTATAAATGTGTGTTTGTGCAGGCCCAAGGTAGTAGCCTTAAAACTGTTTCATCTGAAGACAGTGTTGTGTGCACAGACGGTCGCAACCAGCTCCTACTAAAACTGGCTGCATATTTCCCAGTGTCTCAAGAGGGACAAAAGTCATGCCTTAATAACTGATGACCCATAAGTTACAAGAAAAGTAGGATATGACATGCAGGTACAAGAAACTGCAGAGAAAACAGCCATGAAGATGGCAACACTGCAGAAAAGAAGCTAATGGTAATGTCCAAAAGAATCAAGTAAAGGTTCTCCTGGCCAAGAAACCAACCACTAGCTTGACATTGAATCGTTGCAGATAGCCTTTAATGGAGGAATACATCTTGGAAAGCAAAGAATAGTGAGGTACCTGCAAAGATACTCTCAAATGAAAAAGACAGAATTCCACTGTTAGACAATAAATGTGACAGATCATTTACCAAAAAAAAAAAAAAAAAAAAAAAAGTTTACCAGTATATTCTAGTTTTAAAGCACACAGTTTTACTAGTAGTAAAACTTGATTTGGATCAGTGCATCTGTTCCTTCTTAAATGGCTGTTCTAACTATGTTATCAATTGTTCCAAACAATTTCGTATGCATTATAACTTCTCTGAGAATTTTCCTTAAGCGCTGAACTGTGAAGTCGGATCCCAATACTGAATCTCTTACCTGCAGACCTCCAGGTAGGAACCTGACGTGATAGACCTGAGTGTTTTTAAGGGAACCAGGTGAAATCATTACAGCCAAATGAATAGTTGAAGGAGACAGAAAACTTGTATTCTGATCTTGACTTTGTTTCTCCATGAGTGACCTTTGCCAAGATTCGATTTTCCCTTTCTATACAAAGATAAAAACAACGACCCAATCTCCCAAATACTGTATTGATCTATGCCTGGTTAGTGTTACAAAAGAGATGGAAGATCCTTAGAAGCAAGCAGGTTGCAGTTGTTACGCTACTATTACACTATCTAAAGTAATTATAGGGAAAGTCTTTCAGATTTGAAGTACTTACGCTTCCTGTCCACAAGTTTTCATTTTCCCTGGAAAGTTTGGAGTATACGATTATCTCTTCCCCTGTTTTGAAGTTAAGGTACCGGCAGTCAGGCCCTAAATAGTCTGTAGTGGCCTGAACTCGGCTCATTGCCTCTGGAGTAATATGTAGAAGAAAAAGAAACAAATAAGTGTAGCAGACATTTTGTCTGAAGTCAGGTTACTGAAGAAGTCTAATATATATCAAATTCTGGTGTATAACAAACATTTCAGCGGTATGTGCTTTGTTATGCTATCATCAAGTGGAAAGCAACTAATTCAAAAAGAAGCCCTATTCTGGTTTCTTCTCTATTTACTGCAGACATCAAGGGGAAAAGCTCTTGTCCTATATGGACATTTTCCAGTGTTTGTTCAGCCAAGGTTTCAATGCTTAAATGTGTATGCAGAATTAGCAAATTCAACTCCTAAAGCCAGATCTAAACAGCTAAAAATATTTCCCAGGGACATTTATAATTTTATATTTTAGAAATTCTAAGTTAAATCTAGTATTATTTCAGGGATTTTGTCTTCTACTTTGCATAAATTTATCTGACAAATAAAATAAGTAAATTTAAGCAGTATAAATCTTAACATGTTGTTAAGACCAAATTTTTCAATTCAGTTTGAATTACTTCAGATTTTCTTTGTCTCCACCTCTGTCTCCCCACAGAAACCACTACTGATGTATTCCAATCAGTTTGAAGGCCATTCCACATGCTGTTTCACGAAGATAGACATCTCTGTATATCCAGAACCCATTGAAATTGGTATGGCTCCACAAGAAAATAAAAATCCATCAGCAAAGGAAATCTAAGGTCTCTTCCACTTCAGGAAGAACTATCCACATTGAAAATGCAACACTTAAGGCTGCCAAACCAATGGAAACAGCTTAGAAACAGCTTCAACTATGATTATGACAGGTTTTACAATGGTAATCGATGAATAATAAATGGGGCATTATTTGTCACTGCCCACTTGTGATTTAGTGTCCCTGCCTCCTGCACAGCTATTTGCTCCTCAGGAACTACATAACTAGTTACAGCACTTACTTCCTGTAGAGGGAACAAAAATAAGAAGATATATTAACAGAGTGTTTTGTAAGAAGGATTACAAAAAAAATCCCAAACCAAACAGTTTGCTTACAGTAGAAAAAAACGGTTTTGCAGAAAAGGCTATGAATGTACTATAAACACACAACAAAAAAAAAATCTTGTTTAAATCCTACTGTTTATATTTATGTTTTTAGTTTTATTTTGCACCTGTAATAATAAATTATAAGTACTTTAAAGCTGTTTCCTACTGCCCATTTTGGGGAAACCTGAGAAAAACTAGCTATTCAACAGCATTTTTACTGAACTTTGATCTGTATATCCTTACACAACAATTCAGCAAATGTTTTTTTTCTCTCTCTGTTTTAAAAGTTTAAGCCTATTGCTCATAAACTTACTATATTAACAACAAACATTTGCTATGGCTACTCATTTTCAGTCTGTTTCATTGCTAATGCCAACATTATGGTTCGTGATGGCTGCATATACACCACAAACTCCTTTTGAAAAAAAACCCAAAGTTTTACTTACTCTCACATTCCGGATCACCACACTTCTTCCATTCTGAAAGTACCTTTGTACTCTGCACACTTGCTGAAAATGAAATTACTAACAACAGAATTCTCTGATCCAAGATCCTTGACATTTTAGAGTAAATCCAGAATGCACTGAAATTGTGGAAACTGCATAGATGTGCTGTTAGCAAGAATATTCTACATTATTTTTCTTAGTCTAACAAACCATTGCAAGTAAATTTACAATCCTATTTTCCCTCTCTCATCTGCTTAACCAGAAGAACACTATGCTAACCTGCTAACAATCTGCAGAGTCAGGAATCCTGATTATACACATGCATTAATAATTAACTATGTTCTGAGAGCTAGGCTGATGTTTTGCATACAAAGAAACTAGTTCTGATCACATCAAAATTTAGCCTCTGTCAGATAGATTCTTCTGAGTTTGTAGAAGACTGTGCTTGGGGAAATTTAACAGGAGTTATGTATTATGATTCTTTCTGGATTATGAATTCATTTTCAATGTACATCTTCCATCTGATTTTAAGATGGTGGGGGATGATGACCAAGAAGCCAGGCAAGGGCTAAGACAGCCTACTATCTACAGCCTACATCATGTACCTTCTGCATTATCTTTGCAGATGGAGTTCTCCATAGCTGACATCAAGAAGGGATGAGTTGGCCAAAGGAGGAGGGAGGTCCTGTTTGGGCTCTGAAGAGCTGAACAGAACAAAGTCATATGACCAGAGCTTTGAAGGACACCATGGCCAAAAATGTAACTTTTGCCTGATTAAGGGTTATTTAAATATTAAAATGCATATCATGTGTATGCTAATAAGAATAATGAAGTACATGTTACCACATGCATGACTTTGTTACTCAACTCTTCACCTAGATTATGCTACATGTAAAGAAGGAGGAAGAGAATACGACTGGGCTGTATATAAGGAGGGCAGAGTTTTCATGTATTTAGGAGGAAGGCCCAAAAAGATTTTGGAGTCATTTGTTGGGCTGGTCTCCTCTCCCTCTTCACAAGCAGGGTTGGCTGGGATGGTAGGCTTCTGCATAGGATTATTATTATTATTACCCACTAGGCTAACACAGTATTACTGTTATTGTTAGAGCTCTATCACAGCTAGTGCATTTATTAACAGCAATTCCAAAGCTGTGTTTCTGTTGTTTCCATAAACAGTACTATGTATGAATCTGGGGCAGGAAGGGTTCTTATTGAACACTACTGGGTCCATAGTTTTGGTTTGGTAAATCGCACTATTCGTGAATCTATGCTTGTGGAAGTTCTTACTGAACAGGACCAGACCTCTACTGCCAAATTCATTATAATCATAAATTAAGCCCACATGCATCCAGATCCTCTGATCTCTAAGGACCTGTTGGAATGCGCAGGGGGAGGTTATTTTCTGCCAAATTTCTCTACTCTTAACAGATGAACTATCAGTTTTGTGCTTATGTTGACTTGCAAGATTGCTAATATAACTACTGACAGTTTTCTAGCTTTTGTTGTTGTTTAATAGACTATATTTTGTGTGCACTGACACATTTTAGATACTTTGTAGCTGGTTATTGGGAACTCAGAATTTTTTTCCCACATACTGTTTTGGAGCTTTCTCATGCAATAAATGCTAAGTACAGTCTTTTAGCATGGGGAATACTTACTCAACTCCAAAGTCTCCTAAAGGTGCTTGACAGTTTATAGGCTCATAAGACAACTAAAAAATCCATATGTTATCCCTGCATCATATATCACAGAGCACTCTACCAAAGTAAGAAAATTACATCTCCTGCTTTTTATAGAATACCCTGTTTCTTAGCAACCCACTATCCAATATGGAGTTATAAATAATGTTTTATCAAATACAGGTTATGCTTTAAAATAGTAATTATGCAGGGAGCTGTACATGGGTTATATAGGTGTGAAGTTGTGCTATAAATAAAATCTTGCAGAGATCATAGAATACCATGTTGAAAGGGGACTTCAAGGACCTCATCTGGTCCAATCTTTCTTTGGAAAAGCATGGTCTAGACAGGATGGTTCAGATGAATCTTAAGTGTCCAACATTGGGGCATGCTTCCATGGGGAGATTACTCCAATGGCCAATTGTTCTCATTGTGAAAAATGTTGCTCTTCTAATTGCAATCTCCCCTGGATGAACTTGTACCCATTTGCATTTTCCATGTGACTCCTTGTAAAAAATGGAGTCTCCATCTTCTTTGCGTTAGAAGCAAGCTTTGCTTGAAAGGGTTTACACTGTTATCCTGCACTTCTTTGGTGACCTAAACACAGTATATCTTACCTACAAAAAAGGCTTCACCTTTCTTTTATCACTATCTTGCATGAGGGAGCCACTTCTGCCTTCTCGATAGCACCCCAAGAATCTGCATTCCTTCTCAATCTGATCTTTGCAGTCATATGGTTCCAAGTAGGCCTGCCCCTCCTTCAGTCCTGAGTATGACTCATGCAGAATTCACTGTCTCCTCTTTTCCCAGACATAAGCTGTATCCTCCTTGCAGCACAGTTTCCCTTTCCTCCTGCTGTGTAACTCCAAGCTGCCAGACACTGGTGCTTAGTCCGATCTACAGAGCCAGCAGAGAAGGCCCAAAGTGAGCCAGGGTCACATTAACCAGCAATGGCCTGCAAACAAAAACATCACAGCAGATGACATGTCCTCTAGTTGCAATCTGACACTTTGGCCCCTTCCTTTGCCACATGACCTGGTTGTCAGACAGGCCTATCCTATGACCTAGTACAGCTGCTGTTAGGTAATGCACCAGGGAGCCTTGTGCACCAAGGAAAATACACTAGAGATAAACACCACCCAGTAAATCCTGACTAGCATTAATGCTGCCCCATCAACATTCCCTCCCTTGGATCTTGTGTTGCTTTGTGGCTCAGTGATTTGAGATCTTCCCTGATGTCCTCTAAGTTCATCTGTAGGATGTGAAAGGAGAGAAATGGAATGCCAAGCAGCTAAAACCTGGTAAATGCAAAGGAAGCTGCTAAGTAGAAAAGTAGGACAGACTTTTTTATTATTATTATTTTTTCATTCCCAGGTCTCTACAGGACAGAGAAGGAATATACAGGACATTTATACCGGAGCAACTCACTGTATACTAAGTGTTGTACAAATTAAAAAAAAAAAAAAAAAGACAACATTTTTATCCAGCTGGTCAGAAGTCTTTCACAGTGTTGCACACCAACCATGGAACACCAGACAAAACCCAACAGTGGGCCTAGAAAGGTTAACAATCTCTTTTTGAGCCCAGCAACATGGTGCTCATTCACCTAAAAATGGAAAAGTCTGGTATTCTGACATTTAAATTTCCTACTTAAGCAGGTTTGCATGGGAGAACAATTAGACCCACACCTTGACATCTGCACATTATTACTGTTTGTGAAAATAGTTCTGAATATCTCTGACTTCAGTTTCCTATGGATACCCAAACTTAGTCTCAAGTCTTTACATAGAGGTAAAATAAATAACTCAGCTACTCAATTAAATTTACATCTGAAATTCTCAAGTTATTCTGGGCACTCCTCTTTCTGTAGCTCAGTCTGAACAACCATTCTTGAAGGCTTAAATGCTGATGAACGCTGCTGTGATCTCTATTCTTTGTTCCTCTAGTAATTTCAACAATAAATCATATTTATATCAAATATCCTTTTCTTCTGGGTGCGAATCCTATACTTGCTTATGCTATACAAGCATAACTTCTAATCACCTTTGAACTGAAGTCAAAGATTCATGGAGTTAATTATAGCTGGCTTCCACAAAGGACAAAGTTGAAAGCTTTATAACAGATAGAGGGAGACTTCAGTTTATTTCTGTTTTGCAGAACTGAAACAATGAACATGAGTACTATTGCGCATGCAAAGACAAACAATGATAATGAAAAAGTAAGATCTATTTCCAGCAGCTTTCATTAGGATGAAACTATTAACTTCTTATTTGCAAAGACACCTTAGTAATTGTAACTACTGAGCTAGAAACGCAGACATCTCTTATGGCATACTATAATTCACAAAAGGATCAACTCAGAATTAATGGAGTAATTGAAACAATCTGACTAGCATGGCAGACTGGATGGTTCTTTTTAGACATGGCTTTACATTAGTAAGGGAGATGTTGCATTTTGTAGATCACCCAGTATCCACATTAATAATAAAGATCCCAAAGCAAATCATAAGTTGGTAAAAGTTCTCCTAATACCTATTTTATAATAAGAACAATATATACTGCTTTGATTATACTTTTATGATAGCACCAAAAGGCTTTATAGAGAATGTAGGGTTTCACTGTGTAGAATATTGCACTAATATAGGGAAGAATGTAGTCCATGGCAAAAGCACTTTAACAACATAGTTCTCTTGACTTAGGATATTTGACTTAAAATATGGATCAACTTTTACATTGAATCAAATGTCATGCCAAAAAGAGTTTTTTAAACAAATATCTTTAAAAAAAATAAAGTAACACTAACTCACTCTTCCAGTTAGACAAATTTAAACAGGTAACAGTCATTCATCATCCAGACTTAAACCAACTTTTTCACTCACTCGAGTGAAAAAGAGAACAAGGCGTTTTTCTTTTGATCTCAAGCTACCCCTATGGGGAAGGTAAATAAAAAAAATATTTAAATAATTTCCTACCCCTATGCTATCTGCACTAAGTGCTCAGAAAATACAAACTATTCCATCAAATTTAGTCTTGAAGTTGTCAGCTATTTCCATGGTCTAACTCCTACCCACAGCTCTGAAATTGTTTCAGGATAGAAGGAACCTTGAGGGCAATTGTAACAATTACTACAAACACTGCTGCTTTATTATGCTAATAGTATACTACTATCTTACACTATTTCTAATTGGAATATTGGCTGGAATATCTAGCTTTTAGAAAACTTCATTGTTACAAAGTTATCACACAGTTTATGGTGCATTGAGCTGCTTAGATTTAGCAATGCCAACAGTTAATGGCACAGTTGAACCATGACAGTAAGTTTCTTATAACAAATATTAAACTCTCTAATATATCACCACGTTTGTACTTGGCAACAAAACTCCTGTATTTTCACCATCAGAAATACATTGCTGCCTGAGTATTCTATAACCTGAAACAATGTAATCAGTCCAATCCCTGGTTCAGCTACTACGACCCACCACATTGTTTTTGTAAACCCTGTTAATGCTCCTCTGAAACAGTGATCAGCTTTGCATAATGACTACAGTATCAGCCATTAAAACCTCTGCAGTAAATACACTATAGCAGTCAATCATACAAGCTCAAAATAAGAACACTTAAAAATACTCTAAGTTAGGAAAAAAATACAATTAATTGACAAAAATAAAATGGCTTCCAAAGGCAATTTGAAATGTGAAGTTAGTTGAAACATGTAAACCAGTAACATTTACTCAGCTACTCAGTATAAGAGTTTGGGTTTTTTTGGTAAAAACATTGTGGTTGACATGTTCAGTAAGGCATTTGAACTTTTGTTTGTCCTTCAAAAAAGACAGCACATTAAACAATGACATTCCTCTGTAGAGAAGGAAATATGATTGGAAACTGCTGACAAGAACTAAAAACTACTCTGTTGCAGAGAAGCAGAGGCAGATAGGATATGGACTGAAGAATCTGAGTAAGTATTGAATTCCCTAAGAGGAGTTTTCCCACTGTGTCTATTTGTGCTGAAAGAACACTCCAGTTCAAATCCTGCTAGACACATTTCTTTGAGTCAGGACATTCAGCACCTCAGAACACAAATATCGATCACTCTTGAGTTCAGATGAAAAATCCAAGACCTGACACGCTCCACTGTTCCAGAAAAATGGGGTATATATGGCATTTCATACACCAAAATAAGCTTACATGTCTTTTCCACACTGAAATCTTTCTAGGACTTTTTGGTCTGCAATTTGGCATATGAGATAGATAATATAATTCTCTTCCTGTCAAGACAATACAGATTATAGCCATGTTTCATACTAGGTTAATAGACAATCAATTAAAGCCTTTAAGAATAATTTTGGACACAGAGCGTGTAAGGTACAGTCACCTGCAAGTACGATTCATGCTTTAAATGTAGAAAAACTAAGGTAATTCACCTGTTAAAAGAAAAGGTCACAGGCATTGAGAAAGCAGTCTACAAAGCCACATTTATTTGCACATGTACAGAACAAAGCAACAGATGTTACTGTCTTCCATACAAAATTATATAAAACAGTATTCACCTTCATAGATAACACCATACCACTTTAAGTTTTATTAAATACATTCAGAAAGCATTCTTGCACGCACACAACATTAGTATTAGGTAGTCCCAGGTAACTCCAACACTGCAATGTAATTATTCCTAGTGGTATGAAGGGATCAAAGGTTAGTCTGGAACTAAAATAAAAAGAACTCTGGTTGAGGAGCAAGCTGAAGTCTTTCCTCCACTGGCCACCAAAGCAAGGATCATCACTGAACAGATTAACTGTCTCCAAAACATAGATGTAAATACTACCAAAGCACCTGCAGAAGGCAGATAAGAGTGATTTTCCAGACTGACTTGAGCTATCTTGGCCAGTGTTAGCATTCCCATTTAACCACTGCTTGCCTATAGATAGGAAAGTTTTATAAAACTGGAAGATAGAATTGACTAAGCACTTGCGATTACAGAAAAAAGCGAAAAGTATAGATCCAAATCAATTACTTTTCCTTCCTAACCTGCACTGGAGAGATTATTTGCTGTACTAGGTCTTAAAATTCCCATTCTTGCAAGGAATAGAGGGGAGAGGCAAAATTTTACATTTCCTGCAATATTGCCTCCCTATATATGATCTAAAAAGGGGAATTTAATTGTCAACAGGACATCTCAATTTATTTAAAATGCACATTTATTTCTACAAAAAAAAAGTGTATGATACAGAAGAAATGCTCACAGCTACTTAAAGGTTTACCTATTAAAATATACAGAAGATCTTAATGAGTACAGGTTATTTAAAAAAAAAGATGCAAAGGAGTGTTAATCTTTTATTTTTACATTTTCAGGAACTTCACATAATTTTGGTAACCTTTTACAAAATTATGTAAAAAGTACAAGAATGCCTGGTAAACAGTCTGCATTTTTCCAAAAGATTTTTTACAGCATGCAATTCTTAAGGCAGCCTTCTCTTCCTCCTTACAAGGAATCCTTTCACTCAAATAATCTTCTGCTGCAAAGATTAGGCTAAGGAAGCTTGGTCTCTTCTGTTAACGCCTTTTGTCTTTCCTGTCTGATTTACGGTCTCTTTCACTCCGTGAAGTTCTCTTGCCTGACCGACTACTTTCTGATATAGACCTCTTTCTGTCAGACCTTGAACTTTTATCCTTTGAGCTTTTGGTATCTCTGCTCCCACCTTTTGAAGACTTGTGACTTCTATCTACTCCTGAAGCATCCCTTCGTTTCCTGTCCGTGCTCCTTCTGCGTTTTCTATCTCTGTTATGCCCTCTTCCTCTGCTTCGACTTCTACTTTCACTGCTGCTAGAGCTACTGCTGCTACTGTCCCTGCTAGTACTTCCACTTGTAGTGCTGCTGCTGGTAGAACTACTCCGACTGGTACTGCTGCCAGTACTGGAACTACTTGCACTAGTAGTACTGCTTGAAGTACTACTGCTACTACTGCTGCTGCTACGGCTATGACTCTTACCAGTTTTGTTCCCTGCCCTACCCCTGCTTCTACTCCTAGTCTTACTCTTACTGTCTACACTCAGTGTTTGATTCTGCTCTGCCTGTGCTTCAACCACCTTTATAGACACCACAGCATTTTCATCCTTGTCTGTCTGGGGCTCTGTATCCTGAGTGAACTGAGACAACTGAGGTGATTGTGGTAGTGGCACAGACTGTGGCTGAGACAGAGCCTCAGCCACAGGTTCTGTGTGAGCTTCAGGAGCTTTCTCCTGCATTTCTTCAAGTTCAGCTTTATTTTCTATTTTGATACCTTTCTCCTTCTTAGGAGAAGGAACATTACACACTTTTTCTGGCTGAGCATCACACTCTGTGTCTGGCTCTATTTCTTTGCCATTTTCATTTTCTACAGGTTCTACACTGTCTGCCTCATTCATTTCAGCCACATCCTGCTCATTATCCACTGGCTGAATGTTTTCACTTTCGTCTTTTACAGCTGTGACGTCCTCATGCTGACCATCCTGTTGCTTGTCATTCTCCCTCACCTCAGTAGTCTCCTCTACTTTTATCTCCACGTCATGTTTCTGTTCATCCTCTTCCTGTTCCTTCTCTGCATCACTATGGCCTGAACCTGAACCTGTTTTTCCCTTCTCCTCCCCTACCTCCTCCATTTCTACATCATTGTGCTGATTACCTGTCTCCATCTCTTCCACCTGCTGAGCCACCTTACCCTCTTCCTGCTCCTTGTTCTGTTCTTCCTTCTTTTCTTCATTCTGCACCTCCTGCTGTTCTTTTTCCTTCATAGATTGTCTTCTGGGCCTGGCCTCCATTTTGTTAATCTGCTCTGCAAATTCATTTCGCCTGCTTTCAAAGAGTGCTAGGGAATAAACACATGAATAGTTAAGATAATCTACAGACTCCAAAGTCTATTTTCCCTTTAACTATGAGCTATTAAGTTATCAAATTGTTCAACTTATAAATACTGCATCCTTATTCCTTCTGAAGCAGGAAGCCATTCATGCATCATGAAAAAGACTTGGTAGTTACCTTAAGAAAACAAAGCTTAGGGGAGAGTAAAGCTCAGTGGAGGATCAGAACAAATGTACCTGGAGTATCAGAACATAAAGCCCTAAATCTAAGCTAACAAAAGGAGGTTTTGACTTCATTAAAATAAATCTAATCAACAGTACATCAAAATAGTATCTTGTTTTCCTGGTATTTATCTATTAACAAGATTATACTTCCTAAGGTAAACAAAAGATAGTAAGACAAAGCAAAAAGCTGGTTAGGTATTAAGAAAGCTTAATTATTGGGGGTTATTCAGACAGGTGAGCTAGCTCCTCTTATTTCCCAACCCCAAGCAACGAAGAAAAGCTCCTAAGAAAAAAACCAACAAAAGCAATATATTCTTAGTTTAGTAATAAAAGAACAGGAGGACTACCATCAACTAGAGTGTTTTAAATTGTTTTCCAAAAGAAAAATACAGTCATCCTGTGAAACAGAAATTAACACACACTGAGATAAAAAAACCCCCAAAACATCATAAAGTTCCAGTGCTGTGCTTAAAAAAACACTTCTCGAATGCTTTGTAAAAAATTTCCATTTTCTTGGGTCTCAAATCCACAGAATCTGCCTTTTCAAAAACTAAGCGGATGCACTGACATACATCTGGGTACTAAAACTTATATAAAGGACTGTGTTTTAAACACCTACCTCTGAGATTATGCATACACATCTTTTCACTTCTTGTAAGAGAATCAAATCACATCCAATATAAAAATAAGTCACTGAAAGAGTAATGTTCACTTATGATGAACATCTGTGTAAGAACATACAGTTTGTCCTAAGCACGAAATTCATGTATTTAAGAAAAGACTTTAAAGAAATTTGAACAACAAACAAAGCGAGGCAAGAACAAGGGCCTTTGTATCCAGGATCACATACCATTCATTTTTTTCTGTGACTCTTCCATCAACTTCTGCGTAGCAGGACACATTCTGCCAGGTATGTAGAATAAATGAGGTTTTGTCTTTGTTCGTATGTATTTAATTATTTTAGCATTATGTTCATTCCATTCTTCTTGCTGAAAAATAGAAGTAAATAACCCTGAGATACAGAAGAATAGTTTAAAAAAGAGAAAGCTCAAGAACAAAACTAAACTCACCAACTGAGCAAGCTCAACCTTTTGCTCCAGTAACCGCAGCTCTGTCTGTTTAGCACGTCTTTCTTCAAACAGTTCTCGCCTCTCATTTTCAACTTGTTTTCTTTCTTCCTCAGCCTGCACTTCAAGCTTTTGTTCAATTTCTTGTCGTCTCTTTTGCTAAGATAAATAAAGAAATATGTTAATTTTTTTCTACATCAGGAAAATGTTCTAGTTCAGTCCCTTAAATTCTTAACTATTTACACCATTAAAGGCATTCCTATAAACACATTAAGAAAGAGCATAAGTGCTTGCTGGCACCTGATTTTTTTGTTGGTTTAACTATATATGATTATCTGGGCCTCTGAATTTCTGTCTGCTTTTCTATAATTCACTTTGGATTTTAATTTTCAACGTAAACTGAGATTAGCTCAATTGGGTAGTAGAGCCTGGTGTCAATAACGCCAAGGTTGTGGATTCAATCCTTGTATGGGCCATTCACTGAAGAGCTGGACTTGATGATCCTTGTGGGTCCCTTCTAGCTCAGAATATTCTGAGATCTGTGATCTTCAACAAGTTGTTTGTTTACTCTCAATGGCAGAAAAATAAAAGAAATATATTTCAGGTGTCAGGGAAACCAGGTAGATTTTTCACTTGGGGGAGAAAAAAGTCAACTTCCCCAGAAAAAAAGGAAGGACTGTAGACTGGTGTTTGTGACCAGCAAAACAAATTAGTTTGCATATACTTCTGATACATTAATTGCTAATTAGGTATATTACTACAATCCAGGAACGCCCTGTTGGTATGCCCTAGACTGCCATATGCTCAGATTGTACAATAGTTGTCTAATAAAACCCCAAAATTTAATGCCTGGACAACAAAATAGCTGTGTCATAAAACTCCCTCAGGCCTCTACTTCCATTTATAGCAAGTTTATATGTGAAAAGAGAAAAGTACCTATACTCAGAAAAATGTTGCAAAGAGCAAAGTCTCTTTGTGAAAACACATACTACTATAAATTAGACAAGGACTCCATGTTTCTAGACTATCCTAATCAATTGTTTCTTGTTCTTAGGCAAGGTGGCAAAAGTGAACTTTGGTCTTATGTGCCACATGACAAGTTAGCTGAACCACCCAAATACTGAATCTGAAAATAATCAATACCAGCACTGGAAGCCAGCTATGCTAACACTATACAGAGAAGATCTTAAGTTTGAAGACTTTCTATCTGCTTCCACTGGACTGCTGAAAGGCAAACTTTCAAGCCCTGTTTTTAATCTAAAGGTTATTAGCCTTAACTGAATAATCCATTTAGGGCAACAGTAAACAAATACCACATCCTTCATAATTTAAAAAGGCATACTAGGAAGAAAGTTACCACCATCCTATATAAAAGTTTTTTTAGGTAACCATTAAGCTATGCAAAGCCTTGGCTTCAGTGCAATTACACACTCATTTATGAAAAACAGATATTCTTGTTATCTGTACTGGAATGGGGAACGCATTTTTAGACAGACAGCATTATACAACCACAGATTTCTGTATAGTTGGCTTATAATTTAAGTATCTAGAACACACCAGAGTAGGCACTGCTTCAGCAATACCACATCACCATTATTTCCCAAAGTAGCCTATGACCTCTTAGGAGTTACCTGATTAAATTCCACTTACTTTGAAATGACCCTCAGTAACAAGAAGAGGAAAAAAGATAATCTGTTTAGTATTTTACGTGTTTTAAAACTGTACATCAATTAAAAAAGGAATCAACAAAACACTGCCTTTTCAGTTTTGCAAGGGTCATTGTTACAAAGTCATAGTTACAGCCCCTTTCCTGCCTCCCACCCCCATTCCCTGAATTCAGCCAAAAAAAAAGCCTACATGCACTCTCACCAATTTGCTGCACCTGCAAGGGAATTTTCTTTCTTATGTGAAATAGCTTAACCACACAATTTTGCTTTGCTATTTACAATCTGATAGAACTTAAAATTAAGTACCCTCTCAGTAGCAATAGCAACTGTGGACTCCTGTTTAAATTTCTGAAGAGTGCCCATCAACAAGCCAAATATACGTCGATTCCTGAAAAAAACAAACAACAACAACAAAAAGGTATTTTGAGATTCAGTTCAAGTACTAAGATTTTTATTTGCATAATCAGAGAAACTTTCCACCTCAAAGGTATTTATTTTTAAAGGTTCAGTATTACTCAAGGCCATTAGCAATAGAAGACATTGACTGTGCCAGCAGTCAAGGATATAATTTACTGTGACATATCATTTTGCTCAAGTGTAAAACAGCTCTTATCCACAACACAGCACAGCTAGCACTGGGAAAATTGGAAGCCTGCACACTTTTCATCTGGAAATAATGACAGCAAGGAAATATAAAAAAGTCCTAAAGCAGAGAGTACTGGAAAAAAAAAGGTTTGAGTAAATACAGCATGAGCTATCAATAAGGCAGTGAACTGGAAGATCACTGAGCTTTCTGAACTCCCCTCTCCACAACCTGCTTAGACAATTAAGAAGAAGTGGAGCCACAGGGAACTGAAAGCTTATCTATCACAGTTGTCTAACAATGAGACACTGCACTGTGGGAGGAAGCCAGAACTGCTCTCATGCAATTAGGTGTTGTTTTGAGAAAAGTAAGTAAAATTCTTCAACAAATTCTCTTCTTCTGAACAGGAACTAGTTTCTTGATTTTCACCTTTCTTTCCATTAAATCCCAAATTAGGTCTTTACAGCAAGGGGCAGACTCTCTTATTTGCCTTGAACTCTTTCCTGATTAAGAGAGAAAGGAAATGCTACAGTCTTCACTAAGTACCACTCTAAGTGGCACAAACTTGACATGGAAAGGTAAAGGTACCTGTATATTCAATAGCAGAAACAGGAACAAATAAAAGAATTGAAAGCCAGAAATCACTCCAAGTGCATTTGTATACGAATGACATCCCAGAAGACACTGAACAAAATCAAGAGTTCAGTGGATGCTGCCCTCTTAAAGAACCTTTCCACCACAAGTCATCCAGAGACCAATACTGGTTTTCTCATTTCCCCAGAGACTATTCAAGTAAAAAATCATAGAACTACAATTCTGAGGGAAGAAACTTTTAGTGCCTGATGCTCTAGGAAGTTCACTAAGAATTTTGAAAGTCTTTCTGTGAGGTAAGCAATTAGAAACTGGTAATGGAAGCAAGGGCAGACCATTAGTGGTGTTATAACTAAAAGAAGAAAGCAAAGTGCCAGTTTTCTGTACCAGTTGATCTGTGGGCCTTATCAGAGAAGCTTTCCATAGTTCCTTATTCCATATTTCATTCTTCTATTTATTTGAGTTATGGATTATTATTGCACCAGGTGACTTGCAGTCTGAAGTGGATGGAGTCCAAGAGCTTGGACACAGTTGCAAATTTGTTTCTCCAAAACCGTTTACAAAGAGAACTGCATTTCAGCAAGAATTTTAATAGGCTACCCTGAGACAAATAAAATATAGGGAAAAGGAGATATACATAGGAGAAATCTAAAAAGCCGCAGAAAAAATGAAGGTCAGATTGTACACTCAATAAGAAGTCTGAAAGTAGTAAGAGGAAAAAAAAAACCACATGAAGGAACTACTGTGTTTAAAAAAAAAAGCTAGGGGGAGGAGGAACATACACCCAAAAGCCTCCTTCAGCCAACAAAATAAATGATGAACCAAGATAGTTGTAATAGTCCAGAACATTAAGCAACCAATTAAGCTACATATATTTCTGTTTTATTCAAAGGTGATGTTACACAGCACTAGCAAGCCTGTTCCTGTTGGGGGCCTGAGAAGCAGAATCCCTGTGAGTTACCTGAAGCAAAGGATGTGCATGTTACTGCTGTGAAGTGTTTTGAGAGAGTATTTCTTACAATAAATTTTACACCATTATGGTAACTCTTCAACATAATCTTTGATACATAACAGCCTATGTGTTATACTTTTAAAATCTAAAGCTACTTCCTATGCTAGCACTCAAAAGTATCACATTAGTATTTAAGAAATTTCTGCATACCTTTGTTTTCCTTTCTCATCCATATTTTGATCTTGTATAAGGTCTCGACGTGTTCGCTCTTTGGAGGTAGCAACAACAGAAGATGGCAACGCTGGCTACAGCAAAGAAAGGCAAACTAATTTATTCATCATGTTGCAGGTAAGTTTCTTCCTGCACAGCTCCTTTTATCGCAGGTTACCTTTTTAATATCATCATCCTCTGCGTCGCTTTCTTGGCGTGATTCTCTTCTTGTCCGACGTTCTCCACCCAGCCTGAGGAGGAAAAAGTTAGTGGCCATTAGAGAACACATATTTAGGAGAGCATCTCTTCTAACAGGAGAAAAATACAAGTCAGCATATCTAGTCAGAAGAACCAACACCTCCAGTAAAAATCTCATCACTGTTCCAACAACCAGTAAGTGACATTTTACAGACAGAATCTACTGTTGGTGAAAATCAGTGAGACAAAACAGTTTAAATTTTAATATAACTTGCGCAGTTAAGCAAAACAGAAGAGTCCACAACACTACTATATTTGACTTTGTAGAATATATTTGGAATTTATTTCTTGTTTAAAATGTTTGCACTTTTCTTTTTCCAGAACCTCTAAAATGGCACCTAGTATAAAGGGATCACTAGGCAGATTTAAATGCACTGAGGCAGAAAGGTTGGTATGATTTTTCAAATGGGAAATGCTATTTAAGTTACCTGGCCAAATACCTTAAAAACGAGTGAGGAGGGGCAGAGTGCTTAACACCTGCGAACACTTAGGAACTAAGACTTTAACAAAGAACAACTTAAATAATTTAAATAAAATAAAAAATAAAATTAATAATTTACATAGAAGTTATTTGGCTTTATGGCACAAAGCCAAATTTTAGCTTTGTGGCACAGCACTTTCCTGTTTCCCACTGTTTATCTTCCATTAACTCAAAAATTCCAAAGCAAGCCTTGCTTTAGTCAAGAACTGCCACTGCATGTTAAGTGCCCCCAGCACTTACTATTATCAGTTGTATCTGATGGATTTGCACACAGATGCTAAAACTCAAAATCTGAGTCTATTGTCACACAGCTTGTATTCAATTTATTGAACAGAACTCAGCTGTAATTCAAATTGTCTACTGTAAACAAACATGGCTACTAAACAGACTATAATATAGCAGGTTGTACACCAAGTAAAACAGAAAATTCCAAGTGCCTTTGTATTACTACATCTTTATATTATTGCTGTTATCTTTATATTGCTCACAGTCATTTGCTATCACCCAAATTATTTCTGACAAGTCTCGAATATGTAATCTCTGAAGAAGACAGTGAAAGTCACCAGTCATTAACAGTTATCAGTTTACTGTTACAAATTTTCATTCTGAAAAGTCTCTGCATCAGTTTTTGCACTCACCTACTGGATGCACCTTCAAGATCCCTCTGTTTGGCTGGGGGTCCTCCTCCACTATCAGAGAATCCACGCCTAAAAACAAAACGCTTGTGATCTCAGAACAAGTTAGGTTAACTCCAGGACCACCTTAAGGCTGCACAATCGAACTGTATTTTGGCTTTGTGGTCATTATGCAAACAAAAATTTTACTCAGCTCTATCACCATTTACTGTTGCTACTGCAATAGAGTGTTCAAACGTACTGCTTGTGGACCATCTAGTTTCACCTTGAGTTTCTGCACATAAGTGAGTAGCTACACTGAAACAAGGACCGCATTATACTCAAATGATCATACCTGCAATCATTTTCAAGATGTATTAAGCCTTAACCAGTGGTTTAATATTGAAGTTAAAAAAAATTCACTATATGCTCCATTAAGAACCGCTGAACAAAAACTGCTCTTTTCATTCTACTTAGGGGAGTGGGAAAAAGGAAGGAGACAGGCATGGAGAGAAAAAAAAGAAGATAACGAAAAAGCCACAATGGGGAAAAAAGACGAGTGGTTTTATCTACCCGTATTTTAAAATTTCTGCCCACTTCAACTTTTTTCATTCCTCCTGGAGCACCTCCCAGTTTCTTAATTACCAAGAGACCAATCTTGAATGATTTCAAAGAGACAAGTGCCAGACACCACACAATGTCTCCCTTAACCGTGATGTTTCCCGTTACTTTAAAGGCTAACAGCAAAAGGGTTGGGGAAGGCCACCAGTTTAAGCTTGCTGTAACTCAGAATGAAAAAAAGATGCTCTAAGTTCCAACCCCCAAGTCCTGTGAGGCAGCTCTGGAGCTCGCTGAAACAGCAGCAGAGCGGGGGCAAGCGAGAAGCGCACGGCACGCCCCGGCACGGGCACACGGAGCACCGCCAGGGTGGGGGCGGAGGGGGCCCCACCGCCCGCTGTACCTCCTTACCTCAGTAGTAAACTCCCGCGCCCTCTACCTCCACCGGGGCCTGTGAGGGCTAACAGCCTGTTTTGGGGGGGCCTGCAAGAGAGGCGGCCGCAGTTAGTGGTGCCCACCGTCGGCACGGCTCCCCCCGCGCCCGGCCCGCTGAGGGGCGCGGGGCCCGCGGGCCGCTCCGCTTCGGGCCCGCGCGGCCCTCCATCCCTCCCTCCGCGGCCGCCTCACCTCTCGTCATTGGGGTCCCTGCCCGTGAGCTTGCGGATATTCTCGTCCACGTGCTTTAGGCTCTCCTTGGCCTTCTCCAACTGCTCCTGCAGCGCGCGCACCGCCACCGCCATCCCGCGCGGCCTGGCCGGGCCCCGCGCGATGCACGGCTGGGACACGGCGGGAGCGCTGGGAGCGGAGCGGGCCGGGCCGGCGCAGCCAGTCGCGGCCAATGGCCGGGCACGGCGGGCCGGGGCCCGCCCCGCGGGAGGGGTGGCCGGAGCGCCCGCCAGTCACGGGACGCGGCTCTGGACGGGCATCCCCGCCGGCCAACGGGCGGGAGGGTCGCCCGGGGGACACGGCCAATCACCGCCGCCCTCACGGCGGCCGCCGTGCCCGGCTAGCCAATGGGCGGGGGCGTTACTGCGGGCTGCCCGGGCGGGGCCCCGCGCGGGGTGTTACCGCTGGCGGCCCGAACCGCGCCGCTCCCGGTGACAGCCTGTGCCGCTGTCCGTGCCCCGCGGCGGGCGTGCGGGCGTGCAGGCGGGGGCACACCCACAGTAGGGCGGGCGGGGCAGCTCCGCAGCAGGAGGCGTGTTTGCCGCCCGACCCCGCGGGCTCGGCAGAGCCGTGAGGCGGGAGCCCCGCTCGCAGCGCTTCCCTGGCGGGGAGGACCGGCCCGGGCTCCCGCGGTGTCCGCGCCCACTGGCGGCGATGGCGGACGAGGCGCTGTTCCTGCTGCTGCACAGCGAGATGGTGGCGGGGCTGTACCGCGCCGCCGAGCAGGGCGAGGGGGTGAGCGGGGCCGGGGCCGGGGCGGGTCTGCCCTGCAGCGGCCGGGGCTCACGGGCCGCCACCGGCGCCTTGTGTCTTGCAGGAGAACGGGCGCTGCACCACGAAGCTGGAGAGCATGGGCTTCCGCGTCGGGCAGGGGCTCATCGAGAGGTGAGTCCCCGGCGGGCGCCGCTCCTGGCGGGGCTCTCGCCTTGCCCGTACAGCCCTGCTGGCAGCGGGCACGGGGCGGTGCTGCCGTTCTGTGCCTCCTTTCGCCGGCCGCTCTGGCGTCTTGTTTGGCATCCCGTTCTTGTGCGCACCTGTGTTTGAGTATCGCAGGACAGCTAGGGAGCGCGTGTTTTCTTGGTGCTTCCCGTCATGAAAACTGAGTCAGGGTGTAAGGTGACTTTTAATACTTATAATCATCTTTAATTCCAGTTTGTATAGACTTTTGCGTGTTTCCTACTTCAGCGCCCTCGTTCCGGGGTTGTGGGGACACCCTTGGTCTTCTGGAGTCCTGCCTTCATTGAACAAAGTGGTGCTTTAGTGCCAAAGACGCTGAAGGAGGATAGAGAGAAATATGAAATGGGCAAGAGTGAGACGTCCCTTTTTGAAAAACAATGAACAAGTTCTACGTGTTTGTTACTGTGTGTTAGAGCTCTTTTGCATATTTGAAGGAAGTATTTCTAAGCGGTAGTATAAGTATGAGCATTTTGTTTATCTTCTATTTAGATATTTATTTGAAGATAAAACTCATGGAGCTCTTTGCATCTTTGTTTACATTAGCTGTCTTTAGTAATCATGGAATTAAAACAGATATTAAAATAACAGTGTTGGTCTTAAAATACTTCAAGAATGCAGACTGATGCTAGAATGATACAGTACAATGGCTGGAAAACTGATTTCTATAACAGCTTCAAAAATTATTGCATGGTACCATTTTTTAATATTTATTTTTCTGTTTTATTGGCCAAGTTGTGTGTACCATCAATATTGATATATTTCTCATTTATCTCTTAGGTTTACAAAAGATACTGCAAGGTTCAAGGATGAATTAGATATTATGAAGTTCATTTGCAAAGATTTTTGGACAACTGTATTCAAAAAACAAATAGATAACCTAAGGACTAATCATCAGGTACTAATGCTGTAGAATAAGATTTAATTTACAAAATCAGTATGAGTTTGGAGTTGCTAGAACATTTTTTCTTAGTCTGGAATTAATTATCTGATAAACTCAAAATGTTATTTATTTGTTTTGTTTAGAAGGTAGGTTTTTGTAATCATGTTAGCATGTAGCTCCAGAATAGAATGTAACGATTGCTTGTGATGTCTTCATTGCCACTCTGTTTGAAAAGACTAAATGCTTTGAATTTAATATGCACTGTTGCAGGGTTATGGTTGATTAACATTTAAACAAGAACTTTCTTATGTGTCACTAAATGTTAGTAGAGAACTAGTGAAAAACTGATGTTACTGTCTTAACATCTATTTAAATAGAATGGCTGCCTTGAAGTAATTGTTTTATTTTGAAGAATATTTGCAGTTTTCAGTAGTTGAGACAGGTCACTCTGTTGAACATACTTGTATAAGAAACAGATGAAATCAAGTTTGCATGTTGGTGACATTGCACTGTATCCATGTCCTTACGTATATCAACAGCTACAGTTAAGCAAGATCAAAATAATTTAAAGAACCATTTTCCTAGTGTCAAAGAGCTTCTCCCTATTGTAGACTTGGTTTTCTTATGGCAATTTTCCTGTTGTGTCAAATTAGGAAGAACAGGATTTGTACGAGGATTGTGCCAAATAAATTATGATTTATTTTTCAGTGATTTGTTTATCAAGTAATAACTTTAACACATAATAATTACCCTAGAAATCTGTCTTCTTAATTCAAAGAAAGATGCAGTATTGAGTTTAATATCTTAATTGTATATGCATCCTTCATTTAAGTTCAACCATTATGAAATTCCAAAGTAGCACAGTCAATAACAAAGAAATTAAAATGACAGGTGTAGATAAAGCTATATTGTGTTCATAATGTATTTATTATAATAAGTTATTATTGTTGCATAAAATTGTAATGTAGAAAACACCAGACTTTTGATCATCTGCTGGGTGTTGTTATCTGTACTGCTGTTAAGGAAAATAATTCCCACTGAATTTGAGACTAAGAATAGGGAATTGTATATCAGATGAGGATTGAGATTTGAATGTCAAAATCATACATTTGATAACTTGAAGAATTTTATAGATTACTTTATTTGATAAATAAAGTATGCATTTGATATTATTACCAAATACTTTCTAGTATAGGACTGGGTTTTAAGGTTAACTGATCATATATTATTATCAAAGGGGTTTGTTGTAAACTCACAATTAAGTACCTTTTGGTTTGATATTCCTTGTAAGTAAATAATACAATTTAAACTTAAAATTACATATGCCTTAATCCAGAATATAATTTTTCAGTCTGAGAACAAAGATAAAGAAGATAAACAAGATTTATCTACAAATCAAATCCATTCACATAAAAGATTGATTCTAAGTTACTGCATGTTAAGCTAAAGAAACTGAGTTGTTTTTTTTTCTTTTTAAACAGGGTATTTATGTCCTTCAAGACAATAAATTTCGTCTCTTGACACAAATGTCTGCAGGAAAGCAGTATTTGGAACATGCACCAAAGGTACCCTTCATTTTTGTATGTGGGGTCTTACCAGTTTGATTTTAATTACCTTGATCTATTAATAATAACAACTTTAAATTTTGTAATTGACTGGATACAAACTCTTCAAAAGGGGAGCTAAAGATTAGCCTTCAGAACCTGTGTGCTTTTTAGAAATGCACCTTGTTTTAGGACAGTGGATTTGATTTATGCAAGAAATGGTCATGGTTGTTGTGGAACTTGCTGCTATGTTTAGTTGATGGTGGAATCCTGTCCACCACTATCTGCTGCTGTTGCACAAATTCTCTTTGGAAAACATGTGCTTTGGGAAGCCTTTTTAAAATTTCCAAAACACATTTGGAATGTACTATTTGTTACAGAGAACAAGCTTCTGAGATGAGATGATAGCAATGTTCAGAAACATCTTCCACCAATTAAAGCCAGTTTTGAGTGCAAATGCTGTGTTAGGGTAATAGTTCATGTAAGTAAAATAAATGCCTCTGCAGAATCTATTGTAAAGCACTGTGGTTTAGGTGGATGTAAGAAATGGGACATTCACTTCCATTTTGTGGTTTCTTAATTCTTGATCATCTTAGTCCTCACAATTATTGGCTACTGTCCTTGGGGCTTTTATTTTTTTAGGGTTTGGGGAGATGTTTTGCATCATATATTTTAAATATCAGCAGGCCTTTGTATTCTACAGTGTTGCAAGTATGCTGTCTTGGACTGTTTCTACTTCACTGGCTTAAATGCCACTTGCTAATTTCAGCCAAGGCTTGGGAATACTGTTTCAAGGAAATTAAGGTCCTAAAGGTTTAATGGAAATAGAAACAAATAACTCAAAATAGTGCCTCTGACAAGAGTAATTTGTGTTGTGAACTCTGCTCTACCAAATACTTGAACTTTTGTCTGTTAGAGACCCAACAAAGTCTCCCGAGTATGGTAAAAAAACTTCCATGCCTTTCTATTGTCCAAGTATAAAGTCTTGTTCTTGAGTACTTATTTTCAATCTTTATCAACAAGTTTCAGCCTTGACACTTAAGAGAGCAACTTTATATTTAGTATTTAGCATTTACCTGTGGACTCATCAGAGGGGGCCTATCGAATTTGGGAATAAAGAGTATTGTAACAGCTGAAGTTTCATCAATGCCTGCATGTAAGTAGTTTCTGGAGTATTCAATTATTAGCTCACTTGCTAACTTTCCTGAGTGACTTCATTGCTGTATAAGCATTTACCAAGGTGGGATTAGTTTGAAGCTGCTGGGCTATAGGAGTCCATATGAACTTCAGGATATGGCTTGCCACTAAATGCTTCAGTATTTAGAAAATACTGACAGAGGATAAACGTCCATAATGTTGAGTGGAAAGCAAAACTAAGAAGTTGTATTTACATTTGAAGCATCAAATGCATGAGGATGTATGTCTAGAAGGCTATTTGAGTAGGGAAAGACCTTTCTCTACAGGAGTCATTAAGAATGTTAGTAAGCAAAGTCCATTGTAACTGCCTAAGCTGCTCGATTAAAAATTTGCCAAAGACTTTGCACAAATTTTAAATTTGGCTGACTTAATTTCTGTGATGTAGGAATAGACTAACTTGCAGAAAAAGAGAAAAGAAAGAAAAAGCTGGAGTTAAAATTTAAAAGCTAAATTTAAATAATGGCTCAATTTGTTTAAATGAAACCACTGTAAGACTGAAATGTCCCTTACTATTTCTTGAAAAAAATATACAAGAAAATAGTTACTTGGAGAAATAACTGTAATGGTAATAATGTTATCTGACTTTGATTTTTTTGCAGGTAAATTTCAGGTGATGATACAGAAGATGTAGAGCACATTCAAATCTGGATATCTATGTTAAAAATCCATTGTGTGTGGATTCAGAGACTTGGCTCAGTCTTGTATATAACTTGTAAATTATCGGAGTGTGCAGAAGAGTTTCAAAATATATAATAAATGTTCACTGAAATAACACTATTCTTGTGTCTGTCTTGGTATGAAATTTATTCTATTCCACATGGTAAAAATTGTGTACTCAGAAGCTTTCAGCAAAATACTTCAGTTACCAAAAGAGCACATCTGGAAGACCAGAGGCACAGAGAACAGAGTAAAAGCCTGACCAAGACTAAATTGGGATAAGACACTAATGTGTTTTGTTGCCAAATGTGAATGCCCAGCTGCTACCTTTCCCTGTTCGCTCTGAACTGTGAGGCAGCGATTGCCTTTGTATTTCTTTGAGGGAGCCATTAGCATGTGAAGGCATGGGGCATGTAGGTATGGTGCAGCAGAAAAGAGAACTTATTTCTACATAGTTAAACAGTTTCTCCTACCTCCTTAGAATTAGCAGCTGTTTTTTGTATCAGAATGATTTTACACCTAAGGTTATCTATACTATAGCCAAAGAAGGAAATTTGTTCTAGCTTGTGCATAAACTTAATGTTTTTAATTGCTAGCTACGGATCACTTCTGTAATGAGTGTGTGCAGGAAGATGATTAGGCCTGAAAGAAGCTATAAAGATATCACCAAGACTCTTAAGGACACTGGAGTTTGCTAGGTACTACTTCTTACAGGATTTGCATAACAATACATATCTTGCTGTAGGTAAGCACGAAAACATCTTGTCAAAACTTCTAATGAATTTTGCTGTAAGACTTTTCTGTTGGCATTGAATACAGATGTGTAATTTTCACTGGTTTCTGCAACTGTTTACTTAAACCAGTATTACTACTTAGGAAGTAGTAATATTTACATTTTACTAAAACAATTGTTTCAGTAATGTACTGGCTATAGTTGACCTGCTTAGCAGTGCTTAAATTCAGGCACCAAAACTTGAAAACACCTTCAGCCCTAGCTCTATAGATTTCTATACTAAGGCTGCTGTTAAATAGTACAGACTCAGAAAAACCACAATGTTTAAGAATACTCTTTAAAATCCTTTAGTTTTATTTAAAAAAGCCCTCAATAGGTCTGTTAGAAAAAGAAAAGTAATTTGTAATGTAACCTCAGACATCATCTAACAGCAGTGTCCATAGGACTACTCAGATGGTAGAAATTCCTAACAAAGAATGTAGTTCACAAAAACCGGAGCTTGACAGATGATGCCAGCTGCTTCATTTACCATTTTATGATGATAGTGATGATGGTATCAGAGATGACAATCTCATGCTAAAGTTCACCTTAAGGTATTCATAGCTCTTCCAAATGCACTAGGGTGAGGGTGTTCTGAAGGGACTGTAAGTACTTCAGGTCCTAACAGTGCAGTGTCTTTGTGGACTCTGATAATCCTGTTTTTACTATGGCAATGCAAAACACTGGATATTCCCAAAATGGCCTAGGAAGGCTCATCAGCCAGGTCACGTTGATCGAAGTACCTAGTGGGATGAAGTGGAACATGGTAAGAAACCTCTAGTGCAACACTCCTTACTTGGAGTTGTTAGATCCTTTGCTATTTTTGCTACATTGGCCCAGGGTACTTTCATTGACTTTCACTTTTAAAAGAATCTAGGTTTGGACAAGTAATCACATATTTATGTTGGACATACATTACTGGTTTAGGTATGTAAGTTGCATTACCTACTAACTAAGCAGATTATCAAGTTCAGGGCTGATATTTGTTCTTCATTCTTGTTCTCCTGAAAAAGAGGTAAGTATCAGAACGGTTCCAGAAAACCTGTTACATACCACGTTGTATGTATTTGTAGTCTTCCCTTCATTTTCAAGCAAACTTAGGCAAAGTTTGCTTGAAAACGAAGTTAATAATTGAGAATGAAGTTAATTACAAAGCCTTCAAGAATTGAAAAATCATACTCTTAACCTGCTAAATTCACCAGGTCCTTTGCACAATGTTAAAATAATCTTACCTCTAGTACCCTCACTTCTGAACATCGTCTTGCCAGCTGTCGAATAAGGGAGTGAGCTTCAGGTAGCAAAGGTTTTTCCAGGCATGCCAACAGTGCATAAAGCCACCTACCCTGTGAGGATTCAAATAACAGAGTTTGAATTAGGAGCAGTTCCTTGAAGATTCAATCTGTTACTGTTACACAGAGCAGGACAGGAGTGTAGGTCTCAAAACAAAATTGCATTTAAGTGCTACATGCCGTAATTGACTTTCTGAAACCAAATTAGACACTACACAGTACAGAGTTTTGTGCCTCTAGATAAGATTATGAGCAGTACTCCTGGGTTTTCCGGTATTTTTTTGAATGCTGGCCAAGATATAAATTAATACAGCTTACACTGTTACAGTCTGAGGGAAGGAATATTTTAGTAATATCTAAAGATTATTACTTGGATATTAATTTTTAACAATCTGTGGAAAAACATTCCTTAAGAGTGAACATACCAAGTCAGATCTTTGTGAAAGTAGTGATTAGATCTGCTTGAAGATTTGTACCACTGTGAAAACGTCCTTTGTGTTTTACTTCATAGAATTCTACTGCATTCTCATGAACATAATTTCTCCTACCAGTCTAACTTCTTAATTTAATTCCAGCATCTAGTGGCTTTCATTGTGGGACTAAATTGAAAGTCAATGTGCACATTCTCTGCAACATATTGCTTAAAAAGAAAACAGTCCTAAAGAAAAGGACAGAACATGAAAAGCCTTATAGTGACTGAAAAATAGTGAAACTGTGTTTAGTATCATGTTGGTAATTTTTCATTACTCTCTTGCTTTGTGGTACTGAAGGAGATGAAACGCATCCACCGAGGTGGATATGGTGCCGTTACACAGCTAGTCAGTCTAGCTGCGGCCAAACTCTGTGCCAATGTACTCTGTCAATCAGGATTTCTTAGTAGGTTTGGTTTGTGACCACATTAACACAGCTAAGCTTTCTGGTCTGTGCTGCATGTGGAAAGATTAAATGTGTCTTTGCCAGCACACTGTCACACACCTCCAAACTAAGATGGAGGTGTTAGTAAATACAGTGTGCAGCACCCTGACAGCCTAAACTGGTCAGAACTGAAGCTGCTGCAGTCTGACCCTCTGCTCTCTCCCATATCAGTACTCATCGACCCTTGTGGCTTAACTTAGTGTGGGGAGTGATAAAAAGGGGAGGGGTTTCACAGTACTTGTTAGGTCTGTATCTGTTATTTTTGTAATTAGCCTTCCAAAAAGTTCTGGTTTTAATGTCTAATCCAGAAAGTTTTGAAAGTAACAATATGATATATCCATCTAGAGAATTCTTTAGAAATTAAAATAATTTAATAGAAAACTATAAACAATTTATCTGTTGTTTAATGTATTCATGTGCAAGTAGTTAGAATAAATTAAAAATTACCAGTTCTGGAGTAAATTTTTTCTCTCCAAACCAGCTTATCAGGTATTCTAAGACACTGGTTACTGTTGCCTTCAAAAGAGGAACAGAAAGAGACAATACAATACCTGCAATGTTTTGTTTTGTTGTCCTTCTACCTGGAGGATTTTATTATATAAGAAGTATTTCTACCCCACTGTGATAGTTCATGGTGTTTATTCCAGGTTGAGGTTACATATAAATGTAAAGTAAGTGTTAAAGCACCACTTCCTGGAAAGAACTTTATATAAAATGAAGTAATTTTCTACGTTAACAAAAAGTTATGGATAAGTAGCTACAGATTAGGAAAGAGGCATCACACTGACAGGTTGTTTCTGTATAAAGATGATGAGTTGGAAACATAGTAAAGGAAAGTGTAATTCTTCTAGCCTTGCAATGTACATAAAGGTTCACAATTAAGTTGAAGGACTGGACTTAAAACACTAAATGAGAAATCTTAAAACACTGTCAAACACCTATTGGGGCATTCAGCAAAAATCCAAACACTAAATATTCTACAGGGAAATTACAACAACAAAATACTCTTAGAATTAGTAATGAAAAATGTGTCCTAGTGAAGTTATTTCTAGTTGAAGGTGAGGTAACAATTATGTGTTTTCCTTCTAAGTGTATAATAAACAGAAGCTGTAATAAACAATTGCCTACTCTAGGCACAGAATAATAGATAAGACTTCTGCAACAAACAGAATCAAATAGTGACATTGCTTACATCACTATTTCTCATATTCTAAGAGATAGGCTTACCTGATTCATCCTGCTTACAATACTTAGCAAAGGGGGAAAGCCCACCTGAAAAACATCAGGTTGGAAAGTGCAAACATTATAAACATTTTTGTTCTAATTTAGAACATACTAAGATTTTAAGGTGATACTCAGACACTTCTGGTGATTTGAAAGTCTGTTCAGAGCTTTGAAAACTATTAAAGAATATCTTTAAGTTGAAGATAAGGTCCAGTCAAATTTGGCATCAGAGAACCTTGCTTTTACTGTTATTTGTTAAAGTTTTGTTTTTTCAAAATAATGCAGTGAAGGGCGTATTTGTGGGATAACACATATGAGGAGGGTAATCACATATCACTATGCAACATAACACTAAAGCAGACTATGCAGAAAGCTTTCCATTCCCTTCAGTGAGCAACAAAGTAGTGCACTTTAGCTGATAACAGATGAAGGAACTCTTCAACTTTTTAACTGAAGAGATAGACTTGTTCTCTGTTTCATTTAGTTTCTGCTTAAAAGGTACAAAAAATGGGACTTTGGGCTCACCTGAGAGCCTACTTTCTACTTAGCACAAAGTGGTAATAAACAGTAGGATTGTTTCTGACAGTTAGTCTACAAATTAGTAGCTGAAAACTAGATAAAAGTCCTATACTCACCTTCATGTAATCAATTCCTATATTTTCATTATCGGATAGTGCATCTATTTCTGAGTATATTCTTTCACCCAGGCAGAACTTCTTCCAGCCTTCTTCATCCTCTGATTTTGGCTGAAGTAAAAAAAAAACCCCAAACCCCCAAAAACAAACAAACAAAAAAAACAACAAAAAACCCCTGTGTTAATACTGCTATCTTGAAGATGCTGAAGAAAAGACTTATAAATATTCCTAAATTGTTGCATGAAACCATAAAGCAAGATTAACCACCAATTTAGTGACTGGGAAAACAAACCACATGGCACTGTTATGAATTCTACTCACCATAATAACATTGCTGTCCAAATGTTGTGACCGCCAGTGATTTCTGTGCTTGTTCAGGCTCTGAGTAAAACAAAGCCAAATCACAGTTTAACTTTGCAGTTATTTTATCCTACCCATAAGTGCTCTTCATTGCTCTTAAAATGTATGAAAAGTGTATTTTATGGCTTTCTCTAAATTTATAGCCAGCACAACTGGCTATTTCTCATGCCTCTTACCAGAAATGTAATTAAGATGCTCATGATGTGTTTTTGAAAATAATGTTAAAGCTGAAGGAATTCTGAAGTCTACTACATAAAGTTAAGTTGAGGTAAGAAGCTTTAATAGTCTTCTAGACTTTTCCTGGTATAACAATCTTAAGAAAAAAACTACTTTGATTTAATCCAAAACCACACATAAAGCCAGTATCTTGCTTCCATCCAATAGAGGTCTCTATCTTCACTGAAGGACTGTTTGAAAGAAGGCAAGTGTGCTTTCTTAGCACATTTCTTCTACCTGATAGGGATGCCATGTAAGACAAATTGGCCTGGTTGACAGTTTCCTGTAGAGAGATGTAACTGTTCTGAACAGAAGAAATTTGTCTCCCAATCCAGTTGTTATTGTAGCCATAAGAACACTAAAAACGCTGTGGTAACAGCAGCTGATGCATTGTTTGGACAAGTGAATTCCTGTGCTCTTTTTAGATTTTAAATACTTTTTAGGATAGTCTCTTACTTCACAGCGTTAATGCTGGCATGGATGAGAAGACAACTGTGCATTAAGGAAATAATATAATTTGTGCATGAAAGAAATACTTGTACAGTGAATATGTCACTTTCCTTAGTTCTCCTAAAACCTTAGATTATGCCTAATATACAGGATGCAGTGTGATCCCTTGTAGAAATGGGGGCTAGCTCAGTTAATGTTTACAATGTAGATGCAGTAGTACAGATCATCACCTTCACTGATTTTCCTCCCTGAAAAAAACATGGTACATGAGCTTATGCAGAGTTCAGTGCTACAGCAGCTTCAGCACAGTTGATCACACCTCAGTCTTTGAGGTATTCCTACAGTGCAGCATCAACGCACTGTAAACTTGCTGTCTACAGTGTTGGGGTCACAAATGATCTCCCCCTGTATCTATTATGTTTTCCATTTCACTCTGAACTGTGCATAGAGATTAATGGAATCATAGAAAGGTTTGGGTTGGAAGGGACATTTAAATTCCATCTAGTCCAATCCTCTGCCATGGGCAGGGACATACGCAACTAGATCAGGCTCAGAGCCCCATCCAACTTGACCTTTAATGTTTCCAGGGATGGGGGCATATACCACTTCTCTGGGCAACCTCTGCCAGTGTTTTACCACCCTCATTGTGAAAAAATCTTCCTTATATCTAATTTTAATTGATCCTCCTTCAGTTTAAAACTTTAGTAAAGCTCAGCTGAATTTAGAACCTTTACCCTTTGAGACTGCTTAATTTTCTGGTTTTGTTATTTAAAAGCAGGGTGCAAATGTGTTAGAAAAGATCTAAGTCTGTGCTAACACTACAACCTTATAAATACATTTTACCAAATCAATATTTCTCCTGCTAATGGGTGCCACCCCTGTCAACAGATTCCTTAGAGGGCAGTGTGTTCTACTTTATGAATCTCCTGGTGGGCTAGAATCCACTTTTTTTAGCTGAGTTCTGCAGATCACTCCTGTTAGCACTAGATTGTAATGTAACGCATCACATCATAGAGGTTTTTGTCCTTCCTCAACTACTCCATGTCACTTAATCTAAATACTGACATATTTTTGCTAAAGCTGAAGAAGTTTTTAAACATGACTCTCTCAAGAGTTTTATCAGGGGGTTAAAAGCCACTCAGTTATTTTTAAGAACTTAAAGCATTTGCCTACAAACATCTATCCTACCACACAGTATTTCTATACTAGATGTAAAGTTGTCCCACATAAAGCAGAGATGTGTTCTATCTGGACCATGCAAGACCCCTCACACGCATTATTTTTGTACCTGACGAACAGTTGAGAAATTGGCCACCTGCTGCTGCTGCCACCTGAGCGTTGGAGAGTATCCTTCAGGAGCAGGCTGGCATCCAGAAATCTGAGAAGACACTGGCAATAATTATAATGTAAAGAGAGCTTTATAAGAAGAATCCTTAAAAACAAGAGCATCAGTAAATGTTTACTGTCAGGTAAATAACATCCTTTAAATCTTCATCTAAGAAAGGTAATTTCATGATCACATCCAAGACTGACTTAAGAGTTGGTTTAGACAAAATTTCTTCTGTCTGACCCTTTTAATATGTACATAAGAAGGAAAACTAAGTGCTGAAAATACATTGTCAATATTTAAGGTCTTTCTTACAACAGTTGTTCTGCCTTTAATCTCCCTGTCTGTAAAAAGCAGGGTGATGTTTCCTTATCTTGGACAGATGCTATCAATCTGAGGCATTCTACTTGTCAAGACAGTAAATTCAGGAAGACAGAAGACCATAAAAACGTCTTCTAGGAAATTAACTCTGACAGTTAAGTAGATATAAGATTTTTAAATATTAGCATGAAAGAGTTATAAAAAAATTTAGTCTTTCTAAAAGTGTTTGAGAATGCCACTACAGACAGACAGATGAAGAGAATGGTCACAGAAGTTACATGGCCATGTCAGTACCAGAAACTTTCCTTGAGAAATCTATTAGTGAAATTTCAGATTACACAGAGAAAAGCAAACTTGGTCTCTTGAGCTATTTGAAAGTAGATTAAAAACCAAGCTGGCAGGCCAATGTGACAACAGAAAAGCCTGCTTGGGCTGGAAAAATTACAATAATATACTGTACCAAAAAGGAAAATTTCATCTAACTTCAGTAAAGCTCAGCTGCATTTACTACCCTTACCCTAGACATAAATTTAAATCCAAAGATGGGCATGAAGAAATCTTTCTTCTAAAATTTATGCAGGTTAATTTAATTTACAATTAAATATTTGTAAAATTTAATACAACATTTGGTTTCCTCAGATAGCAAAACAGTCTGCTGTGTATCATATGGTACGGATATTACCAATTTAATCCGTTATAAAGACTGCCGTTAACCAGCAGTTGAGCAGGTGTTTCTTCAAACCCAGACATTTAATTCTGTAGATGCTTTTAAAATCCAGCAGTGCTATTCAGTTATGCCAACAACTCCCAAAATTAGTACAAACATCATATTAACATTCTGCCACTTTATTTTTTCCCCTCTCACAAAATGTATAAAAGCTCTCAAACTTACTGATACGCTTATTGTCTGCTTCTTTTTCAATTTTCTGGGATCTATTTTTGCCACGACCACATCAGGACACCGAGCTGCTTCGATCCTACAAAATAAAATCAAGAGGCTGCATTTTTTCCGTGCTGTAACAGGGGGCTATATGCTGGATGTCTCTGAAATACTCCTAGAATTATAGAAAGTATGAGTTGGAAGGGACCCGTCAGCATCGAGTCCAACTCCTGGCCCCACGTAGGACACCTCAAGAATCACACCGTGTGCCTGAGAGCGCTGTGATTAAGGTTCTGGAACTGTCAGGCTTGGGGCTGGGGAACCTGTTCCAGTGCCCAGCCACCCTCTGGGGGAAGAACCTTTTCCTGATACCCAACCTAACCCTCCCCTGACTCAGCTTCATCCCGCCTCCTCGAGTGCTGTCACTGGTCACCAGAGCGAGCAGACCGGCCTCTGAACACCGAGCTGCCGGCCAAGGGCACCGCCGCCCGGCCCCACGGCGCGGAGCTCGGCCCAGGCACCACCAGGCACCGGCCCGCCCCGGCCCACCCGCCCCGGCACTCACTGGACGCGCTTCAGATACTCTTGTGGCGTCCTGGGAGGCACGGTGGGGTCGAAGTCCTCGGCCAGGTCCCAGTCACCCACGGGCAGCAGCCGCGGCATCAGCTCCTCCGCGCCCGCCTCCATGGCCGGGCCGCCCCGCTCGGCCCGCTCTCGCGAGAGCCGCGGCGCGGGGCGGCGGTGGGGGCGCGGCAGGGGGGCGGCGGTGCCTGGAGGCGCAATGGTACCCTTGTACTGCCCAGCAAATTGTTGCAAAATGCAGAACATGTAAAATTTTTACATATTAGAAGAAGAAGAAGAAGGGAGATTAAATCCGTGAAACAGCAGCTAACAAGCTCTAAGTGATGCCCAGGTGTTAGAAAGGCACACTTCTTGTTGGCAGAATTGCCTTGTTAAGGGGCTGGACAGGCCTCAAGGGTCTCAGACCTAGCGGGAGGCTAACAGAGCCTGGGAAGAAGGATCTACCACTGACAGTGGGCACAAAGAATGCAGAATATACGGGCCACAAGGACATTTGGTACAACTCCCAAGATAAGGAAGAAACTAATAAAGCCAGCTCAGGCACGGTGCTGATTCTGCTCCAACTGGGTAATTCCGGCAGAGGCAGATCGTGACCACCCACTGAGAAACCCACCGACCCAAAAGAAGAGAAAGACTCAGCATGTGGACTAATTAGCATGAGAGGCGAGAGAATCATTAACCAATAGAAGATAAAATGATAATTAATAAGAGAACTAGGTAACTTGTAGCCAAGGAACACTGATGCCTTTGCTTGCTAAAATGTGTAACTAGGGAAAAGCTTTGGTAGTTGTGTTGCTGGCTTTGTGGATTTGGCACCCAGAACCCCTTTCTGCGCAGGACTGTAAATAAATTAAATACCTCGACTCTGCGTGTGGTTTGGCCTCTTGGACACTGGGTGAAAGGACCTATTTTGGGACAACACTATTTTTGTGGTGAAAGGCATAAACCTTTAATAACCACTTTCATAAGGCCCTGTGGCATTATTCTAATACACTGTAGCTTTTGCAAGTGGTTCTCTAAAACTCATCCATTAGTATTCTCTATTTTACCTGTGAACATCCAGTAATAATCTTATTTGCCACTTCTCTGAAATGCTTCGACATCTGTGGCTGAAATCAGTTACATAAAAGTTAATTGCTATAAATCTACACAGAGTTCTTATTCTGGAAGAGTCAATGCCTGAGCTGTTGCTGAAGACTATTATGTGAAACCACCCACATCCCAGAAAACAAGGCAGCATTTGCACAAAGGGGGGTTGCTTTTCAGATAAATAAAAAGCAGAAGGATGATACTGTAATAATTTACATTGTGTATTATGAAATTCCTGTTACACAAAATGTCAGTCTATATATTATCTTTCCTATTCTTCACGCAAAGTCATTTTGGTGCTACCCACAGTCCATCTAGTGGATCAGAGTAGTTCTAGATACTTCTGGCATAAGTCCAAAAAGAAGGAAAAAGAAGGAATTTTTTTTTGTTTTTGTGGGGGTTTTGGTTTGGTGGTGGTGGTTGTTTTTTTTTTTTTGTTTGTTTGTTTGGTTTTTTGTTTGTTTGTTTGGTTTTTTGTTTGTTTGGTTTTTTTTGCTGCAAGGCTGTATTAGGGTTCTAATCAAACATCTACCCTAACTCCTCCTCTCCAATGGCTTTTGTTTGTTTTAAGGTGTTTCCAAAACCACCTACGTGTCCCAGGGAGTTTTAATTCTGAAACCCGGATCTAATGCTCTAGTTGAGTGTGCAACCATTGCAGTCGCTACTAGAAATAAGACCTGCTTTGCTAAAACTGCAGTGATAACTCTGGAAAGACTGACTGATGATCAAGACAAAAAAATTTGGTGAGTCCAGCCATAAAAAGTTCATTTCTAATACTCAGAACTTCTTTTTCCTATTTGTTGTAAAGTCAAGAACTATCAACAGAAGGAGAATCCACAGACATAAATATACTTCAGATTACTTGGTCTGGAATTTTCCATGGATATTTGTTAAACAAAGTAACATGGTTTTAACTATTGCACGTACTCTTTCCCAGGAAATAAAACTGTTCCTAACAAGTTTTATCAACAATGCTGATGCAATGGCAAGCAAATATGACTCAGTGGAGGAAGAGGAAAAGGAAACTGGAAATGTATATTCTTTCTCCTTGATTGCTTAGGTATTATGGAAGAGTACTTTTCCAAAGAAAGGATGAGCTGCATTAGTGGATGTGCACTACTGGCTTAAAAAAAATTAAGAATCTATAAAAACTCTAAACATATAAACTAAAAATTCTGAATCAAGGAAAATCAAATGTCTTCAATCTACATTCTAATGCTGGAAGCCAAGAACATTTAATCTTAGAGTTAGCATATACCCATTTTCTCTTCTGTTTTTTTCCTTCTCCTTGATTTTCTCTGGTTTGCACCACTATAACAGCTGCAAGACTTTTCATGAATTTTAGAGCATTGGATGGAGTTATTATGTAATGAAATTTATTTGTGCTAATGACTGATTAAAAATACTGTGGATCTTTTATTCCTAGTGAACTTTCAGAGTAGCAAACTCTCTTGTATTCCCTTCTTCCCCTTTAAGTTCATTCTGCAGTTTTGACTTTGGAACTTGCCTCTTTTTAATGTAACTTTCTGAAAATGTTTCACAAAGTATTTGAGTAATTTTGAAATTGTATCGCTGAATCGCCTTCAGTGCATCTGTTTGACGTTCACCCTGTTGGGGGTTTTGGGGTTTGGATTTTTTTTTGTATTCAAACTGCAGAGGCTACCTGTCCTTGGCAAGCTCCTGCTTAATAGTCCCACAACTGGCAGTGAGATTTGGGGACAAGAAAATTTAAAATCCCTTCCTTGAAATTCTGTTGTTGTTTACATGCTCATGTTTTCAGACTGAAGAGGACTGGCAAACCATACTGGAGATAATAATAACATAGAGATCCTATCATAATCACATTTGACGTATAAGAAAAGAGGATAAGGATGTTCTAGTAATGTATTTTAGGCTGGTGGTCATAGCATGTTTTCTGAGTTGCAATGAAGCAGGATGGGGTAGTCAGCAGAATGTTTTTCAGTCCTCTCCCACCTCCGGAATGGTTGCTGCTATATCTCAGGAACGACATTAAGTTGCCGTTCTAGGCTTTTGTAGCAGGCTTGTTAAAAACGATACCTGAAACCAGAGCGTCACTATAACTTGGGTCTGGGGTATAAAAAGATAACCACACTAACAAAACATCCAAACAAACCCATGCAGTTATGTCTATGTGAAAGTTTTTGTGCAGACAGCAAATAAACATGTATTATATTTGTAAGTATTTCTCAATAGGTGAAGTAAATGTCGTATTGTTTCAGACTAAAAGCCAGCACGAATATAATTTTAATATGCTTTTTCCCCCTAGGAACTCCGAAAAAACATGTAAACGGTCTTTTGCCATAAATTGCCTCAAGTACACATGGTGGAACATGGGCAACGAGCAGGGTGAGTTCAGGGACTCCCGGCAGCGCGGCTGACTCTGTCCCGAGGAATCCCCGGAGACGGCGGCCCCGGCCCCAGGCCCGGCGGGCACAGGCGCGGCCCGGCGCTGTCCGACGGCAGAGAAAGCGAAACCATCCCCGATGGCCGGGATGCCTCCTTTCCTGAACGGATCTGGGACCCAGATGGAGAGATCGACCTTGAGAAGAAATCTGAAAGCCGAAGAGGGGAGAGAAGACACACAGACACAGCAGGAGCGGTCCGGGCGGCGATGACTGACTCCGAGCCCCGCGGCCCGCAGCCAGAGGCCCGGAGTGCCCAGGGGGCGGGGAGCGGCGGGGAGCGGCGGCGCTGGGCCCGCCCCCGCTCTGCCCCTTGACGTGGCGCGGACTCTCCCATCAGCCATGTTGGTGCGTCGGCAGCGCCGGGGCGGCTGCGAGAGAGCGAGGGAGCGGGCGGGGAGAGCAGCGGCGGCGGCGGCCGGGGCGCGGGGTGAGCGCGCTGGGCAGCGCTGGGCAGGGCAGGGCAGCGCTGGGGGGCAGCGCAGGCTGCGGGGGGCCCGGGCCGGCCCAGCCGGAGGTGCCGCGGGGAGGAGGGTCCTCGGCCGGCGCCGAGGCGGCAGCCGCGCTCCCCGCGGTGCGGAGTGCGGGAGCACCCGGCCTGGCTGCCGGGCCTGGGGCGAGCGCGGGGCGAGATCCCCACCGTGGCACCGGGGGATTCCCGAAGCTGCTCCTGGGGTCCCCGGTGGCCCTGAGGGTCCGGGGGTACCGCCGGCGGCGAGTCAGCGGTGCCCGCGGCCTCCCGGGCCCTTGCCGTGCGGCGGGGAGCGGCGGGCCGGGGCGGGCCGGGGGGAGCGGCCAGCGGGGCTGCCGCTGCTCGGGTAGGGCCGCCGGGGCACGGCCCTTGCCGTGCCGGGGGTAAAGGGCGGCTCGGTCCCGCAGCGGCGGCCGTGCTCCTGTGCCGGAGCTCTGCTGCACCCGCGGCTCTGTGCCGCTGGCCGGGGAGCCTGACCTAGAGGTAAAGCTATAAATGCAGGCCCTGCTGCGTTTGAATGTGTGTTTCTTTTTTAGTTTATGTGAGTTATCACGTACCCTGCTGGCCAAAAAAAAAAAAAAAAAAAGCCCTCTGTAAGAGGATTGGGAGAGCAGGTTTGGAGGATGACTGTGTTTGGGTAGTGAAAATGTCGGTTTGACAGCTTGAAGTTGCTTTAGATAACTAGCCGTTGCGTCGTGTATTTGAGTTCCTCCTTGGAACTGAAATAGATTTGTACCCGATGTGTGATTAGGGCATAAAAAATAAATTGAAGGTTTGTTATTAAACTCTTTTACAAGATTGTTAGTGCATAATAAATTGAAAATAGGTGTGTTGTAAGGAAAGTGCACAATGAACTGTTACTGATTTAGTGGTACTTAAACACATAGTCATATGAGGGACTCAGGTCCATCTGTGCTGTAACTTTTACAGTGCTGTAAAGAGAAAAGTATTGATTTTGTTTGTATGTGCTTCCAAGCATTCGTGGGTGTTGTTTTGGGGATCTTCTGTATTGGGATACATTTACCTGGGATGCGTAAATGTTCAAAGGTGATGATAGTCGACCAGTGACTCTCTATGCAATGAAGTGTGGCTTCTTTAGTGACACAGAGTGGGACTGTCATGATGCAGGGCTGCAAGGTACATTCACCCTTAGCAGTGGGAGGTCTGGCTTGCTTAGGCCTTCCTAAGCAAGCCAGAAAGGACTGCTGGTTTTGTCTGGATATACTAATCAGCAGCAAAGGTAAAGCAGTGACACCCCAACATGGGAGCTGTTGCTTTCATCTGTTCTGAAAATCCCTTTTCTGTGGTTTTCTGAGGTGGGCAATGTGTATTTTTTGGCATTTGGGTGTCTGAAGTTTGGTGTGTAGCCTGTAGGTCAGGAGTACTGTTCTTGTATAATGCAGTAAATCTCAATACCTATCCCAGAAAATGTGCCTGCATAGCTATAAAAATAGTACTGAATGTAACTTGTCAGACCAAGAATTACACATTTGATGAATGATGAAATAGGTATGCGTTATTGGCTCTTGAAGAAAAGGATGGAAGCAAAGATGGAAAAGAAATTAATTATTAACAGGTTTTGCCTTCTGAGTAGGAAATGCATGCTTTACTAGAAAGTAACAGTATTTAACTCAATAAATCCAACAAATCCTTTATGTATGTATGTACATACTAATAGTCACTGCACACTGGCACTTGTACATTGCCCTCTAAGGAGCAATAACTGCGTGGTAAAAGTAATGTCTGTTTAAAGCCATTTCAAACATTGCTAGAGTAAAATGGGGAGAAAACAGTTTGAAGTCCTGTACAGAAAGCATGAGCTCATGTTGCAGTGTTTGGAGCTGGAGTTCGTGGACTCTGTAGCCGATGCCAAGGAGTGGCTGAAAATGCCTTTAAGTTGCAATTTTCTCTGTCTTCTCAGGAGAAGATAATTTTTAAAAGGAGAGGTTATTCAGTGTGTGCTTATAGTTAGTTGCCTCATGCGGATTCTTGCATCAATACCCCATTTTTCAGGGATGGTGCTCCCAAACACTGATGGATTTTGATCTGTTAAGAGACAAATTTCTTAAATTTTATATCCTCTTCAAATACCAGGCTGTTCTTTCCTCTCTTAGCTGAATTAACTTCTGTGTCAGATCTCTCTGTAGTAGTTATACCTTCCAGATATTCTCTCCCTTTGCTTTTGTTCAGTTTTGTCCCTTCCCTAATGCCCTTGCAGCAATTTGGCTAAAAGTGGTGGTGGAAGTGCTGTTATGCACAAAGTCCCACATGCTCCCTGTGTTGCAATTGCCATGATGTGTCTAGATAGGAGCAGATTTGCACCTAGTATCAGTAAGACATGCCCATTAAAATGTTGGTAGTTGATTATTTCCTAAAGATAGTAACTGTGAAATGTGGTACTTCTCTTTGTTTTATGTATTTTGTTAATCTGTTTTCTTAAAAGTCAGCCTTAGAATAAAACCATTAAGTTAAACTATAATTTAAAATAACTTGAAAAGTTTTTAACTGTCATAGAAACTAAAGGTACAATGCCATTATAATTTTGGCAAATTGAGGTAGGTTTTGATAAATGGAGAGTTTCTTGGAGTCTCCCATATTGTATTGTAATGGCAGGGCTGAGAATTTCAGTGTGCTTGTGAGAATTCCTGATGTAAATCACAATTCATGAGGATTACAGTGTTCTTAATAGCTGTTCATTAACTTAGTGCAGTCTAAGTGGAGACCTAGTAGCATTTCTACGTTCTCTTAGATGGTTCATATAGACTTTTATGGTAAATTCTTAATTATTAGCCAGTGTGAGTTTACATATCTTAGTTCCTGGAAAAACCCATACTATATATACTATAAAAACTACTGTGAAGCATGCACCAGATGTTCCAGAACAGTGTGTACATAGCTGAGGGTTTTTGTCTTGGAGGGGAGGGAATGCATTCCTTGCTGGCTTTCCCAGGGGTTCACAGGTACCTGTTGAGCTTTTCAGATGTCTCTGTGTTCCCCAGTGCTCCAGCTTCTCAGTAATTGTAGCTGCAAATGTTGATTTGCATATATGGCTATAGGTCAGTACCCAAAATGGTAAATTTGAATTCAAAGAATTGTTGAAAAGTTTTTCGTGGTAGAAAATGTATTGGAATACAGCACTTGTATTTCTTATGAAGTTACTTCTTAGGATTGCTGTAGGAAAGTACTCTTGTGGCATATCACATTGTTGTTGTTTTATATTTGCATGTAGGCTTCATCCTCAGTTACTGAAAATATGGTTAGAAAACTCTTACAAAACTTTATACAGCCGAAGACATTAAACAAGTACTCTTAGGGGAAATGGTTTTTGCTATTTCATTCTTAGAAAAAGTTAGAGAATTAAACAATTTTCAAGAATGACTGAATCTTGAATAATGAACAGAATGAATAACTAAATGTATTAGTGAAAGTCCTTAAAGTAGTGAGTATTTTTTGGTAAGCAAGTCTTTTTTTTTTTATAGTATTACTTCGCTGTATAATCTCTAGTCTGACCAGCCCTAGAATTATTGGTTTAGTTACAACACTCCTTGCCTGAATTTGTTGCTTAAGTCAAGAAGGGATCGGAAGATGAGTATTTTAATACTATGTAACTTCCAGTATATTATCTGTTTTTTTTTTTTTTCAAGAAGTTGCTGCATCCTAAGAATCTTAATTTCTTTTTGTTTCCCCTTAGAATTCTGCATTCTGCTTTTAGGGTTCAGGAAGCACTACTCAGTGTTTTATTGCTTATAGCTCAATTGCAGTATTTGAATGAGCGACTGTTATTTAGTGCATTCAGTATTTAGTGGTTAAAAATGTTTGTATTTCAACACACTGCTAATGGTTATCTTTTAATTTTAGTGATAAACAGAGAAGCTGACCATGACAACCTTCCTGGAATTTATCCAGCAGAATGAGGACAGAGATGGAGTTAGATTCAGCTGGAATGTTTGGCCTTCAAGTCGTCTTGAAGCTACAAGAATGGTAGTCCCGGTGGCTGCTCTCTTCACACCACTGAAGGAAAGGCCAGACTTGCCTCCTATTCAGTATGAGCCAGTTTTGTGCAGTAGGACCACGTGTCGAGCTGTTCTGAATCCCTTATGGTAAATCCAAAGCATATGTTATTCCAATATTTTGCCTTAAAATCCTGAGAATAGTGCTAGTTGAACTGTCTGGTGTATGCTCCTCACATGAGTAGTATACAGGTCAAACTTAGAGACCTTAGAAGGTTCTGCACATAGATTTGCTTAGGTAACATATATGCTTAAGACATAACTTTCATTTAAGAAGTCTTTTCAATGTACTTAATTGTTGATTAGGTATGTTATTTTTCTGGAACTATACATCTTGCATTTTGCCTTTAGAAAATGACTTGGGGTAAAAAGTTACAATATTGTATGTTTTGAACTGTTAGGCCCTGATACAGTTTAACTTCCAAGTGAAATAAGCTGTCTTTATTACTGACCTTAGTTCAATTTTAGACCAAAGCAGGTTAGCTGATTCAGTTTAGCAAAACAGAAGGTGACAGACAGACAGATAGATAGACAACATCAGAAGGAGGCATGAGAGAGGGTGTAAAGCTGTTTAAGCTAAAGGATGGAATTGGCACAAGCTCAAATGATTGTGGACTAGTCATGGATAAGGTTAGGTTGGAAGCGGAGGTGGTGTTTCATATGTCATTCCTGCCACAAAAGTATGGAAAAGAAACCGAACAATTTCTAAGCTGGGGTTTAAAAGGCATGGGAAAGGTCATGAGTGATAGTGAGAGATTAGACATGATGTAAAAGATTCTGTAGAACAAATTCAGTTTTGTGAATGACTTTTCTCTGCTTGGGAGAAAAGACAGTTTTAAAACAGATGTAAAAATGTGTTTCAGTATTAAACACAGTGGCTGATTATGCTGGAAGTCAGACTTTGTTGAAATTAACTTTTTCAGAAGCATTATCTTTTTTTGAGGGCTAGAAATAAAACAATGAAAAGACAAAGCTGTAAAGGGTCAGTCAGATCCCTGACATTATAGCAAGCTGTGTATGTTTTTCCTGTATTGTGTATGCAAGTCATGACTGGATTTTTTTTTTTTTTTAATGTGAATACTAATAAAAACGTAGACAAAAGGAGGTAATCTCATCAACTGGAAAAAAGTTATTTTCATTACAGAGACAGCTGTAATGTTGGAACTTGTTTTTTTTAGGGCATAATGTAAATTCAGGGTAGGCCCGGTATCTGACAGCTAATAGACAGAGGCAGGAAAACATGAATGAGGTAGGGAGAATTAAAAAGATCTGCTAAAACCATGGAGAAAGTCTCTAATACAGGGGCTGAGTAAGTTTCTTACTTGCTTCTTTTCCTTGAAGACTATTCTTTCTCCCTAAACACAATAATTTGCCTGATACATCTGTTTAAGACTACACTTATTTTGAGTTTGTAATATGGGTGGTTAGGAGAAAGTATATTAGAAGGAAGCTTTTTCAAAGTCAGTGTGTTTTTGAAACACTGGAAGAAATGTGTTCTAGGGACAGTGCAGAAAAATGAATTGTTCATCTTCTAAAAACTTTTCTTATTGTATTTTTATAGCCAAGTGGATTATCGAGCAAAACTCTGGGCTTGCAATTTCTGTTATCAGAGAAATCAGGTAAGAAAATGAAACACCCAACATATAGAAAACACTTTTATAAGGCAAAATGCAAATTTTGCTTTTTCAAATTATAGTTGCAAACTGACAGCAAGAGCAGGAATGTGCAACTACATCTTCAGACATTCCATCTGTTAGCATCTGTTGCAAAGTAGTCCATATGTATTTTTTTGGTTTTTTTAGAAGTTGTGTTCTTTAATTTATGCTTAATTTCTGTGTTTTTATTTGCAGTTTCCTCCTACCTATGCTGGCATATCTGAAATGAATCAGCCAGCTGAACTTTTACCTCAATTCTCCAGCATTGAATATGTCGTACAGGTAAAATCATTAAATAAAATCTTTAGCATCTATAGCCTTGCAATATACAAAAAGAATTAATTTCAATTTTATTCCTTCACTGCATTTTAATGACTGTGAGTATATATATGCTTTTTGGTAGATTGAACATTTATGCCACCAGTTTGAAAAGGAAAACATTTTATAGAAACACTAGGATGGCTAATAAAATTAGTTAAAAAAAAAAGAAAAAGAGAGGTTTATTCGGAAGGTGATACTTCTGTTAGGCCTTTTTCTTTGCAAGGAGTATAACTTATGTTTGTGCCTGCTCACTGCTGTTGGTTGCTCAAACAATTTCAGTTCAAATTTGACCGACTGTTGATTCACTTCTCATTAATCATTTGAATTGAAGTTTTTATTTGGATGATTAGTAGTTAGTTTTAGGACTAGTTGGTTTACAGACAACAGCTAATAGGTATTCAATTCAGGTGTGTAAACTTTAATCTTTATCCTTTTTTAGCATCAAGGTTGCTTGAATAGAAATCTGTAAGACTTCAGTGAGGCAGATTGTAATCTGAATCCTCACTGAAGTCGTACAAACTTTAATCAAAAGAAGAGTAAACACTGAATAGAATCTGTACTTTTTGTAAACCCTTGCAATGCAAAGTAAATGGGATGTTTGCTCACAGTACAGCAAAATCAGTTTGGATAGACTCAAGAGAACTGATGATCTCTAGAGTAAAATTGTGAGGTGAAATGCCATGGAATGTTATCAGTTTGGAATATTTTATAATTGTGAATAGCTTTATGACTGTTACGTTTATTTGGAGTTATAAAAGCTCATTGTAGTTGGCACATGCTTCAAAACTGTCATGATATCCAGACAGACTTTTTTCTTTTCTTCTGTAGTAAGTATTTCCTTTTTGTACAGAGTTCATTATAGTAGGGAGTTTTTCTGAATCCTGACAACTAATTGAGAGGGATTTAAGTTAGAGGTAACATTGACATGATTGGTATGATTAAAATTAGAACTTTTACAAAATGTATTTTACTTGTTCATTTTTGAACCTGTAAATATTGCAAGATTTGGTTTTCATGTGATTATAATTGTGTTTCTCAAAGCGTGGTCCTCAGATGCCGCTGATATTTCTTTATGTTGTGGACACATGCATGGAAGATGAAGACTTGCAAGCTCTGAAGGAATCCATGCAAATGTCACTTAGTCTCCTGCCACCAACTGCATTAGTAGGTCTCATTACCTTTGGCCGAATGGTGCAAGTTCATGAGCTTGGCTGTGAAGGAATTTCCAAAAGCTATGTCTTCAGAGGAACAAAGGACCTATCTGCAAAACAACTTCAGGTAATTCACAGAAGCAAACAGAAAGAAATCATCAAGACGATGATGATGAAATGATGAAATTTGTGTGTAAACAAATTTTGCAATAAAATCTTACTTATTTGACTACAGGAAATGCTAGGGCTTACAAAAGTAGCTGTTTCACAAGTCGGTCGGGGTCCTCAAGTGCAGCAGCCACCACCTTCTAACAGGTAATCTACTTAAAACATCTAAAACGAATACCTCAGCTACACTGATTTACTGGAAAACCAGTGTTTTATGACAAAACAATCAGCTCAATGGGTAATAGTAAAATTATCAGGATGATGCTTTGGAAGTGTTATGAGAGACACGTTATATATACATAAATAGTGAATAGTGATGCGATGCTTCTGTTGGTTAGTGTGCTGGAAAGTGTTAATAACTTCTTTAGTGCCACTTTCCTATGTGGATATCCAGTTGTGCCTTCCCTTTTACTCCCTCTTCTACTCCTCTTCCCTCCCCTTCGGTCTCTTATTTTGAAATTACAGCCTGGTGTTTGACTTTCCTGTGTATTCCACTATGACACAGAAGAAATTTATGAAATGGTAAAGAAGAAAGGCAGTTTTCCTGTCTCTGCACTCCAAAAAATAGCTACATTTCTAGACTGCCTGCAGCAGCACAAAATATATTTTATATGTGAATTTTTCTCCTGATCTTTGATTTTCACTGAAGTAGCAAAACTTCAGTTTCTTTTTGAGATTCATAGGTTATCACCTACTCTGTTCTTTTGACTAGGTAGAGTTCTTTTTGGATAGTGGTGGTATCACTCAGTCAGCCAGTTTTAGTTTCACAAGCTCTTTGCTGAACTTCTTAAGCTGAGTGTGTACGTAGTAATTCCAAACTGCTTTATCTTGGTGAGGCAGAGACGTTGCTCTGAATCTAGACTAGAATCTAGTATTAGACATTGCTAGTATATGTCTAATATATTACATCATAGGCAACTGATAAAATGTTTATTTAACAATTTATATCTAAACTAGTTCCACGTAAATCTAAGCTAATTCCGTGTTTTTTTTCTTCCAGATTTTTGCAACCAGTGCAGAAAATTGATATGAATCTTACTGATCTTTTGGGTGAACTGCAACGGGATCCTTGGCCTGTTCCACAGGGAAAACGGCCCTTACGCTCTTCTGGAGTGGCTCTTTCTATAGCTGTAGGACTCCTGGAGGTAATAGCTTTAACTACAGCTGTGCTAATATGTAGATATTTTTCTTGCAGAAAAGCTACCACAATCAACATGTAAAAACCTTACTAATTGGTGCATATTAGATTTGTAGGATGGTCTGATGGATATCATCCCTTACATACATAGAATATGGTAGATGTTTACACATTTTAAGGAGGCAAAATCGAGACTCTGATTTAATGGCACATTTAAGTTTTGAAAAAGTGCAGTTAATATTAGAATCCTGTCAGTGTGATAAATACCCATATAGCTATTTATTTTGTTCAGTTTGTAGGAAAACCTGATGGTTTGTCTTTTATTTCCTTCAGTGCACTTTTCCCAATACTGGTGCACGTATAATGATGTTCATTGGAGGCCCAGCCACTCAGGGACCTGGCATGGTTGTAGGGGATGAATTGAAGTTACCCATAAGATCATGGCATGACATTGAAAAAGACAATGCAAAATACGTTAAAAAGGGTACTAAGGTAAGAGATGATCATGGGTGATATTTCATGCATCTTACCAGTAAATGAACATTTAAATTGCTTGGCACCGTACAGTACTGTTAGTAGTAGCAAATGTATAAAGGAGTAGGAATTATGTGGTTTTGTTTACCTGGGTCTGAATAGTGGTATGTCTTAAGAATGTCCTCAGAAATTCAGTATATTGAGGTAGAACTTTTCTAGCTCACATTAATGTTTTTTGGAGTGTGTCTCTGGTTTAAGTCAGAAAAAGATTATGTGACTATGTGGTATATCTAGTGTAAGGCTGGTACTTCTAAGACAGCTGCTCAAAACTGCCTCTTTAGCTGGGGGAGGGTTAGGCTGTAGAGTTTAGTCATAGTTAATTTTATCTAAAATGTTCATTTGGGCTGGTGAACTGCATCCAAAACCTGTTGAATTACTGATTATAATGGGAACTTAAACAATAGCTCAGTTGCAGGCACCTATCACTATAGACACTTGAGATTGCAATGGTAAATTCAGTTCTGTGTTGGTTCTAGTACTAAATGCAAATTTTAAAAAGAAAAAGATCTAGGTAATTTTTTAGATGAAATAGCAACCACTTCTCTCTAGTGTGTCAGCCTCTCAGCTTATCAGAAAAAAACCCCCCAAGTGTTGACAATTCCAGTCTTAGTTTTAGCTCAGGAGAAAATATACTTTTATGTGAATAAAATCTGACAATGTTTTAGTAAAATTCTGGGAGTTTAGGATTTAATATGAAGATGAGGAGAGTTCACGTTGTAATTGCTGAGAACTATTTTCATCTTGGGTTTAGCATTTTGAAGCCCTGGCTAATCGAGCTGCAACAAATGGTCATGTTATTGACATATACGCATGTGCATTGGATCAGACTGGTCTTCTGGAGATGAAGTGTTGTCCCAACTACACTGGGTATGTGTCTATCAATTTTTAAGTAATATATGAAGATGTAGGGTTTTTTGTTTTTAAATTGCTTAACAGGAAGCATTTACAAAAAATTATGTGCTATTAATAAAAAAACAACACACAAGCACACTCTGATGTACTGCAATGACACCTATTCCTTTTCTGCATGAAACTCAAGCTATGCTTTTTCTATGCCCTGTAGTGTAATTTTCTTCTTTCTGTCTGCTGTTGTGACTCATCCTGTTTCCACTCCTCCAACATAACTAGCTTTGATATGTAGTTTGTCTATTTCTCCTACAGCTGTTCCTATTTTCTTTTTGGTTACATCCTGCATACAGGGAAGAATTTCTGATTCTGCCCATCTTCTATTTTGTGTATCCACCTAAAAACTTCATTTGGGTGTAATGTTTAACCTATTGATATATTTTACTAATAGGGTTTAATTAATACTTTTGGATGAATGAAAATAATATCTTCCATAACTGGTTTTTAAATGCAGTGTGTATTTGATGGTAGGTGGCAAATGTTGCTGTTACATCCACAGAATATTGCTAAGCATAAAAATAAATCATGCTACTTGAGCATAGATTTAAGCCTGAAATAATGAGTAAAGTATACAAAATAACAGTTTTGAATAATAAATGTTAGAAGTAAGCTGACTTTGCATGATTTCAAGACATCCATAGTGTTGAAGTCCAGTGCAGTATTTTCCCAGTGAAAGATTTTGTTACATGTCATAATCCTAATGACTTTAACATGCCTAGGGCAAAAAACTCACTTAAAAATTTCATCCTTAACATTGTAGTAAAATATTAATTTAACGTTAGTCTATTTTAAGAAGGCAGAAATGTGCCTCACAGTGAACTGTCTTTAGTTTTAGTATTTAGTAGAAATAAGCTATATAAATCCCATGTACTAAATTACTTCATATTAAGTAATCTATTTTAACTCAAGGGTTGTGTTTGTTTTTGTCTAGAGGCTACATGGTAATGGGAGACTCTTTCAATACATCTTTATTCAAACAAACTTTTCAGAGAGTATTCACTAAAGATATGCAAGGACAGTTTAAAATGGGATTTGGTGGCACATTAGAAATAAAGGTAAGCATACAAAAAGTCAGTGTTAGTGAAACTTTGGAATACGATGGCTACAAACTGTGGAATCTTTGCTCTTTTAAGAAATTTTTAGGAACATGCTAAACAGATGTGTTCAGTTTGGCTTGGATACAGCTGTTTACTGCCTAGCTATCTTTGTCCAGTCTGTGATTCTGTAAATCTGAGTTAGATACAGTGGTAATTCCTTCTTACCCTGCATTCAGTGACAGCGAAAAGAGAGACTAAACTAAAATAAATGTTAGAAACTCACAATGCTGTGCACTTAAATTTTCATGTCAGCAGTGAGTGTTTCTTGGTTTTAGGTCCAGCTTTTCTATCTAGTCCAGGACAGATTTCCCTTCATTTTCCATCTCAGAATCCACTCTGGCACTCATTGTCACCTCTACCTTTGTGAGAAGCTTAGAGTTGAATGTGCTATAGGTTCAGGTACTGTCTTCCATGATGTTCCTTGCAAAATATTGCAATCCTACCCTGTAGAAGAATATGAGGAGTTTTTTAACTTCTGGTAAAATTTTGGTTCAAATTTTACTACTAGGACAAATAGTTTAACTTTTTTGTATACCTATTTGTGTGAATTTTGTTGGAAGATCCTGGAAAATGTTAAAAGGGAGCCCCATTTCTAGGGGGATGTACAAATTGCTTCAAACAGGAAAACGACTTTGGAAGAATGTAAATAACTGGATATTACTTTTGGCTACATATGTTTAGGAGATAAGTGCATTGTGGCGTGCGTGTAGGCTTACCTTACCAGTCTTCAGTTTTAATCTTATCTTGTGAATATTTGAATCACTTGGTTAGAAGAGAGACATTACCCAGTATACTTTACAGGCTCTAATGTTTATAAATAAGGCAGCTTTTCTCCATGTTTTAATTTATATTTGTGCTGTTCTTTCAGGTGTATTAATTATTACAGCAAACAAATGTAATTAAATGTAGAAAGTAAGAACATGGAAAGTTTCTCTAAGTGTATCAAGCATTATTATATGTATAACCTTTCCTAAAGGTATCAATAATCGGATATGCATTGTGATTTTAATTATCTAATGACAAAATAAGACTGAATTCTTTAGCATGGCATGTTAATGTATGTTTTTATTCTAAATATGAAGACTTCAAGAGAAGTAAAGATTTCTGGAGCGATTGGACCCTGTGTCTCTCTCAACTCTAAAGGACCTTGTGTCTCAGAAAATGTAAGTAAACTTTGCTGAAAATGAAGGTAATATCCTACTGTAGAAAAATAGGATTTAAGATTTTTGGATTTGAAGAGGCTGAAACTTTTCCATTAATGGAACAAATAGTGTTTGCTTTTTACCAATTTTAAATTCAATACATGCAAGCTCACATTCATTACTAGATCAGATTCAAGTTGTATTAAACCTTACAGATTCCTTGTTACTTGTTTAGATTTATCCACTTGTTTCGATTATTTAGACTTGGTTGCTTAAAAATTATTACACAGAAGTTATGTGCTGATGTAGCAGAAACCAAGTAGAAAGTGACTTAACATGCTTTGTTAAAATCAGAGCTATGTCCTTGTATTGAAAGTGGACCATAAAAATACATTTTTTAGAAAGACTGGAGAGAATGGGACACAAGACTATGGAAATATCCTCTTTATCTTGATTTTGTCTTTCTGTTTCTGTAGCTGTTTCTCCAAATGCACATTTAATTAATGGATTGGAAGATCCAACTATTGCAGGCTCCCGAAGTAACACCTTTAAATTATATTAGACAAAAGCAATTGTTTATTTTCTTACCAGATAATATTATTGACATCTGATTACTAATAAGAAACAATTCCTGCAAGTAACCAAAATGTTTTACATTTGAGAAGTATCACTTTTGTTCCTAACAATCTGCACAATAGAGCACTTCCCAGTATGAAAATGCTCACAAATGACCGGCATTTTTCATTCCTTAAACTTTCCTTGTATTTATGATTGCATCTTTGTGAATTAAAAATTGTTTTCCTTAGTGATCTGGTACAGATTTTTTTATTTCATTGCCTGATGGGACCACATATATTAAAAGTTAAAAACCCCAAGAAACAATTAAATGTACATCTCCTTATTTAAGCTACATATCTATTTCATAGGAGATAATAGGAAGTTCAGTTGTGAATTCATGCCTGTTCTGTCATTCTTTTGCCCTGCAATTATGTCATAATTAATTTATATACCAAACACCTTTTTGCTGAAATTATCTGAATTAAAAATTGTGAGGTAAAACGTAGGAAGAAAAAGAGGATGCATGCAGCTCATTTCAGTGGCAACTGGACAATTCCTGTAGCCATAATGTTTTTAAATGAATACAAGCACAGTGACAATATTGCCAGTATAATTCTCCTTGAATGTTTTATTCAGTTTCACTGTGTCCATAATGAATTATGGATTATTTTAATTGGCCTTCCTGGATATTTATGTTCCTTTGATGCCAAAAAGGATTGTCAGTTGAAATAGGTCACTATCTGTGTACAGTTACCTTGTTGGTTGTTAGAGACTGTGTAACTATGTACAGTGTACTGTGTAAGCTCTTTACATGAAGTTTTACTGCTGTGCGTTAGAAGAGTCGTTCCACTTAGGTGTGAATCTTGCCTCTTATCTTGGAACTGTTTAAGCAAAGTCTGGTACTTTTTCCTGTTTCCGACTTGGTTTTTCATTTTTTTCTAATGCCAACTCTTTGTTTTTCTAACATTTTAATCTTTTAACACAGAAATCTTGTGTTATTCCTACATCCAGTGCTGCAGCTGTTTTGCAAGAGTGTGTGAAAAGGTGACAGAGTGAGCAGGGAGAAAGCTTCTTGCAGAGTAGTTGTAAACAGTTACCTATAATGGATAGATGCTGTATTTCACAAACAAGGAAATACTTCTGGTTTGTGAATGTGTTATAAAATCTTTCTGCAGGAAATTGGAACGGGAGGCACTTGTCAGTGGAAGATTTGTGGTCTTAATCCTACTACAACACTTGCACTGTACTTTGAGGTGGTAAACCAGGTAATAAATATTTGTCTACTTGTATACTAAACACAGTAATTTTATTTTGTGTAACTCTTGAAGCCTGTATTTTTGTGTGGTTCCCTCAAGCACAGTAGCAGGGATACAAATGATGCTGCCATTTTGTGTTGTCAAAGTTTAGAGATGGACTCTGACTGCTTAATGATGAGCTAATCTTTTTGAATAAGATAATGAGAACCAAAGAGCTCTACAGATTTTGGATAGAGTTCATAATCTTTTTAACTCAAATTTTTCCTTTCAGAGTGTTACTTATTAAATATATTTTAATTGTATTATATGAAAATATTTAATCTGTATATTTAAATGTGCTTTTCAGTATTTCCCTCATGTTTTAGTTACAGGGTAATTATTTCATAGTGTTAAAATTTATGCTTTAATTGCTCAGTATTCCCAAGTAAAGATTGGCATCATTGAAATGCCTCAGGAGCGTATAGCCTGGTTTCCTGTTTCCCTGAGGGACTACTAGGAAAGAGGATGAAAACATGAGGAGCAGATGTGCCATTCCTTCTCGTACTTTCTCTTCTAAATATAAAGCTCAGAAACTATGTGAGCTGGCTGTAGCTTCTGTATATTTGTTATGCTGTATTTCGTAGTTTGTTATCTATGCAAAGGTTTGAAAACTTGAACTTTGAAAACATAGCCATTTTTCGTTTTACTTTTTGCATATGTATTTTGGTCTCATTTTATTAGTAGCTCTAAAACTGGCTTAGTCATGGTGTGTAATAATTGATTTTAACTCTCCTTCTCCGTTGAATTACTTACCTAGTTAGTGTGTAAACTGACTGACCAGACACTGACCAGAGTTTTGAAATTTCAGTTTACACCTGGATTCCAGTCTTTGTTTTGATGGCACTTTTGGAGATTCATTATTCAACATTTTAGACTAGTATCAGTTTTCTTGTCCTGTAATTGCAGGTGTTCAAATAGAATGTGATGAAATCAGCAGTTGTAAGGCTCCTTGGAAAAGTCTCTGTAACGGTATGTGGAAGGAGAAAGCATTGGTTGCTTTAAGGATATCTGGTGGAGACAGCAACTGCTTCTAACATCCCTTAACAACCTCCAAGTGTATTAGCCATATTTAGGAAAGACACTCAACATAATCAAAGCACCAGACAATGCATTTATATAACTTGGGCTGCCTATTGCAAAGAATTCTATAATTTTCTAGTAATTAGTTATACATTTCCAAGTTATACTGTAAAATCTTGAGATACCCCTTAATTTAATTTTTTTTTCTCCTGTACTTAGCACAATGCCCCCATTCCTCAGGGAGGACGTGGTGCAATCCAGTTTGTGACTCAGTACCAGCATTCCAGCGGACAGAGACGTATCAGAGTGACCACAGTTGCCAGAAAGTATGTTTTACTTGTGATTAATTTTTTTGAAAAATCAGGATGCGCCTTTTATTCTGTAGATTTTGTAAGCAGTCTCTTATTCTGAGATGTGCAGTGCCTGCCACAAGCAGTAAAGGCATGAGCATACCTTTGAGACAGTTGGCTCTCTTATTCTGTGGGCTGTTTCTTCTCTGAGGGCTTGCAGTGGCTGTATAATGATGTCATGGGAATGCTGTGAAGTAACCCAAGTGGTTTTAGGTGAGGGGGAAGCTTTCAGTGAAATTCTGTGGCTTAAACTGAGGAGATGGTTGGACTTAGAGAATGGCAGCAATCACTTCATAACTTAACTTGAGAAGGTTGGCTGCAGCTCAGCGGGATGTGAATACCTGTTCTTCCATGGATAACCTTTACCTTCCGTTTCCTTGATTCACAATTTTGGCAAGTGATATTTAATATTATGGAGGCATTTTTCAATGTCCAGTGACATTTCCTTTAAGCTGAAGGAGATAATTGCTATGTTAATTCGATGGAAAATTCAATTTATAGAAAAAAACATTGCCCTAACTGTTGATGTGACTATGTTTTTAACTTACATTAGTTGTATTAGTAAAATCTTGGTGACTGATAAAATGTCATATTTAATAGTTCACCTTGTAAATTGAAAAGAACAACCAAGGTGCACAGGAAAGTTGCTAGTGTGGGAATATGTGCTAAGCTTCATGGATGGCATTTTCTGTAACTTACCTTGCAAAATTAAATTTTTTAAAAAGTAGAATAGGTGTTCTTAGTGACATTATATTTTATTTCACTGATTGCATGGCATTTGTACAAATAAAGAACATTTCTAAAAAAGAATGGCTAACTGACAGGCTGCTTGTTTATATCCAGCAGATTTTTTTGAGCTTCAGCATGACTTTGTCAAACTGCTTTCTTTGCCTTAATTTTGAAGGGATATTTAGAGGTTGGACATATTTCCTTTCACTGTGATGAAAATCCTTGTCTTTTTCTTTTGCAGCTGGGCAGATGCACAGACCCAGATTCAAAACATTGCTGCATCTTTTGACCAGGAAGCTGCTGCAATTCTCATGGCTAGATTGGCAGTGTACAGGGCAGAGACAGAGGAGGGGCCTGATGTGCTTAGGTGGCTGGACAGACAACTTATACGACTGGTAAAAAGATCTGTATTGAAAGAGTCAGATTAATTTCTTGTTTGCAGACACATAATTCTTAAATTACTAGTCTTCAGTGATTGTTTCTTTAAAAATAAAACCAAAAAATGAACTGAATGCTTTATTTCCACATTCGAGTATGCAGAATTAACTAAGATTTTCTATTTTAAATGAGAAAAAGAGCAGGTGTATTTTCAGTTGATTTATTAATGTTTTTTCAACACATGGTAATTGCCAGCAATTAAGAGAAATTATAACATGAGATTTGCAGAAATCAAAGCTTTTTCTACTTTCTGCTGCCTGTAATGATATTGTAGTCTAAATATTTGTAGGGGGGAAAAAAAAGGGAGGCAAAGTATCTAGAAAACCACATAGAATTTTTTTATTTTGAAAAGTTCCATTTTCTGTTTGGCTTTTTAAATTTATTTTGCTTTTTACTTGTGAGTAAGCAGTTATTAATAATTTGATTTTGATCATGTTATTTGGGGCTGTTTAATCATCTAACTCTGCTTAGTGATTTTAGAAAAAAACCCCACATTAAAGCCTCATGCAAGAAAATCTCTCCTTGTTAAGAAGGGAACTTGTGTCAGTCTTTTTGCTAGGTTTCTGTTTGTTTATAAAGCTGTTAGGGCTACAGGTCGTGTATCTGATAAAACCAAACTTACAGTAATGGCATGAACAAGCAAGCATGTTTCTTAATTTAGATAATTTTTTGTTTTCCTCTAGTGTCAGAAATTTGGAGAATATCACAAGGATGATCCGAACTCTTTCAGATTTTCAGAAACCTTTTCACTTTACCCACAGGTGAGTTTGTATATAGGAAGGTTTGTCTATAAGCGATGAAGGGAGGCCCTGTAGAACAGACTAAAGGAAGGCATTACACTCGATATCAGAATGAAGAGATCCCTGCCCCAGCTAATGTCTGGCATGTGACATTAGGCACATCACTTCTGTTGTCTGTGCTGCTGTGTCCTTTTCTGTCCTCTGCTCTTAGAGTTAAACTTTGTGTATATTTTTTGTTTCTCCTATAATGAAATCCTCATCTTACCTGAATTTTAATTTATATAATTACACTTTTTGAAGGGTAGTTTTAATGAAGAATTTCAGAAAATCTAAGGAAATATATGGCTTTACTTTGTTGTTACTTGCCCATATTTATGATACCACAAAAGAAACACTATGCTGTGAAGTGAACTTGGCTATATTAAGCTTTGAATAGTTTCTTTGCTAATAATCTGTTCTGATAAATTACTCCATTCTGATAGCTCCAGATATGCCACTTTGGAACTCTTCACAGACTTCCATATTATCTCTGTTTGAGTTATCTACCAATCTGTCTTGATTGATTCAGCATGTGGAGAATTTGATTCAGCAATGAGAAGATACACTTCTTCCATTTTACTAACAAAGTTCAGCTTTGCTGTGGTTAATGTTCCTTTTTCTGTACACGTTATAACTTACTTTGTTCCAGCACAACAGCCTCCCTCATAGGAACAGAAGAACTTTTTGACAATATTCAGTCATACTATTTATCAGGTAGTACTGCGAAAGAAGAAATATTAAATTTTTCTCCTAATTCAAAGCTGCTTTGTAGGTTTATCCATTCTGATACCTCTCTTACTCTCCTACTGTCATGAAAGTATATAAAAGCTGCATCTACAACTTATAAACGTGTAAGGAGTTGGAATTCAATTTTGTTGTGGCATTGCTCTCATGCAGTTCGTGAAAAACATTTGTCTCCATGTACAACTGTCCTTTTTATCTGTGAGAGTTCAAACAAATGGTTTTTGTTTTGCAGTTTATGTTTCACTTGAGAAGATCTCCTTTCTTACAAGTTTTTAACAACAGTCCAGATGAGAGCTCATACTATCGTCATCATTTTATGCGTCAAGATTTAACCCAGTCGCTTATCATGGTTCAGCCAATTCTTTATGCCTACTCTTTCAATGGACCTCCAGAGGTATCAGTAAATACAGCTTCATAGTACGTTAAGAGTTGCTGTTTTGAGAGAGGAATGATTGTTGTTGTCTTCACTATTACATGTTATAAAATTTTGGTTTATGATTTTAAGAAAGAATATTAATTTAATTTAGAACATACTATGAACAAGGGGTATCTCGGAATTCTGATGTAGAAGTCTTGAGTCACTTTTTAAAGAGGTGATGTTTTAAACTAGGAAATGGTGGTTTTTTGTTATTTTTTGAGAACTGTAGCAGTTTTGCTTTTATTTTTGTGGTGTGAGAGTGTAAACATAAACAAAAACGGTTTTATTTAAAAATGTACCTTTTCTGTTGAGCCTGAAAGAAAAGTTGGGGTTCTTTTGAAATGTACAAAATTTCCTTTATCTTAATCCCCTAATCCAAAGTTTGTAATTTTGATGTGGTTCCCATTATGTGTAGATTTGATACAGGAACCTTCCAGCTGACCTTGTCATAGCATGTTATGTATAAACCTAAAATAAAAAGCTGATCTTCCAAGCTTTTGAAATATAAGATAGGAGACAACAAAAATAGTCTGTTATGTAAAAGAGAGTGAGGCAGTGAAACAAATATAGCAGTAAAGGTTGGAATTCTGACTTCTGTTAGGATTTGTTTAGACTATTCATGGGGATAAAAAAAAAGGCTTTTAAAGGTGGAGTTTAAATTAATAAGGTGGTTTGTGAAGAGCAGCTCACAAGTGTAAGGTCATCCTCCTATGTATGAAAAACAAGTAGTCACATTGGTGATGCAAAGGAGAAGTATGATTAAGCTGAAGCTGATGTTTCACTGTAGAATGAGTAATATTTTTTCTGATACTTGGAGTGGTTAATATTTTTGGTATCCCTATCAGTATTGATTTGGTTAAATCATATGGTACTGATTGAATTAAACCATATAGTGCCAATATGGTGTCACTACCCTTAAAAGGGTGAATTATATATTATTAAATATTATGTTAAATTTCGTAAGTCATGAGTGTTTACTATATACAGTATTGGTGGATATATAGACACAGTAATAATAGCTGCAAGAACAGGACTAAAAAAAAACCCTAAACAACACACAGTCTCCAAATCTTACGCTCATATAACTGCTGAACCTTTATACATTGAAATACAATTCAAATCAATGACATTGTATAGGTAAATGTGGAGGTACTTGAAAGACTAGAAAAGTGCATAATAATGAAAGGAGTTTCAGGTCTTGAATAAATTTTTTATTACTTTCATGAAGTTATATACTCAGAATCAGGGTGGATAACCTCAGAATGAGATTGTGTAGGTTGCAGATGTGAGACATGAAAAGGAGCAAATATGGAGCTTTAGTAAGTGAGTGAAAAAGTTCCTAAGATTCAGTTACTGATTCAAAAAGCTGACAATGCCATCTGATTGCCCAGTTCTGCATCATTTGGTAATTTCTTATTTATCTTTAAATCTTAGCCTGTTCTTCTGGATAGCAGCAGCATTTTACCAGATCGTATTCTCCTTATGGACACATTTTTCCAAATCCTTATTTATCATGGAGAGGTAAGAGCTGTCATTGCTTACATAAATATTCTTTTTCTGTAGGAGTGCTACATTGTGGAAGTCTAGCTCCAGTTCCAGTGCACCTCAGTGCTTTACCCTCTCATTTGCATCGCTGATAGCAGAGTCCCAGTTAATGTTTGTAGTTTTGTAGTTTGACATGCCTATACATAGATATCTGACATTACTCGATGTTTTGGTCCTATTTCTTATGATGAATTTAAGATGAATTAACTTCAATATGCAGATTATTTGTTTTAGATCACTATTTTTCTACTTTTAAAAAGTGTTATTCCCTGTCCCCTCCTTTAGCCCCAACTTTTCACTCATTTATTTTAGACCTTTGAATTAGTTCTTCAGGGACAAGGAGTCAGAACACCAAGTTTTGTACTCACCCTTCATCTGCACTGTCCTGAAGGAATGGAACTACTTCTGGCAGTTAGGTAGACAGACATTCCTTAGTAAGGGAGCTGCTGCTTTTTACTACTTTGCACCTGTAAATGGTTCACAGCTGAGAGTTTGAAAAATACTGTTCTAGATCATGTCCTCGTAGCTGCACTGATAACTGTAATGCTTCTTAAGCAGCAAAATGTTACCTCATTTTTGTAAGGTGCTGTCAGTAAGCAGCAGGGGCAGGCTGCTCTGTGAGAGAAAGGGAACAGGGAACTGAGTTTGAAAAAAAATAAAAATCTAGTGGCCTGTTACTTGCATATCTTGGCTTTTAAAAATTAACTTGCATACTGCAGGGCAGAAAGGAGTGAGTGATAGAAAAAAGGCCAGCAGTGGCAGATTCTCCTCAGAAAAGTTCTGTGTATCGTCTAAGAAAGATTGGTGAATCAGTTCTGAACTTCTTTCTTTCCCTGTCCCCAGACCATAGCTCAGTGGCGTAAGTCAGGGTACCAAGATATGCCGGAATATGAAAATTTTCACCACTTGCTACAGGCTCCAGTAGATGATGCCCAAGAAATTCTCCATTCCAGGTTTCCAATGCCCAGATATATTGATACAGAGCACGGAGGAAGCCAGGTATGGTGAAGTATATGTTATATAATTTAGGAAATGGTATGTTAGTAATGTCATGAGATTTTTTTTTAGTAGTAAACATGCATTTCTGTGCTAAAATATATATAAATTTCAAGTGAATGTTTTGAATCTTCAAGCTTTTACAGAGGCAGATATTTAATAGCAGCTTTTCCCCTAATTTGTGAATCCTGTTAGTTACTTTTATCATACTGACTTGGACTCTCGGATTCTTTGTGTAAGGTGTGTAGGACAGAAAAGACAGTACTTGTCTGGGTCTCTGAACAAATACCAGAATTATTTGTTGTGTTATTAAAAAAAAAAACTAATTAATTAATGTCTTGTTGATATTCTCATTTGCTTTGCTAGTGCTTAGAAAAGGACAAAAGCTTACTTTCAGCTGCATCAAAAAGCTGTTAGCAGTTCTGCATTGACTATGGAGTCCAGGGAGTGGCTTTATTTATAGAGGTGCTATTTGCTGTTCTGAGTAGGTGTCTGTATCTCCAAATAACAGAAATGACATGTTTCATATACATGCAACTTTTTTCTGAGTGCAAGAAAATACTATTTGAGGGTTAATTTGTCTTTTTTTTTGTTTTTTAAAGGCTCGCTTCCTGCTTTCAAAAGTGAATCCCTCTCAGACTCATAACAATATGTATGCGTGGGGACAGGTAAGTACGAATCTGCTGATGAAGCTTGTACAGGATTTTCTTTTTCCCTATTTCAGGAGTCAAGTGACACGTTGCATACAAATAAGTAATATGGCAAGTTTTGAAACTGAAAAAGAGATGTAGTTTTGGTCTAATGTAACCAAAATGACAGAAGTTAAGAAAATGGTTTCGTTTCTTCAGATAAAAATTACCTGGTTTGGTATTTTCAGCTTTTGTTAGGCTGCTTACATGTCTAGCCAACTTTCTTCGACAGTGTCACCTTAAGAGTATGGGTTTGCTGTTTGCCCGACAGAGCCTCCTCCAGGGACTTTACTGAGACAGTTTCGCAAAGTCAAAAATAGATGGATTAGTGAGGCAACAGATAAAAAGATTTGGAATAGTCATTGATAAATGCACTTGCTTCTTTAGCACTAAATATGCTAAAGCTAGCCAATGATTGATTAAGCTAAGTTTACAGTTTACAATTCATAAGCTTAGCTTAACTTCATCAGTAATTAAGTTTAGTTTCATTGAGTATTATCCACTAAATAGCAGAGTCACCAAGAGGTGTTCCTGCTTTGGGGAGGAGAGAGGAGCAAGCCCATCAGCCTGTCTGAGAGGTAGGATTGTATTCTTGTCTGCACCATGGAGGACTTAAAATACCAATTTTATACCTCCGGTAGTCAAATAGGATTGGTTCCCTGTTGCTGCCATAAAAGATGTTGGAGCAACCACTTGATGGTTTTCATATTGGTGGGTGTGTTTTTTCGTATGTAAATGAGGGACAGTGGCGGTTTAGGTAGCTTTGGTTGGGCTGAGCTAAGTAGCTTGCTGGTGAAAATGTGCGTATCTTGCTCTAGGGTGGAACTGAACTGCAACACTAGTATAATTTCCTCTTCCCCTGGCTGAGCCATTAGTGAGGCTGTTGGACCTTTGCTTAGTGGCCTCCTCTTCAGTCAGCATGTTGCAGCCATATATTGCTATCTCCTTTGCCACCTATCTCACAGAGCCTTAGACCTCATCCCTATAAGTAGCTTCAAAATTCTGAAAAGGAGAACGCTTACCACACATAAAGACTAGGGAACCATTTTGCAATACGGGAAATAAATGTTTAAGGTAGTTATGAACAAGAACATCAGTGTACTGATGTTTTCCAGGATTTTTTTGCCCCAGGTGACCAGGAATCAGTTTACAAATCTTGTCTTTCGGAAGAAAGTTATGTAAGAGTTCAGAAGTTAAACTTCATGAGGCAGCTTGTATTGTTGAATGTTGCATCTGTGTTACATGTCCTCCTTCTACATTCAGCTTCTATAGTGGGAAGAGAAATACTCCTGTGGGTGAATGCTAGTGTAGTGTCATTTTCTCCTGCAAATAGACTGTCAGACAGTTGAAGCTACATATTAACTGTGCTCTTAGAGTATTTTGGTAAAGGGTTGACAGTGTTGAAGTCATGAGTCAGAAAGCTCTCTAGCAATCTTATGGCAGTGATCTTAGTCAGGTAAGTTTTATCAGGGTACATTTTCATAGGATGAATTGCTTCTAATGAAGCTTCTGGCAGTGAAGAGCACTGAGGCCCAGAGTGAAAATACTTGAAAACTCTGTACTGAGTCAGGTCCAGTGTGATTTGAACCCAAATCCCAAATTCCCTTGCCTCCAAAGTCAATAACCTAACCAGCAATCTGTTAGTATCTCTCCTCATCATATTTTTCCGACAACATACACACAAAACCTGTAGTTTGGAAGGCTGTTTTTATCTAAACATTACCTGGAAATTTTTGAAGTTTTCACATTTCCAGCAATACAGGACAACTGTTTTCTGCTCATTTAATTAGTAACCAAATGAAACAGCATACCAAATGTAAATGCAAATACAAAACAATTCTTTTAACTGATATGTAAGAAAACGTTTCATGCTGGACAAGTGAGAATCTTTGATACATCTTACGAAAGACAGATTTCCCTTTTAATGTTGAGAAGAATTCAGTTCTAGGGTAGCATAAGAAATGGTGTCTGAATCTCTCCAGTGGCATTGCAGTGCACGTGCTCAACATAATATGCTCTTGTGATTGCAAGGGTTTTTGTGAGCAAGGATGAATCAAGTACAAATTATGAAATGAGAAATGTAACTGTTGGGAGAAAATTTAAAACTGATTTGCATCTTGCTTTGGTTTTTCTCATGAGCTCCCTGAATTGTTTTGTATAATTTTCTTTTGTGCACAACTGAATGTCCACATTGACCTCAAGAGGGCACCCACACACCACTAAAACTGTGTTTTAGGAGGTGATGAATTGCCTAGTTTGGTTTTTAATATTCTAAGTAAAGATTTTCTTTAAACTTTAGCAGGTAAGTCCCTTAATGGTATGGAAAGCATTTTCAGAAATAGCAGTAAACTTTTCATGCATCTTTATTATGTGGTTGGTCATTGAAGATGCAGTTGAAATTTTCAGAAAAGGACCTGGGGTCAACAGGTGAGTGAACATGAGCCAGCAGTGTGCGCAAGGAGCCAAGGTCAGTGGTGTCCTGGCCTGTATCAGAAACAGTGTGGCCAGCAGGACTAGGGAAGTGATTATTTCCCTGTGCTTGGTGAGACTGCACCTCCAATCCTGTGTTCAGCTTTGGGCTCTTCACTACAACAAGGACACTGAGGTGCTGGAGTGTGTTCAGAGAAGGGCAATGAAGCAAGTGAAGGATCAGGAGCACAAGTCTTATGAGTAGCAGCTGAGGGAGCTGGGGTTGTTTAAACCTGGAGAAAAGGAGGATCAGGGGAGACCTTTTTGCTCCCTACAATTACATGAAACTATGTTGTAGCCAGGTGGGTGGTGGTCTCTTCTCCCAGGTAACAAGAAAGAGGAGAAGATAAGATGGCTTCAATATGCACGAGAGGAGATTTAGATTGGATATTAGGAAAAAGTTCTTCACAGAAAGGGTTGTCAACAGTGTTGGAACAGGCTGTCCAGGGAAGTGGTGGTTGACCTTGTCCCTGGCGGTATTTAAAAGATGTGTAGATGAGGGATTTCTGGGCATGGTTTAGTGGTGGGTTTGGCAGTTCTGGGTTAATGGTTGGCCTCCATGACTTTAGAGGTATTTTCTACCTAAATGATTCTATGATTGTTTAGAGAGCTCAGCCTTAGGATCTAACAGGCTTGGTAGTAGAGCATCCTTTAATCCCATCTTGCTGCCATTAGATAATTTAGTGTGCCTTCCCTGAGAATGGCTGTGTATTATAGTGATCCAAAAAGTCTTACTGTACTTGGATTTGTCCCTTGATCATTAACTGAGAACTGATTTTGATCAGTTCTCAAAAAGATGCTTCTAAGCATCCTTGTTAAGACTTTTATGTCAGCATTTTGGAAGACTTTGCAAGAGTTCAGACAGCTCTAGTTTAATTTGTAAATATGAGTGCTTAGCACCCTTGAAAATGTTGATTTATTGAGTTTTACACGAATTCTTCATACATCTGTAAATGGAAGTAGAGGCAGACTGGTCCCAAAAGACTTATGAGAATTACTATGTACCATTAGCAAAGTTGCCAACTGCTGCTTTATTTGGACTGTAAATTTGTTCAAAAATAATTAAAATGTGAGCATTTTGAACTTCTTGGATTTCTGAAAATACTTCTGAGGTCAAAAAGTAGATTGAAAGAATCCACCCAAAAAGTTTTTTCAAGTCTTTTTTGATTATATTTTTTTGTGACTTTCAGATGTGTTTGGTCTTTCTCTGAGGTGGCACAGAGCTATAGGAGGAGAGAGTTGGCCCAGCTCTCTTTGGGAAAGCCAGTTGACCTTTACTCGGTGTCAAATCAGACCCTTAGTGGATTTGTTTCCTCTATTCATTATTTTGATATGTCTGAGCTTCACTGACAGATACTGATTTGTTAGTTGTGTCACTTGCATGTTACTGTTTTGCTCCACTGAGGTAGAAATCATATAGGAGCTGTGCCACTGGAATTTTATTTACTGCTAAACATTTGTAAGTTAGTATTTGGCAGCTGTCAGAAACTTGTGAGTTTTGTATGGTTGATGTAAATACCTTGCTATACAGCAGCTCATTTCTGTATGCATTAATATTGAAAGAGTGTAAGTTGTGAGTTATGCCTGAATTCATGTAAACATATGAAAATTTATGTAAATGTACAGTCTGCTGTTTCTTTGTCAGAGGATTTCAGCAATGATACGCTTCTAAGGTCTTTCTAAATTTATAAAATGTTTATTCAGTAGAACATACTGTGTCTTAAAATGCTTTTTCTTCATAAGGTACATAATCAATTCTTCTTGTTTCTTGTATTTTATAGGAGTCTGGAGCACCCATTCTTACTGATGATGTCAGCTTGCAAGTATTTATGGATCATCTGAAGAAGCTTGCTGTCTCTAGTGCTGCCTGAGATTCTGCAGTGCACTAAAGGCATAGATAAACTGCAGCCATATTTCAGCTTTTTCTCTTTTACCCTTTTCCATATCTCACAAGACGGAATGCTCTAATATGCACAGGCTGCCTGACTAGGAGTAAAGCAGTGTTGTTTTCAAAGAAAAGCTTTTGTTATCAGAAAATGTTTTAATGTGAACTGCAGTTTGTAAAAATGATAGGTAGTAAATTAAGTTATAAGCAGACAAAAAAGAACAGTCATTTTGATTACTGTGATACTGTAATTACCTTGAGATCATTTGCAACAACTTGGAGATGGGATTTCAGTTTCCTGTTTAAAGGGTTGGGGTTGATTCTGCTCTGCCTACAAAGGCCCATTGAACAATAAAGGAAATATTTGGTGACGTTGGACTTACCAGACTGCCACATGATTACTTTTGCTTACTCAATTTGTGCATGAAGTGAACAAAACAACTAAAAGCATATAAAAGTAGTATTAACTCAGGCTTTTGACGTAGGCTGCCGAACTTTTGTTTCCTGGAGATACTGCTGTTCATGTATTGTTTATTTTAGTGGTATTTCATTTCAAATATTTCTTCCCATTTCCCTATTTGATTCTTTGGGAACAGAGTTTTTCTTTGTTTCAACATAAAGAATTTGAACTGAAAAAGAATAAAATCTGCTGTTGCACAAATTTAAATCCACATGTACTTTGACGAAAGTATCTATTGTCAAACACAGTTAGCAGGTGAATATGCTCAGAAATTAACAGTTCTAGCTTGAGGTAGGAAGAAATCCTACACTACCAAAATGAACTGACTAAGAGTGCAGCCTTGATTGTTGTCTTGGTGAGTATACCTAAAAAAAAGAAATTCCTTTTTTATTATTGCCTTATAATGTTACTACACTAATGCATGACACCACACCATCTGCTTTTTGTTTCTGCATCCTTTTTATTATGAATTCCAGAGGCTGTAGTTCTTATTGAAACAGTAGTACATAGAATATGATGTAATTAATTTGATACATAGTTCATACTTGATTTTTTTTTGGTGGATAAATTAGTAGGCTTTTCCATTTACTGGTTGAAGTTTAAACGTAAAATACATGTTTACATAGGTAATAAAACATTTTGACAAGCAAAGATGTGAAGTTTGGTAGTGGGCAGTAAAAAATTGTGCCAAGCCTAAAGAAAGAGAATTTTCACATATTAAATTCAGAAGTTTACTGGTGTGATAAGCATGAGGGTGGTTTTTCTGTTAATTCTTAAAAACTTGATTAAATCAGTTGCACTCCATTTCTTTGATCTAAATGAGATGAACTCCTTTTGCATCAATACAAATAAAATACATGTTTTTCTCTCACTTTTGTATTTATTGAACTGGTTTCTGTTAGTTCTTGAAATGTGGAAATAAAGGTAGTAGTCATAAAATTTAGAATAACTTCACGCCACTTTTATTCATGTAATAAATGATATCAAACTTCCAGAGATATGGAACTCTTCATACTAGTGGCAGTTTAGAAGATGATAATTTATTAGCCCTCTTGACTTTTTGTTTTAGCTAATAAACAGCTTAAATTTTCTTGCAACACCAAGTATGTCCAATTTATTTGGCAGTTAAATACCACTTGCCTAAGTAAATCATCATCAAATTGTGATCATTGGTGGGGTTTTTGGTACTTTCCTTCCTACCCTTTAACCAGCTTTCACCTTTTAGGTTTTTTATCCAATTTTTTGGTAACATTAGCTTGTGTAACGTTGGGTATCTAACATTGTCAAATACTTTTTGGATATCCAAATATATCTGATGTATTACCTTTATCCTCCTGCTTATTCACCTTTTTCAAAGACACTGGGGGTTAGTGAGACAGGATTTTTGTTCCTAGGAAATATACTGACTCTTATCCAGGAGTCCATATCTATCCATAAGTTACTATAGCCTCTACCGTTCTACAAGGGATTGAGATCAGGCTTACCTGTCTGTCACTTGCAGGATTCCCTCAACAGCCCTTTTTGTGGATGAGAGTGACATGGGCAGTGCTCTGCCAGTCATCTGGTAAGTGTCTGTATGAGTAGTTGCAAATGTTCACCGTCACCTCTGCCCTTCGATACCTCACTTCCTTCAAAACTCCTTAATGAAGGCCATCCAGTCCTGGTAACTCGTAACATCTTTCTGCTACTTGACCTAATATCTCTTGCACATTGGCATAGGTCAGCTGAGCTACAGCAAGGGAAGGAAGCTGTTTGTTCACTGAACCATTCAAAGTACTATGTTGTAGGGTTGTGCTATGGGAGGAAGTGGTTTCAAAAAGATAAATTGCTACAGTTTAGTGTCATTGCTGGTGTCTCTCATGGTGCACTGGGTGAAGAGATGCTACCAATCTGCAATGTCCATGACACTCAAGTTGACCTATTTAGCTATGATAGCAGGCCTTGCAATGATTGCTTTGAATGTTTGCTTTTGGCTGGAGTGAGATAGGAATTCAGAGGAAGAGCTGATCAAACATTATTGTAAAAAACACAGGGCTTTAGACTTAGAAGATGTGGCCATCTGCAGAACAAGGATTAAAACAGTTACTGTTCTGTTAAGGACTGGGAAGTTAAAGACTGACATTTATCCATGGGCAGTTAGAGATGGGGGGAGCAAGTGCTCAGGTGCTGCTTTCTCCACAATGGTGTGCAAGCTGTGAGTTTTAAAACAGTAGATCTGTTCGTGATCCAAACTTCCTCATGGGACATACATGTGCCTGAAGCATTGCCATCTGGGAAATACATTTGTCTCAGTGCAACATGGGTGAGAATCTGAAGGTAAAGTTCTGCTAGGATCATGAAGTCAGATGGAGCCTCATAGCAAATGAACAGCTGTTCATATTCTTTGATATTCTTGTTTCTGATGTTTGGACATAATATAGAAAAGCACATTGTGATTGGCAGTGTTTACATAGTACCTGGTCTATCAAGTGCTTAATGCTAGGCTGCTGCTTTTCTCTCTACACAGCTTTTCAAGCTATGGATGCTGCACAAGTATCTATATCTTCTCTTTTCAGTGCCTTAAGCCCTGTACCTGGAGTCCATTTATTATATCCACATGCCATTCATGTGCTTAGATCTGCCCACAACACAAAGCTCTTACTGCTAGTGCATTAAAGATTAAGTAAAACTAAAACTTGTAAGCATACCTTTGTTCAATAAAAGAATTGGTGGTTAAGCTCTATTTTGGAACAAGAGCAATAGAAGCCATCCAAAATGTGGATGATGATGGAGTATTTACATGTATAAAAACCTTGAAACTCTTAAGTGTTTCTGAGTGGACCTCAAAATGAGAATCCTTGCCATCCACACAGAGATGTAAGTATGCTGGAAAGCATGTTGGAATGGTGAATGTACTCTGCTCTTTCACTGGCGAGACAGCAAGCCTGTGCTGGTTGGCATCTTGCTGACTGTGAGCTGTTGTGGTAAGTGCTCTGGCTTGGCCTCTCAGCTGCCCCTGCTTCACAGACTGGGACTGGCACAGTCAGCATGTTAAGAAAACTTTGGAAATACTTGACAGTAATCGAATCTGTTGCAATACAGCTTCAGGATCTCCTTTTTTGTAGAGTTTAGGGTTGGGATTTTTTAGCTACTCTGTGTTTCATATCTTCTGGGATTTTTTAAAGTCCATAATTTGCTTTCCTCTTGGTTGGGAAAAGGTAGTGGAATGTTAACTTCAGACTGTTTTGCCTGCTTAGATTGTATAAGTCCCAGGTTTAGACACAGATTTAACAAGTTCAACCAAATCTTGAAGTTAAGTTACATAAAGGCATGTGGATTTGCCTAGAAGTACAAATATGGTCAAATTCCTAGAACTTCACATCTTGGTCTGTGAGACTGACATGGATGAGTGGTCCTGTGGCTGCTACCAACACTGTGGTGTGTTAGGAAAATTACATTTCCGAATATTCCCTCTCTTCCTTGGTTAAAAAGAATAGTTAATGACCGGTTACCAGAAGCCTATCCTGTTCTACCAAACTCGAGGCAAATGACTGTATCACCCCCTGTCAGATTGTGAAGCACAATAGAATTTAGCTCAGTTTAGCTTTTGGCATTTTGTGTTTATACAAAAGTTAAATGTTACATGAAAGCCAACAGGCCTGAACAGAACAGATGCAAAAATTAATGAAGCTGTTGCTCTGCTCTGAATCTAATATAAAATCTTGTTTAAAACAGCAGATTGTGCCTAATAGTGCAAGCTTTTATCTGAAAAAGAAGTGTGATGCTAAAAGAAAAACAATTAATGTTCATAAATTGATTTTTGGCAAAAATTAAGCAAAATAATCACAGCATACTTTAACAAGGGAGGCTGCCCCCAGTTCCTGCAGATTGTCCATTTTGTGTGTCCTTCCATCCTCTTGTATGACTGCCTGGAGGTATCCAACTGTGTGGTACACTTGCCATGAAGTGGGGTAAGACTTCGCTCGCAAGCTAATATGTGTGGAACTAGCACTAGGCTGTCCTTTGGCTTTCTTGTGGGGAAATAAATGTGTTGTGTCATGCTCTGCAGTCAGCTTAATGGATTGGAACTGTGCACATTCAGGGAATATTTCTCTGGCTAGAGAATGGCCAAAGATCAATATACCTTATTAGAAAAAGAACCTGTGTCACAAAGTCCAGGCATGGCAGCCCTGTAATATTCTCTCTTCCCTAATAAATGGGAACAGACAACCACTCAAGGGATTAACTATTTTCAAAGCATGGGTATAAATTATGTCGTCAGGGTAACTTAGAACCATAATGGTTGTTGAAGTGGGGTCAAAGTAATGTGGGGATGGGCTCTGAGGTTCCTGAACATGCACTTCCTCCTGGGTTAGTACTCATCTGTGGGGTTGCCAACCTTTCAACCTCAGGTGAGATGCCAGTGACTCATGGGCCACAGTTCACAGTCTTTAGATAGCATGTGGAACTACATTGCTAGTATAGGGTTATTAATAAAAGTTGAACAAGGTAGCATAGCTGTGTGTGAAAAATGAAGCCTGGTGGAGACCCAGAAAAGTTTAAGTGGCACTAGATTTGTACCAAGTAGCTCATGTAATTAGTAAGTACCAAAGAACAGGATTTTATGTTTCTAACATTCAACTGCATACCAGGGGCTGGTGTGGATGTCATTGTTTTCTCGAACACTGTGGATGTGTTTGAGCTTTGGATCCGGATTGATGTGAACCTTTTAAAGCCTTATTCTATGTGACCTGAAGCAAGTGCTTCCATGGGAGAGGGATTTTTTCCCCCCCTTTTAAAAAATTTTATTTCTTCCTGCTAGATATGTCAGCAGTACAAGATGGCTTGATTTACTAATTGAAACGTTGACCAGTTTAAACCTAACTATCCTAATCTGCAGACATGTTACACTTGGCTAAATGAAGTAGTGTTATAAGTGGTTTGTAGCAGTGCTGGCCTTTATCCTTGACTGTATTTTGTTAGCCCTGCTATTTAGAGGACTTGTGTGGAATTTTTTTTCTAGAAAACTCAGGAAGTTTATAGGTGGGCAAAATACTATTGCTGCATTTTTCTGGTGGGCTGTTAAAGAACCAAAAGAGCAGTGAATGACCCTCCGATTTCTACTTGTTACCATAGTTGCTGTCTGCATGGAAACCCAGCTCCTGACCTCCCCTCCAGTTTGTCCAAGAGCAGATGTGAAAGACAATCTGTGAGGGCAGGCTCAGACAGCTGGCCAGGCTGGCACTCAAGGGCCAAACTGGGGCTATTAGTTGTGGCAGAGCTCATGGTTTCAGGCAATGTTGCCAGGCTAGTTAGGATGAAAATGTGACCCTCCCATACAAGTTGCTGTAATATTTCCTCCCACTCTACGTTTACACACTGTACTGAGGGAAAAAATAGCCCAGATGGATCTAGGTCTGTGGCATGAGCAGTGCTTGAGCATGAGGGGATGTAACTTCTCATTTCGGACTTGCTCCCACTCCCCTACCAGAAGAGGAGATAAGTGCAGATGACACCCTTTAAATGATCCACCGAACCACACAGTGGAACTGTGCTCCATTTTTGCCCCTATAAAAGCAAAAAATGAGAAAGCTACTCTGTTGCAGAACTCAACAGAATGTGCATTTTGTCCTTTAGGAAATGAGGATTTTATCACAGTCTCCTTGAAGCTAAAACTGTTCACGAAACATACAGAGTTTTTTCACAGGAGTGCAGACAGGTCTGGAAAGAGAGATTGCTGTCAGCTAATTCCCCACAATTGTACTTGCATAACAGACTTTGGTAAGGTGGATCTATGTTGTGCTGTTTCTTCTGTGAATGAGATGTCAGCCACAGAAGATATTTTAACATCTATTGAAGAACTAACTTCTCTCTGAAAAATGCAAGCTGAAATTTGCTCTGTGTCTTGGGAGAAAAAGCAGCAGAGCTCTAGAGCATATGACAGTGTCCGGGGTTCTCTGCAATAGCAAATAATTTTGGGTGAAATGCCCAGCTGATGAGACAGGTTGGCCATGTGAAATGTGGTACTTTGGAGGTCCCTACCAATCTAATCGGAGCAAAAAAGTCCTTGCCCCAGAAGCAGTCTGTGCCCTGGAGCAGACTGCTGCAGCCCTTGCACAATAAGTTATCCAGTATGATCATGGAAAACAGATCTTTACTCAGATCTTTTCTGGTTTTTGGCCCATCAAAAACAAACCAAGTCAAGTATACTGTGATTGGTATTTTTTATAATTTGGCTGACTACAATGACAAAGGTAGTTGTGCTGAGATTTTAGCACAGAAATGTTCTGCTGTTACTTCTTTTCCTTTGTGAATAACTGAGATTGCTTTACTTTGTACTTGTAAGATGTGTTAGTCACATGTTGACAGAATACTTTTGATCAGAGGTGCACAAACTGATGGCTGCACCTTCCAGATCAAAGTGATTAAGTGACTTGCTAACCTAATATCTTTCTGGCTAAGGGATATGAATGAATTTTCCTTGAGAAAGGAAGACTAAAACCGTGTTAGATAACTATAGAAAATGGATGGATTTGGTAGTTACGTGTGATCTGCTACAGGATAGAGAATTTATTATTGTTTATGCTACTTTTCACAGGAAGGTGGAGTTTGGAAAGGACCTGTGGAAAGTACCATCTTGTCCAACCCCCCAGTTCAAGCAGGCCCACCTGCAGCTGGTTGCCCAGGACCTTGTATAGATGGATTTTTGTGACTTGAAATGGAGTTGAAAATTTACAAATTTAAAGACAGATTCTTGCACGGGCTACTTGTTTCCAGTGTTAATTGTAGACCAAATGGAAGTAATCCCCCCATAAACTGCAGGAGGTGGACCAAAAGCATTCTGCTCCCTGTATTCTTTTTGACACTGTGAACAACTATTTGTGTAAACACAGAGTATTTTTAGAGAGAAGATTTTAACAGAAAAGATAACACGTGGGCAGGACACTTTCAAAGACTAAATGCATCTTAATCAGTAGACTGAATGCAGATTAAACAAAAAATTAAATTGTTCCCTGTCTATAAGTATCTGAAATCCATGAAGTGACAGGTCCTCAGAGTAGGCCAGTTGCATCTGTATGAAGAATATCCTTTGTCCTAGTTAAGTAATACGTATAAATAAGTCTGTATTTATTTTTTGAGATGCTATATTTGGTAATGGATGACATAATGTCATTCAAAGTAGAGCTTGAAATAACTGGGAATGAAGCTGAACAGAACAAATAGGACATCTGTTTTAGTCAGATTTCTGCAATGTGTTAATCTTAGACGTAACCATCTAATTTGCTGATAGAAATATGTATTGAAAAGATGTATTATTTGAAATACTGCATTGCACATTGCATTTGATAGTTCCCGTGTCCTTACCAGAAGCAAAGAATGCTTTTACAGCTTCTGCCTCCAGTCATTCAAAGAAATGGAATAATTTGATTTTGCAAGTTTGATCCCAATGGAATAAGTGGTTACTTTGTTCTGTGTGTGGATCAAATGTATGTGCTAATCTCCTGCAGGATCAGAGCTTTGGTTAAAAAGAAACGTTGTCTTCTGAGATAAGTATCAGTACTTAATGCTAGCAGATAAGCCCCTGCAACCACACTTTGGCTGCTATTCCTTGTTTTTGTAGGATTGCAGCATGTAATTGCAGCAAATTACAGAGTTTATTTGTTATCATTAAGTACTGATGCTTGTCTCAGATGATAACATCTTCCTTTTTAACCAGTAATAACAACAAAACTATAACGGTAATGAAAAGGAGAGGGAGAGAAAGAAATAAAACCCAAGAACGAGTGATGCACAATCAAATTGCTCACCACCTGCTGACCAATGCCCAGCCTGTCCCTGAGCACCAATGGGCAGCCCCTGGCCAGCTTGCCCCGGTTTTTGTACTGGGCATGACATTCTATGGTATCAAATATCCCTTTGACGAGTTCAGTCAGCTGTCCGGACCATGCTCTCTTCTGGCTTCCTGTGCACCAGGGAATGTCCTCTAATTTGTCTAAGTACTGCTTACCAACATTTAAGACATCACTGTGTTATCAAACATTGTTCTCACACTGAATGCAAAATAGAATGCTGTATCAGCTACTAAAGAAGAATTTTAACTCTATCCCAGCTGAAATCAGGACAATTTGTACAAAATAAACAAAAACTAAATAGATAGGCACTGATTTGCATGCATATTTGTCTTTCTTTTTTTCATCTGTAAAGAGAGGAAAGCAGAGTGTGACTGATTAAAGGAAATGAGGTATGTTGTATCTATGTGCCTGGACAAAGACTTGCCCAAAATGTTCACCCAAGTGTAACTAATGTGAGAAGACAATTGTCTTGGAGGTGTTAAATGGCCAGAAGAAAACTTCTTAATTTAGGATTTTTAGTGTTGAATGAACACGTCTAATAACTCCAGGTTCATTAACTGGGAAAAAAACCCCAAAGGAATATATAAGGAATTATTAGTTCAGAGAACAAGAGGACCAATGCACCTAATCACTGACCTAAGTGTACAAGTGGGTTAAGCAGCTCTGCAGAATACTGGGGTAGCTGGGAGTTGCCTAATGGCACGAAATGGGTAGAACTAGGGTCTAGTAGGGGGCCTGTCACTAGTGGTGTCCCCCAAGGGTCAATACTGGGCCCAGCATTGTTTAACTTATTCATCAATGACTTGGATGAAGGGGCAGATGCCTCCTTGGCAAGTTCATTTGTGACACAAATCTGGGAGGAGTGGCTGATACCCCTGGGTTGGTGTCAAGAGGAAGGATCCAGGCTCTTCTCAGTTTTGCCGAGCAATAGGTGAGAGGCAATGGAAATAAACTGATGCACAGGAAGATCCACCTGAATATGAGGAAGAACTTTATTATGTGGGCACACTGGAACAGGTTGCTCAGAGAGGTTGTGGTGTCTCCCTCACTGGAGATATCAGAAAAACCTGGACATAATTCTGTGCCATGTGGTCTAGGATGACCCTGCTTGAGCGGGCCAGATGACCCACTGTGGTCCCTTCCAGCCTTACCCATCTCTGGTTCTGTAAGAACAGGCAGACCTGAGGCAGGAGGTTCAGTGTCAGGAAAGAAAAAATACAAATGATTGTGGAAGGCTGGAGCAGCTGCAGGTGTCTTTGCAGCTGAGGTATGGTACTTGTGACTTGTAGGCATTATGGGAGAAGTTCTTTCAGTTGTGAAACAGGTGACTTTGATGCATGAAGTTTCTGAAGGCTGTGTATGCTATTCACTACTGCCCCCCACAGAGCAAGTAATTTCATTAAAGAAAGCAATCAGATTGTCAGGGTTGATCTGCCCTTTGTAAATCCACACTTTTCCTCACTACCTACTCATCCTGTATTTGTTTGGAAACTCCTAAGGAGTTGTGCTGCATGGTCTGTCTAGGAACTGAGCTCAAGCTGGCCACATTTAGTTTCTCAGATCTTCCTCTGAAGCCTTCTTAAAGAGGACTGCAAAGTTTAGACCATTTTGCATGGACCTCCCTGGATCATCACATATTCTGAAGATGATGTGGCTCCACAATCACATCACCCAGCTTTTTCACCATCCTTCCATGGGTCCCATCTATCTCTGTAGATATGAATATACCCGATGTCTCTCCTACTTTGTGCTTCCTCCTTTCTCAAACTGCAGGTGTGTGTGGAGGTCTGAAAATTTTTTGAAGATGGGCAAAAAAGTCATTCAGTATTTTTGTCTTTCCTCATACTATCCCTAATTGCCTAAGCAATAATTTATACCCATCCTTTGTTGCTTGTCTTTGTTTATAGTTTTTGTGTTTGTTCTTTTTTTTTTTTTTTTTTTTTTAATTTTAATTTATTAGCAACTCCTTGTTTTGCCAGTTGGGCCCTCTGCCAAAGAATTTGGTTGCACACAAAATCACTCTTTAATTAGAATTCAAGGATATTTTGTTAGTACATTTATCCTTTTATTATTTTTAGAGTAAATTCTGCCATTGCCAACTCATAGATCTTGTGACCCAGTTATTATGACAATCCTGCCTTCCAGGAACTATTTTAAATTTGAATGATTCTCCTCTTTGGAATTTTTGCCTTAATGCAATGCAGATGTACTTAAGGTGACATTCACTTGTAACCTTTGCAAGAAGCAAATGTAGTTCAGATCCAGCTGACCTATCTTTATTCAGATCACTAATGCATACTTGCAATATTTCTAAGTCTGTAATGTCATACACTGTGGAATGTGTTTATTGTACATGCATATTGCATAAGGGCATTGCTTTTGGTAGACTCAGCTTTTAATAAAACCGTGCTTTTATCTTTGAACACAATACTCAAGCTACACAAACTGGGAAAAGAAAGTCTTTATTCCACAAATCTCAGAGTCTCTATCATCAACTTGGAAGGCTCATGTCACAGGAACTTCATTTTGGTAGGAGGTTTTATGTATGTGAGGACTACAGAGACCTTGTAAAGTTCTTCCCATGTCAAACAGAATTGAAGATTTTTCTGGAGGGAAAAAGAGGCATCAAAGATCAGCGTTCTGAGTAGAGTGACGTCAAAACTTTTTCCATACAATAAAAATAACAGGGAGAATGAGCTCAGCAGTGAATAAAAGGTGGTTTTGACTGAAGAAAAAATCAATATGAGCAAGGTAATAGTGGTAACTTGTGATTACTGAATGAATTTTCAGATTCATTACTAGTAATACCAATACATTGACTCTGTTATAGGAAATAGATTGAAAAGTTGTTTCCTTTGTTTGTTTGTTTGTTTTCTTTTCCATTCAAAACAGAGAAAACTATACAATAAAAAATCCACCCAAACCCAGACAATGTAAAAGTACCTTCCACTACAGGATCATCCAGTGATGGCTTTGGTGAGGGCAGGATTTGATTTCCCTTCCAAAGCAGCTGTTGCACGCAAGGGTTGGACTGCAGAAAGGAGCTGCTGCACCATGAAGCAGCAGTTCTCACGGCATGATTGAATTAGCTGATTTTATGAGCTATGGCTGCAGATGTAGAGGCTCAGACTGGACTTACAGCATGAAACATCTGTTGGAGGGAGTGAGCTGTGAACAACCACAGAGCTCTGGGAACAGGCAGGAAGACGCTTTGAATAATACCTCATTTCTGTTTGCTGTATTGTATCAAGTGCTTGGTTTGAAATTGAGCTGTTTATATACTCTGCTTCCCCAGTAAAGGATCACTTGCCAGAGAAGGCAAGCTGTCTTCAAGCCTATGGGAATGGAAATTTCAAGACAATTGCAAGAATTCTTCTGCATCAAGTAAGGACAACTCCAGTGACAGACAACTGGAGAATTAGTGTGTTTTTAATTAAAAAAAAAAAAAATTATTGTGAGTTTTAGAAGCCCTGCCATTTTCTCTTGGCCTGCTCGGGTGGGCACTGGAGCTGACCGAAGGGTTTATTCCCTGCATCAGGTTGTGACTGCTGCAGTCACATTGCTGTCTTTGGCCTCCCAGCCTTGCTGCCGCTGGCTGTGCCCCCCTCACTCATTCCCAGCCTGTCTCCCCGCTCCTGCTCAGCCTGGCTGAGTGCCTGCCCTGCCCTGCCTGTGGCCTGGCCATGTCCCTGCTGTCCCCCTCCCGCTGTGAGGGCAGCATGGGGCTGGCTGCTCTAGCTTCACTTTTTGGTGGAAGAAGCACTTGCCAGGGCATTCTGTCAGAAATGAGGTGTTTGGCTTCCTCGGTCTACAATGAAATGCAGGAAATCCCATTCCCACAGCACGACCTGAGGTGGTAACACTCCTGCTCTGAGGTGAGCCCTGGGCTCCACTGTGGATACCACAAACACAAAAATGCCCTCTCTGCTGGAAAGCTATTGGGGTGCCCTGACAGGGATCACGATCCCCTGGTCACTCCAGAAGCACATTATTCAGAGTGACTGCACCCTCAAATGGGATTAGATGAGAGCATATTGCAAGTGCAGTGCTGGTTAAAATCAAAACCATCTACTTGCTTGTAGATTGAGTATATGGTTTTGGGAACATAGCATGACCTGTCTTTTCTTTAAATTAAATAAAAAGCAGAGTCATGCAATGGAGATCTGAATTGACATTATCTAAGGTTTTCACCAGTCATAAATGACAGGAGTTAAGATGCTTTTGAAATAAATAATACATATGAAGTCCAAATAAAACCTCTAGGATTACAAATCTCTTGCCTGTCTAGAGCTACTGCCCTAAGCGGGCTATGAGGTGGAAAGAGAGATAGATGATCAAAAAAGGTAAGAGAGGTAAATGATGCTACATTGCCTCTACATTATTTCATGGTAAAACATAGAAGCAGCTGAAAACCCATGAGGTCTCAGATAGAGATGGGTCAGGGCAACTGATATGTGTCTCTCTACTTTTCTTGCTCCAAGCAGTTCAAGTAATTGGGGGCACACAGTCCATGAAGTGATGCATTATTATTTTTGCTTTTCTAGGTGTGTGGGCACAGGTCTGGCAGCTGTAGCCAGAAAGCCCTCATAGACATTGTTGTCTTTGTTGGGCAGCACAGGGAAAAAAAATTTTTCAGCAGAATTCTGCAAACCTGTGTTGGGCAAAACTGGCAGTAGACTTGTTTTCATGATCTGACAAGATATGATATGAAACTGTTTTCTCAAGGCAGAGCTGGAAAAAGTTTATGTGTTTGAGCTCTTATTTCCTAACAGGACAAAGACTGTTATCTGGATAATTCTGGTTTGTAGATGCCAAATATCCTAGTAGACTGGCATTGCAGTCTCTGGGCCTAATTTGGATATTTATTTGTTGTGGTGATATATTGGTTTACTGAAATGGTTAAAGGACTATGGCTCTACAGTATAAGATTTGTTTGTTGTGTAGTCACAGTTGGTCAGAAGTATTTTGGGAGAAAGTGGTAGCGAATGTTGGAGGAGAAATTATATTCAAAGTTTCTGATCTAGGAAGCTACACCGATCATTTAATTAAGACTAGCTGAATAACAAAGGGCATTACATTGTTGTTGGGGATCTGTTAATGTTTTAATGACACAATTTTTGTTTTAGTAAGGAGTAGATGCTAACTTCAAAAGTAATGTCCTTGTACTGATTTTCTTTTTTAAAATTAAGTGGGTGTTTCTATTCAAATTCAAGTTGTAGAATGTTGTAAAGCACTTCCATACTGGAATAACTGCTCAAGGCATGTTATTTTATTTCTTTAGTTTTACCACTGTGAGTTGAAACAGTCTAAATCTTAAAAATGTGTATGTCATATTTATTAAATACATTCTTTTACCTGCTTGTACATAGAAGTATTTTATATGATTAAACAAGAGAATGCTTGGTCTTACAGTGTTGCACTCCATGTTGCATCAGTCTTCTCTTTTCTTTCCCCACCCCAGTAAATATATGTTCTAAAACCTATCACAAATCTTTATTAAATGCATCTCTGTTATCACTGTTATTTTATGTAATAAAAGCTGTTGCAGAAGAAAAAAAAATAACCCACCCTAAATGTGATTAGGTCAAAAGCTGATTATATAAAGGCTTAATTTACATTTAATTTATCCCAGTAGGTTGTGCAAAATGGCAGTAGCCTAGTCATTTCTGTAATCCAGTAATCCAGTGCTTTGACAGCAAAAGCTATAAGTTTAGGTGAGGCTAAATAAAATAATGAAAAGGTAGAAATATCAGGAAAAACTATAATTGTTTTCTGAGTAATTTTTACTGCTTTCTGCCTAGCTGAATGCTCACAGAAACAACTATTTGCAAGAGACCCAGTACTAGATTGTTTGTACTGTCACTGTTTTAACCTAAGGAATCCTTTTGAGTTAAATGAATTTACAGGATAGTAAGACTAGCAAAAGGACTGGTGGAATAGACATCTAAAAGTAGGTGCTGTTATGGCTCAGTACTTTTGTATTTATTGTTCTGTTTTCACTTATAAATGCCACTTAGTCATAGTGCTTTGAGAATTTCTGTCTTAGTCACCAGATGACACTAGAAAGACAAAGAGGAGACTTCTGAGCTCTCTCACAGGTTCAAGATCCAGCTAAAAGACATCATGAGAATACAGCTTCCAGTTATCATGGAATGGCTTCGGTAGGAAGAGACCTTAAAGATCAGTGAGCAGAAAATAATATCAACGTTTGAAGATATTAGGAACATTGATGTATGTGTTACAACTTTCTTCTGACTCTAAGAGGTCTTATCCTTCTTTTATAGATAGTAATACAGAGGTTAACAAGCTTAACCTCTTGGTCAGTCTATATGAAGTCAGGCATCACCAGACATGGCTTTCTCATATTCTGAATGTTAGTCAGGCACCTTAAAAGAATTGTCCCTCCTGTATGCTCCTGTGACCCAGCTGAAAGGTTGCAAGCAATCCAATTCAACATATTTGATCTGGAAAGTCATTCCCATATGGTGTAAAAAGTTCAGTGTCTCAGCTTAATTCTGAGTCACCACTGATTCTCAGCTATGTTCAGTTTAAATAGAACTAATCATTAATACATTTCTGCAGGTGCTTTGGTTCTTGCTATGCCACCTTATTTTCAGGTTAGGACAGAGTAATATTCTCATCTCTAAATCACAGTAAGGAAAGGAAAATATTTTAAAACATTTCTTTAGACCCTAGGTTATTAAAAAAGATTGGAATCCATGCAGTGATACTCTTCTTTGTCATGATGTGATCACTTAGTTATTGTAATAGTATTAGCAAGTCCAGTTATCTTCATACTAGAAGAAAGGAACAAGGTAAAATAAATGGCTTGTTGATAAGCATTGGCTAAAAGGGTTTGTAATGTATTTCATAAAGAAAGTTTTAAAAAGCTTTCTGAAAAAAGTTACCCCTGGTAATATGCATGATGCACAAATCCAAAGCTAGTTGTTGTTTTCTGTGAGCTTCCTGTCTAAAGGCAATGCTCTCATAGGATTATTACTGATTTATTTTACACAACTCTCCTCAGAGCCACAGTAACTAAGGTTGCCTTCTGATTTTTTTTGGACAATAGACTAAATTACATTGCTGTTTGAAATGGTACAGCCTAGAATATGTCCTGTGCAGTAGGCATCTATCTCAAATGATGTCACCGTACTGATTAAAAATTGAGTGAAGGTTTAAAGAGTTAACTCATCTGTTCTCTGCTTGGAGGGTCTGTAGCTCATGCCTAGGCCATAAATAGTGTTCTGGCCTGGCCAATTTAGTTTGTCCATGTGCTAGTAGTAATTTTTGTGATAATAATTCAGGCCACCAACTTTAAACTTATTTAAGGCTCTTTTTTTTGTTCTCCTTTTCAGCTGTATTGCTAAAATTTTTTTAGGAAACTTTTGATTTTCCTGAAGTTTGGTTTATGATGAGGTGACCGCTGTCCCAACTGCAGCAGCAAAATGACTCAGTGTGTATGTTGTTTACCCAGTGTTTTTGGGCTGGTTTCAGTGCAGTGGCTCACAAGTTTAGTTACGCAATGATTGTTTAGATTTAATAGTCCTTCTCCATGTATAAAATTAAATTGCCTCATAATGTGACACTGGACATGTGTGAAATTCTCAGACTTCTGTTAGACCTTGAAAATGTCGTGTCATATCTGTATAGGCATTCCTGTTACAGAAAAAACCCCAATCTAAATAACTCAGTCATTCTGGAGGGTTTTTTGTGTATGCCTGGAGAAGCATAAGGCCTTGAACAGAACACAGATAAAAGAGAAAAACTTTGCTTTCAGAACACACCAACACAAAAAAATTGTTTCTTTAAAAACATTTATTACTAATACAGCTGTACAATAGCAGACGTGAAATGTTTTTTCCAAAAATATGTTACCTCTAAGAGTAACTGGTGTTCTGTCCAAATGTCTTACAATCTTCAGCACACCAATTTCATCTTTCCAGAGTGTGGGTGTAAATGTGTTACTGTACAATGTGGGCAATGATCCTGAGCTGGAATGCCACCCACGGTGCTAGCTGAAATAATCCCAACACACTTTAAGTTGTGTGAGGATTCAGCCTGGGATCTCCCTTTCACCAGCTGTCAGAGATAAGGTCAAGTGTGTTATCATTCATATCAAGAAATGCTCCAGGACCAGTCTGTTGCTGCCATGTTCCAAAAAACTTCTTCTTGGTCTATTATGCAAGAGTTTCACTGATTCTGATAAAATGAAGAGCTGTAATTACTGTATTCAAATATAGCCCACTGTTCCTAAGCTCACCAGCCTCAATTCTTTTCCTGCCCAGGCTTGGTTGATTTGCTATTTAACATTTTTATTACTGCTCAGTATCCACAAAGGGTTTTCAGTGACATGACATATGAATAGATATCTGTGCATGACTCCCAAATCCTACATAAAATTTTAGACTATGACTTGAAATATTTAAAATACTTCTGAATCTGCTTATAATAACGCTGTTTCATGACCACAACTCTGTAGTATAAGCTGTTCTGTGGAGTTTTCAGTCTAAAGCTTTAGGGAGTGAAGCAGACATGTTTATTAGCTAATCCTGTGATAAACTGCAACAAAGATAGGAAATATTCATGACAGAGCAAAATGCTCATATAAGTGCAGTGTTATGAAACTTCTGTTACAAAAATGCATCTAGATCTAGGACAATCTTCTTCCAATAAATAACAGTAAATTATTATTTCTGCCCTTATAACTCTTTCAGCCAAGTCCCTGCAAAAGTTGCTGTTTCTTTTTTCTCCTTTCAGTTGGCTTATGCAGGACAAATTTCTGACCATTTCGGTAGCTTGAATTTTACCTCTCACATGGAGGATATGGAAAAATCTGATTTCTTAGATGATGTCAGTAGAACAACATTACCAGACAAGACATACAAGATATTTCTACAATAGTTGCCCATGTGCAAGTTCCCACAGGAAAAAAGGCAGCAATCTCCCCTCTGTGCTGATCAGACTGAGATTGAATAGATTAGATTTTAAGTTTACTATATTGACTGAATACAGTGCTTTAAGAATGTTCTTTTCACTGTTTTCCCTCTTCCTATCAGCTCTTCTTTGTATCCTTAGAAATGGGAACATGATTTTAGTCATAAAATACAGTCAGACATTTCTAAAGTATGCTGTTGAATGGAAGCTAGTATGTTTGACTGGGAGTGAATTACAGTGGTTGGGAAATGGGTCAGTGACAGGCCCAGGACTGGAGAAGTTATTTTGTCAAGTAGATTGGTGTTGTAAGTGATGGTTTATCTATGCTGATTAATTTACAAATGATGTATGTTAGAATGAATTCTCTTCTGGTAATAGGAAGGATTTTAATTCTCCAATTAGTTTAATTTTGGCTAACACAATGGTGTGTTTTGTCTGGCACTAGTTAAGGACATTCATAGAAGTGAAATAGAAACATTTTTTCCCTAGAAGTGTTCTGTGATGCTTATAAGTATTCCACTGACTTTTTTTTTTAATAGATTAATTTCAGATGTAATGGAGTGGAGTATCAAGTTAAATAATCAAAAAGACACATTGTTTTCCCATCAGTTTTCAATGTATACACACATGGAGTATTACACAGCTTTCTAAAGAACAAGCTTTGCAGCTGTGGTGTCCTTGCTGTACCTGGTGTCTGTGTGTTTTGATGGCTGACTGCTCTTTTCACAAAGAGGGTTCTGAAGGGTTCTGAAAAGACCTCTGTGGACTGATTCAGAGGCTGGAAGACTTCCAGATAGTGAGGTCAGACTTGGCACCTCCAGCACCTTGAACTTACTTGTAGTTGTGTCATCCAACTTGGGTTTTTTAATTAGTACTTCCCCATCCACCTCATCAAAAGAGGCGGGTTGGCCCTGCTTTTCTGCATGACTGGTTTCTCCCTGCTCACCCCCTAATCCCTGCTCCCAGTTCCAGTACTTCCTGTTAAGAAGGAAAATGACCTTTTAGTTCTTACCTTCTCTTCTTCTATTAGAATAAGCCCTCTACGCAACTTTGACATGTGGTTACAGTAAATATGTTTGCAAAACAATAAAAGCAGTCACAGTTTTCACGGTGACTTGGGATCTGTCACTTCAAACACATCTCTACCCCTGAGTATTTGTTTGCCACTGTGCCACTTCAATGAAGAACAATAAAAACCAAGCAGCATTATTTCTATGCATGTGTGTTTTGCCATTTTGAGGTGAAAAATGGAATTCTATGGTATTTCACTCACACAACCATGCAAAGTGTTAATGATTTATTTCTAACTCTGAGACAGTTACAGATTCTGTTTCCTGTCAGGATGGGAGAGGTTTATACTTAGCTATGTCAAGTTTTATTAATATTTTTGGGAACAGTGAGTAGGAAGGGGAAAGTGGAAAGCGTGTGGAAATAATCTGTGTGCAGGTTTAATTTCAAAGTAAAGTAGCTGGCACAAGAAGAGATGAACATGTTGAACAGGATTGAAGGAAAGGGAAATGGAACTGCTTTATTTTTCTGTCCATATAAAGCTTTTGTAGCTACGTTACCTATATTTTTGTTTTAATACATTTTTATTTACTTTTTAGCATAACATCTCTTTAAGGGTGATTTTTCTAAGTAGCTGCAAAGTATCAGTGCAATATATCTGTATTTTATTGGTTTTTTGGTGGAACAGAAGTGCCAATACTGGAATTGATATCAGAAGAATCTCCATGAGTGAGAGAGTTCCCCTGATAGACTGGTGACACCAGGCAACATGGCAAGCAGATGGACAGTGGGGAGGAGTGCTTAAACTTCAAGGGCCACAGGAGGAAAATTTAATGGGAAACAGTAAAAGAACTCATGAAGAAATGCAGATTGGGATAGGTTTAAAAAAGTACTAATCTCATCTTAATACAGATGGTGTTGTGAAGAAATTGGAGCATATAGTGAGACTCACTAGCAGGTTCTTAGTCTTAGTTCTAAATGGATACCCACTTATTGCTGAGTTAGTACTTGGAAGTAGAAAAGTTCATTTGATGAAACTGCTTAAGCAAACTATGTTAAAATATGCTGAGGTTCTTGGCTTCGTTGTGACAGGGTCTTTTGCTTACATGTCCTACTCATTGTTTATTATAGCTTACAATTTTTATCTGCATATGTCATTGCCAGGATTATTGAATTATGGTCTAAATATTAGAGTCTTGTGTTGATATGCATTTTAGGCTTCAGCACAGTTTAGTAAGAAAGCTAGTGCTGAAAGGTGCAGCCTCCCAGATAACACATCCAATCTATCCTCCCTGACCTCCACTGGCAACTTGGGAGTTTCTAAAAGTAGTACAGGGAGGACCTGTAAAGCAATTTTGCTTCATTGACACTTTTGCTGAAATATTTACATTTCTCTCTAGAAAACCTGAAATGATATATTTAATTGAACCACCAACTTTAGGTAGATGCAATGTGGTGTTGAATGACACAAAGTTCCACAGTTTATCCATGGAGTTCTAACGTGTCCCTATGCTGTTTACTAATGCCCGGTGTTCTCCCTTGGAGTGATGAGCTTTGTGCTTTGTCACCTGTGCAAAGCCTCTGCTACAGTGCATTGTGGTGCATTACAGGAGACTGGGCCTGTTTGAAAGGTTTGACCCATAGAAGTGACTGAGGGTATGAAGTACCTGAAAAACAGATATTATGAACCATATATAAGAGACAAACCTCTTGAGCAGTCTCCCATTCGTTGGAATAGTGCCTTGATCAGGCACACCTACCTTAAGTCCTTGAGACTTTCTGAACTGGAGTTTGACTCCTGAGCAATGCACGGCAACTGATGGAAGTTGCTCATCCAAGCCTTTTTGACTGGACCAGTTGTGGAAAACTCTTCAAGGAAAGAGAAGAGGCAAATCACTGAAAAGTTAAATCTTCAGGGATGCCCAGGCCAATGGAAAACCTTAGCACTGAGTTAGAGGAAAGGAGTTCCACCCAAACTCCCTTCCCTGTCACCAGCAGAAAAGCCATCTCATTATAGTTCAAAGACTTTGCTGTGTGGGGTGTCAACAAAGAGGAAAGCCAGGTGTTAATGTTCTAGCTCATGCTAGATTGGATTGCAATTTAACATTTAAATGGGCTAGTCTGTCTATAAATCTATTTGTGGCTATTTCTGGTCTTCCCCCAAGGAACACAAGAAGTCATCTATTAATCATGCTGTTACAAACGCCTTTTATTTTCCTAGTTTCACAAAGAGAAAAGGTGTATTTACTTCTTCTTTTCCCTTCACTTATGCTTAAAAATCAGCTTTGGTTTTATCTTTGTTAAACAGAAATGACCTTTTTGCTTGTAACTAGGCTGATAATATTGTGTAAGCATTTGGCAATGACTGTGTGCTCTGTGGATTGTGTCAGAGGTGGGTAGGTCCCTTCTGTCAAAGCACCAGTAGAAATGTAACTGCACGTTCATGTGGCACCATGTAAGAGCAAGCATGTAGGCTTACCTGCTCTGCCTGTCAAAGAGGAGCCTGTGCTGCTGCTGCAGAGCTTCGGGGCTGGAGTTTCTGGGGTGGTAGGAATGATTGGCATTTGCCTCCTTTACCAACTGCCCTCTGCACTTTCCAGTAAAATGAGTCCGCTTATATTTTCTGGCCATCCCTATTCCTCTGCTGGCATTTAGTTGCTCTTAGCAACAGCATGAGGGGTCATAGTCTCAAGCTGTGCCAGGAGAGGTTCAGATTGGACATCAACAGCAGTTTCTTAATGGAAGGGGTTGTTGAACCTTGGAATGGACAGCCCAGGGAGCTGGTGGAGTCACCATTCCTGAAGGTGTTCAAGAAATGACTGGACGTGGCACTCAGTGCCATAGTCTAGCTGTCAAGGTGGTGTTTGGTCACGGGTTGGACTCAATGATCATAGAGGTCTTTTCCAGCCTAAATGATTATGCAATGATTCCTTCCAACTTTTATAGGGACCAGTGTTAAGAACCTGTATTATTGTGAGACAGTGTTATAAAACTACTTAATTTAGAAAGCAGAGCCTAGGGAAGTGAGCCATTGAACGGAGCTGTAGAAAATGGAATAAAATCAGTATTAATTTGTTTCAATTAGTCAATGCCCGAGTAATGCTGAGCTGTGCCAGGTTCAGTCAGTTGTGTTAGAAGTGGTGGAATGAGTACATCTTTCCCACTTCCACTGTGACCAGTCAGAGATATCTGTCTGAAGTCCAGGGAATCTTACATTGTTAGCTAGTGCTAGACAGAGGAGAGCTTCTCAGACTTGTTTTCTGGGCTAACACTGAAGAGGTTTTCAGCTAAATCTATGTTCCCTCAACATATTTTGCTTTATGTTGCAAGCTTTATTTATGCCTTTTTGAAGATGGATGGCAGGTTTTCTTTTCCATGAGTGTTTGTGTTCTTACCCCCTCCCCCCACTTTGTTTTAGGATGTCAGATACTGGTGTGAGGATAAGGGAAAACATTTCTCTTAAAAACTCCTATTAAAATAGTATGCATTTTTCATGCTGACATTGTAAGTATTGGCTTGCCAGTGCTGTACTTAATCTCAGTAGAAGGATGTAACTGGAACTTCCTATATTTTTTCCTTTGGTACAATAGATCCTTTTGTTTTGGGAGTGTTGTTGCCTGTTTTGCAGGTTGTGAACCTGTTTTCTTATAGGCATGTTTCTTATATATGATGAGATTGTGCCTTAAGGCTTTTGGTAAATTTATTCAGTTTGTTATATCTGGTTTTAGGAGTGCTCCAACAGCTAAAAACCCAATTGATGGAGTAAAGGGCAAAACTAACATACATGTTTGTTCCTTTAGGGGATGAATAGCTGAGCTGATGACTGTGGTAAAAGCAGTTGCACTGGTCAGTGGAAAACTGCAACAGTTCACCTGAGACCTGTCAAAGAAGTTCATGACACAGATGAAGAAGAAGGCAATATGAGGGATGGCAAAACATGGAGCCTGTCATCCTTCAGAAATGTTGAGGGTGTAGGTGAAAATTGGTGTGGGGAATGAGGGCAGCATCTCTGAAAGATGGGCAAATCTTGCTGAATTTCTTGCCTTTCTGTTACAAGGCTGAAGAAATCTGAGCTAATGCCTGTTCCAGGTGAAATGGAGCCAGAAACTGTGCTAGGGAACAGGCCAAGTACCACAGTGTAGAGTTATTTGGATGATGTAGTCGTTGCCATAAATCTCTTGCAAGCAGAGCCTCAGTCCTGATCAAACATAATCCAGGGTAGAAGTGATGAATTCAAAGCCTCTGAAATGACATATCTTTGCAGCACGAAAACATGGGACTTGGCACAAGGACATGCTTAACGGTGCGAAGCTGTCTGAGACAGTCTTAGAGGAGGAGGAAAGCCAAACTTAGTGCAGCCTGTCCATGCTGCCAGCTGAGAATGGATCTTGGCATTGGATCTTGGATCTTGCCAGCTACGAGTTATGTCTGTGCATTGTAGTGCGGAGCACTAGCTCCAGTATGCCAGAATTGTGTCAAGGTTACAGCAAAACATGAGGGGCAAGTTGCAGTACTGTAGAAGAGCTTGTCCTAGGCACTTCCTTAGGACTGTATAACTCTGCTTATGGAACAGACTTGCAGAATGTCATCTACAAGGACATCAGGCCTTCAGAAATGCTCCACATCTCCAAAGGCTTTTATCTCATCTATGCTGTAACAAGAAGTTCTGTTATGGTGCAGAAAAAGTGCCGAGTGGTTGCTGGAAAAAGTAACCCTGTGTTGAGAAACACAGGCTTTGATTAGTTTTTGAAGTGCTGCTTGTATGTATTTCTTTATAGAAACTTGTCATACCTAGAAGGAATTTGGTAAGATAAGAATAAATATTAAGTGACAGAGACAGGGAAAATTGGGCAGCGCTCTCAGTGGGAGGCTCATCTTCTCACAGGTGTGACTTGGCTTTTGCTGTGTAGAAATTCAGTCAAAACTACTACAAAATGTACAGTACGCTCTATAGCAGAAATATGTTACATTGAGTCTTGCTGTGCATCTTTTCTAGGACATCTATGAAATTGCAGTGTTTTTCTTCTAAATTATTCCCTGATGAAATCTGGTGGCTATTTAAAAAAAAAACAAACATTGTTCTGTGTTGCTAAATTTTCTTTTAGCTTGTATGGCGTTTCTAGACTCAGTTGCAGCTTGAAAATACAACCTCATATTATAAACAAAAGTGCAATGAAGCAGACGTAGCTCAATGATGCACCATGAGGGTTTCAGGTTACAACAGATGTTAAAGAAACTTATTGGTACAAGAATGTTTAATAAGCTAATAAATTCCTAGTAGTTCTCATACGACCTTCTTGGGATCAAGTGAGTTCTGAGTTCCCTGCCAATGTTTCCTAAGTAGAAATTCAAATAGGTAATGAACATAATGTATTTAATATCTAAGGCAGAACTGTTCTAAAAACATGGTGGGAAGGTGTTCATTCTCTAACCCAAGTTTCCAAAAAATGATTATTTATGTCAACTTACAATTGATGTCTATCCCACTTAGCCCTCCTATATTTTTTCTTTCAGTGAGTGCTGTTAGCTGTGGTTGTGTTTTTGTATGTGTGGCCAGATTAGTTTCCCTAATAGGATGAATAGGAGAGTAAGCAGTCTGCAAGATCATGTCTTAAATTCATAGCATAAAGTTCCATAGCCCAGGGATCTATGAAAATTTTGAAAATCCTACTGAATTAGTTAGAAACTATGAAATTATGGAATCATTATTTCTCTAATCTAGGTTCCTTGCAATATTTTTTTGAGTGCCTGTGTCTTAAATCAAAGCTTGACAATCTTTAACTATGAGATTGTATATTTACAAAGTTGTGCAATGAGACCCATGATGAAAAATATGTGCTCAGTCAATGAAGTTTATAATAAATGAAATTTCCCAAAATTGGAATGGTAACTGAAAGCAAAAGAATTTCTGAAATTGTATCATATCTGTGATAATATTTGGTATCAAGGAAAAAATCTTCTAGGAGCATTTGGGTTTATTCTCTTACCTTTATTTTTTTCTTTCATAGTCATGTTGCTTCTTTAACTCTGGAAAGATTAATAAATGCATGACTTGGACTTCTTAATTTTTATGCTACAATGACTCATCTGTCAAAGAGTTACCTGCATTATGGCAAGTTGTGTCATTCTGATTACTTCTCAGAGAAGAACTAGTTTACAAGGTTGAACAACTATGGGATATATTAATGAGTATCATTCACTTCTCAGATCTCCCTAAAATCTATTTAGTTTTTTTTTCTAAAAGATTAGTAACTGAAGGTCTGGGAGGATAACTGAGTGCAATATTTTACCATTGAGACAGGATATTTTGACTTGATCTTGGTTTGAACTGGTATCTTCAGAAACTGCTCAGATTGCATGTGTACTATTTTTTCTTAAATGAAATGCTGTTTTCAAAATTAATTATATATGCCTTTCTTTTGGTGGAAAGAGGGCTTGCCATTAAGCTCATCACAGAGAGCCTAAGGGTTAGTCTGTTGTCCCTATACTTGAGGCCGTGCCTGCAAAACACTTGACGTTAAGTGTTCCCAGGACCTAATAGTTGGATAGAAGAGGACTAGGGGCCTTGGTAAATGACAAGGATATGTAGTTTAACAACTGACAAATATTTGGCTTGCAGTTTAATGAGTAAAAGATCTGCTATTGTTGTAGACCTGATAAATACAAAGTTTTATCAGTTTTGCAAATGGCTGCAATAGTACAGGAAACCATAAATATTTTTCAAGTGACTTCAATGTATTTTTCTAAAATAAACTTTTACACAGATATTTAATAACTTACAGCAGCAGGAAACTTGGTGGTACCAAACATAGAATACATGTTTTTCAAAAGGAGTTGGGTTATGGTTCTAGACTAACGGGTACTTCTAAATATCAATCTTGCTGTCCTTGAATCAGAACATAAATGGTCCATTCAGTCAACTTTACAAAATATTTTTATGATTCTTTGAATGAATTAGGGCAGCAGTGATGTTCTCATTCCTTCGTGGTGGCAACAAAAGGTCCATGCAACTACTGCAATGCAAGCAGTAAGATTTATGATTAGCAATCCTATACTAATGTACTAGTAATGGCTAAGTCATGAGTTTGTTACTAGAATAACTAGCAGAGGACGCAGCTGAATTTTTGAATTTTTATCTTCCTATACTCCCACTCTTTCCTGACAAGTTTAAAGAACTTTGTTATCCTCACTCAAAAATCTAACATATAAGTTCCAAATAATTATTGGAGTTTTGTTTTGAGCAAAAGTTGTTAAAGTCAGCATGTGCAAATGCTGTCTTTTGCCTAATACAGTGGGGGAAACCTATTTTTCCTTAAACAGAAACAAGTTGCGTCTTAAATTACGTATGCCACTGCTTAGTTTTGGTATGGGCAGACCATTCAGAAAGTGAGACTGTATAGGCAGAGGCACCTTGTTGTAGACGGGGAAGAAAGTGTGGATAAGAGTCAGACGAAATAACAAAGGAAAATTTAAAATGTACCTACAGGATGCAGAACCTAGGAAAGAAATTTTGGGTTTCAGTGCTAAGGCTTTGGTAATCACTAATGGAAAAAGAGCTGAAGATGTGAGAAAAGACTTCTTATTTCCTTTTGAGTTCTCTGACAGTCTAAAGAAACAGGATTTTTTATGTTCCTTGTGAACAAAGATACCAGACTTCATTATGTCTTATCTTGAGTAAAATCAACCCATATATATTTGCTGCTTTAGTCTGTTTGGATCAGATAAACTACAATAACTGTGGATATTTGTGTATATTTGCTCAGAAAAACTCCTTTTCTTGCATCTATCCTACTATTTCAATGTGCCTCCCTTGTTATTCTGGAAGGCATAAACAGAAACCACTAGTGACTTGTAGCAGGTCTGTCACTTCATTCTCTGAACATGATACAAACAGTGACAAACCTAAACAACGAATCCCCAAAATTCAAGTCAAGTACACCATGAAATATTGAAGTAAATGTATTATCTCAGAGGAAAATATGAGTAAAGGGCCAAATTTTCAGCAAAATAAAAAGAAAAAATGGATTAGAACAAAGGAGAATCTGCTGCCATTAGCAGAAATTGTAATCAGGAATCTGCTTTGTGGTCAGTTTCTCATATGAAATAGAAATGCGCAGTTACTAGCTGGAAAAAATTAAAATCAGTGAATCACAGAAAAAAAGTGGTTTGATGGCATAGTGAAAGAGGCAGCAACATAAAGGAGGCCCTAGGCTGACAGAGGAAGAATATATAAAGGAAGGGGAAAGCAAATGTCACAGAGAACCAGAAAGTCAACACATACAAATTACACTGCAACAGCAGATTGAATGTCTAAATGTATTGACTGTATTGAAAGATGAAGGCCATAAAAAAGGGCTGGAAAACTGGCTTGCAATGCAGGTACCAGACTTCATGGCTGTCTCCTTAGGTATCCATTGACTTGTGCAGATACAATGTTGTATCTCAATTAAAAGAAAATTGTTGGGAATTCTGTGGCCATTTTACAAGGGTTGTCAAAAGATTTTCTTAATGTTCAGAACTTTCAGTGACCTTTGAAAGAATCCAAAAATACTACAGTTGAATGATAGCATCTCTCCTAAACAATCTCTGTTTTATATTAATGCTAGTTTATAAATGGCATACACTGTAGGAGGCTTTTAAAAGAAATTGTTAATACAAGATAAATTCTAGAGGTGAAAACTCAATCTTAAAAGATGATTAATTTTTTTCCTATGTCTCCACATCAGCAAATGATCAAAATATCAGCCCAGTGCTTCTTTAGGTTTCTATTTAATATGTTTAGTTTTCTTACTCACCACTTTGTAAAATTACCATTACTAGCTGTGTCACATTACCATTCTCTCTTCCAGATCTGAACCAAGGGAGATTTAGACTCGATATTAGGAAAAATTTCTTCACTGAAAGAGTTGTGAGGCATTGGAGTGAGTTGCCCGGGCAAGTGCAGTCACCATCCCCTGTAGTTGTGGCACTTAGGGACGTGGTTTAGTGGGGTACTTGGCAGTGCTGGGTTAACAGTTCTACTCAATGATCTTAAAGGTCTTTGTCAGCCTAAACGATTCTATGAAAATACTTGGGTGAGAAAGCAAGTGGTGCTTAGTAAAATTGCAAGTGTCCAAAGTATTCTATTTGAGTCAGGCAGTGTTCATCTTTGAGACTCTTCTTCCAGTACCCATCTAGGAACACATGATTCTAGGAGAGCAAACTCCAGGCTGATGTGGGAAGATGTAGTTTCTCTTTTAAACTTCATAAATAGCAGTGATTCTGGACCTGTGAGTCTGAACTCCCTGCAATTTAGAACATAAAACTATAATACGAAATAGGGATTCTGTCCAGCTTCAGAATTTGTGCATGGGAAATCACTGTCCTTGCTGCAACTTATATAATTTTTAAAAAAAATATATCAGGGAAGTAATCATCTTAGTTAGTAGAAAAAGAAGCTTAAATTGTATGTTATACATTTGCCACTATTCCTTTCCTAGGGTGGTACAATGACAGGGCTTTGGTATGGCAGTACTTTGTACTAGAAGGCTGGTTTTTTGTTTTGTTTTGTTTTTCCTTTTCTGTTTTTTCCTCCTGAAAAGCGAGTGGAATTCTAAGATACATTTTTTCAGTGACATAAAGGATGGACCAAAGTTGTTTGCAATGAATGTAAATAATTAAAATTACTGAGATTGAACACAGTACTGTAGAATTAATCTCTTACTTGAGTGTAATTAGTTCAAAATGGAACATGCTGATTTGAAATGAGCAGTGAAACTGGTAAGCAGGGAAAGATGATATGATAAGATATGAACTTTCTCAGGATGAGTAATTCCAATCCAAGAACTTGTTGCCTTGCATGTATGTGAAAACTTTGTTCAGTCCCCAGGCAGTAAGATGGTTTGCAATTTGTCCAGTAATTGTTTAGCTCTACTGAACATATGAATGGCTATGTTATCTCTGTGGTGGGATCCTAATGCAAGGGAGAAAATTTAAATGAAAACAATAAAAACCCCAACCATATGCTAAGGAAGCTGAAATTTGTTTTGGAAATATTCACAGAATGAAGAAAAATGTTAGATGATAACAGTTGTGTGCTATTAAAAGCAGAATTGGGTAAGCTCAATTGCTTTGTGAATCTTGGATACAGATCATTCTTATTCCTGACCTACTAAATCATTCTGCAATGTTTCAAATCAGTGAGAAGACACTGACAAATACATGAAGATATTTCTCCCTTTATGCTCCTTCTTCCTCTCTGTGGATTTAGCCTGCACATTTTGCCTGTGTGGGTGTGAGTATAGTCAAAATGATGCCTTGTTAAAAAAGCAGTCAATTCAAATGTTGACAGGAATGGAGAAACAAAGGGGCAGTTCAGAAACTTCTTTTCTTCTGAGTTCCTCTTAGAGAGGACATGCCAATAACTACTTTATTTGCTCTCTTTGGGCATGGATACTTTCTCCTCATCCATGCCCTGCTCCCCAGAGTACTCTGCTGAATGGATAGGGTACATTTTGTTCAGGTGCTTCTGTGGGAGGGCATGGGGCATGGTGCATTCTGGGCAGGTTATAGAAAATGTTCCATGTTCCAGGTTAACTCAGAGGCACTCAGAACTAATACAGACAAACTCTATTCTTTTCTTGCCAAATGAGTTCCTGAAAGCAGCCTCTGACATAATCCTGAACTCTTTTAATTTTCCTCTACCACTCCATGTCATGCTGTTCCTTGGCTGGTAGTTCTGGTCTGAAACTTTTATTAATTGCCTTCTGTGTTTTCAATCTCTGCAGAGTTCAAAACCATCTGTGTGCTTTTTAATCACTTAGTATGGCTTAATTTATTAATTTTGTGTACTGAACAGTACAATTTTCTTAAAGACAAGACCTCTGTGAAAGTGAATTATGTTATCTGTTCATTCAGTGTGTAAAATGGACTGGAGAGCTAGGTATATTTTTAGATCAGTCATTCAGTAAAATTGAACTTATGAGTAATGTTTCTGTATCACATAAGAAAAGAAGTAATTGGACTGAATAAATCAATCCGTGGTGAACAACTGAACCAACCTGTCATTTACAGATATTTAAAAGCTTATAAAAGGAAAACAGAAGTTAATCTAGTTTAAAGAAAGCAAAATAGCACCTACATAAATCCCATCAGGAGACCATGGCTTGCAATCTTCAGACATCACAAACTTTCTTAGCATTCCTGATGTGTTGGGATTTATGAAACACTGTTTCCAAGATGTCTGTGTTTAGACAGTATGTCTAAAAGGCAGAATCTAATATGCATTATGATTCCATTTTAATATAAGTAACTTCATTTTAAGTGCATTCTTAGGTTGAACAGTAACTGATGATTATCTGAGTCATATTTTAATATCATAGCATCTATGAACTTAGATACTACTTTAAAATAATAAGCAAATTCTATCTTAAATGCTGTTTCATGCCCTGGCTCTCACAGTTGCAGAAGCTGGAGCAGGCTACTGTCAAATGTACAGCATTAACATATTGGTACCAAAGCTGTGTGGAAACGCTATCCTGTATCAACTTTTCAAAGATGCAGTTTCCTGTCATTCTTCTGCTGAAGCATAACTGAATTTTTAGCATAGTCCTTTGCATATTCCTTCAGGTCACTCTTAATTATGCCTACAGCCTTCCAGGGAAAGTCTCAGTCTTCCTGTACGTAAGTTCTCTGTTGGCTCCCACTTACAGCTGAGATGGGCAAGATGGTAACAGGGTGAATGGTTTTGAGGAAAGAGATAGTCTCATGCTTGAAGAGGTATGTTGCATTGTTCATTTCTGACAACCAAGACAGATGTCAAGGCAGAGCAGGTGTTGTAAGTAACACTCGTGACTGTCAGTGCCTACTTTGAAATGCCTGACCAGACTGAGCCCTCTTTACAGTCTGTGCAAACTCTCATATGTAACTGGCAATCACTTCTACAATTTATGAAATATTGTCTTTCAACAAATAATTTTTCACAATATAAAATACAGTGTTTTTTTGAAATGTTATAAATTAATCCAGGCAACAAACCTCAAATCCTGTCCTTTATTATCTCTTAGAAAACCTGTTTTGGCACCATCCTTGAAAGCAGTGGTAATATTTGCATTTAGAAATGACTGCCTGTCTGGTGAATTTAGACTGTGAAGTCACAGCCAAAATTCTTCTCACAATGTTTTTACTCTCTCCATCAGAAAGAATCAACCAGCTGATCAAAACCAGAAGTCATTCATGTCCTGTGCCAATGTAATTTTTTTATTGAAAGATATGTTTTTTTAATAGTAATTTTTACTTTGCACTAAGTTTAAGTTACTATTATAGCCTTTTCTTTTGACTTGCATGTTCTGATTACTTACTTTATTTCTCTGGGTATCGGGTAGAAAAAAAATGCTGTATCTCTTTTTTGCAGTGAGTAACAGGTAAGTCTTTCAACACCTTTTAACCATACCAAGAAACCCCCAAATATTTCAAGTTTTCTGTTGAAAACAGAATCAGTCATTGCATGTCTACATCCTTCTTCCAAGATCAATAAGTTCACTTTTTCATTCACACTGCCCACCATGATTTGTTATTCAGATAACCAAAGTATACCTGCTGTAAGTGAAAGCAAATATTAACACTAGTGTGCCAGTTTTCTTTTAAAATAGCAAACAGAGACTGGAGCTCCCTTATGTCTGTGACCTTTTCAATAGCCTTAAATAGAATCCAACTCTTCTACTGAGTAATCAGCATGAAGAAATAATGAGACACATGTGAAAATGTTAATATAATAGGGGGAAAGACTTTTTATCAGAGTAACAGACAGTGATATTGTATCATATGAGACAGAAACACTTGAATATGTATTTGTTATAACTGGTTTATTGTTGTGTGCTAACATGTGGTACACCTGGTGCTAGTCAGGTTAAGCAAAGGCAGCAATGTGTAACCTGAAGTTCATAACATGAATGACATTAATGAAAACTTCATTGCAAATCACTAGTTATCCTGTAATGGTTTTTTTTTTCCCAAAAAAGATAGTTGTATAATGGAAAATCACAAAACTAAATGACAGGGTCACAGAATCACAGAATGGGTAAGGTTGGGAATGACCATAGTGGGTCATCTGGTCCAACCAACTGCTCAGACAGGGTCATCCTAGAGCACATTGCACAAAATTGTGTCCAGATGGTTTTTGAATATCTCCAGTGAGGAAGACTCCACACACTCTCTGGGCAGTCTCTTCCAGTGTCTGGTTATGTGCACAGTAAAGAAGTCCAGAGAAGAGCAACGCGGTTGGTAAAAGGACTAGAGCACAACTCCTATGGGGAGAGGCTGAGGGAGCTGGGATTGTTTAGTCTGGAGAAGAGGAGGCTTAGAGGTGACCTCATCACTCT
>JAWWEU010000158.1:40506957-40560207 GCA_035583155.1 Acropternis orthonyx | reverse complement strand
TCACTGGTGTGAAGACAGGAAACCTTTCTTATCTCACAGAAGTTCCCAAACACCCAGCTTGTAGCCTGAAGGGTCAACTGTGCCCTGGGCAGCTGCTGCAAATGATCCATTGTTAGCAGTTCATGAGAAATTACATAGAGGGTGTAGAATACACGGTCTTAGCCACACCCACACAGTGACAAACTAGTCCTGGCCACTATAACCAGGACATATATATGTATATGTATGTCTGAAATCAGACACTTAGAAAGTGAGAAAGAATATTTTGACTTCAGCGGCTGAGGATTTTTCTGGTTTTTCTGGTTTATCTGTGACAGAGGCAGGGATAGACGCTTCAGAAGCTGAATTACTTTAACCTTAGAATCAATTTATCTCTTTGTGAGAACACTTCGAGTATTTGCTGTGCATTTTTCAGTTGCTGCTTAAAAAAAAAAAGGAAAAAAAAGGAAAAAAAAGAAAAAAAGGAAAAGAGAGAGAGAAATTCTACAGACAACCATAACACATTTATTGTGATTCATCATTTGTAGTGGATGCAGATTTAAGAGGGCTATGTGTTGATGGAGGTCATGAATTTCTGTTGCATTGACAATATGAATTCTAGCATTTTTTTGAGATCTGTTTATTTAACTTTAAACTCCTAGTGTTCTGCTGACATACTGGCCTTGTATTTTCCTAGATTATAAGCAATTTGAAATAATCCATCATACATTACTATACTGGAGACATTGATATGCATCCAGAATCTTGGACGCATATCTTGAATGGAAAACTTGCTGGAATAGCTGCAATCTTCATGTGAATCCGGAGGCTTTCAAGTTACGGAGATATGAGAAATTATTAGAAGAGGAATCCGTAGAGTTATAAAATACACAGAAACCATTTCTGGTATAGAAAACCCCTGATCCACAAATCCTTGCATCTGAGACAGTGGGATTATAGTTAAACAAAGACGTTTTTCTCAATTCCATTTCTTTTGTTCCTATTACCATGGCACTTACTGTAATCCAGATTTAACCCTTACTGCAACCTGACCACCAACCATAAGAAGGCTTATTTTCTTTTATTTTTCATGCTATACACCACAGCAACTCCTATTATTTGGAAGAAAAGCTACAGGAAAAATACAGTTCTCCCATTTCCATGAAGCTTACTTCCTTCAAAGGGCACTTTGCTTTGGGAAGATGGCATGTGCTGATACATAAGAGTGGATTACATTTGGTGGATTTTATGGCAAACTGTATAGCTGCAAACCAGAGGAACATCTTCTGAGGTTCCTTTCTTCTAGGTAAGGCAAGGACTATTATTTTTTTCAGCAAAAAGGAGGAGAGCAATCAAGTGACCTGGGGCTCAGCCTTTTCTCTACTAGTTCCTTCTCAGAATGAAGGAATGTTTTTAATTGAAAATTTCCATATGCTGTTCCAAGGCACACATTTGGTACAGGAAATTTTAGTCCAGACTCATAGACTTCAGTCTTATTAGCATTGAAAACAGGACCTTCAGTTGGAAACACTGAGGCAAGTTTTTCTAGAAGTTACCATTTCTGCCATACCCAGATGGGAACAAACTCACTTGAATACAAAATGTGTGGTGTCAGTTAAGGTGTTTAGTGTCTCATAAATTGTGAATCTGGGAATAATATTTCCCAAAAAATGTAGATATTCTATTCCAAACTGTGAAAATTGTATCATTAATGAATGGCTTCAGGGCTTGCTGAGACCTTTACAGTTGTCTTGGTATTTTCTGGTTGAATATTATTGACTGGCACAAATAATCCTTTCTGTTATGCTTCTTTTTGCTTTGAAGCAGAACTGTAATGCTGGTGTGCCACAGAAGATAACTTTCTTTGAATGTATGTTTTAGGACTTTCAGTTGTAAGTTGAACAGATACTCCAAATTACTTATTATATTCCAGTGGTTCCTAAAAAGATCAATGACAGAAAATGACAAAATAAGGTTAGGTAGAAGTAAACAATCAATTTTTTAAATATAAAAATAAAAGGAAACTGTACTCCTATGAATGTTGTTGCTATTACATAGTTGTTGCTATGAAAATTGCTGTACTGTGAATATGCTTCCCCTGACTCACAATGGTTCAAGTGTATGCTTGTCAGGGAGGACAACAGAGATAATTTAATCTTAATGATTATTCCATTGTGGTTGGTAATGGTAATACAAAGGAAATGACTGTGCTGCATTTCAGGGGATGGGGTGGGGAAGACAAAAACAGTAGAAAAGTATCAGCTGGGGAAACAAAAATCAGACAAATTAACAGAAGAGGCACTTCAAAACAGGCCACAGAAACAAAACAAAACAAAACACACACAGCCCCCCCCTGCCAAAGAAGAAAGAAAAAAAAGGAAAAAGGAAGGAAGCACAGCAGAAGGTTTGGGTGGTTTGAAGCGTTTGGCCATAGTTTTGAGGGAAGGGCTGGAACCAAGAAAGCAAACTGCTGAAAGCACACTACTTGAAAGACATCCATATACTTGTAGCAAAAGGTTCCATCCATTTATTCCAGTCCTTCTTTGCCTGTTTCTTAGTCAACTGTTTAGTTGTGAGAAAACTTTCCCTTTCATCCTATATCTTCAAATTATTCTAGAGACTTGAAGAAAGAAATTGACAAAGAACAAGGAAAGGGAGAAACAGAGATATGTTTAATAATGTAGAGGAGAATGGAAATTGAGCCTAGGAAAGATCTATGCATGGAGATAATAATTTCATTCTGCTTATATGTAATCCTGGGAGCTGTGCAATGATGTGGCAAAACTTACCAATGACACTAAATTTTCAAAGCAGTCAGATGAAAGGTGACTGTCAAAAGTCTCAAGTTTTTTGTTACCATCACGTTCTGTGCATGGGTCAGGAGCTTTCAGGAATCTATTACTACCCAGTAAAGATTCTATTCTTTGTACTACAAAGTACTAGGGAATAGTAGAAAAGAAACAAGCAGGAAATCTGAAGTTATAGTTATACCTTTTTCTAAAACTGTGTCTCTTCCATCATATAGTTTGAGTCCCCTCTTCTCATGAGAGAAGTTTAAACAGCATGGAGGGCTTCAATGTGGAAGAAAGAGGAGGTAGATACAGGGAAGGGATAAAAAAATTCTGGATGTTATGAAGATGTAAAATCAATAATCATCCACTGTTGAGTATAAGGACTATCCAACAGCAGGTTTAAATAACCAACAGCAAAGTAGAATTTTTACATATGATATCTCAGGAAGATTTTCTGCAGGACTCCAGGCATTAAGAGAGGCAAGGGCAATCATGAAAATCAACATTAGAGAGATTTCTCAAATTCTGTTAAACACAATGCTATAATCTCTGGCCTGTGAACCAAGATGGTGTCACCCAACTTGCTGTATTTTTACAGACGCTTGCTACTGGGGGGAGCTGGTGGTCAGAGGTGGCTACTGGTGATTCAGTTAGTCTCCACTTAATGAAAGAAAGTGAAGGAAAATATTTAAACCCGATCCTAGTTCATAGATTCTGTGTTAGAAGGAAATTCTTTCTAAATACTGCTGTCACAGAGACAATGAGCATCTTCCAGGTTCAGCTGAACAGAGTGTGAGGATGTTAGAGCTGGGTAGTGTAGTTCCTAATTATCTGCATTTTTTTGTGCTTTATCCTATAAGGAAACCATGGAAATATCTTAGAACATATGGAAAGCCTATATCTGCATGTACCTTTCTGTGTGCATCAATCAAGTTTGTCCTGAAAAGTTGCAGACTTTATTGTGGCTAGGTCTGAAAAGTGCGTTTTGGCTGTTTTACTAGCAGGTCCTCTCTGCACATGCTTCCTATAGCTGAAGAATAGCAGCCTCGTACCTCATGTTAGGCATCTGCTGAGCAGCTATGGGTGCAGGAGGTGAGCAATGACTCTGCATATCTCCATGGAGACAGCCCCTTTCTGAAGTTTTCTTGGCAATCTGTGTCTTTTTGCATAGCCACTGAGATCCTTTTATGCAGTGTGAGCTTTGATATTTGCAAGAAAATAACATGTTTTTTATAAAAGCCAGCTATTTTTCTGTGCTAGCTCTATGCATATACTCTCAAATAGTGCTGTAAAGACCAGATAGTGCCTAAAAGAACATTCTTAGGATTTTTTTTAGTGAAAATTGCAGTGCAAAGTACAAATCACCTCCTAAACATTTCAATTCTTCTCATTTTAAGAAGAGTAGAATTTAGCATTTTGTGTGTGTGGATGCTAAGGAAAACTGGTGGTGATAGTCTCTGTTGAAAAACAGCTCAGTTTTGGTCCAGAGCATATGTGAACATACTGTCTCTCAGCAATTAAATCAGTGTTCATATGCTGTTTTTATGACAAGCAAATTTGTAAATATTGGTAGTCTATTATGAAACAGTTTCAGGGGAGCCAACCAAGCTGGTGTAAGTTTCTTGCCGTTTCACTGACATAAATAACTAAACAATCTTTTTAATTTAAATTAATCATAATTATAGTTTCTGCTGAACTGCTTGGAGTAGTATTTAACCTTTAAAAATATTCAATGTTTTCTACTTTATTTGATATAAAATTCACATATTACTACAAAACAATGAGTAATTATTTTTGCTGATGTGATATCCCTTAAACAGTACATTTGAAGCCAATGTTGATGAGTGTTTTAGCAGTGGTTATAGCAGTACATGCAAACTGCACAGCACTATGGTTAAACTTAGTAAAATTATCCAATGTAATGATCTGATAATCTTCAATGGTGTTTAAAAACCAATATAGATATAAGTGACTTAATGTTGATGCCAGATAAACAAAACAAAGTGAAATTTAATAAAACCTCAACAGCTGAACACATCATTAGCCTCAAATATGTTTACATAACCATGGAAAATGAGCATTGAAAATCTTCAGAGTGGAATGACGATGATGTGCAGTCATTTTAATCCATGTTATTATATTTGTCTGGGTGCAGTGCAAGGTAGTGAGACAGTGGACAGATTTCTGATGGTGATCTGCAGATGAAGCATACTATCTTATTAACATTTGCTATCTAAATGTCTTTTAACACTCCGTGTGATGGATTTTGCAGATTTGAAAAATGAATCAAAAGGTTGAAGTGAGTTGTATGCCGGGTATTGGAAAAAGAAAATGAGTCTTGTAGTCCCAAACAAGCAGTTTCATCCAACAGTTGCTGAAGAACTTTTCCATTTGAGGAGAAAAATGTTAATTGCATTAATAATTAGCTATAATTAAAAATCCTTTTTTTTTTCTCCTTTCCTCTTCTTTTTCACACTTCTTTTGCTACTCCCACATCATGCTGTTCCACCCCTGTTCTGAGCTGTTTGGTACCATGACAATTTCATCTATTATCATTCCTTGCTTTATTCCTATTCTCTGTCCTGTATCATGTTTTTCTTCCAGGCCACACAACCTAATGTCCTCCTCTGGGACCAGTTTGGAGACTTTGCAGTGCTAATTCTTGCAAAAGTTGTCCTCCTTACAGACCAAACCAAACCAAACTCATAAATTCAAACAAACTGTACACAAATTAGCAGAATATTCAGAGAGCATCTGAAAATTAGTCACACTCAATTATGACTCCTTCTTGTGGAATCTGCCTATTCACTCTTTTTATTTAGCTGTACTTTGGGTACAAATGTCTAGGTGCCCTCTTCACATGTTCAGTTCCTATTTAGGAAAGAAACCTTGTTCACTTGGTTCTCCATTGTGATATTCTGGAGGTTCACACTCCCCACTGCTAGTACTGTGTATTATACCAGTGGTACTTTCTACTCTAATATGCTTGAATTAACAGGTACTAAAAGTCTGAGGCATCAGCTAAGGTTTTAAAAGTAGAGCTTACAAGCATTTCAAAACTTCTTAATCTTCCAGAGTTGTTTATTATTGGTGTCCTATGACATTCTTGGAGACTACACCAGGAAAATTTTGTTACAATTTTACTGCAGATCCTTCCCCATCTCTATTTTCAAGTCAACAAAAGAACTTTGTAAGTAGAAATTTTTTCCTTAATCTCCTTAGCTATTGAGTCATACTATGTAGCAGCTAGTAGCAATTTTTAAACTAGCACACCAAACAGACTATAATTCTATGAGCATTTCCATGCTTCAGTTTTTCCATGAATCTGATTCGTGTCCATATGAGTGTGCCCTGTATTACTGAAATTTTGATATGCCGAGACGTAGTATATCACAGGGGTCAAAGTAAGAATATTAAATAGGGTACCAAATATGAAAAAAATTAAGCAGTTCAATAAATGGATTTCAATGGGAAAAATAAAATCAATATCCCCTTCATCCATATGCTTTGTAGCAGTAGTGATAGATAATAACATATTTAAGAACAGAACACATATTGCAGTTTTAAAAGCATTTTAACTTGTTATTAATTCCCCCCACCCCCCTCTATTTTTAGAAGTTCCATGTTTTAATTAACAATTGACCCACTCTCAAACTCCTTTGCATTTTATTCTATCTGGTCAGTTGGAAAATTAGTACTTAGGCAGATCTTATAACATCTGATGCAAATGTTATCCTGAGTGGAATAATAATCACAACATCGTTACAGTTGGAAAAGGCCTCTAAGATTATCAGTCCAATCATTAACACTGCACTGTCATGTTCACCACTAAATCATGACCTCAGGTGCCGCATCCACATGTTATTTTGTACACTTCCAGGGATGGTGATTCCACCACAAATAATTATGATGATGATAATGATGTAACAAATGAAAAAATAATAACAGAAAACAACCCTGCCAGTGATGTACTTCTTTCAAAGCAAACTTCTTGGACTGCTTCAAGTACTGTACTCTGCTCTTTTTTCCTAATCTTGCAGAATGATGTTCACATATAGTGAAGCTTGTCTATATGAACACCCTTTATTGGTGTCCTCATGTATTTACTAACAGCAATCTTTTTCCCCTTAAAATCTGGGTTTCAAAAAAATTCCTTCATAAAATATACAATGATGCTACTTAAGGTGTTAGTAACTCTGGTTCACATTTGTTGTCTGCACTGTGAGATCAAGGTATATGAGCCCTGTTTGCTTTTGAACTCTTGAGTTTTGGAGAGCTGCCCTTCTTTTTTTTGACAGCTTTTCACTATTGGCTGTTTAGCATATAAAAGGGCCAGTGAATAACGGGGTCAGTGGAAAACTTTATAGCACTGTATGTGAAAGCTGGAGGCTGAAGCCTGATCTAACCCACACCCTTGCTGTGGGAAGAGGAGCAAGGATATGAGCCACACAAAGCTTGCTTTATTTCTGCTGCTAACAATGGGACCAAGGGAAGATGGTTACTTTTCCTAGGAGCAGCTAGCTTGAATCTGGCAAGGGCTGCTGTTCCATATAGCAAAGCTACTCCAAAATGAAGGCCAGAAAATGCAGGCAAACATCTAAGTTTCAGAAGAGTCTTGTGTATAGCAACTGTCTCTAGAGCAAAATAACTGGTGGACAACAGAAAAAGCTTTATGGTAGCTCTGGTGCTTATTACTTGATCTTGCTGATTTGATTTTAATGTCATATACTTTTCTTTCCTGTACTTGCTGTTATCTAAATGAGAAAGGCAGTAATTTATACTTGGTCTTTTCAACATTGACAAGTTTTTGTAATGTCAAATGCTCACTGAATATTTAAATGCCAGCTAAAGCTTTTAACATTGTGATCCTGACTGCTCAACATTATAAACACCTTACCCAAATATTTTTATGAAAATGCAAACATCTAAGACAGTGTGCAGACTAATTTGCAGAACTGGGTCTTGCTTCACAAAGATTATTTTTAAGAAGTACTAGTTAACTAGTAGCAGATTTCACTTATATAATTTACTGCTCTGGGAATAATATAAACATTTCCATTGGCAACTTAATTTCCAACTTTTAAACTACATTCTGTATGCACTTCCCCCGCATAATGACTGCTTTAATTTTGAAAGGCAATTTTCAGAAAGTCTTTATAACTAAATAATAAGAATTTAATTTTGTGTAATCTGTAAATAGAACATGAATGCCACTTTAAACATGTTCCCTAGCATAGATTTAGACATAATTTACTTTATTACTATCTCTATCTTCACATTCTCAAAACTAAACCTGTTATTAAATGTAAAGATCTTAAAAGGCATTAGGACAGATATATCTGCTCAAAAATTGGGATACACCAGTATTGGAAAAGGGAAATGAGACCAAAACTCCTTTAATTTCAGTGGACATTTGCTGTTGCCTTTTATTTCTGAAATGTTGCTGTGAGGGAGGCTAGTTAAACCCTTGAATGTATTCTGGGTTTAGGGGTATTCTAAACCACGTATTGCATTGTTATATTCATGCATGCTGCTACAGAACCAACAACAGTGCTACAGTATAGTTACAGGGAGTTGCCTGGGTCACTAGATCGTGTGGTGTAGCAAAAGTTTCTGGTACAGGCAGTGTGTAGTCCTTGAACAGTTTAAGGGCAGCTGCTGCTGTTGTTGCAGTATGTGGGAAGGTGGATGATATTTCCTTCAATTGCTGTGGCAGTGTGGTCCAGCTCTCCAGGGCTTTCCTGTTATTCACTGTCATGCCATTTTCCAAGGCAGAATTAGTCTACTTTAATCTCTTCCTCAAAGAGGGTTCTTGTTTTGGGCACACAGCTATGGAAAAATATTAACAAAAAAATCTCTAAGGAATTGCAGCCTGAATACCTGGAAATAATCAGTATGAGACACAGCTAGTGATTAGAAATGTCACGTCTGGCACAAACCATGGGATTTCTCCATCACTCAGTTTCCCTCTTTGTGAAGGCAGGCAGGTTCACAGCAGCACTCACATAGCTGTGTCTTAGCTGTTGCTGCTTGTTAGTATAAGGAGTTCAAAAGGTGGCACTGAGATCTGAGAGCCTCATTATGATGAATTAGTCTGTCTCTCCAATATCTTTACAGACTGAAGACACCAACTCTGTATGAAGACTTTCACTAGGTTCTTTCCCTTTGTGTGTTCTGTCTTTCTCTAATGATTTTAGTCTTCAGCCTTAAGAGAAGACCACATAAATTTTCCCAATAAATAGACAAAACTGCCCACAAAAATCTCATCTTGGTAAAAAGCGCTAATAGAGAACCAGATTTAAGCAGGATTCTTCTGAACTTCCCCCAGCAACCTAGCAAAGATATTAAGCATATCTCATTTAGCACATACTTTTGTAATATTGTCATAATTTGAGAGTAAGAGGTAGAAATATAAGGGATGGCAAGTAATTACAGGAACCTCTATAGGGAGGAACTGAGTCAGGTCCCTGCTGCTCTCTTCCTTTTGGCCACTAAACTCCTTTGTCATGGGTGAATAGAATGTTGTATGTATTGACTTTGGCCAGATATACATTACTGTACTCTCTGATGCTGTTTCTAGTTCAAGTATCTGTCTTGCTGTCTGAAGGAATTCATTTCTCTCAGCATCTTCACCCTTTTTTCCTGCCTTTTATGAGGGATGTAGATTTGTAGCAGGAATATTTGAAGAAAACTAAACATTTTAGAGAACAATAAACTATGATATGAGGTGAAATGAAGATTGTAGCAATTACACTGTATTTAGTTAAGTTCTACATACTTATCTGGGAGGAGCATATCTGAGTAATACTGCTTAGTATTATGATGAGGGTAATCTAATGCAGGTAATATAATCAATATTTTGGTCCTTTTCACAGTTCATTATTTCAACACTTCTTGGGCAAGATTCCTCAATTTGTGAATATTTGCCCTTTTTTTTTGGTTATTCACTCAAATTTACTTATTTATTTTTACTTAAATGAATTAGGGAGATATTTATTGGAACACATTATGAAGGTAGAATAATTTTTTGGAAATAGGATAGCATGTGAACATATCCTTGCTTTTTTTCCTGTCGTTAATCAGATGAGCTTACTGGGAACTGGAGCAGGTCAATGACTGACTGTGACATCTCTGTTTATTCTCAAATACCACAACCAGAAAGTATGTAACTTTTGCATCTACAAAATATCTGTGAACTTTAAGGAATGCTGAGAATTGCAGAGCAGCAGAATTGGTCAGCAGCTATTTGCATCAGGTAAGAAACTGTTAATTTTTTAGATTTTTGCAATCATGCATAATCAGATATCTTTGCTACAAATGAAAGCTTCTTAATTAAGTATATTTCAAACCCAAAGATTTGGCAATTGAGAAGTCTAGTGCAGCTGTTTAGAAGGGTCATAATTAAAAACAGAGAGATTAACTTCATATTTTCAAATAACAGGGCATTTTTATCACCAGAGGGCACTATCCTTCCAGGCTAAGATTAAGCTGTGAGATGGGTTTACTTTTTTTTTTTTTTTTTTTAATTTAGAAGAAGGATCTCAGGCAATAGTCTGTTTTTTTTCTTACTTATGTATTCATTTAAATAACTATATTCTGATCATCTTCTTCTTTAAGTTTTTCATATTTATATATCCAAAATATCTAGATTGATGTTAGACTAATTTTTAGAAACTCCAAAGTGTTTGTGGAAAATGCAGAAGTTAAATATTGCTGTACACTGGAAGAGACCTTTTTGTCACAGTCCAGCTGCTATTGTAGGAACAGACCTGTGTTTGAAGAACTGCAGAGTATTCCTTCCTATCTCCCCATAGTGGGATTCTTTAGGCTGCTGATCTGTTTTTATCCTCTCCAACCAACCAGTGCTTCAGTAGTTGACAGTGAAAGTGGGTTGCTGGCCATGCTGACCACACCCCAGCATGGAGTGGTGCTCTTTACAGGTGGCTTCTGCTGGTATTTTTCCCTTGTTGACGGCTTTATTCCAGTGACCAGTTCCAGCACTGCAAGGACTACAGTTGGTATTTGCCGTCCTCTCAAGGTGGACTCCTAGAGACAGTATGGGAGAGAGTAAAAGTCACAACTGATACAGTGGTGGCCATAGAGTAGAAACAGGTTGCAGCAGCATGAATCCAAGGTGTTGTTTCCTTGTAGCATACAATGAGATTTTGGCTTTTGTATGTAGCATTATGCAAGAGAAGCAATCATTTGTGTTATGAGTACATATCTTGTCTTTAAATGCCACATTTGTACATTTCCCTATCTTCATGCCTCTTATTAATAAGACCTTAATTAGTCCTTTGGACTACAGACATCTTCCTTGTTTGTGTCTTTACTAGCTCTGTGTCAGTCCCTCTCAAGTTCTGGTAAGTCAGTTACATGGATACAGCAATAAGACATCACATCTCTTGGATTTGCTTGCCTTCCATTATCTATGTTACACACTGGACTGAATTCCTTTCTCTAATATTCCAAAGGTGATGATCTTGAACTGAAGACATTAAAACTTGCCTCCTTCCCAGCAATGATAAACACCCACAGCTCTAGCTTGTAACAAGATACTTGGAACGGTCAAGTTATTAATCCAAACTTGTAATTGACAGAAAGAGAAACAAAAGCGCAAATGGTTCACTGTTGTTGCCTTACAGTTCATTGCTGTGTGAAATTCCAGGTAGTGACGATAAATACTTCAAAGAGACCCCAGCTTTCCAATCCTACACAATTTTGTGTTTCACTCCTAGCAGCAGGCTACAAATATGGAAAAAGTACTTGCTGTAGTGTGATGGAAGCTTCCACCAGGGAAATGCCACTTGTGTGATGGTTGCTTTTGTTTCCAGTCTTGCTGTGTTTATTCTTGATCAGGTTATTGGTATCTTCAAAGCAGGGACAAAGAAAGCTGTTGTTGGAGCTTTCTGTAACTACAGGCCATTGCCTAGGTGAAGAGCAGATTGCAAGAAAATCTGTTATCTTGGTTTACTAGAAGAAGGATTTACTTTGTGGAAGGGAACTCTCACAAGGAATGGTCTGAAAGAAAAGAGAAATTTAATTAACCTCTGCTGCTCCATGATGGTTCCCATGGTGTTCATGGGCATGCCTTTTAGTAAATCAGTAAAGCAGATCAGGTAAAACTACTTGTCCTCTCTTCTCCGAGTATGTCCTGTCAGCATCTGGCTTAGGCATGCCCTTTATTCCTGATGGGTTTCTGTGACTGACCCCTTTGTTTTCCTGGCCTTCTTGGTCTGATTTTGCGTGGTCAGAGCAATAGCTCTGCCTTCAGAGCTGCCATGAGCCACCATGTGCAGTCACAGGGAACTGCTTGCACAGAGCAGCATGTGATCTGTTTTTTCATAGTTTTGTAAGCAAAAAGATTAAAACAACAACTCCCTAGACATGCACAGCCTTATCTAAATTTGGCTATTCTTTGTAAGCTTAGGCAGGTCCTTACTGCCTGCTTACAATCTGCTTCTCTGCAGACTTTTTTTTCCATGCTGTGGCTTCTCAACTCTTTCCAAGTTTTATTTAAAGTTTCTGCCAAAGATTTCCTGTTCAGGAGTTTTTCTCCATGCTTTTAATCTGCTTGAAGAAGAAGCTGTAGGAAAGCATCAAAGAACACATAACCACCATATGCTGCATGATTGCAGCCATCAGTGGCCTTTTGCTCCAGCTCTCAAAAAATGACTCAAGTTGATGCACCTCCTTGGTTAACTCCTACCTGACTCTTGCAGTCACCAAAACAGTGGAGATGCTACATTTGTTGAAAAAAATTAGGCCTATGTTTGTCTTACCCTACCAGAATAGCAAACACAGGACCCTGTTTTTCTGAGTATTTCAAGTTATGATGTAGTGAAACAGTTGTAGGGATTCTTACACTCCATGTTGTCAGCAGCAAATGTCAAAAACATTGTAAATTCTGTATTCAGGAAGAGCTTTAAAAGATTTTTCACAAGGTTTTAGCATCCTTTAATTTAATGAATAAAACCAGTGGTATAATTATTTTCATTAGGAGAGAACAGATTTAAGCAAATTATAATCACTCAGTTTCTGAAGAACTTCTAAATAACATAAAATGCAAATCCTACAGTACCTTGTATAATGCCTTATGATATTTCTGTCCCCCACACTTTGCTGTTACTGGTATTTTCTTCAGTGAGGATGACACCATCTTATTCTGAAAAATACCTTGTAGTTGGCAATGTGGGTCTTTAGTGTTTGAGAATGTGTCCTTTCCAATGCATAGTAGAACTTGCAAGATCTTAGCAAAGTGACAAGATAACTTTCTGTCTTTAAAAAACCAAAATGAAACGGAAACCCCCTTTGTACAAAGGTATTCTTGAATTCTGGCATCAATATGCAGCTAGTTGCTCTCTTACCAGTACATTTGCATGTACACTTCATGCCATTTGCAGCATTTGTCACTGACCTGTGCAGCAAATGGCCTTTATGGATGTGATTATGGTCTCTCTCATTCTATACATATATATGTTTGCATTCATGATAGAGATGTATACGTAGGTGTACGTATGTAGTTACATGAAAATTACCTTCCTCAGTCACTGAGTGTGGCACTGTAAGGCTACATTATTGAAAAAAGTGTTTGGTGAAAGTCTTTTTACTGTTGAAATGCCACATTGAGATGGGGAGACTTTTGAAAGAGAGTTCAGTCCTCAAACACAAAGTAAATTCATGAAGTCCTACCATTATTTTTCTTCTGCAAGAGGACAGCAGTACTGAAGCCTGCTTGTGGCTTTGGTATTTAACAACTGTTTTGTGTTTAACAGCTTAAGAGCAAAACTGCAATTCATTGCATGAGTTCTTGGGGTGGCCTGGCTTGAGTATGCCACAGAAATGTTAAGGATTTAAATGTTTAATGGTGGAAACTTTCTTTTGCCTTTGTGTTTTCCTGTGGCAATTAGATACTGTTGATATATAATCCAATCAAGGAAAATGTATCTGATGCTGAGAGTGTGCAGCTTTCAATATTGTTTATAGATTCCCACCCTAGCTTTAAATGAAGTAAATTCGGCATTTGTAGAAATCCTGTTGTATCAGCATAAGGTTTACCACAGCAGGAGGATAAATTATCCTCTGTTGAGCATCATGTGACTCTGTCTGGGCAAAATCTCATAATCAGGCTTTCTTTTCAAGGTTGCTCAGATCCCTACACCACATTATAGCCTGTAGGATAGCTATGGCCCTTTGAACTGAGGTTTTAGTCAAAAAACCCTGGATACTAGAAAGGTAGAATTTTGAGTCACAGCCAAAAAGCAGCAACTGTGGGGTTGTTGGCAATGAGTAGGCACTGGAAGAAGTATCTCTGGTTTTACAGAAGACAGCTGTTCTCTTTCTGATGGGACTCTACAAGGAATAGCTGCCCTGTGTGTGAAAGACAATGTAAAGCAAAACTCTAGGTGATTTGGGTTCATTAGGCAAACATTTGGCTAAAATCTGACTGCTCTTTTCTACCTGCCTGAGAGTTTACTTTTTACCACCTTAAGTGAGATGCCTTGGGTCAGAAACAGAAATTGAAGTAAGCAGTTAAGGATATGGAAGCTGAAAAAGAAGAGGGGAAAAAAAGCAGAGAAATGTTGCAGCCTGCTGCTAGTGCAGAGATCTGGTTTGCAACCCACCCACCTTTTGGATTAGCATTCAGAACTAATGCTTATATGTCTCAGAATTATTTTCTCTATTTCTGTTATGTAATATTAGGTATGAAATATGATCTGTGCAGCTACATAATCAACAGATGATTCCAATTTTTGCCACTGTTGAAGAAGTTCATGTGCATATTTGTATACCGTTCCTACATCTGTTTCTGTTGTTTCAGCTGTTACTGTCTTGGTCCTCTGTTGTGGGCAGCCTGCACTTAAAAGATAAACACTGCAAGGGCTGATTTAAGGAGGGGAAGCGAAAGTTCTGCTGTTCCTACAGGACATGCTTTTGTGATTTATATAGGCCAGCATAATGTTCATTAATATTTAACAGTGTAGGTGAAAGAAAGACTAGCATCAACTCTTCAGAACTTTGTAATTTTTAAATTTGAGATGGCTGCACAACATCAATAGTTACATTCAGATTCTCAACTCTCACAGAATGGATCTTCAAATGAAATAAAATTCCAAATATTTTGTGAAAGCAGAAATGGTTCTGGATATGTTCTCTAACACAGGCATTCAAATATACAGGGCCCTGATTCTACCCTGTCTCCAGTTATTTGCAACTGTATGGGGAGAGAGTAACCAGTAGAATTGAGTAACATTTAAGTTGAATGACCATCTACATTATTACAATGTGTGAGGCTATGGAGGGACGAGCTTGTAGTACGTAGATGGAAATCCAAAATTTTGAAATATTTCTATGACTTCTCTTTCCACCTGCATGGCTGTCAGGTTATGACATTTACAAGATATTTCTTTAAACCTCCAAAATCAGAAAAGAAGAATTGTTGAATGTCAAAGGGTTGTAGAATAACTTCACTAAAAATTTCAGGGTGAGATTCACAGTTCTTTGGCTTTAGCATGCTACCTCTAGTCTAAGGGCTTTGCTACACAATAGAACTTCTCTGCTGAATGGTTTTGAATAAAAAAGTCTTGTCTGTTTGGGGCAAGTCACTCATCAGTAATGCTGTCTGTTGCGTGGAAGTAGCAGTTAACTCCATCTTGTGATTTATTATTACATGCTTATATTTGCCTGCATTGCACGGTGCTTTGACAGGTCCCCATTTGCTCTCCCATGTTGCTCAGACCACCTGCTCTGATACCTGTGTGCCTGTAGCTGCTCTGCAATTACACAGATAGAGCATTTGTTGCCTGTGTTTCAATGCTGAGATGCAGTGATGTTCAGTTCCTTCCTGCTTTCTAGTTCTAGCAATCTATACAGTTACCGCGCTTTTGTTTCCATGTCTTGTTTTCTAGCCTGCATCCAACTGGTTCAACAATAGCAAAAACTATTGCCAGAGGACAGAGAGTTGTGAAGTGAAATCATTCCCCAAAATCCAGACCTTATAATGTGGTGAGGATCCTAATGTTGCTCATGTGGATGGTAGAACAGAGTCATTAATTCAGTATGTATGTGCTCATGTGGCAGAAATCATGAATGTGAAACCAGCTTGAAGTAAAACTGAGCATCTACTTTTTGGGGGGAGCTGGAGCAGTGAAGGGCTCAAAATCTGATGTTGAGGAATTAGTAGTTTTAGGACAAGGCTGTAATAATTCACTATTTCATCTTGGCGCTGCTGGTACTAAAAATAAAGATGAGGTATGTGGATTAGGTCATGATTTTATGTTCAGATTATCTAGTTTTCAGGAGGCAGCTAGCACCCTAATATGTTATCCATTTCATAGCTCCACAAGCCTGCCAGCAGGCTGGCAGAGGGATCAGGAAGCAGCGTGGCACTGTCTTCTGCTTTAAGTCAGTCTTACAATGAACAACCACTCATTCTTCATTTTTCTTCCTTAAGCCAGAGGCACACTGGATCACCCTACAGTGTGCCAGGCAGAGTGCCTTTCATCCTGGCTTTCCCCCTTTCTTCCTCCCAGCGAGTCCTGTCTGGCCGTACATCATGTTCAGAAGCTGGCTGTGCTGGCACTAATTGGAGAAAATCTTATAATAGAAGTGTGTTTGTTGAGGGCATGTCCTTCTGTAGTTCTGCAATAAAATATGTAGTACATAATGTATTTTAATTAAACTGGAAATTAATTCAATTAATCAGTACAAGTCCACCCCTGCTCTCCTCCCTAATATCATATGCTCCAACAGTAAGAAAGCTCCAGATAGGAAAATTGCACATTGTTCTTAACAAGGCACTAACACTGTTAACCTTTAGTGTGCTGGGCACTCACTGGAAAGCAGCATTTATTGAACAGAGGCCTCTGAGTATGTTAAACAGAGATTCTTAAACCTTTAAGTGATTGAGTTGGCCCTAACTGTTCAAGACCAAGGTGCTTTCCCTTTCCCATTAGGGAGGCTGCCTATCTCCTACAGAATTTCAGGGGAGGAACATTTCAGTGACTCATAGCTGCTGACCTCAGTCTTGCTATTTTACTTGGGGGTGTCAGGTACAATTTTTTTGTTGTTGTTCCTTGTCTTAACCTGTCAGAGATGGCCAGCATATTGCATCTGTTTGCTTGGATTTTGTAGGTAGGCACTTTCTTCACTTTGTTAACTGAGGAAACAGGTCAGGGATGTGTCTTCTAGTATTAGTGGATATGCATGCAATTAATTAGTTGTTTTCCTGTCTTCAGCATCTGTGTCACTCCTGATAGCACCATCAATACATGTTTTTGCCATGTACTCTTTAAAGCTGTGGTTACAGCCCCATTAATGTGAAATGGAGTTTAAAAGAGCAGCCATCCAACATGCTCTGAGCTCAGCAGGACAACTACCACATCTGACTACCCACCTGATTGTATGAGTGTGCAAACTAGAAAGTTCTTCTTTCTGTGGTTGCTGGGAAGTCCTGGTGTTCAAAGAAATTGTCCATTTTGGTTGGGTAAAAGACAATATTCTGATAATCAGGAATAAAAATTATCAGTGAACCCCTCAAGTGCCACATAGGTCAAGGTATGAGATAGTTTCCCGAGGCTGAGAGACAGGAGACAAGATCAGAGACACCAGGGGCCTGTCTGAGATAGATGAAGTAATGGAGAAGATTTTTTTCCTGTGAACAGAGAGATGAGAAATAACTCTCAGTGACAGGAAAACTACCAGAGAGAGTAGGGAACACTGAGGCAGATGCTGGGGATGAACAGGCAAATCTTATTTCTATAAGATATATTCTGTGGAAGCTGCTCTTCCAGTGAATGAAAGTGAACTTTTGTTGGGACACAGGCTTGGGAGAATGTCCCATTCTGAGATTCAGTGCCTCATAGCCAGAATGCTGATTTTTTGTGTCCATTTTTACTTCAGACAAGTCACTGCACAGCTTGTAAAGTAGCTCTCCTGTACAAAGTTGCATAAGTCAGTTTATTACCATCATTACCAGTTTACAGAAAACTGTCCTGCCTCAGTTTAATTTCTGGTAAAACCTTCATGCTTTAATAAAGACCTTTTAGCACCTGTAGCTGTGAATGAACGACAGGCCATATGAGCTGTCTGGGATTTGGCACAATATACACCATACCTCCCAAGCCTTTGTGTCTGCCTTACTGGCTGCTCTCTATGATGCATTAAGGAGTGCTGTAAGATGAAGGCATGTCTGTCTGACCTTCTGTGTGCTCTTGGTACTGAAGGGATCCTTGGATGGTCCAGAAATACCATAACTCTTCCTGAAACTGACTTTTGCAGAACAATTATTTTTCATTACTTCTAATGTTTCTACACTTCTGGGACTAACTTGGAGCTGTGAATCAAGAGATGCAGTAAGTCACAAGCTGCTTACAGGATTGTATTGTAGGTGTCTGGATCAATAAAAGCTGATTACACTTTTGTCTCCCAATGTGCAGAGCAGAGCCTAAAAGGTGGAGATGGCTTTCTGTGGGGCATTTCCCATGACTTTAGTCTATTCCTTGTTTACATATGTCAGGCTTTTCCTGTGTGAGCAAGGTGAGCTCTACCTTGGATGCTCTGAACTCAAGCCTCATATTTATGGCATCCTCGCCTTTGCATTGAGTTAGGCTGGAGAGTGTCTGAACTACATAGAGGGATACACTGTACAGTCTTTTCCATCTGACATATCATTAACTTAATTCTGGGTAACCACAGCAATAGCTAGGTGGTTTTGTTTTGGGTTTTTATCATTTGCTTGTTTTTCTGGGAGAAAACAGTCACTTTTCCAGTAAAGAGGTAATTTAATAGAAGGGTTAATGATTAACCAGTTCTGACACACATAATATAAGAGGTAAGTATTGTAAACAAAGCATAAAACCCAGATTTCATAGGTATTATTAGAATAAGTTGTATTAGAAGCCATGGAGAAGTTTTTTTTGATTCTGTATGATTTTTGCTGACTGAGAAACTTATTTTGTTTTCATCAAACTAGACAAATGGCAAACAGCAATAAAACATTTATGCAGTGTTAAATTTAAATGTGGCAGGACATACATACAGCTTCAGTGAACAAAGGAGCCCATGAGAGTGACAGGTCAATTAGCCTGTTATTACTTGTTGTTATGAGAGGGATTGAATTTTCAAGATTGATGTATATCACACACAGTGTGCCCAAGGATTATACAAACACACTTGAACAGCAAAGTCAGAAGTTGAGCAAGGGACAGGACCTGAGACTTATTGAAAACTCTTTCATAATTTTTTGCCCCTGTTTTCAGCTGAAGATTTGTAAAAAAACGAAAGGAAGCTGAAACAGAAATCCAGCTTTTTAAAGGTATTGTCTCTGGAAGTTTCAGTAACTGCAAATACTCCAACCTGACTTATACACCTGTTCTGGCTATCACACTTACACTTTCCACTTGTAACAGCAGGGAACAGTTGGAAAGACCTGTGTTATTATTGTTCTAATAAGATCATGTTTTTAATGATCTTCAACTTGCTCCCTGACACTCCTACTTATAAAAGTTTGTTGTTTGGGTTTTTTAAAAGAAAAAATTACCTAACATAATCACATATTTCTGGTTGTCTAATTTGAATGATAAATATGTAGAGCATGTTAAAATGTGTAGTTTCAGCACAGCTGTTTACCTTGTGTTATACCTACTGTAACATAAACACTGAAATCTATTACATTACTGCATCTGACATGGGAGCAGGGAAAAAGAAAAGGTTTCTGAATTTCTTTAACGAACCTTGATATCTGAATTTTTCCACTGTTTTCAAACAATATTTCTGGTGTCAATAATGGCTGAGAATATAATCTTGGTGGAAGTAGTTAGAAATGAGAACTAGAGAGGGAATGGCTTCAAGTTGCACCAGGGGAGGCTTAGATTGGGTTTGAGGGAAAAATTTCTTTACAGAAGTTGTCAACCACTGACACAGGCTGCCCAGGGAAGTGCAGATATTTAAAAGACATGCAGATGTGGCCCCTGGGGACATGGTTTAGTGGTGAACTTGGAAGTGTTAGGTTTACAGTTAGGTTTAATGATCTTATATTTTCCAATCTAAATTATTCCATGATTCTATAAAAATAAAATAATCTGTTATGTTCAGTAGCAGGACTTCTTTTCACCTGTCTACTTCTTTCCTGTTGTTTTTGCTTTAAACATAATTGAAGGCTCCTGTCAAGAAAAAGTGAGTGGGTTTGGTATTTTACTGTTGGGGGTTTTTAAATACATTTTAATTCCTTTTGATCTTGATTCTGCAGTCCTGCAATAGCACAGCCTCGATGCTCAATGAAGAGGAATAACAAACAATCTTTCTAGTTTTCCCTTGTGTTGCTCAAGGGCAATTGACTTTCTGTCCAAAGATGATTGACTTTTCCTGTTTTGTAAAGGACTTTTGACCTTTCTGTTTTCCTCATTGTCCAGCTACTTCAAGGTTGTCCTATCTCAGACATATCTTTTGAGGTGCTCAGACTGTATTGGAAGGCAGTGTTAAGGTATAATATAATGCTACTGACTCTTTTGTCACAGGTGGCAAAAGTACTGTAACAACTGGGACACAACAGGCACATCCATGCAGTGATGTTACAAGTCCCGTACAGAATATCCTGTCTCATTTCTTTGCAAAACAAAATTGTTGCTAGGGAGAAAAGCTATTGTGAGGCATATCTTGTCTTGAACTTTTTTTTTTTTAATGTTGTTCTTATTTTTCTGCCTGTCTATCTGTTAAAATGTGCATGGTACTGAATAAAACATTCAACTCAAAACTACACTAAAATAATTAATATGGTTCACTTAATGCAAGTCAAATAAAATGAGTTTGTGGCTTTATTCTCCATTTTACTTGGGGAAGAAGGTATTTTATTTGCAGTTCAATTCTCCCTGATGTGATCTCTGAAAAAGAGAAGGCTCTAGTCTCCTGGCTTTACTAAAGCAAAAACCACCAGGAAAATCCTTTCAGCCTGACTTCTGTAGTGAAATGTGTCAAATATGCTAATGATTAGGGATGAATGAATCTTGTTATTGTGATGGTTCTGTGCCTTTCAGTGAGGAGGAGGGTAATGCTGTAGAGGGGATGAGCAAGCCAAGCCATGAGTGCACTACATGAGTGTGTAGTGAGACTCCTTTTTCATCATACAAACTGTAGCACCTCTTCCAGGGTGAGTGCTCTGCTGCTCATATTACATCCTTTGCTCACATGCCTCTGCTGTGCTTGAGAATCTGTGTTCCCTTCCTTGCTTTTAGCCAATGATACAATATATCAGTGATTAAGACAGAGCAACTAGAGTCCAGATGAAATCTGTCAGCATCAAACATGTGTCTAAAGGGTTGTATGAAGTGCAACATTTATAGAAATTAACTTAGAATAAGTAAGTATGTTAATTCAAAATGGGCTAATTAAAATGACCTTTAATTCCTGTGTAGATGTTGCTGTTAAAAAGTAATAAAGCCTCACTATATCTGTATTAATTCACTTGAAGACTAAATACAGCTAAAACTTCGGGTGTTTGATTCTAAGAACTTGATTTCATACTATTTCTGTTAGATGACAGAGGCAAAAGCTATAAATAGACCCCACTGCTGTTCCACGGGACCCTACAGAAGTGTACTCTTGAATTCATGAGTCCTTGGACTGGTTTAATTTTAGGATTGTGTAGAGTAGTTGTGGGTACTCACAGATGCTTATGGCATTTCTGGCATACAGATGTGCTGACTGAACCATGTGTGGGCAAAGGGAATAAATGCTTTCTCAATATCTCCACCTGCTAACTGATAATAGTCTTCAAAAGGAAGATTCCTATTAATTTTTCTGCCTCCTCTTCAGTACAAAAACAATATGAAAAAGCAGGAGCAGATCAGGGATTGTTTCCAGGGTGTCTGTCCTCTTGACCAAATGTAGTCATACAATCATTAAAAGGAATACATTCAAAGGTTGAGGACGCTCCCTCCACATTGTGACTTATCATGGCAGCTCTTGGTGGTAGGTTTGAGGAATAATCTAGAATACCAAAACTAGAAATTAAGAAGTAAAAAACTTTCTCTTGCCCATCCCTTTTTGTAATTCTTATCCAAATAAAAAGAAATACACTTTGAAGTCAGCATTTTATGTGTTCTAATCATGTCACATGCAAATCGCAACACCAGATGCCCCTAAAGATATATTTATTGACAGGCACTCAAGTGAAAAGTAAAACTAGATTAACAAAGATTAACAACCAAATAAACCTAGAAAGAGCAACTCTCAGGACAACATACACCTAAAAAGTCTGAATTTGTATGCATCAGATCCAAGAGAATCCATAATATATCTGCCTACAAAAGTATATGTATTAGCTATCCACTAAACACAGATTTCAGGTGTTGTGCAACTGTGAACGCTCTCTGTATTTCTGTTTTTCTCATTTGTTACATGCTTTGGAATATTGTTGTATCCCTCCCTGTCTTGGGGTTGTTTCATTCTCAGTTGGTTCAACATAAATTTCAGATCCTATATGCTTTTCTATGTAGAAGCACTGTCAATTTGGTATCAAAGTTGAATAGGATCTTGTTGGTTTTGTCTCACCTTTTCCATCCTTAAATAGGTGCTAAACCAAGATGAAGGTAATTGTGTTAAATAGCAGAGAGATGTGTGTGCTGTTCTTGCTCCTACTATGCTAATTACTGAAGAGCAAAAGGTGAGATGTAGCAAAGGGCAGGAGTAGCAAGTCTCGTGGGTCAGGCAGTATGGCTGGGAAGATCAGGAATTCTAGCTTAGAAATGAGCACATCACTGCCTGAGTTGCATTTGTGAAATAGGGGGCCTGCGAAAAACGTTGAAGATGATTTAAGCTGAGGTCTTTCTTTTGGGTCTGAAATGGAGTGAACGTGCTCACACTGCTGCCTGTAGCTGCTGAAAGTGTTCTAGGGAGCTGCCTTTTACTGTTTTCTTGCAGAAACACAATACCTGATTCTAAGGGTGTGTATGGATTCAGCATATACTAATTCACCAAATGCTGATGCAAAATTGCTGATTTGGGAACTACGCCAGGAAGGAACTTAATTATACAGACAGTATTATACAGCTGTTACAGATATACTGTAAAGCACAACCTACAACAGAGAGTTTCAGACATGTGCTGCACTTCTTTTTCTCTTTATACCTTCTAAATGAAAGCCAATATGGACTAATCTTGAAATTTTAAGTGCTGGGGATAACATTTGTCTCATTTTTTCAATTTCTTTTACTTGTATACTTATTTAACTGATTTTGTTGGAAAGGAGACAGCCAGAGTGGCAGATGAAACATTTTTTAAAGTTATTTCTACAGAATAGTGCACAGGTCCCTTAAAGAAAGGCTATAAATGTGAAGTACAAGTTTGTAGTATAAGTCTTATAGCCTCTACTTCCTTTCTGATGCAGACTGTCTGCACTCAGAGAAGGCTCAGAGTAGTATTAAGCAGACAACCTGAGTATTCTGAAGCAAAAATTGTGGGTTGTTGGGATTTAAGCTCTTGCAAGCTAAGCAAAAATGTCCATTAGCTGTAAAGTAATAAGGGCTTCTTTCATTTGTAGGTCTGGTTCTGAGAAGCCTGTTGCTTTTTTCACTTAGTGTAGTAGAAAAGTACTCTTTGCTGACCGAACTGCAGTCTGTTTTAGAAAGGTGTGTAGTGGGTGTGTGTATCAGGCTAAACAGTGGATCATGCTACATATTAAAATTGAAGCCAGGAATGTACTTGAGGAAATATTAAGATGATAGGGTACATTCCTCTTATTACAGGGATATTTCTGTAATTCAAGCTACTGCCTTAAAACAAGGGATGATCTGATTCCAGCTGACTAGTTGCAGTTTAGAAAAAAAAAGGAGAGGGCTGGGGTGCAGCCAAAGGGTGACAATTTCTGATCTCCTAGTAGTGATTCACAACGCTGTTTGAAAGGGCATTGTTTTTGAAGACTCTTGATCCATACTTTGTCCTAATGTAATCCTCTGTGAATAAGTGAAACCAACATATTTCTCAAGGTTTATTCCCTTCTTTTCTTTCCCAGCTAAAGCATCTAAACACAACCAATGCTTGATCAGGCTGCCTAGGACAATGCAGCATTTAATTGTTATGCTGAAGGGACAAATGCAAGAAGAACAAACAATGAGATAAAAATGGGTTGAAATTCTAGCAGAGAGGCTCAGATATTCTTTGCTATGTGTAAAGGTTACAGCTGCCATTAATTAGTTGCACTGTCCTTTTCATTGCAGACGGTTAGGGATGGATTTTTAAAATTATATAGAATAAAAGCATTTCTACTAGAAAAAACAAATGTTATCAGAAGAAATATAATTGGTAGTATGATAAAAGCTTTTGATACCCAAATATATTATAGAATAACAGGAAAAATAGAAAACTTGCACAAAGACATTTAACTGAAGAAAAGGGTCAATACAATGACACCAACAAATGTATTTCCAGTTATGTTGCTTCTGAATGGAAAATGCTTAAGAACAAGTGATTGGCTTGAATTAATATTGTCTGGTGACATATTGCTACTCAATCACGATTTGTTCATTAACTGTGTTGCTACCACTAGTGATAATTAGTTAGCACTTGGATAGCTATAATGGGGTAGTTTGGTTAATGTATGCAGGTCTTAACAGTTTAATAAATCATTCTTGCAAACAGATCAAAGTCGATAGAAGAGTAACGTGACCACACATAACTTTATGATGGTTTTTCCTGTCTGTTAGTCACTGGCAACGTGACCTTCAGTGGTGGTAAAATGTCTGATGGATTTAAAACCTTTTTTGTTTGCTCTTTTGGCTATATATATGGTCTTAAAGAAAGGCAAAGCCTACACTTAAAATTTATTATCCTTTAAAAAAACAGGTACAAATGGTAAGCCCAAATGTTAAACTTGGGTTAAGTCTACATACTCAAGCCCATGCTAAGTGGAAGCATAGAGCTCCTGGGGGCTAATTTGCTCTGCTTAGATTGTATCTGATACTGACCAAACTAGCTTATTTAGAGCTTGTTTGGAGATCTTGAGCTATATGTTAGCATGCAATGTAGGTAAACCATTAGTTTAAGATTTATGCTAATTATTTGATTGCTATTTCTCTAGAAAGGCTCACAAATGTGAAAGTATAAACTGTGGTTAACACCGACCTGGTTCATAGTCTGTCAAGATTAATTTGCTGGTGTGCTCATTGCCCACCTTTCTAGAACAAATGGAAATTGAACTGGAAAAAATTAGTTTTACTAGTAATATAAATAGGCATGGTACACATGTTTTTGTGATGGTAGGAACTGCCTTTACCCTTTAATACAAAGCTGTGAAAAAAATCGGAAATAAAGGACTGGCAAAACTGTTTCATTTTTCTTTGGCCCCATTGAAATTTTTAAATAAACCCTCATACAAGAGAGGCTAAGGGACAGAGGTTCAATCATTCAGCTGTAGTTCAGTGTTCTCAGTGACTCAAACCTTTAAGAAACGTTTAACACATCACATTTATCATGCCAGTCGGTGGAGCTTACACAAAGTGCAAGGAATTCAATCTCAGGTATAGGCTCACCAGGTCTGCTATACTTTTCCCATACCAGAATCCACATGCAGTGGTAGGAACTTCACATTAGAGCTTTAGGGAGACCATAATGTTTCTGCACATAGGGATGCAGTGTGTTTTCAAGCTGAACAAGAGAGTCTTGTAACTAGACATGATGTGCTGACCCTGGCCCCAGCCAAAGGGGTTGCTGAGGCAATTGGGCTCCCGTGACCATCTCTGCATGTGTGTGCTCTGCCATCAGGCACATGGGTTCTTGGGCCAAGACTGGAGTTTTCCAGCATTTTCCATGTGGTACTGTGTTGACACAGGTCAGCAAAGGAGTAACAAGATTGCTGAAGAACAAAAGCTGAAATAACTAATCTATTTCTAATCCTCCTCTACCTGGAAATTTTAGAATAGAAACAACAGCAATGAAGAGCATGTCTGTTGGATCATATGTGGTACAGAGAAATATTTACTCAGCGTACACCAGAGAGTGGATCTCAAACTTCTGTTCAGAGTTCACCACATTTTCTAAACAGAGCTTGTGTCGTCCTTCCTAAAACTCCTTGTGAGGGCAAAAAAGAACAAGTCTTATATGTAATTAATTTTGCTTTTTTTTCCTTTCTCACTAAATTAAATAGTCAAAATCCAGAATCATCACATTTTCTACTTTTTCTTTGTGTTTTTCTTAACTCTACAATTTTTAAACTTTGAAAATTATGCCAGTGTAGTAGGATGGAACTGCTGAATACATTCCACTGAACAGAATAGAATACTCCACTGGTGGAAAAAAAAATTCCAATGTGGAAATAGAAAATTTTCAGTTTTTGTAAACTGAATCCAGATGAAACGTGTAATTCTAAGTAAACTGGATGCTGTAGTTTTATAAATTCCCTGTAATTAAGATAGGTGAATAAAACCTTCCTGGGTGAAAGAAAGGTAGAGAAATGTTTGGTTTTTTTGTCAGATCCAACCTTTAAGGATCATGCCTTTAAGGTCATAGTTCTGCTTTTTCCCTTGAATTCCATCTTGGTGTTGCAGGAAGTTATTGATACCTTGACCTTTCATTTCTTGGAGTACCTAGTGGAAATAAAGAAGAAATAAAATCCATAAAGAGTCACTTGATGGTACCTGCTGGCATTTGTTATTTGTCCTGTGTGAATTTTTGCACAGAGTAAAATTTACATTAAGAATACAGAGATGTCAGAAACTTCCATTGCAAAGAATTTGTTTATGAAAAGTGACAGGCTTTTATATATGTTATATAGAAATATAATACATAGATATTTATATGTGTTAATGTAGTTGAGTTTCCTGCTTAAAACTATCTTTGAGATTCTGGTTGCTCTCATGCTCTGATCTGCTTCATGCTAGGTTTTAACAAGCAGGAGTCAAACTAAGTCCTCAAAACGAGTTCTTGAGTGCCTTTGTTTTATCCAGCATCCAGATAACTTTGCTGTATAACTAAAACAAATTACTTTTCTCTTTTCTTTTTTTTTTTTTTTTTTTTTTTGGTATTATTGTGTAATGAAGGTTGCTTATACCTTAGTCTCCCACTGAGAGAATGAAATATCTTTCTGATTCACATGAGTTACCAGCAAACTTCATGAGATGCAGTGACATTTTATTTCTCTTCAAAGGCAATAAGTAAAAAACTGAAAAAGGTCATATTTTGTTTTCAGCAGAAAGTGCCTTTGTGTCATAATTTAAGGTGAACAACTTCCAGCTCCATGCAGAAAGACACATCTAGATGTTATATCTGTTCCAACGGAAACTGTTAATTTCAACTGCACTAGAGTTTAGAACATCAAAGTGTGTGTTTCTTAATGATTGCTCTTCAACAATTTTTTAACATTTTTTAATACTTTCACTTCTCACTTCTGTATGTTTTTTTTCTGTCATTGATTCATTCCTATCACATTTTTGACAAAATTAGAACAATTGACTATTGATCTAATGAAGAAAATGTGATTTGACTGAAAAAGAAACAGCACCATAATATTCAGTTATTGGAGCCATGTAATGTGGCAAACCAAAATATGATCTTTTTCTGGATGCAGGCTGCAAATTTTGTGTTAAATAGAACTTTCCACATATTCACTATTCTGCCAGCAGAAGGATGAACTGAGTGAGAAACCAAGGAACAAAAATGGTAGGTTTTGTTAAACTGCCTTGTTTTATCTTGCTGTATTCATCCTAGACTTCAGCAAACATTTTTATTGGGAGAAACTTTATTGACGAGTTTAGAATCTATACAATCCAAAGTTAATTACTGATTTTCACATTTGTGGATCTAGTTGCTCCTGGTTTTCTCTGTGATTTTATAAGTATTGAATGCAAAAGTAACTTTAGAAAGGCAGAACTATTACATTGAATCAATGTGTTCATGTGCAGGGATTAATATTTCTGGATGAGGAATATCTTCAAGGCAGCTAATCAGTGCAAAACTGGAAGAAAACTACTCGTGACCTCACCATGTATTTTATTTTAGAAAAAAATCTACAAACAGAAACTTCATGTTGAATGTTTTTTACAAAATGACACCATTTGCCTTGAGACAGCTTTTTTTCCCCTTTGTTGTAGTAGAGCTGTAATTCTGACCAAATCCGTAGATCTGAGAGGTTTTAAGAATGAAATAGTTTTTTTGTTATTTACTGATAACTTCATTTGTAATGGTTAAGGCTGACGAGATGTTCAAGCTGGCTCTTAGTAACTCTTGTGAGATTCAGTCTAGGGCTAGACTGAGCCTTCGGGTGTATGCTCTGAGAATGAGACAGCATGTAAATACAGCTCTCTGAGAAGAACTCAGAGGAAAAACAGTAACTCTGAATGGATCCTATGCACTCCTGGGCAACAGTCTGCTGGATACTGGTCACCCTTCCTGCAAAATCTCCACTCTGCTGCAGAACACTCTACAGATTCAAATCTTTGAAAGATTCAGGGGAGGAACTGGAGAAGGGAAAGGCAAAGAGGAAAGTACATTTGCAAATGAGACTTGGACAGAAGAGAGGAAAATGAGGCAATAAGGTACAGTTAGGTTGTGCCAGATGGGAAAAGACATGGAGTAAATGAGCCTCGACAAAAGTGAGAGAAACCAAAAAAGATTTTATAGTCTCATGGGCACTAGTGCAGAGCAACTGGCTTTCCTCTTACTGACTTCATGCTTCATGACCTGTTTAAAAATAAATTTTAGACATCAAAGAAAAAAAAAAGAGAATTTAAAGAGTGATTTTTAGTTTAATCCTCAGTGAGAAAGGAATGTGTTATTGATATATATATAGCTGGTAAGTGTGTGATAGTTTTTGTAGTCTGATAGTTTAGTAAACAAAATGCCAGACAACTTGTCTACTTTGAAAAAGATCTGTCTTTACAACTGGCTAATTTAGCTCATTTATTCACCTCTTCTACCTTAAAAGTTTTCCCAGAGGTTGTATGTTCATTGTTTAATCTCTGTGTTTTGTACCTTTGATATGTCATCATTAACCCCTGCCGCTGGTCCTCTGCCCCATTTTTAAAGGAAAGCTTTTCCATTTTAGGGCCAGATTTTACAAGGTCTGAAAGAATAACAGAAAGTATGTAAATTAGTGGACTTAAGATTTGGTCCTAAATCACTGATTACAGCAGGAAATCAAGCGTGGAGGCTGAAAGAAAGAGGGAGGGAATGTTTGAAGATTTTTAATTGTTTTGTTAAAGAACAAATGCATGTAAATACAAGAGCTGAAGAATTTGCCCAGAATGTGAGAGGTGCATAGATGCCTTCTTTGCAAGAAGGGACTAAAACCAAACCGTGTTGGGAAGAGGGATTTCTTTCTATGGCTGCTTGTTCTCGGAATTGCATGGGATTATGCAGAGGGATTTCATGCTTGCAAACTGTGGTATTGGGGTATAGGGCAGCCAAGTTTCCAAGTGAAATATTGAAAGCTGATCAGGAGAAAACTAGACTTAGAGTTTTAATATGAAACATGGACTGTTTTACTTTCAGTACATTAGTGAATCCTTCCTTTAAATTCTTTCACAGCAGGTTATATGAGTTCCCTGACCTATTCATCAGTATATTTAGAAGTGTGGTGTTGTCATCTGCCCCTGCTTTGCTGTGCAGTTTGCAACACTGAGCACTTGATGTTGCACAGACTCATAAGGGAAAACAACCATTTTCAAGCATTGGTCTGGAAAAATGGCTAAGGGGTGAATTACTGCAGTATAGCAATGGTACAGACATGCAGAGATGAAAAGTCTCAAGGGAAGGAAGTTTCAAATGGAAAAAACTCAGTCTGTTTAGGGAAAATGCTATGATCTTGTTGGCCACCATGTTTTGAGCAGGAACTCTCTAGAACAGCATTGTACTAGCACATAATGGGCCTTCTGCTCTCATAGTAGTGGTGGCTTCATGGTAACACCAGGGACCCACCAAAACTGCTCTATCACTCCACTCCTCAACTGAACAGGAGAGAGAAATAACCAAAGGCTCATGAGTTGATACAAGGGCAGGGAGAGATCACAAATAGATTAGTCAGGAGCAAAACAGAGTCTTGAGGAAATTAGAAGAACTTGTTACCAATTAAAATTACACTAGGATAATGACAGGTAAAACAAATCTTAAAAACACTTTCCTCCCACCTCTCCCTCCTTCTGGGCTTAACTTTATTCCTGGTTCTCCACCTCCTTCCCTGCCTTCTCTCTGAGCAGTGCTGAGGGACAGGAATGGGTGTTATGGTCAGTTCATCACATGTTTCTGCTGCTTCTTCCTCCTCAGGAGAGAAGTCCTTCACCTGCTCAGGAATGAGGTCATTCCCATGGGATAAAGTCCTCTGTGAACTTCTCCAGCCCAAGTCCTTCCCATGGGCTACAGTTCTTCACAAACTGCTCCAGCATGAGTCCCCCACGGGACTACAGGTCCTGCTAGGAGTCTGCTCCACTGTGGGTTTCCCACAGGGCCACAGCCTTCTTTTGGGTGTCCACCTGCTTCAGTGTGGGGCTCCTCCACAGGCTGTAGCTCTCTGCTCCCCTGTAGGACCCCCATGGGCTGCAGGGGGACAGCCTGTCTCACCGTGGTCTGCACCACAGGCTGTGGAGGAATCTCTGTGAGACATGGGGGAATCTTTAAGCATCTTCTCAAAGAAACCACCCTTCTACCTTTCCCGCCCTCCCACCACCAGAACCCTGTCACACAAACCCAATACAGCAGTTTCTTGGACTGAAGTTGGTCACGTGTCAAAAGCCATCCTTAAAGCTTGTTACTTCTGAATTAGAGTATGAAGAGCTCTTCAACAGTCACCTGCAATACAGTCTTAAGATATGTTGGTCATTTGCAGTTCCCTTTAAAACAGAAGAATCAGATCCTCAACATCACTCTGGATTTTGTTCTAAGCAAATAATAGTTTGGTGATTTCAGAAGCAAGATATTTAAAACTTGTTCTCCTTAGGACTGAAATCAGTAATAAACAGTTCTATTTCATCACTTTGCCCATGATAAAAATACTTTAACCTTCTAATAGAAGGCCAGGTGTAAGATTTCTATGTGAACACTACCACAGACTTTGGGAAAATAAAATTATTTCTGTTAGTTTAATATCTTTAATTTGCAGTCTGACATTTCTCAACTAAACTCAGAGCCAAGATTCATTTGCAGTCTTAAAGTACTTCTTTATATGGTTTTTCTTTTTGTATAAGTGTAGGGATTTTATGGAATGGCTTGAGGTTTTGCAGATTTTTTTATATTAAAATAAAGAAATTATTCAGAAAGGAGAATTTACTATAAAAATTCCCACTGGTGAGAAAATTTATTGGAATTTAAGTATCTTCTAATTTTTCTTGAGACATCAGATTGTCTTTTATTTGTCCTGAAATTGTTTTTCCCTGTAGATGCTGAAAAATCCCCTAGTACTTTATTTGGCACAAGAAAAAACTCCTCTGTGCAATCCCCCAAACCCATTCGCAAAACTCAGAGCCTTAAATGGGTCTATGCCATCTGTTCCTCTTCACTTTGGCAGCTCCGACTTGACATCTGGCAGTTACAGAACTAAGTGTGAGCTTGTAATTGGAATTGGACAGAAATCTTAAGTTCCCTTTTTTAATAAAACTTCCCTGTGCTTTGTGATGCTGCAGAGTTACTATCTGAATACTGGTGTATCCAACATGCTCCTATGTTTTTGATGACTCATTTAGAGTACGTAGAAAGAAGTAGCTTTCTAATGACTTTTGATTTACTTCTTTCAGTCCTAATTAAAGCATGCGTTATTTTTGTTGGTGTTATCGCCTCACTATTTCTATAATCTTTCTCTGGATAAACAGGCAATATGACTTCTTCCGCTGGGAGAGTTCTCAGTAGAAGGATATCAGGATTAATCCCTGAGGAGGTACTTTGCTCATTTGTGGTGCATAAAATGGTTGAGAGCCCCTAACGGGTAAACTGCAAAGAATTTGGGGACTGCCAGTCTTATGAGCTATGAAATTGAACCCAGTTGGTAATGGACAAGAAAGAGGAGAGAAAAATAAGGACAGGCAGAAAGTGATTAAAAGATGAAGTTAGCTGGTATGAGGGAAAGCAAGGAGAAGCTATATGTAATAGAGACTAGAGAAACAGTTAAGGATTTGTTCTTCATTTCTTCCTTTTTCTATAGCTATGATTCTCCCTTTTCACTCAGGATTTCTATTCTGAACACTTTCTGATGGGCCCTTTTAGTTCATTTGCCCTTGTTTTTCTTTGCTTCACTAGTGGAAATCATTTGAGCAATATATCTTTACTTCAGTGAAGAGACAACGATTTGGCTTTTTGCTTCAGGTAACAGCTTGAGCTCAGTTCTGCAGGGGATCCTGAGAGTAAACTTGAGCATCTGAATTTGACTGAAACCTCAGGTCAATGTGCTTCTGCGGCCATTTAAACCTATCCTATTTGAGAAGCTTAATAATTTCTACAAAATTCTCCCCACAGTCTCACCCCTCAGTCCTCATGTCTCTGTACCCCTCTTCAGTCAGGGAAACTGAATTAAAATGCCCTCTTAAAGGCAAAGTACATTATGCATTTTGGAAGATAATGTTGATTTTCCTCTGATTTGTCATGATGCTGCTTTTATGAAAACAGTATGCTTTCTTTTTGTAACAGCTTTTCACTTAGTCCAGACTTGCATTTGTTTATATCTATTACAGTCTGTTTCCCTGTACATTTCTTATGCAGACCTAAATTTGAAAGAGAGCCATCATCTTGACATTTTATTTGGGCTAGATTTTGAATAAATGTAATTAGGCAGTCAACACAAAGTTATTTCTTTTCTCTTTGATATAAAAAGGTCTTTTAGACTGGTTCCCTTTTTATTACTCTTGAATATGTTCATATTTGAATAAGTCTGTAAATGTCAAGTCTCAATGAGTCAGACCTAAAATGTTAGAAATCAAAGTATCTCCTAATGTTCTCAGTCTGGCCCAATCCTCGTGAAGTGCCAAGAGCTCCCTTGTCTGTCCTGAGCTCTCCTTTCCAGCATCAAAGACAGGGAAAGCTGAAACTGCCTAGCAGCCTAGCAGCTTGTAACACAATCCCTTATCACACAGGCTGCATTAAGACCAAATATGCCTGATCGCCACACAAAATATGGTATGACACTTTCAAGAACTAAGTCGCTTATTATAATTGATGTTTTCATTTTTAAAACACAGAGCCAAAGCCAGGTTGCATTTCATGTGTTAGTCCCACAATGTTATTTATTTGGAGGTAAAAATTAAAATAGGAGGAGCTACCTGTGTATACAGATGCCTGCACAGAGAGGAGTCAGTGAGAGGTATGTGAAAAGGAATTACAGAGCTATAGAGGTGTCCTTGGATATGTGTACCAATACTAACTCTATTCAATATTTTCTGGTCCCTCCCATCTCTTCTGCCTTGAGTTGCACTGTGGCATGTTAATTAGAATTCATTTTCACTTGGAAAACAAATGTAGGAAAATTTGGTAAGTGGGGAAAAGCAGTAGACTATGTGCCTGATTTTATGAAACTGTGCAGTTTCTAGTGCTTCAGTATTTCCAGAACATTACAGTATTATTTAGATTCAGGAGGCAACCTGAACTTTCCACAGAATCTTCAGTTCTTCTTTCCTCTGTCCTATTTATTTTCCAAGCACCGAGGATCTTCAGAAAGGTCTCCTTTTCCTCCTGTCACCTGACTTTCACATTCTGCTGTGGATATCTATAGGGAGAAAACTTGCAGAGCCATTCTTCTTTCCTAAGTATGTGGTGATGAAGGTAATACTCTCTCTTTGCTTGAACAATTCTACTTTTCTTTGGAGAAAGGGCTTCAGTCATAAATTGCTGGTGATGTCTTTTTTGTTGCTTTTTCTCAACATTTTCCTTTTGGTTTAGCTGGCAGTTAAAGCTTGGCAAGGTGAAATTAATCTGGGGTTCCTGCTCAATAGGGAAAAATTTTATTTCCATCCACTTTCATCTGTCCTTCCACATGTCCCTGGTGTTTTTTCTCAGCTGACTCTCAACTTCAGAAGGTGGAGCTCTTGCAAATCAGTGCAAAGTGAAGTAGAGACATCCAGATTAGTGTTTACTCAATTTGTTTTGTAGCTACATGACTATTCATATCAGAGTTTAGAAATCAGCATTAAGTTCCTTTCACTTGTTTCTGCTGTGGCTACACCTCTTCCTTGAGTATAACATGCTGAGATGTCTGACTGGAGTCCTCTCTACCCTACAGGCCTGTGCTGACAACCTCATCAGCTTGTCAGCTGCAATTTTTGCACAGATTTGCGATCAGAAGTCTTGCTAATGTCCGTGTACCAGGGTCTTTAGCTTGCTTGTGTGACAGAAGCTTTTACAGCCCAATCTCTGTGGGTGTGTAGTAAGAAATTAGTCTGTGGGTTTAATGGGTTGAAAATTTTCCTAATATTCACATGCCCATATTGAAAGAATAAATTGCCTGCCTTCTCCATGTTTCCTATGCAACTGTGCTTGTCTTTTGTGTTACCATTTTATAATGCCAACTCAGGTTTAATATGCTGGTCACGGTAACTCTTGCCAAACATTATTTTTCATGTGACAGCCATTCGATAGCTTTGCTTCACGCTGCAGCACTTGCAGTTGTTCTAATATTCTGTCCAAGGTGACTCATGTTATACTGCAAGTTGTCTGTCTCGTTTTAGTATCTAAAGCATTTGCAGTTACTCTTCCCTTTTAGTGGACCTGTGATTGTGACTTACATTCTAATCTGTGTGTTTCATTTTGTCTACCAACATTAGTAAATTATCAGTTTTCCCAGATCTGTGGGTACATTCCACCACTTCAAGATAAATGCTCAGCACCCGTTTACTGCTTCATCCATTTTGGCAATCCTTCTGGCTGTGTCATTATGAAGTTAATTTGATTTAGTTTTGTGACTAGGAGATTTAGGGCATAGGAAATGTAGTTCAAAATGGTGATGTTTTTCACTTCACATTGCTATGCTACGTTTTTAAAGAAAGAATGATAACCTGTCTTCAAAGAGTAGCAGATCTGAATTGGCATGGGAATTGTAAAGACAAACTTCTAAAAAGTTTGAATCAGCATTCTATACAGCCATTAAAGGATTCAAAGGGTGCAATAAAATGAGTGAGGTTGATGGACAAATCAGAGTTCACATTGTTAAACTCTTTGGACACTCTGAATGAGCAGATGAAGACAATATCCAAGAAATCCTGGGGATGATGGGCAAGATACCACTAACTTTCAACAGAGCAGAAATAGTACAGGAAAACTCTTTTCATATTGTCTAGCACTTCCTGATATACTCCCCATTTTCAGTTTGCACTTCTAGCACCGAATAAACCTTCTGGCTGAAACTTTTCAAGACTTCTGTCTTGTCTCCACTTGAATTTTGAAAATTTTTTAATCAAAACTTTCTAACACAGAAAAAATAATCAATTTTTTATGATGTAGGATTTAAAAATAGATAGTATGGCTGATGTTGAAAGCTCCTGTTGTCTGTTTTGATGTTGCTTGGTTTAACTACTTTGGTACCTTGCTTTATATTTATCTACGTTACACTTCATTGGGCCATATGTTTGTTACTGTGAGGTCTTGGCAGCCAGCTTCATCTTTCATAGCCTGAATTATACATTTCATCAGCAAACTGTCTCACATGAGGCTTCATCTTCTTTTCCAGTTTTTTTATGTGTATATAAGAGAAAAAAATGGGCACAGCATATGTACCTGTGAGATTTCATTAATCACTACTTTAATTAGGAAAACTGACCATTTATTTCAGTCTTGTTTCCTAATTTCTAAGGAATTTTACTGATCATTGTTTGTTATTTGTAAGACTGTGAAATTCACATTATAAACTCCTGGCAAGATATTCCTGACCCATTAATTCGAAAACATAATTTTAGTATCCCTGAGAATAGTTGCCATTACTATGAGATTTTCTGACACAAATGTTTCCTGAATATTTTTGTTTTGTAAGTGTTTGAATAGTAAGCAAGTTTGATGACATTGATGCTCTTGTTGTTTACTGGTTACCAAACACTTGAACAGATACACTTTTGTTATAAGTAGTCATATATCTGCATTGGACTATTAATTATTCTTTTGAATGATTTCAAGTCTGAAAACAAACCTTGAAGAATGCTGCTAACATATCAAGTTATAAGACAAAGGACAAAAGCAGCTGCTTTCTGATACCTAACTATTGAACAGTTCTCAGTTTGTTTCATGTAGGACAGATTGACCTTTTGTAGTGCCAATTCTAAAAGGAGATCACTGTCAGTTAGTGGAGGTTCAAACATCTTTCCAGATTATTGTATGTCTATAATTCTTGTAGTTTCATACAAAATGTATTAATTTGTTTGATGAGACCTATCTTCTGTAAAATTATTTTGGCTGTCATAAATAATTACGCTGTATTTATTAATTGAATCTCATCTCAGCTTTTCTTTATTTTTTTTTGCCTTGGTTTACTGGCAGGCTACCAAGCCTATAATTACCTGCCACTACTCTTGCTGAGTATCTGCAGAGCACTAGCATTATTTCAGGCTTCTTGAATGTCCCCGCAATTCTGAAACCAGAAATATGCTCATCCAGATGTTTTGAGGTGTAAATTATCAAGGGCTCAATTTTAAAAGTGTCTACACTTCACAGGGCTGTTTGACATTTCCAATTACCAGTGATATATAAATCAACCTGCAGATCACTTCACAGAATCACAGAATATTTTGAGTTGGAAGGGACTCACAAGGATCAACAAATTCCAACTCCTGGCCCTGCACACAACAACCACAAGAGTCACACCATGTGCCTGAGAGCATTGTCCAAACATTTCCTGAACTCTGCCAGGCTTGGTGCTGTGACCACTTTCCCTGGGGAGCCTGTTCCAGTGCCCAACCACCTTCTGGGTGAAAAACATTTTCCTAGTATCTAATGTGAAGTTTCCTTGACACAACCTCATGCCATTCCCCTGGGTCCTGTCACTGATCATCACAGAGGAGAGACCAGTGCCTCTCCCTCCACTTCCCCTCATGAGGAAGTTGTAACTGCAATGAGGTCTCCCCTCAGTCTCCTCTTCTCCAAGCTGAACAGACCAAGTGACCTCAGCCACTCCTCATACGTCTTCCCCTCAAGGCCCTTCACCATCTTCGTTGCCCTCCTTTGGACACTCTCTAAGAGCTTAATGTCTTTCTTATGTTGCTGTGCCCAAAACTGCCCACAATACCCAAGGTGAGGCCACCCCAGTGCAGAGCAGAATGGGACAATCCCCTCCCTCGACAGGTTGGCGATGCTGTGCCTGATGCCTCCCAGGACAGGGTTGGCTCTCCTGGCTGCCAGGGCACTGCTGACTCAGATTCAGCTTCCTCCAGGTCCCTTTCCACTGCATTGCCCTCCAGCCTTTCATTCCCCGGTCTGTATACACATCATGAATCTTCTTTTTAATACCTCATGCTGCTTCTTTTTTAAACACATATAATAAAGTTTCACAAACAGTTTTAATTTTCCACACTATTTGAATATTGAAAATCTGTTTAATGGTGAGGCTATACCATTATTACAATATATTTTGCTATACATATACTTTAAAAAGCTTTCATTCTCATTTGTTTTACCTTTGCTAGCTGTGAGTTTTCCCAAAGATTAACTTCCCTAAACATTTTATTATTTTTTCATTTTATATATCAAAATATATATTATTTAAAATATTTTTAAAGCTTCTACCTTCATTAAATATCTCTCTTAAGTAGCTACTTACATGTAGTCCCACCCTAGCTTGATTATTTTACTCCAAATTAATGACCTTCAGATTCAGAAAATTAGCTCTTTTGAAGAACCTAGTTGGCATTGGAATGGGGATCTGTCTTCTGTTATGAAATTTAAATCATGTTGTGATTCCTGATTCTTAAATATCAACAAAGTTTTGGTCCAATGATTAATTCATCCTTGTGTATTTTGTGATTCCGATTGCAGTTACATCGTGTCTGGTGCAATGCCATTTGGATTAGCAAAGTATCATCTGTATTATTTAGCTAAAACAGTTTCAGATTGTGAATTCAATTACGGAATATGCTTAAATTAGTCATGCAGAAATGTTTTTGCTAGAAAAAACAAAAGCTGGAGACCTGAGGCAGGCTGAGATGGAAATTTGAGTTCCATGCCATAAAACCTTTTCAGATTTTCAAGTAACAAACTGCACATAATTTTTAATTATGCCTAAAATTTTTTTTATTGTGTTTGGAAAATATGATTTATCTGTGTTTGATTGTCTTCAATTAAAATTATATTAAAGCAACTGTGTATAATTGCTCTTGAAGTCACGAAGTGGAAAACAATATAAATGTAAATATAATAGAAGGGATTATGTTAAAAGCACATTAAAAGGGTTTGTTAGTTTTTGCATGGTTACCATAACAAGCAGATGCATGTTTGCATGTTCACTGTTTGTGACCTCTGCACAGGGTCTCATCCCAGGTCCCAGTTGCCAATCATTCATCTGTTGTTGTCAGTCTGTGAAGCCAAGTGATGGTGACCAGATATTGCTGACAACTCACTGAGAGACGCTGCTGACATTGGGTACGGACAACAGTATTTTAAGGCATTGTCTGTACAGGTGGGTTTATTGAAGCATGTGATGTGCTTGAAGAATGGGCATGTTTGACAGCATACTGATGCTTTCATGACCTCAACCAATGCCGTGTGCTTAATGTCTCAATTGTGTACAAAGTAAACCATGATGTAAGCCATAATGTTACCTTGGGTTTTTATGTAATTGAAAAAAAACTCTAATGGCTGAGTCTAAAAAATTGTGTAGACAGAGTGTGTTGCCCATTCCCAATAAATTTGATTGGTTTGGATGGGATGTTCTAAAAGAAGTCATCTTTGTAGTAACAAATTCACTAAACTTAATAGGTCTTACAAATATTTGTAGATTGCATTGGCATGAAAATTATAATCTATATCAAATGCCTTCAAAACTACTCATCCAAGTCTGTTTCTTCAGTGCTTACTTTGTTTCTTCTTTTCTTTTTTTTTTTTGCGGTGGAATAATAATTATTTTCACTGAGGTCCTCTGCTTAATACAAAGTGGATATTAGACTGAGTTGAAACACTTGTATAGTGAAGGAAAGGTCAAGATCCTATGAAATATCTATTGATACCTGAGAATTGTTTAGCAACAATGTTGATTACTTTTTGTCTTCTGAAATATTATTCAAAGCAGTCATCAATGTAAAGACAATAAGCACTGCTGATTCTGTCTGGATCTCCTCCACAGGTCTGGTTTAACTAGAAAGGCCAAAGCCAACAACAGAAAAAGAACTGTGGCAGGCTTATAGAAAAGGTCACTCTTTCAGTTGACACTTGGTCAGGGTAAGAATCTCTCTGGAGTTAATTATGTAGACTTCATCTGTACTAACAACTTTAGATAAGAGAACCATACATAAGGACTTATTTTTAAAATATTTTTTCTCTTACATTTTATTTTAAAACAATGTTAAAAAAATAATAGTTTATTGTATACAAATAAAATTTTTCTTGCCTATCACTTTTTGTGTTCTGCATAGAAGAGACCAAGTTGTGGCAGTACTCACTGAATACTAGGGACTGATTGAAGAAGAGAACTCAGGAATGGTAAAAGCACAAGGCCTAATTCCTTGAGTGAGTGAACTCATGGAGAACTCAGTCAAAATTTCAATAACTTTGAAAAATACTCTATATGCTTTGAAAGACATGCTACGTGCTACACCCCAAATTGCAATGGAGTTTGCATTACTCCATAAGGCTTTGCTATTTGTAAAGTCTACTCCCTCCCCAGATTGCAAGGAAATAATAATATATAAATACTGTTCCTTAAAAAAGAACATGAATAAAACAAATCCTAAACCAGATGTGATATGTCCTCCTCCTTCAAGGACCCTCTCCTCCTCAGAATCTTCTACATTGAATTCACTTTTTGTTTCTCCAAAACGTTACCCATCCACTGGGTTTGGAAAACCTGTCTGAATTCAATATATCTAGATTGCACTACAAAATAATGAAATAAACTTAAGCCCCTTATGATAGTTGTTAGAAAGTTGGTGTAGCCTGCCAGGATTTCCTTATGAATCATAAAATCTTCACTAAATACGAGTCATGAAATATTTTGTTAACTTGAATGAGACAGAATCATAGAGAAAATTACAGTAGCAGAGTATGTATATGTAGCTAACAAATATAGCAGCTGCTCTTTCAATAACTTTGTCAGAAATCCACCCAGTCATTTCTCATCACATAGCAGGTGTACTCCACAGAAAGCACTCCCTCAGGTCCACATCCTTTTCTGTAGAGCAAACCCTTCTCTCTTGGACCAAGGGGTAGGAGTAGACTGTATCTCAGTGCCTGCCTGTCACCAGATCTGAAGGTAGTTTTTCTCAGTCTCTCTCATGAAAAGGAGATGGAGAAAATACTCATCATTACAGCATAGGAAAACAGGGTTGATACTTAATTTCCATGGAAAGGTATCATTCCAGAGCACAAACACATTTCTGAGTGTGTAGCATGGTACCAGAAACGGACAGCTTGAGCAGAGGCCACTCAGCTGGCATTTTGCCCTCCTCTTTGGCAGAAGGGACCACACTGGGCTCTTCAGATCTGTGCTTCCTCTCTTCATGAAGCTGCAGCCATTCATTAACCCCAGGAAAGGAGTGGAGGCAGAAACAGGCCTTCTTGTTGAAGGGAAAATATACCAAAGACCAAGAAGTAATCTGTTTCTGTAATCACCTAATCTATTGCAACCACAGGATCAGTGCTTGCAGTGAAGCCTTGCTATGGTGCCTAATTTTTAATACCTTTCAATATCCCCTTATTGCATCATAAAATGTCAGGACTGAACATCATATTTTACTGCCCTGGAAGGTCTGTTTTTGGCACAAATCTTGGTCTCTACTTCCTTAGTTAAATCAAGGATGTTTAAGTTGGCAGCTGCTTCCACCTATCCACAATTAACACGGAAGTATATGTAGGGTAAGCCTGGGCTTATCCATGTGGCCAAATCCTGGCATGAAAGAAAGAACTGTTGTTCTGACTGTAAAGGGAGATGTCCGAGCTTCTCCAGGGATTTTTGCAAAGTATTTAAATCAGCTGCCTGTTTTAAATTGCACTTCAGAGGATCCACCCCTGCTATACAGGCAGGTGCAGGAGTTAAATATAAGGAAATATTGAAACTTACTGCATCTCATTGTTGGGTAATTATGAAATGATTTTCACTTGTAGTACTGATTTCAAAAAGCCATTCTCATTATACAACTAGTGTCACAGAAATAGGGCTTTGTAATCATACAAACCATTTTCTCCCAGGTAAATATTAGTATTTTATATTATTGAGTTGAACTTTTGAAATTCTTTGAGCTTTTAAATTCCTTCTTTTTCTGAGTTGGGCCTTTGAATTCCTTTTATTTGATTCAAATAAGCTGAAAATGAATACTCTAATTTGGACATTCTGGTGTAATTTTATTAAAGCTGTGTTCTTGGAGACATTACCTTAAAAGGGGTTGTAAACATTGTAAACATGGCTCAGAATTAGCATAGCTGAAGTGGGAGTAATTTTTCATTTTTATCACACTCTGCCATGCTTCACTTACCTACTAAGTGCAGTCTGTTCAGTGCAGACTTGATGGATGAAATAACACACTTGTAAATAACAGATATATTTATATTGCTTGTTCATGAGGAAAGAAACACAACATTGCCACAGCCATGTACCCATAGCAACCTTAAGACTCTGTCAGTATTCTCAGATCAGTTTTTCAGTTTTTTGCCTAGGAAGTTTTAAATTTTTCTATATTTACAGCATAATGGAAAATAATGGAGATAAAAAATTACATCAAAGTTTACTATAAACATGTCTGCTTTTTTACTGGTTTCTATTAAAATTTTTTTCATGTTCTTCACAACAATGTGGGAAAACATGGTTAGGAGAGAGTTTAAATCCAGCTCTTTGCATTTCAGGCTCATCAATATGCATTTGCATGTCAGAGACCTCTGCTACTTGTCTTAACCCAGTGAGAGAGAAATCTAGACGTCACTCAATAAGAAAACCTAGATTCATTTGCAAAGATCCATTTTGTCAAGATCTTCAAGGTGTGTGAATAATTATAGTTTACTAAACTGTAGATTTAGCAGTCTGAAATATGAAAATGACCTTTCAGGCATAGTAAACTATTTTGCAATTTTGTTGGCTGCTAAATAATGTAAAACTGTTGATTGAAACATTGAACTGGTAAGAAAATAGTAAGTAACTACATAATTCTAACTTTCTCTAAGTTATAACTTAGGAGGTGGAAAATCAAAAGAGAAACATTAATCTTGAAACTTTCATATGTGCAATTTCATGTTTAACAGATTTCTGACTGAAGAAACTAACTGATGATAGAAGGAAAACCAGAATTTTTCCAGTGAGAAAGAAGAGTTGTATTCTATGCTCATTTTTCCAACACACAGCTTTTGAGGACTACAATTACAAAATTAGATTTTTCCAACATGTAGTTCACAGGCATCAGGTTTTCAAAATATTTTGCTGATTTCATGGAATCATCAATGGAAAGTTGTAAGGAAGTTTTTATTTTGCGTATCTGCAAACAAGTGACCATTTTCCAGCTTAGAAAAAGAAGGAAATAGAAAGCTTTTCTTCTATTGACTGTAAAATAAGTTCACTAAAAGGGGATGAAGGCTCTGAGTGGGGCAGAGGAATGCTGTCTCGGTCTAAGAGTGGACAGCTGTGCTGTGCTGGTGGCGGTGAGGAATGGGATATGCACACATACAGTTGTCTGTGAATGCCTGAGGTTGCTAGGAGAGTGTGTCTTACTCTGCAGTGGTGACAGAGTCATACCACAGCTGGCTGCCCTAAGGAAGTATTCTTCAGCCAGTATCAGGCTGTTATTTGAGTTGAGAACAGGAGATCTACTGCATTTATATATTCTCTTCAAGACTACGGGCCAATGTCTTTCTCAATACATTCTTAGACAAATGTAAGGAACAATGACTCTTGGCTGAGTCTTCTGAACTGTGTTGGCAGTCTAGCCAACAGCTTCAGGAAAGGAAACGTGGAAAGAGTCTTTGAAATAGACAGGTCACCAAGTTGTCCAAAGACTTCAGGGCATTAGGCTTATTGGCTTAACAGTGACGAACTATGCAGTCGTGGGTATCAAATTTGTCAATGTTCTAACCATGCTGTCTGTGAGAATTAAATAGTCCCTCAGCTTTGATATGAGTTCTCTTGGAAAAACTTAGTTGGCTTCTCACAGGGCAGGAGCAGACAGCCCAGAATACACTGTAGATAGAGCTCTCTGTTTTGACTGTGAGGGGTGGTCAAACAAAGAGGGTCTGGTTGCAAGCTGGTAGTAAGACAAATGGAACATTTTAGGACTATTATTGGCTCGATCTGGAGTACTGAGTGAGGGACTGGACCAGAACTGAGGCCAAATCTGTCTTTTTCTGTGACCCATTGGAGCAATTGACCAGAGTGTTCCACGTTCTATTTTCTTTGCACTTTCTTGTGCCTTTTGTCACTTTGTGGTGTTATTTCCGTGCATCTTCTTGCCTCCTTCTTCCAGGCAATGTGACCTATGCCTTATCATCTAAATTCTCCACTGTCAATCATGAAGGTCCATTTTCTCTTAGAGTGGAGTAGGAAAGACCATGACAGAGAAAATTTTTCTTTGGAAGATGACAAGGAGAAATTTCAGTGGATATTTTGTGCTCCCATACTATTGGAATTTCTGTCTTGGGAGGGAGTCTATTACTACTGCTTGGTTTTGAGAGCCTATAAGAGGTTGCGGGGTCCTCCTGTTGGGTCTTTTACCCCTCATTTAAAGTCAAATCCTTTTCTTTTCCAGATGAATGTTATGGATCAGAATGGTTCCATCATTTGACTTTATAGAGTAGTTGATGTCTTCAGAGATTTCAGAGATTCTGGTTTCAGCAGTAACAGGTGTGAAACTTCTATTTTATTATGGGATTTCAATAAAAAGTCTCTGGATCAAATGTCAAATTGTTGGTCTCAGGGGTATGGCAAATTCAGTTTGGATCAAGACTTTGGTTTGAAGTGGATCTACTCATTCCCTACTTATGCTTTGGTTTGCATTTTGAAGCACTTTCAGCTGGTCCTTTTTGGCTTTCTTTTGGATGAAACTGTGTTGGGACATGTGCTCCAGGAGCAGCTTCAGATGTATATTGTCATTCAGTCAAGTAAGACTAGAGTTAGCCCAAAGTTTAAAAAGCAAACCTCACCACTGCTGGAATGAGTATAGTGTGGACATTAAATCTTTATCACCAGCTATTTGGCTTTACAGGTCCACCGTGACTTGTCTGCATTATTTTCCAGCTGGACATATCCCTTATGAAACTGTGCTGAAGGATCAGTGCATTCACTATTAAAAGCACTATCCTGAGAATGCGGTCATATCTTATTACAAACAGATTCCAGATCCATGTGTAGTTGCAAAAATTCAATTGCATACCTGTATTAAAATATAGTTGTATTTGTACTGTAACATATAAGCAGTGAGAATGTATTTGCCTGGTACATTATTATTTAAAAGGAGTATATTAATATGATCATTTATATATTTTTAAGCATCACTCACTGTGGTGAGTGATTTAAATTAGTGGTTCATAGTGATGAGTTATAATGTAATGTGTCTTACAAATAATGGAGCATCTGAAAGTTTTAGGTTCATAAAGGGTTTATAATTAAGCCATGGAAATTAATTTAGCCATGTATAATAGAGTGATAATTAGTTTGCTAATAGGGCTGTCACTTCCAAACTCTCAGCAGAAGGTGAATATTAGGTTAGTTCTGTCTCTTGAGGTTTCAGAGAGATTTTCTGACATTCCTTATGAAAGGTATTATTGTTCATATTTTTCTTGTGAACTTTTCTTTCTTGCCAAATGTTTAAGGAGTATTATTGTGAGTGCTGATGATTTCTATTCTGTCTTGTCTGATTTTTGAATAATTTCCTGGGTAATCAACAACTTACTTTTTTTTTTACCCCACGTGGCATTGATAACCACAAATATTAGAGAAAAATGGAGGTAACAGAAAATCCTATTGAAATGTTGGAATGACCGTACTATGCCCTGAGCTTGGAGTATACCAAATACCTTCTTAAAGAACATGAACTGATTCTCTTTGGAAAGGGGTCTATTCCAGAAATGAAGAGGCTTTTATTGCAGTGATATTTGGTGTAACATATTATGTCAGCAGTACTAAATCCTGAAAATTGTGGTGAATTCAGGCCCATTCTGCACAGAAATCAGAGTGCATTCAATGTACCAGTATTTTTCTATATGTTCCACTTACAACTTAGCCCTTCAAAATGACAAAGTGAGATGTTGCTTCCCCTCTTTCCTGTTATTTGGTGATTGGTCTCTCTGGGGGCATTAATGTGGTGCTGTTATAGCTGTCATCACATAGACTAAACAGAGCTAAGACAACTGACAATTTAAAGATTTCTGATCAATGATCCAGGCGTCTTCAGATTCAATCTGCCATTATGCTGATTTTAGGTGCATTTGAATTAATTAATTCTACCACTGTAGCCTCTAGAATCTTTATAAAAACTATAATTAAAGCATAAACTCTACAGACTCTAGTTATGGGCCCAGATTTTTTTTCTCTGTGGTTAACTTCAGCATGTTAAATCATACAAATTGGCTTAATCCTACCCTGGGCTGAGACAAAGTCAAAGTCCATGTGGTTCCAAGAATGTTGAGAAGCAACATACTTAGAAATAACATACATCTAGAAGATGTATTTACATTTTTAATACAACTGTGAATTGTTGTGTCTTGTGATTTTGTCAGTTTTGTTACCTACATAACATATGATCAATCAGATGTCATACCTGGAGTTTCTGTACAGGGGTTTAACCTTGTCTTAAGTTGGTGTAATATCAAAAAATGAAGCATAAATTCATAGACTGTATAAAGGATGTCACTGGAGTGAAATGATTCTCCAAAGCAGGGAGTCTTTCTCAATAAGAACTATACTAGGGAAGAAAAAGGAAGGTATGGACTATCATTAGACTTGGTTGGTGGACTGACTGAAGCAGAATTTCAAATAATGGCACAAGTGAGAGCCTATCTAACCAAACACATGTGACTCCACCTTATTCACCCACCAGTTATTTTATTGATGTCACTACACCACTGTTTGTGTCATAAGCAGACCTAGTGGCAGAGTGGAGAAAGTAACCACTGTAATTTAATTTATCTTGTTTCTGTGCTTACTGTCAGTGCTGGCCTAGTGATGGTGTTTGTACTTTACTGTTGGCATGGCTATTTGAAACTGCGGGACAAGAAGTTTCTCTAGCATTAAAAGGAGAAATTTTTAGTGGATTCATTTTCAGCAAATGAAATACATTTATTCAAAGTAAATCAAAGTCATCAGGTTCTGTAGAAGTCTCAGTGCAAATACATTAACTTTATAGGATTAATAAATGTAAGGAGTGAAAAGCCTAAAAGTATTTTGAGCCTACTTTCTGCCGCAACACCAGTTTACTAATTTTGTATTCTTTCTGTAAGGGAACTATTATCATTTGATTTTACCATTCTGCCTTTATCTTAAAAATGCTATTGCTTTTAAAATTGCTTTTCCAAAGATTCCTGTAGTCCTCAGAGAAGGTCCTTGAATTCTGTATTGGTTTCTGAAGAAATAACCTGAGAAGTAGAGATTTCCTTCAATCTTTCTGTTAATAATTAATACAATTAAACACAATGACATGCAGAGATGTAGAGTCATGAATTCAGAGAACTAAACCTACCATAAAGTTCACTTACAAATAAAAATAAAAGTGGGTCTCAAATACTGTTTTCAAGGATGATTCTGGACACAGAAAATGAATGTATTAATAATTCCAATATCAGTTGCAATAGAACTAAGCTTGTGGTTGGTATTTTTGTTTTGTTTGGTTTTGCTTTTGTTTGTGGTTTTTTTTTTTTTTTTAGGTGGGAGCTTATTAAGGTCCATGGGCTAGGATTGCTTATTTTGTAATTTGGCTGAAATTGAAAAAAGAGCTGATAGAAAAAGATGTTCATGAAAGATTTAATGTTCCTTCATCTTACTATGAATAAGGAATCTCCAGTCTTCAGATCTCTGGCTAACCAGTGACAATAAACCAGGTAGGTTTTTAAATTATTGATACTCAAGGTAGAACCTTAATCCTTTTTATTTTCTGAGCTGTTAAATAAATGATATAGAATACTAAGGCACACAAATTCAGGTTTGCTAAAATTCTTAAAATTTCAATTAGCTGTTAGCATAGATCTGCTTTTAACTTACTCATTTAGAAAACTTTATGAGGTTTTGTTAAATAAACTTAATGGATTAGTAAAAATCTTTATGGCAACAGCTGATTAAGCTGATACATCAAGAAAGAAAATCTTTATAAAAATGAAAAAGAATTTTAAAACATGCAAATCATAATCAATACTCTGATATAGTTTATATTCTTTCTGGATAATTTATTTTTAGTTGCTATCTGCTAATCATGTACTGCTGTGATAAGAAGGCTTAAAAGGCAGTATTGTTTACCCACCAAAATGATGAATGCATATTAAACATGTTACATATACAAAATTTAATGCAGATGTACTCATTTTTCCATTACACATTGATGCCTTGTCATAGCTGGAAGAGCGATTTTCACAATGATTTTCTCAACATTCCCAGTTTTTAAATGAAAGCACTCTATATCTGCGAGAAAGTGAACATATTGACGTTGTGGGAGAGTGACTTTGTGCATGCTCTGTGTTTGACACAGATGGTCCTTATTTCCGATCTCACTCTTAGAAAACTCTGTTTTAATAATTAAGGTAGATTCCTGTCTAAAATGAGGGAAACGTGTGATTAGAAAGGGATTAAGAAATGAAAATCTCTGGGCTGTGGAAAGCAGAAGGGTCGTAGAGCTCTTCTTTGTTTTGCCCTTTGATTCTTATACCTGCTTTTATTTCTGTCATTGCTTTGCTTGCATGTGCTGGATGTTCATAATCGTTTTGTAACTCCTTGCTTCGTATTCTGTATGTCTTTTTACCTAAGAGAAATCAGTGACTAATTGCTATGTTCAGTGGTTTTTCATTTTTTTACTTTTTCACAGAAATAATTGGTGATCAACAGGTTCTCCTACTATGCAGTAATTGCCCTCATAATGCCCGTGATTTCCACAGATAAGTGTGAATGCATCTGTAGTTAGCTCTTTTACTGTCAGCTCTAAGCCTTTTGTCATTCAGCACAGCAGCCAAAAGCCTCTGAAGGCTTTCTTCCTGGCCCCATTATCAGTAATTCTCTTGCCACGGACACAAATAAACATCTGTGTACCCGCATTCATATTCTGCACCAGAGATACCTGTCCTTACATACAATTTGTGAGGTGTCTATGTTGTAATCAGCTGTTCCTACTCAACTCCAAAAAGGTGTTTAACTGCTGCTTAAGTCTGTGGTAAGTGTAAAGTGGCTGTTTTACCTAGACTTTCATTGAGGTTTCACCTAATCCCAAAATAAGAGCAATTTCTTCTAGAGGAAGAAAACACAATGTGAAAAACATTAGCCATTATATTGAAATTAAGTATATCATACTGAGAATTCAATGTTTATATCCCACAGCAAGTCAAAATGCTTTCTATTTTAAGGCCTTGGATAAAGAGCCTTGCTGAAGACCCAGAGGCTGGAAGTAGCTCCACAGCAATACTTTATATACATGAACAGCAGAGGAGAAAAACTCAAATCCTGATATGACTTTTTGCATAGTGCTATGTGTTTTTTTTTCATAGTCAATTTTTATTGCATTAAAATTATCAGATTTAAATGTTAAATTAAATTTTTCTGATTTGTAATCTGTTGTCCAATTTCTGCAAGAAAGGACTAGGACACTGCATTATCTAAAATAATTTTAGTAAACAGGTTGTTATAAAGATAGAAAGTAGCTGTTTTCATTGTAACCTAAATACATAGTTATGTAATGCTTTAGGCTACTAAAATGGATATACCTCCATCCATCACTGAAAAGGTGGTGAAAAGGTATCATATAACTTTTAAACACTTATGAATATCAGGCATGAATTTTGGAAGAATAAGGCAGCACTTAGTCCAGAAACTGAGCTGTCACGGAGTTTGTGAAGGGGATCACTGTGTTATGAGACAAGGCATTAAGGAAAGTACATGGTTTATATTATGTTCATTCACTCACTCCTTCCTTTCTGTCATACCACTTCTTCACCAGGCATCCAATTGCTCTCTCGTATTTTTGGAACTCAATTGCAAGGTCAGCAAACCACCTGTATCTGAATTATTCCTAGGCTATCTTCTATGAGCTGAGAGATAAACAAGTTGTTTCTGTGTATCCAGGCCCAGCCTCTTTTCAAACCCTTTCTAGTAAGTCTACTGTATTTTCCTTATTCACATGCAATTTGACAGAGAGATGCTTCCAGCCATTTTTGCATCTTTCTGCAACTTGATCCACCACAGTTCTTCTGTATCACATTCTCTGACTTTGTCCTTTGTACTTATCCCAGATATTTTCATCTTTTACAGAAAAGACTGGCAAGGATTTTTGAACTCTGCATGATCTCCGCACTTGCTATTAAACCCCTGTAATACCTAATCATTTTCCTGAAGCGCTTGTTTTGGGCAACATTGTAGATATATTGGCACTACCTTAGACTGTAAAAATCCTATTGCCTACGGTAAAGATTAGCTTTCATGCTGCTGTAACAATAAACGAGATGGGCAACATTACTCAGTAACCTAAACAACACAATCTCTACCATTCTCCCACTAACCCACCTCTCCTCACTATGTCAGTTTCTCCTGGAGAGGGTGGGATGTGTCTACCTTGTGTTCTGCTCTTTCCATGCACCACTCAGTGAAACTGGAAGTGCAAAGGAAGGGGGAGGAAGGTGCTCTCATGGTAGTTTTTGGTGGATTGAATGTAAGCGGAATGAACAAGCATTTATGAAGAATTTCTTATCTTTCTTTATTTCTCTGAAATATTAATTTCAGAACTTATTGAATTGTTTAACGTTTGTATTTTCTAACAAAGGAAACAATATCTAGAAGCATGTAGTGAGGATATTTATAGCAATCCGTCTGGAAATACAGCACGTGTATGGTATAATCCATTTGAATGTAGAAGCAAGGATGGATTATTTTCATGCTTCATTTACACCTGTGTTTATATACAGCTGTATTATTTTTATTTGTCACTGGCAATACAGATGTGAGGTCCCTTTGTTTAGCCTTCTCTCCTGTAAGTTGAGATACTCCTCTGAGCAAGAGCAGATCATGGACTCTAGTGTGAGTTTGAGTTATTTTACTGTGAGAAAATGCACAGTGAAAGGAGAACATATCACTCAGTGAGATGAGGCCAGTGTCTGATATTAGCTTATAACATCTGTACTACAAAGTTAAAGTTACAGTAGAAAAAAACCCCAGAAACAAGACCAGTGAGAAGTCATCTCAAATACAATCTACTTTGACTTCCTGACTTAACATATCAATGGAAATTCCTGTAGCTTAAGCTTTACAATTGGTCAAAATTTGATTTGTTTGACTGTAAATGAAATTCTATGCTTTAAAACTTTGCTGCCATACAAGAAGACAGTGTTCTGCTCATATTTTGTCTTGCTTGTATAGTAATTGTCCTTTAGAAACTTTTGTCTTTGTATCTACTCTAATGATCCTAGTAATGTTACTACAGGCAAAAAGTCTGGCAACATTCTCCTTAAATAGCACAGAAACAATGATTGAAGATTATAATGTGCCATTTCCATAGAGATATCATTTCAGTCCAGATGGCAGATGCTGTTTAAGCTGTTTCATGAATTAAACAGAAGAGGCTGGTTTCAGTTGTTACAAAGATGTCTCTCGGCACAAAAAGAAAGTCAAATGTGGTTGTATTTTTCTTAATGACTGCTCTGAAGTGTTTATTAGCAAATTCTTGAAATTTCTAAGAAGAAATGTGTTGGTTTTTTTTTTTCCTGTCCTCTGAGAGATAATACAACTTCTCTATCTGTAGGAAAGAAAAGAATTAATACATTCCCTGTTGTGATTTACCCTGGAATAGTGCCATCACCAGGGCTATCATAGCAGATCATGTTTACTAGTATGCCCTTGTTTCCTGAGTGTCAAGACCTGCCCTACCAGGCAGGAGTAACTTTGGTTTTATTATTAAATCCCTTGGAGTGAATGAGAGTACAACAATACCAGATGATCAGTGTTTGCAGATATATATAGGATTTATTTTAGAACAATTTTGTTGCAAAAGAAAACAGATACATAGCTGTTTTGGTTGCTATTATCTATAGTAACATGACAATATAAAGGTATTGCAAAGGGAAACAGGTATTTAGCCATTTTGGTTGTAATATAGTCAGCCAAGCAAATGTGTAAGGGAAAAGAGAGGAGAGAGAAAAAGAGTTAAAGGGAAAAGAGAGAAGGGAAGAGAGAGAAAAAGCAAGTGTTTAGAGTCACCACTTTGGAGGTCTCTGATGAACTTGGTGGTTGTTGTCCTTGGTGTCTTCATCCATCAGGGAGTGGTGGGGGAGATAAGCTCATGAAGCATAAAGTTCAGTGGGTTTATATACCCTTAGGAACCCTCCTGGTGCCTCCCCGTGTGCATGGTCACTGTTTCACAGAGGCTGGAAGCACTGGTTTTTGCAGTCTTTTAGGCTTGGGGAGGGGGTGCTTCAAAGGCTCCTCCCATTCTTGGTGTAGTGATGGGTGTGTGCAAAGGGCCCCTTTGGACACAGCCTGGCTCACAGGGGATAAGCATCACATGCCCAGAGAGTGCCAGGGGTCTCCTTTAGATAAACATCACAGCCTAAAGAAGCATCACACCCCCAAGACTTTGCCCCTGGGACCTCACAAACCCCACATTTTGTGGCCTATGGCCTCCTCTTCTCAGACTTCTCTTCAACCTCCTGGCAGGGGCCTCTTTAGAGAGCTTGTTACAGTAGCACTGCTTTGAGCAATTGAAAAAAGCCAGTTCCTCACACCCCAGCCTAAAAGAGAGACTTGCTAGATCTGTGTTTAGCTAGTCTAATGCTTAGCCTCTGATGAAATGCGTGGAAAGCCTCCCCTTTTTTTACAGTTTTCTCCTAAAAGTTGATTTGACTGTGCAGAGTTAACATAAGGTGTCTAACTCCTTCCAAACCTCACCTTCCTCTTGTGAATGCTCCCGGATCTATACGACTTTTTTATTACCAAACAGGAACCAGTACTGATATAAGAGGGTTCATTAAAATTTATATATGCAGCAAAGTCTGCACCCTCTCTGAGATATACATACTTTGACAGAAGAGTTATGAGAATAACTGCTTTTCTGAGCTTATTTAGCATTTTATTATTCTTTCAAGTATGTGGAAGCAGAGAATCTCTGACCTACTGGATCAATACTGCTAGTAATTATAAACATATTTCCACCATTAGCAAAAAACTGTCTCTAATAAAAAGCCCTGAAACAACAATAACCAAAGGCAATCAGATAAATAAGAAATGGTCACATTAGCTAAAATATCTTGCACTACTTTTTCAGAACCAAAAGTATATTAGAAAGGTCATCTGAGTTGTGTTACCAGAATTCATTAATTTTCCTCTTAACATTCCTTTTTCAACAACAAAATAACATCTAATAATAACAGTTCAATTTAGTGTTAGATCATTGCCTTTCTCACCTCTTGATACCAGAGCCGTTGACATAAAAAAGGCAATGAAAGTATTTTAATCGGCAAAAAAATCCTCTTGAACTCATCTGTGCAATACAAATGCTTTCATTAGCTCCATAGTCAATTTCTGTTTAAAGTAAGGAAAATGAGCAATAATATTGACTCTGCTCATCCATCCAAACATAATTTAAGTTGTTTAAATGTCATTTTCTTGCTATGCTAAAATGTTTTTACAGAAAGATTAGCGACTTTGTGGAAATTTGTATTTCCTTTTTTTTTTTTTAAAAATGGGACTTTAAAATTTAGATACTTTTAAATTATAACTCTGGCAAGATCATGCCTGTAGCCTTTAGGTAGTCAGAGCTCTTGTAGGAAGACATCAGGTCAGGGAAGAAAGGTGTATTCTGTCTTTAGCTATCAAGAAATAGATGCAGATTTGACTGCTATGACACGCTCATTCAATAGCTGGTTTCTTTTTAGACTTAGTTGCTGAAGAGAGCTAGAGAAAAACCATACAACTACCTGCTATTCCTATTAAAGCTCAGGTTTTAAAATGTCTCCTGTTTCACCTGTGCTCTTAAGGATGGGAGCACTTGGATTTTGAGATGTAAACTCAGCTTATGCCCTCTAGAAATATTCCTAAAAATGAATGGTGGCTGGTGTTTCAGACTTGTGTTTCTGTTTAAGATTTCTGAAGTGTTGTATTGTCTATTCATGTTTACTGTGTTTGTAATGAGATCTGCATGCTGTTACTTTGGCCTTGTCAGGCTTGAGGGAATGCCCCCTGCTCCCACCCACACTCCTGGGGCCGACTTGTAGCCCCTTGATGCAGCAGAGA
>JAWWEU010000158.1:40388034-40505843 GCA_035583155.1 Acropternis orthonyx | reverse complement strand
TGATAGAATTTCAGCAGTGATGATTCCGGTTCTAGAGAAGGTTTTTCCATCCTTCATAGCTTAGTCCATTTCCCACATGGCCTTGCAACCTTAACCATTTAAATTCATTTGTGTGCCTGCAAGTTGTAACCTCAGAAAAAAGTTCTAAAAAAACTCCTAATAGTGAGTCTCAGATTTTCTATTTGTTTTCCCTCTCCGGTCCAAGAAAATTGACCATGAGATTAGGTTTTTATACAGTTGCAAGACCCCACACTGCTTTCTGAATTTATCACCCGTCTCAGAGGAACATATCTTAAATTTTCTTAAGAAAAGATACTCTCAGAGGACCCTTCTCTGCTACTGCTCTTGATGAAAAACTTCCAGCTTTTAAGTATGTTTGGAAACCTAGGTTTGTCATTCTGACTGTCTCTATTGTAGTTTTTGACTATCCCTAAATTTCTCCTTTATCTCCTTTATAAACTCCCTTTTCATTAATATCTCTTAGTATGCAAGCCACTAAATGTGCTTGGCTTGTGAACTAGTTGTATATTGATTTTTTTTGTGTGTGTTGTATTGGGAACTTACCTTCTCATCTTTTTTGTGCCTTTTTTTTTTCTCTCAGAAGTTCCTGCATTTCACACACTTTCACTTCCAGAGTGTAGCAAAAGAATCTTCAGAACATGCTTATAGGTTTTTCTTTTAGGATTTTAAAATACCTGCAGGTAGATGGTCTTTTGGGGAATGGAAGTAGTTGTGAAACACAATCTTACAGCTTTCACCATTTGTGTTGACCCTGCAAAGCAATGTTTCTACTATAAGGGAATCTTGAAAGGAGGATCTTGTTCTGTCCATTAGTAACAAAAGACAAAGATTCAAAATCTAGAAAATATTGTCAGGAAATGGAAAGTTTACTAGCATTACTTATTCATAGTAAATAGCATCTTAAGAGGAGGAAGACTAAGCTTCATTTTTAGTAAATACTAAAAATGTGACCCTGATTTCTCAAACTGAATGGATAACACGATCTTTTCTATTAAGGACATAATTCTCATTTGATTAACCAAATTGGGACCAGTTTATTTCAATTAAACTAATTCATCCTGTTGTTATGGTTTCAAGTAGATATACGGAAGAAATTTTTTATGAGGATGGTGAAATACTGGAACAGGTTGCCCAGAGAGGTGGTAGATGCCCCATCACTGGAAATAGTCAGGTTGGGTGGGGCTTTGAGCAACCTGATCCAGCTGAATTTGCCCCTGCTTATTGCACGGGGTTGGACTAGATGGCCTTAAGAGGTCCCTTCCAACCCAAATCTTTCTATGATTCTTCACTAGAAAGGTAATGAGAGATAGAGAATCAGATAAGTTACTTCTTTATGTATAGAGGTGGAGCTATTTTGTTCTATAGTTTGCATTTTTTTACTGCTTTTTGCCATGCTGCTTTCCAAACTGGAGGCCCCCTTTGATGTTTCACAATACGTTACTATGATGGTTAGTAGAAGAAAAAATGGAATGGGAGATTTGCATATGGCATTAAACTACCAGCATGTCATCCTGACCTGTGCAATGGGAAGTCAAGGGACCAGAAAATCATTTAGCATATTCCATAAAAAAAGTCAGTGGTAGAAAAGGCAGTACTGCTGCACAAAGAAATAAAGCAAATACTCGCTCTAACTAGTTCTGATTTTGTTTCTAGGATATAACAACTGGGGTCGTGAGTGCAATAGCAGCTCAAAAAAAATTAGCAGGGAGAGACCAGGAGGGACTTTTACAATTAATTGATCTGACTGTTTCTCTGAAGCAGATTTTTGTATTTCTCCTAACAATTCTAGCATTCAATCAAGAATCTTCTCATTTGACTACAGTATATCTTCTGGAAGCATAATTTGCCTTGGTTTATATTACTAAATCCAGTTTATAAAATTACAACCTGAATGTCAGTGTGCAAGTAGCTGCCCACAATTTAGGTGGCTCAATGCATTGTCCAGTTAGAGGACTAAATGAGGAAATGGACAAGGGAATGAGTGGCAAAGATCCCAAACTTAGGACATTTTTTTTTTTTTAAGTTTTTTGGAAGAAAGAAGAAGTGGTTGAACAAAGAACAGCTCAGATTTTTGAGATCTATGTAGCAGATTAGTGAACTATGCATTTGCCTACCACTTTACTTCTGGCTTAAAAATATTATACTGGACAGACTTTTGAAAAAACTCAGTTCCCTAAAAGCATCTTTTTACTGAGAACCAACAACAATTTCAAACCTGTTACACTGAAGTGTCACTTCAGGAAAAGAACAGATGTTTTTCTTTCTCTCACTGATGTATGTTGCTGAATTCCCCAAAATGGGGGATGATTTTCTTGTTGTAATCCTTAAACAATTGGAGAAGCACATAATCCACTTAACCCATGAACTACCAGAGAGACATAGGTGGTTTCTTATTTCCCAGTGATGTGAAATCACTTATCATTAACCAGACTGTCAAGAGATGCCTGCTGTTCAGCTCATGCAACCGTCCTAGTAATGTGCTCCATTGTACCCTTGTCATCCATCAGTATTACCTCTATTGAAGGGGCAGCTGCAATTTTTTCTGCAAATGAAGCTGTTTTTTTGTAAGACTGTACAAACGTGTGACTAAAAATGGTCCATAATAATCAAAGGTTTGCAGGCTCTGCATAGAAAAGGAATAGGTTTTTATTCTTTAAAAAACCTCCAACTACAGAGATTGTACAGCTTCCCCTAGGCAATCAATTCTAGCATTTTTTTGCTATTCTTACCTTTATGAAGATTATCCTGATAAATAATCCTGAAACATTTGCTCTTTATTGCTAATCTAGAGCAGATAAAGAGAAGGTTTCACTCCCTTAGTTTGAGAATTTATCCACATGCATCTTTTACATATCTGGACATATCACATTGCCTTTTAGCTTTTTCTGACTGAAAAAAAAATCCTATCATTTCTCCTCTAACAATTTAGATCTCCTAATCTTCTGATCATTGCCTTGAACTGTTCTGGGCTCTGTCTAGTCATTTGTATCTTTCTTGAGGGCAGTGGTAAAATTAAACAGAATTTACTTGCTGGAGCCTGCAGACTGGAAAGATTATTTTTCATAATCTCCTGACAGAATACTTGTTTCTGCACTCCAGCATGAAGTTGTAACTCAGGCCTTGTTCTGCAGAATACTTAATTTATGTTACTTTCCCCTACATTTCTTCAGATTTTTTTTTACAGTTTTTCTTAACTGCAGCCCTGGACTTTGCCAGGTCACATCCTTTTTGACTGCATCTTGTAAACATATACTTTGTTTCATCCAACTAGTTACTAACAAAATACTTAACTTTTTCTACACCCAGAAAAGACCAATGCCTTTGAGTCTTTCTGGTTCGAGAGTACTCCGTAGATAACTGTTGCTTTGTAGGTGCCTCCTAGTAATTCCATTTATACTCTGCTGTCTAATATCATGCAAAACCAGGTCAAAGGCCCCCTTAAAGTCAGTGTATATGGTATCTACACTATAGCCTTGGACAGCCGTCCTTTTACAAGAAGAAACATTGCATTGACAGCTAAAGAACAGGAAATCATCTAAGCGGTTTCCTATTTTCTCCTTCCTTTCAGCCTCTTGAAGTCAGATCTACAATACAAACAAATACAACTTAAAATATTTTGTTGCTGCATAACAATTTCCCTATTTAATTGGCAGTTGGCTGGTCCTTTCATAGACTATCACATCTGTTTACCTGCTAGTATTGGCTCATTTCTTGTTTTGTATAGAGAAAATACTGTACAAATGAAAAGAAATGAGTTTGAAAACCCTGTGGGTTTTTTTTTAGTTTTTTTTTTTTATTTTTAATTAATTAAAACCATTCCCTCTTAAAGGAACAAATATGAGAAAATGTGCAAGAATGAACTATGTTGAGTTGCATGGTTAATTCTGCTTCAGTTGCTGTGGTTGATGAACCTGATAAGGCACTATGGTTGATTAACATATTTTCTTGGAAAAAGTAGGCACTTCAGCAGAAAAAAATCTTATAAAGTGTGTTCTCATTGTTTGTAGTAGTTTATAGAAGAAAAACGCTTTTTAGGTACAGTAAAAATTACATATAAAAAGTACCTTTTTTTGGCAAAAAATCATGTTTCAAATACTCACAGGGACTATCATTTCTTTCCATAAGAGTGGAGGTAACTTCTGTAGCAGTGAACAGGTGTGTCATTTCTTGAGGTTTTAAAATCCTCTGAGCAGCAAGAACATCCTACTTTCAGTAATCGTATATTTTTTGCTGAATATTTTTGTCAGTCATGACAATGTTCCCTTTACTTAGTTCCTTGTCTTCAGTTCTGAAAGCCACTTATCCCTCCAGGTAATCCACAGCCACAGCAATGAAGAGCATTGCTCAGAACTTCAAAACAGTCTGGTTACCTTAATTTTCAGGTATTACAGTAATTTGTATAAAACATTTCTTCTCTCTTCTCTATGATCATACCAATCCAGTGCCTGCCACTCTCAATGGAAACCTTCATTTGCCTTCAAGATGCACTGAGTGAACTTGAACTAGTAAGTCATATCAAATCAGTAACTTCATGTTACTTACCCAGTTGAGGAGAAAGGCTGTGGACTGAGTGCACAGTATTTCATGAAGAGATACAATAAAGAACAAATAAATATTAGTATTTTACCAGAAAAAAAAAGTAATGATATTGGAAAATTGAACAAAACTGCATCACAAAATTGGACTTAAAAGGTAAATAGCTGTATTGTTTACATAAGAAAGACTTCCAGTCCATTTCCCTAGACTTTGAGAGGCTTATATTCTGCTTGCAATGTGAAATAATTTCTTAGCCACTCAGACAACATTAGTATACCTTACTGAAAATGTCTTACAACCATTCCTGTTTATTTATATTAATATTTTAGTATACTAATTTGAAGGAGAAATGCTTACCCTCTACCCTAATGTATGCATGGTACATGCTTGTTAATCTTTCTTCAGGATGTATGCAAAATATAAAAATAAATTAATTGCATAAAGAAACAATGAACAAAGTACCTTAATTTATTTGAAATTACTCTTTTGATTAAAAAATAGGCCAATGAGGGTTTAAATCTTCATCAGGAACATGAAATGTTCTACAATATAGTTGTTAGTGAAAAAAATCACATAGAACCAGGCAAACAAGAAAATTATAAAATCTCATCTAAATGAGAGATGTTTAGCAGTAGAAAGGAATAAGCATAGAAAACTAGCAATAATTTAGAAAAGGAAATGTAGTATCAATTCACAGGCAAGAATACTTATTTTGTTGTGGGATTCATATGAATTCTAGAGACAATATAGGATACGAAGAAGACAATACAAAGTTATTTTTGTTTTAGAATTTGTATGCATGTGTATCTACATCAATATGTACAATCAGTGTATGTGTGCAGTCAGATATTAAAAACAGGGAAGGCCAAACTTTAAATTCATCACAACAGACTTTAACATAGCATTAAGACACATGATTCTATGGGTTCAGTAGATATTTCTAAACTGTGAGTTTCTGGAGAAGCCTTTATTTCACTTGTTCAGGCAGATGTTCCAGTTGTGTCTTGATTCTGATCTGGGATGAGACACAGGCGTGTGCCATCCTCTCCTTCTGCACTGGTTTCCATGGAAGGAAATCCGAGGCCAGGGCTTAGAGGAGACTTACTGCTGACCTTGGCTGGATCCCTGATTTGGATGACTGAAGGATTGGTCTTGCATGTTCTTCATGGGCTATATTTTTCTTAGAATTAATTGATAAAATCAGCTATAATTTTACTTATAGATGTGATGCAGCACAGCATGCATGCATAACTTGTTCCTGTCTTGAAGCTCTTAGAAAATATTGCTCTGTAGGATGTATGGAAGAGAGGTGTGGCAGTGAGATAAGACAGGGCTCTAGCATTGCCTCAGAGCCCCAGAGCTACACTTTGGAAACTCCTGGCATTTGCAGATCTGAGACATTGTGGGCCAAGCATTTGACTTGAAATGCACTCATTTGATATTTAAAACAATATGCTGGGGTTTTTTATTATGTACTTGCAGTTGTTTCAGCTTTTAAAAATGCTTATTTTCAAGCTTTGCTCTTCAACTACAAAATATATGTATTTTTCTCCTACTTGTCCCTCCCACATTATCACAAATCTCTCAGGACAAGTGCCAGGTCTCTGAAACTCACAATAAGTAAGAACTAGCAACTGTGGGAAACCTGTCTACAGAAGGTCAGGCATGCAGTTTGCACTGTATGACAAATGGCTAGGAATATGTTCCGCTCTACAAACAACGTAGATATTCTGTTATATTTTAATCACAGTGTTTGTTGCAGTTGACTCTCTCATGTGCCTATCACTTAAATATACAAGATATGCATGCATAAGCTTTGAGACTTTGTAATGATACAGTAACTTGAAAATTTTCTTCTGCAGTCTAATTGGATGTTGTCAGTCTAATAACATAAATCAGGTGAGCTTGAGTTCGTGCTTGTTGCTTATCTGTGAAGGAAACAAATGCAAACCTCAGAATATGTGTTGACCTGTCTAGTAAATTTATAACTCACAGGGGTCAATGACTGGATCATAGGTGTTGGAATCTATCTGCTGTTTAAAATGACACAGATATTTCTTCCCTCTATATCTTGTACATTACCAGTTCTCTTTTTTTGTCACTATGTTGATATATACTGAGATCACACTATTGCACCATCTGTTATGATCTCAAGACGTCAAATTGTCTTTCAGACCTCTGTTAAGGTACACCGAGCTAAATGATGTAGTGGCATATTGCATTGCTAAGCCAGGTTTAAAAACTAATTAGGATGCAAACAAGAATGAATGCATAATGGTTTCATTCTAGAGCTGAGTAGAAATTTGACTGCAGTACAATGAAGCAAATAATTTCCAATGAATAATTGATTTCAATGTCACCTTTTCTATTTATGAATTAGCCTATTACAGATTTCACTGGTTGGTTAATTTTATCCAATCTGTGCACTTTTAAATGATTGGTCATTTCTTGACCACCATAAGTGAACACAGGCAGATGATGTATGCATGTTTCTCTTATCTGATGATTCAGGTAATGAAACAGCAGAAATTCTGTAAATAAAAAGTGCAAAATAAAAGTTTAACGTTATTTCTGGATTTCAGTTTCAAAGCCAAGAAAATTTGAATGGTGAAAGTACTGGTAATACTACAGTACTCACCTGCTCTTCAGAAACTGTCCACAAGAGGGTCACAAACAGAAATGAAAAAGAATTTTGCATTTGTGTAGGTTTGACAGAAAGTGTATTTCCAGTTTTTGCTCTATGCGAATTCGTAACTCAAACCATCAAAACATTTCCCAGTGTTTTTCTGTTGAAGACTGGGACAACGGAGATGTGTCACATGAGAAGAGACTATTATAAACATTACTTAATATACAGCATATTTTCATCAAGATATTTCTTACATGTTTCAAAATAATATTGCAGCTGGCTCTTTGAATGGATTCATAGAATAAACAAGGATGGGTAAAAGGGCTTGTTACTTTGTGTATCTCCAGCATCAGGGACTGACCCTCTGCTAATCCTTGCAGTATATCAGGTCTGTCTTTGCCTAAGGAATGTATACGACAAGAGAAGTGCTCTTATCAGGAAGAAACTGGGCCACACTAGCCCCATAAGTGTTGACCTGTTTGCCATATGCATTGCCAAAATCAGACAGCTTTTCAGTGCTCATCATGACTACTCACAGGGTATCACGACCCATAATTAACATGGCAGCTGGTGCAGAGTGCTGCTGTTGTCTTATTTCCCTTCACAAAGATGTTAAGCCAGATCTGTAAGACTTTTAATTCTGCTATTCCTTTGACTTCTCTCTTGTGTGTATGGAGCAAGGTGTTGACACTCTTTTTTACCCCCTGTAAAGTACTTGAAAACATGAGATCTGCACAAGTGCCTCTTTCATCAATGGCCTCATTTTAAATATAACTGATCTTGTTTTTGAACCAATGTAACTTCATCCATTTCAGGAAGTAACTCAGTTTCAAGTGAGTGGAAGAGTGCTTTATGTCTTCCAGAAAACTGAAGAACTATGATATGGTATTCAAAGCAAATTCTGTGGATGGAGTAACATTTGCTAAGGGAAGTTCTGAATTTGGAACTGAGATATATCATTACTCTTTTTAAAATTCATCATGCTGAAGTTATAAGACATTTAGAATAATTGAAATTTTTGGGACATGTAACATGGAGCCAGCTGCTAAATTTCTAGATGCACATGCTAAATACAAAGAATTCATGGGGCTTCTAAAAAAAGTTAGGTGCTATGGTAGTTTGAATTTTTTCTGTACTGCTTTAAAGGCAGTATTTTTACTATATTTAACTCTAGTTGATAAGAAATGTTGATTGGCAGACAGCATCTCTATCTCTTTTCACAGTGTTAATGGCTTTAACAAAATGAAAAATGATCTTGTATTGGCTAGTACCTGCTCTTTCTAATTCCAAAGCAAGCAGGGACAAGATGCATTAGCATGTTAATAGAACTTTGCACCCTAAGGTTCTGGTTTATCAGATATTAAGAATACATTAGCGATTCACAAACCCTGACAGACAGGATTCGTTAGCATTCCAATGTTGCCCAAAAATATATGGCTATTGTATCTAGAGTCATACAGTGTCAGTGAAAGAATATTTTAAACTTGAGCTTTTCATTTCAGTGTAACCTTGTTGAATAAAAAACATTGCAATGTTTTCAAAGATGATTGATCATTTTAAGCATTTTAAAATTGAGATATTATCTTAAGGCTCTTTGAAAGGGCCAGATTTTTAGAGATGTTCATGTTTAGATTGTGTGTCATATCCAATCTAGTGATTACATCTCTGTGTGTAATCTAGATACCAAGTGTTTGGTATCATGTAACCATAGTGAAGACAACCAAAATCACTGCCAATTTTTGTTTACACAGTAGGCCAATTTAACCTCATTGTCAGCTTACACAGCCAGGATTTGGTTTATAATGGTTTGCAACTCACTGAGAACACTTCCAAGCCTACAGTCACACCTTGTGGTTTTGATGCAAAAACATGTGGATCAGGTTATAGAACATGAGTCAAGATGGGCAAATTTGAATTAAATTTTATTTGGGGTTCAAAGCTCATTGAAAACACAATATTTTTGCTAGACTTAACTTTTTTTATCTGAGTTTCACTTCATGTTTTAGTTTGTCTAATTAATTGAGGGACTTTGAATATTCATACCTAAAAACATACAGCCCATTCCCATGAATCTGGCTGGTCTTAAAATTCTGAGTTTCCCAGCACTGCAATGAATGATAGTTCTATTTGATTCATCTTAGGGCTTGAAGTGAAATTAATAGCTATCTTACATAGAAACAGGCAGATTTATCACTGTGCTTAAGGTATTTGCTCTTCTTTATCATTTTTATTTTCTATATGCTTTTGATTCATAGTGCATCTAAAGCTAGAAGATGACAGACTATCACTTGCACAAATACATGCTACTCTGAAATACTTTTAATATGTTTGTGATAAGGTGACAGGGAAAAATGACTATATAAAGTATAAGCCCTAGAGTAATTGTTAGTAAAACAGAATTCTGGATGTGAGAGCCTACCAAGAGAGCTGCAAGGAACACTTCTGGAGCTACAGTTGATTGAACCTATTTTCCTATTATTATAATTATTTCTATTTTTTAAAAGAATAATAATATACCTTTCACACTGTTTATGTAGATTAACAATTTCACTTGACACCTCTCCTATAACACAGAGTCAGCAAAATTCCCAGTCTTCGAGTGCAGTAATGCACTTAAAGAAGACATGACCAATGAACCAGACAGCTTTAGTCACTTCTGGATAGCTTATAACAAGTCTCCATTTTTCAGTCACCATCTTAATATTTTCATGTAAAGGCTTAACCTCATCTTCATACTGATTTTCCCTCACCTGATTCCTACCCCTTCAAGTAAAGGCTTCTGGTGTTTTCTGAAGGTGTTGTTTATTACACAGCACTTTATGTCTAGAGATTTGGGATGATACTTAATCTCTTTCATCTGGGTGGTGGCTTTGGGTAGGCATCAGTCTACAAACTTCTACCCCTCAGATTGTGCTGACTGTATATGATTGGGTCAATGGGTTCCATGTGAGGACAATGTGGTCATATCTCAAGCAGATCCCACCTCCCTAGGTAGCTTCTTCCAGCATTTACTGACCCCATTAAGAGTCATTAGAGAGAGTTGATCTAGATCCAGGAGTATTTTAGCTGCACTGTGAAGGAACTTTGACAACACTTTATAGGATCTGTAGAGTTTTAGGATCTGTTTTCACAGTTCTCTAGGCTAATCTCTTCCACCTGTAGCTGAACTATCCCTAATTTGAGTGCTAACTTGAGTGGCATAGCATGCCTGCAGTTGAAGGGAGTTTTGTGATGACCTGCTTGATTTTCCTATGAGGCAACTCAAATAGCTATATTACCGATTTTTCCTCAATAAACTAAGGGCAGTTTAGAGTGGTGAGAGAGGTCAATCTGCACATTATATGACATGCCCACCTCTGGAATATAAGCAGCATCTCTGGATCTGGATTTTAACCAGCATAAAGTACTTCTACCAGAGCTCTGTAATCTAACATGTTTGCTGCTATGTCTATGTCACCTTGGCTAGCATGGAAAACTAAGAGGAGAGATACAGGTAAGCACTCTACATTATTTATATATGTAGCTTGGGGGAAAAATGATTAATGCTATCTCAAGGTGTTACTTAATGGTGTATCTGTATATCAGAAATCACTGTTCTCTACAGGGAAGGATACTTTATTTAGTCCTCCATGGCTAACTCTAACCATATCATATATCAGCGAAATTACTACCCTTTGGTTTTATTACAACAGAACTATTGATACTGCACCTACACTTGGGAATCTCTCCTGGTGATCACTGAGTCTTTTCCTGATAAGTTCCGACCAATAAATTAATGTTAAAGTTGTAGGAAAGTAAGACTTGGAGAAGGAATACTATATTTTATTTAATACATACTATTATTAAAAACATATTAACATTTTTTAAAATGTAGCACTCTTATGTTGAAATACCAGAATTTATAGTCTGAGTGGGAAGCCAGTCATTCCACTCACCTTAAAAATTCCTAATAGAAGACTTTTCCTCCCTCAGGAGGTACTAACAGTCATACTTCGCTTTTACTCAGAATATTTCATCCACAGATCTCAAAGCGCTGTACAAAGAATTGTAAAAATAATTTAAAAAATGGATTGAAAACAAGTTACTGATTTATGTGATTTAAATTTTCCTTTCAGTTGAAACTTTTGACATTTCTGCTATGAAGAAAGCTAGCTGGAGGTACACAACCCTGAATATTGGGTCAGTCAGTGGTTAAGACACTTGCTTAAGATATAGTTCAGGGCTTGTTCAACTTCCTTCAGGAGCAGAGAGTTGTGTGGTGTGTTTGTAGTAAGCCCTTTTTAAGTCATTCACTGCTGAATGTAGTGAAACTCCTAACTGCAAATAATTAATATGATCAGTTTCAGTCTTCTCATTTTATTTGTGCTTTGTAAATAGACCTTGGATCTCAGTAATTTGTTTGCTATTCATTATTGATTGGACGTATCACAAGAACAAATTTCAATCTGTATGAACAGTGTTTATTGGCTGCAGCTGCTGTTCAGTATTACTGCTCTCACTGATGTGTGGGATTGGTCACTCTGGCTCTACAGCTTTGTTTTTCTCCCTTGACTGCTTTTGTGGTCAAAACTTGAGACCAATTGCTGCCTTGGGGAAGGAAAGGTAGTGATTGTGGTGCTGTGGTATTAGAATCAAGGAACTATTGAATAGTGGGAATCGATAGATGATCTCTCAATTCAAAGCTGGATTGAGACTGTCCAGACTACTGGCAGAAAAGATGTACGTGGAGTGGGTTGTGTTCACATTTTCATTTGCTCCTTTTTTACACAGTTGGACACTAAGTTGTTGACTGAAACAAAACACAATAAACTCACAAACAGAGCATGAAATTGCTATTGAGTAAGAAAGGAGGAGAAAGGATAGATAAAGGAAGCAGGAGAAAGGAACAGAAGAGGTAAACTATAAACAAGATGGAAGAAGAATTAGCAGTTTCACTTTTAAACACTCTCCTGTGCAATTACTTTCTTTTCTTTCCTCCGTTATCTTGTACGCTTGTGGCAACACTTTTAAGTTGCTCAAGTAGAGAGGTTTTAGCTGGTCAAGACTTTCAGACTGACTCTCCTAACACCTGCTTTTATGCTTCCATTGCATGGACGGGGCATCATCATTAGCAATATCCTGTCTTTAACGTCTCTTATAGATAAGCTAGGGAATGAAATGGAAGATTACTGAGTTTGTTTGAGCATAACCAATGTTACTATGATTACTTTTCAATTTAATTTGAAGCCATTTTTGTTCTTCATGTATTCCAAGAGTATGATTGCACAGGGCCTCTTCAGCTTTAAAACAAGCAGACTGTTAATGATGCTCCTCTACCCTAGGGATTCTGCAGCAGTGTTTCAGGCTTTAAGACAGTCAGGCAATTTATTTGAGTGGCATAGTGGTAGGAACAGTTCGAGCTGTGTGACTCTGGAAAAGGACCCCCAGCAAAGAAATTCCTGGGCAATTATGCTGTGATAGTCTAAGTTTCCTGCCCTCTGTGTGGCAGTTTGGTGCCACAACAGTATTAGTGTCTGGGGGCTTCTTGTTTTCCATTGATTTTCTTCATTTTTTCTACATGGGCTGTTTCTTCTCTTATCCCTATGGCTGTAGCCTCTGTTGATGGGGGTAGTGGCCTTTCTTGATTCTTTACATTCCAGGACCAATTGGCTCTGGGGCCTTCTTTTCCTTAGAGCAAATAAAAAGTTCATGGTATCTCGGTGAGGGTTCAGCATATCTAGCTGCTAGTGCTAAGTAACACTAAACAATTAATTTCCTTTATTTATTTGCACAAACCAAACTAGATAATATCCAATCTCTCCATTTCATGACATTGGAAAAATGCATTAAGTACTTCAGTCTGGAAATAATGCAAACAGGTTTCTGGAAACAGTTGGTTGATTAGGTCTGTTTTGGCAGATTTACTGTCAACATTGTTGCACTGTTATGGGGACATCCAGAGCACATTAAGTACTGTTGAACTTGCCAGTGCTAACCATTTACTTCTCACTAATAAAAGTAGCGAATTTACAGAAATTGGGCTAGTAGAATACCTGAGAAATAAAGTTGATAGACTCTGGAAATATCCATCTTCCAAGAGCAATTAATTTTGCAGATGATCCTTCAGTGTTTTATACTTGCCTGGATACGGCCAAGACTGTTAAGATTTCTGTGGCTGAAGGAAGAATCATTATTTGGTCATAGTTCTACACCTGGTGTCTAATTACCTCTTGAAAGAGATTATAAGAAACTGGTAACTGTCACAACTTCAGTGATACTGCCACTGTACTGTCTTTATCCCTTGCCTGTTGTTTAGCTAAGCAAGTATCACTGGGAATGCATGAGCTAGCCTGGACAAAATGGTTACTCATCATATATGATTTGCTATGAAAGTTTATTTTTCTTGTTACTGTTGTGCTTTCTGATATTAAATAATTTCTTTTTTTAAGAGGACACAATTTTTAGGTTCAAGATGATATTCTGTCTGATCTACTGTTGTGCCAAGCATTAAAAGACGAATATAAAGGTAAGGTTGTTCATGTAAGCAGAAAGGAGTTGCTTGTAGCTTTGATGGAAGCCTGTCTTCCAGTACCACCTCCATGAGACATTTCTGGCTCAATTTTCTCTACTACTCTGAGTCATCAGTGACAATCTTTTTCTTTAAGTAGTTTAAATATCAAGAAGCATCTTGACTAAGGAAATTAATGTCAGAGAAAAAAAATCATGACAAACACTTGGGAAATGCTGTCATTTGGAAGTATACTTTCTAAAGTCTTCAAAGATAAAGTCCTCAGCCTCCATAAGTAAAGTAACTATCAGATTAAGGATCATTGCATTCCTTTACCCTAGCCAGAGTTGGCCCTGTGTTCTAGAAAGAAAGTGTACTCCCAAAACTCAGTAGATAGTACTTCAGAAAGCATTGCAATTCTACTAACTAAGCCCTTTGTAACTTAGAACTCATCCATCAGTCTAAAATGTTGTTGGGCTGGCTTTGTCTTGGACTATGATCTTAATCATTTTGAGGGGAAATATAAATTTAAAGAATGAGAATTTTCGATACTCAAAAGTTTTTTTCATCTCTAGCAGATGAACCTAAATCTCTGTTTTTCAACAAAAGGGCTAATATACCAGAAGGGCAAGGAGGCTATCAGAAAGATATTTGATATTATAATTTTTTATGTACTTAAATGCACCTCAGCAGCGTGACTGTGGTATTTGGCAGCATTTAGCAAAACCTTAAACTGATGCAAAGTGGCATGCTTATAGCTGCTTTTCCATATTGAACAGAAAACCCTGTTTTTGAAAGCTGACTCTCATGGTTTAACCTCAGTCAACAACTAAGCCCAACACAGCTGCTCACTCACTGCCTCCCTGCTGGGATGGGAGAGAGAATCAGAAGGCCAAAAGTGAGAGAATTCTTGAGTTGAGATAAAGACAACTTAATAAGTAAAACAAAAGCCACACATGCAAGCATAACAAAACATTCATCACCTCCTGTGGGTAGCAGGTGTTCAGTCATCCCCAGTAAAGCAGGGTTCCATTATGTGTAGTGGTTACTTGGGAAGACAAAGTCCAGAACTCCAAACACCCCCTCTTCCTCCTTCTCCCAGCTTTATATGCTGAGCACAACACCATATAGTATGGAATATCCCTTTTGGTCAGCTGGGGACAGCTGTTCCGGCTGTGCCCTCTCCAACTTCTTGGATATCCCCAGCATGCCCACTGGTGGGGTGGGGTGAGAAGGAAAAAGGGGCTTGTCTCTGTGTAAACATTGCTCATTAATAACCAAACAACTCTATCATCAACGCTTTTTTTCAGTGTAGATCCAAAATGTAGCCTAGCCCTATCCCAGCTACTATGGATAAAATTAACTCTATCCCAGCCCAAACCAGCACACTGACTCAATGAAATGTGCTATGTGTTCACATGTTCCTTGATTCAGAGTGTGAAGGTACAAAGAGCAGGTGCCTTGCTCTAATGTATTCAGAAAATGTTACAATTTTTGTGAAAAATATGTTTTGTGGTAGGTTAGATTAGTGCTGGTTTGTTGGTTTTTTTTTTTTTCCTTCTCTTTTCTTTAGAAGTTCATTGCCTATTGCTCCTGTTTCACTTGTTTTGAGTTACAAGGCTACAGTTTCTTTTTCATTCTCTTTTTTCCTAGGGATTACACTGAACCTTTGTCCATTTAGTTATTCTTGACTAATACTCCGTCTGCCCATTTCCTACCTAGAAGTCAGCTGTCACACTTTATGCTTTATTTGTCTATAGTTATTGCTGTAATGGTTAGAACCATGTTAATTTTGTAGCAGTATCCTCACTGCAAATAATCTTCATTTTAAAGGAATAATGTTCTGAATGTAGTACAATAGCATGTTTGTGCACAGCACTCCAATAATCAGCATGTTATAACCATTCAAATAAACGTGTAGCCAACATTATATTTCCATCCAACATGTGTTATATTAAAAAGATGGAATTTGTTTACTTTATCTTAGTGGAACTCCTGAATATGTAATAGAAGCATTCAATAATTTAAAGAATGAACAGCTGTGAACCATCCAAAGCTTGGTCTCCTCTGAGCTGTAAAAGGAATGAAGTTCTTGAAAGGGTGCTTGAAAGTAGCCTGAAGTCCTCAAACATCGGTGATTTTTTTGATGGGAATTAGGTTTCCCTCCTGTAAGTTCTATTTGCAGAGACTTTCCTTTTTATGTATTGATGAGACAATCAGTTCATCTATAGTGTGGTCCCAACCAAGAGAACATGCTCTTACCTGGATATACTCCTAGTAATGACATAATGGTCTTCTCATGAAATAGAGCCTCATGTCCAAGAAATCTATGAAAACACCTTATCTTTCAGTGTTTTCCTCTTTTTTTTCCAAAACAAGACAAAAAATTCAAAAGAATTATTGAATCAACTAGAATTTGATGCAGCATAAACGGTGAGATCCAATTAATCCTGTAATATGACTAACTCATCGCCACTTCAGTCCATTCCTCATTAGTACAGGCTTTGAGAAAACAATTAGTTTCTGCAACTATTTATGTATGCTGATGTTATTACAGCATGTCAAAATAAGGAAAAATTGTGTATCCTGGTTTATATTTCTTGGCACTTGTGAGGTCTTTGCCAATAGAAATACGAATGTAAAGTGTAAATTCATTACTGCCTTTGAGAGTTCTGTCAGATTTTGGGGTTGCCCTGTTTAATTTCCTTCCTTTCACCCTACCCTCCTTTGCTGCTATGACCTTTGAAACAAGAATGGGACCTGACGGACTGACAGAAGAGAAAATAATTAAGCTGACCACCTGTAGTACTGTCAAATGTAGAGATAGCAAACTGGAGGAATAAAAATTAGGAGAAAAAACCCATTTGTTTTTCCTGTGATCTTTTTCCATCATATTTCTTCTGGGTTATATATCACTCTTTAAAAGATTCTTGATTTTATCCATTATAAATGACATGTTATATAATACATTCTTAAAATAGAATGGATATAATAAGATTCTGAATTTTTTTGATGTATTGCCAAAAAGAATCTGCAGTGCCTCATAACATATTCACTGCAGAGAGAGTGTTGATAAATATTCAGTGTATTGTACTGTCCTGCCATGCATTTTAAATATCTGCAAAATCTATTTAAATAATTGGGTACCTGTGCAATTAACAATAGCTGCTACATTATGCATGATTCTTGGCTAGTAGTAGTGAGGATCAACTGCAGTGTTCCATTAGTGATTTTCAAATAGTTGCTAAGTTTTCTCTAATTGATTGATGCTACTTGAGTTAGTCCTCAAAGCTAAAAAATAAAATAAAATAGTGTGCCTTCCATCTCAAAGAAAACCTTCCCCAAGGGAAGCAACCTTTCCTTCACAAGTAGAATGAGAGTGTGCTAGTGAGAGTGATCAGACATAATGTTGTATTCTCCAGTTTATGTCACAATAAAAAGCTTTTCCTGTGTGCCCAGCAGGCAGTGACGTTCAGCTACTCCAGCCAGTTCTGTTTACAGCACAGGAACTTGCTCTGCATGCCATCAAATGGTCAAGATGAGGCTGACCTCAATTACGAAGGTGTCTGTACTTATCCCATCATCCTGCTGCGAGCAGCTTCCATCTGGACTATAGGTTTCTACCACATAATCTGAAACATTTCACACATCCAAAACATTTCACACTTGTGGGATGATGGATAGGGTTAAATTTAGAGGAAGTTCAGAATTCTAGGGTAAAAAACATCTACAACTCCCTGGATGGGGAGGTCAACATACTCTGCAATACAATGATAAACATCTTCTCAGAGGAACAGAGCAGAGCATGGAATGAAGTGGAGACTGTGTGGCCCTCCTCCATTCCAATCCCAGCAGAATGGGGCAGCATTGTGGTACTGAGACTGTACAGTACCTGTCTGGCAAGGGAGAATCCAGATGTTCTGCGGCTGAAGCCAACACCCATGTTGAACCTCCCTCCTCAAGTGCCAAGCCACAACCCCTCCCCTCCCATTAGGGAGAGTGAGATAATTTTACACCAATCAGAAATAAAAGGTATTTATGACTAGAGCCATTCAAAAACCACCCAAACATAAAGAAAATGGGATAAAAGTAAGTTTGGGATAGGGGAAAAGTGGAAGAAGACTCCGCTGAAACTGTTGGGGTCAGTTGACGGGCTGAGTCCACCTTCTACCCCTCAGAGGGACACCTTGGATGAGAAATATACTTTATGTGCTTTAACTGCTGCTTTTAGGATTAGAGCTTGTGTTTGTGCTTACCCCATAGTGAAGAGTCTCACTACAAGATGCTGACAGACTGTCAGACACCAGGATTTTGACTTTCCTTGGGGTACCGACAGGCAAAAATCCAAACTCCCACCTTTCACATGACAACACCACACGTACAGTGTAGCACAGTGAAGTGTGAAGACCTAGAGTGTGAGGAAATGGCAGGTAGAGTGGAAGTTTAACTTGTGATCAAGGGTACTTTGATCAGTTGTATGAGTGTGGCAACAGGAGGTTTATGGATGACAGGTGGGAATGTAGCTCATGGCTAGTTTTATAGCTGGCAACGTAGAGGATCTGTGGAGCTTCCTCATAGCTTGCTCTGTCAGACTGTGTTCTGTGTACCTCTACAAAACACTGACAAGTCCAGCTGTACTCTGAGCAAAGTCCTGATGTAACTTTGGGAAGCATGAGGAAACAACTTCTCCATATTAAGCCATGTTCAGGAGTACATTTTGCCAACTCTGAAGATGTGCCTAGACACCATGCTGGCATTGGCTGTGCCACCCACCACCTGCATGTCTTCTTAAACATAAACAACTGGAGGGACAAATGGGAACATGTGTTCAGAAATCCTCTTCAGAAATCCCTAAACAGTACCTGCACAAGATTTAGTGTTTTTGCTGGCATATTTATTCCTGGCACTTGCAGGGTCCTTCCAGGCATGTCCCAACAATGAGGGCAGCTGGGGATTCCTTTGTGGGTCTGCTTGCAGAGGTAAGCTGCTCACCAGGTGTGATAGCATGTTGCCAGACACGTTAAGAGGTAGAAGGGGATGGACAACACAGTAAGGGAGGAGGAACCCTGGAACTAATGTGTGTCAAAGTGTTATCTGGAAGAGGGTCTTTTCAAAATAGACATTGCACAAAGCTCTTCCCCCTTGGGAAACTGGCCTGTTATTGATGGTTTCTGAAGCACTATCTTTGTCAGCAATTGGACATCAACCCTCTTGAGTCTGCCCTTGGGGCAAAAGGTTTTTTGTCTGTCTCTAAGAAGGTTGGGATTATTCAACTCATATGATAATGCTAAATTTGGCATGCTGGTGCAATGTAATCTTTCCCTAATAGTTATAGCTAACAGAATTTCTACTGAATCACTGTTGTCTTAAGTCAGACTTTAATTCTGTGGACAAACTCTTTTGCACAGCCAATTTTTTCTTTGATGTCAATTCTGTGTTGACATAGCATTTGTAAGCATGGAACCAATGCATCTATTAACTTTGAATGCTAAGCATAGAAAAGCAATCTCTGCATAGAAAATAAGTGCTGGTACACAGGGTACAGAATTCCTCAAAACTGAAATCCTCACAACATGAAACAAAGGGTGCAATTATGTGTAAGCCACCAAGAATGAGAATCTGGTTTCTTGGGAAGAAGATTCAGTCTGAAATCCATAAGTGGCAAGCTATTAGGCAGTAAGGTTGACTGCTGAGAAAGTAGTCTGAGACCATTTCTGTGTTATTACAGAAATGCTACCAATATACTACTTTCATCCACATACAGACCTACAACATCTGTCTCAGTTATTTCACATATTTAATGTACTAGAGCATTAAGGCATATGGTAGTGAAATAGTCAATTGTTCTACCCATTTTGCTCCTTTCATTGGGCATTCAGTGTAATTTGCAATGTGTTCTCTAGATTCAGAAAAGTAATGTATTTTCCTCCGTGTTTTCTTAGTTTGCTGAATTTGTGTTGCCTTTTTTTTTTTTTCTGGTACTGTATTTTTATGTATCAGATTTTAAACTCCCTACAAAATGATTGCAAGAGCAAATCTGGTTTGGCAGGTGGCCAAGTTATGCTGTTCAGTGGTGAGACACAACACAGTAGTCCTCAGGCTGAAGTTGTCCTTGTGGAGTTTATGTTGAGAGAGGGAAGTGGTATAATACGGTTGTCCAGGACACTGATTCTAGGGAGAAGAGGGGCATTTTCATACCCCAGAGCTATAGAACAGGTACAGTGTTCTGAGTAGCACTGATTATTGATGGGAAGAGCAGAGAAACTGACAGTTTAGAGCTACTGAATCTTGGACAGTGGTGGGGCAAACCCTGCTCTGACTATTTCTTGAAACTTCATTGTCCTGGATTTCCAAGACACTGATTGCCACAAAGTGTTGAGATAATTGACATACCTGAATTTGTTCCTGTCAAAGTCAGATGGGACGAGGATAAAGAAGAGACAAATATGGCTTGCAGAGCGGACACATATGAATGAAACTGAGGGGTGGATACCACGTGACACATTCTTGGACATGGGGTCATGAAAAACAAAGTTTACCTATAGAGAAACCACCTTCATAATCCAATAGAAGGGTCCCAAGCAGAAGCCATAGGATGATATCATTTATCACTTGCTACATTGCAAGAATCTTCTTCACTCTTTGGTAGAAAATACAATAGTTCTGGTTTAGGTATATGTGATCTTTATTATGCATGATGGATGTAAGTATCCAAAAGCAAGAAATAAAAATACATATTTAAATGTAAAAAAAAAATCTCAGGGAAAGGACTGCAATTATTAACAATCTATGTATATGCATACATAAATATAATTTGGAGCACTACTTATATAGCCAAATGGTCTCAAGGAAAAAAGACAGGCAAGTGGCTTCTGACCCTTCAGGAACCTATTGAACACAAAACTGCAGCACAGGCACAGCAGGTAGGCATGACCATGTGATCAGAACAAGGACAACAGTTCTGTTCAGTGTTCCTGATGCCAGGAATACATCTGGCAGCTGCTGCTCACCTGCAAATCAAATACAGTACATGCTGTACATCTGGAACAGAAAGAATTTGTAAGAGACTGACAATGACCTGCCCTCACAGTAAGTTCTTTGTGTTCAGTAAGCACTGAAGATCTGTTCTGAGTACATTGCTTGTCAGCTTGCCATGTAAGTATAAGAGTGGTCCAGATTCACAGCATGTGCAACACAAAGTATGTGCACCTATTTGCATGCATGGCTTCCTGAAACTTAGGCACTGAAGCCCAGCTCCTTTCATTCCTTTCTACACCAATCTAGTAAAATTATCCCAGCCTGCAACTCTGATTTTCCTTATGCAAACTATTTTAGGAATTTTAATTTGCTTAAAAGGTATGCACTTCAGCAAAGCAAACATATTTTCACACTTGTGAAAATAATTATCATGTCATCGGTTACAAAGCAATGTAGTTTTTTTGGGACCAACAGATGCTTCATGTGCTGATGTGTATTACAGTCCTCACAAATTCTGTGTGACATCAGCTGAAACATACAAAGTGTTATGTTAGTGAAAAGGGTCAGTTAATCTGAAAATATTTACTTGCTATCCAGCATTCCTCTTACAAAATAGGCAAAGAGGATGTGTTTAGTAGAATGAAAAATTGTAAAATATATGATTTTAATGGATGGTGCTGAAAGTCTTTACTATGACAAGATCAAGAGAAGATGTTTTTAAAAGCAAATTTTATAAGAGGGAAGCTGTTTGGTGGACAGAGCATCTAAATTATATCTGATAGTTTCTTTCTAAAGCAAAACCACAAAACCAACTAGCAACCCCAAAAATCCAGAAAAAAATATTTAATCATGTTGAAATATTCTGGTTTATTTTTCAGAAAAACATTTATGGATTAGATGATAAATGAGTATAAGGCCAGGCCATGCTTCATACTGCATCCCTGCTGCTGGGTAGTGATGTTGCTTAGCAACACTTGAACAGGAAGAATCCTCCTGGGTTGGCTTGTGTGGAGTGTCAGTGCAGGTTATATTATGTGTCCGGAGAAGACACATACTGGGTCCATGAGCCCTTTTTTAGGTCTTTCCTTGAAAACATAATTTACTGTTTAAATAGGTATTTTCATTGCTTTATTTAGCTACTAATCTGTACTAGAGACTTCTGTATTTTTATGGAGACTTACATGAAACAAAGATATCATCCCTGAAGTCTTTAAGTGGATAAAACTCCTGTCACAGTTATGATTACCTAAGGATTGTAGGGTATAGCTTCTATTACCTGTGAAATGCTTTGGAAGTTTTAGTGCCAGTCTCTACATTGATTACTTGCACAGATCTACCACTCTATTCCAGACTTATTCAATGTCATCCAAATTAAACAGAAAACTGGTCTGATTATCAGACAGAGGTTTGTTGTAGATGTCTAGCCACAAACAGAGAGTGTCTAAATCAGAACTCTCAAATGTCATCATTAAACCCTCTCTATTTCCTGCTTTCTCACTCACTATTAATAATAGTCTACTTCTCATAAAGATGCATTATTTGAGAGCATTTTCTTTCTTGGTCCCTTTGTTCACCTGTGATGTAAGACTTTTCCCTCTGAAATACAGAAATATTTCACCTTATTTCCTGTCCGTCCTAAAACCATTGTCCAAAATATTTATGTTCTGAGTATTGCAGTGTCTTTTTTGAGACTTGATAAATATGATTTAGACTTCTCCCATCAACTCAGAAAGTTATTGCACAGATCCTCTCTTCACAACCATTCTCTGAGTGTCACAAACACTCTCTGTGCCTCTCTCACATCAAACATAAGATACTTGTCTCCACACTGATGCTTAGCTGATTCTTGCTTTGTTGATTTCCAACTCCAATTGACTGTCATTTAATGAGTTCCTCTAAGATGTATTTTAGTTCAGGGCAGGAATGTTAGTAGCTGTGAAGTTTCTAAATTTGTCAGATTGGTTCGTTCATATTAAGGTCACTTAAAAAATGACTAATGCTGTGGTTGCTCTCTGTGTTTGTTTTCTTCAAAGCTGACACTGAGGAACAAAACAAAACTGTTTTGCTATGTGGTGTGGGTGGCAGTATAGGGATCCTTGCTCTCATTTCTCTGTTACTCTCAATTCAGAAACTAAGTCAGCTACTTTTGTTTTGATTATTTCTGACCTGATGACTAAGAGATTGGAGAATCGGATATTTGAGGGGAGGTTGCCAGAAAGTTGAATCTGAGTCAGCAGTGCCCTGGCAGCCAGGAGGGCCAACCATGTCCTGGGGGGCATCAGTCAAGGGAGGGGATTGTCCTATTCTGCTCTGCACTGGGGTGGCCTCACCTTGAGTATTGTGTGCAGTTTTGGGGCACCACAATATAGGAAATATTGCCCAGAGTGGCTCTGGAGCCAATGTTCCTGGAGAGCAAGGTTACTCTAGATGACCTGCTTTGATCATGGAATTAGACTAGATGACCTCCAGAGGTCCTTTCCAACTTGAGTGATTCTGTGCCCTTCTGCTCAGAAGTGCAGCCTGTAATGATTAAAACAGTGAAAAGCAAAACCAAACCCCCCAAAAGCCCTGAATTCCCCCCATCTCCATGCCAAGTGTGTAGTTTGCTAATAGTTCTTGAGTTTGTTTTTTTTTTTCCTCCTTTTTGACCCCTTTGGCTTTTTCCATTCTTTATTGACCATGGGCACTTATAAGGCTTGGGTGCTCCTTTCCGGGTAGGAGTGGGACATGACATCACAGAACAGTTGCCATGTTGAATTACACAGCTGAAAAACCCCACATGAGGATGTGGTGGGGAAAGCCTTTTAGGACAAGGCAGACACTATGTTATCAAGGGCTCACTGAGATGTCTAAACTCTCAGATGAATATTGGCCTAGCTGCTGACCTCCACTGGGACCTGGGAGCAGAAGAGAGGCTAGATCCTATTATGAGACTGGGAGGAAAGGGTTATCAGACTCAAAGTGATTGTTACAGGGTGAATGAAATGCAGGTTGGGCTTAACTGCCATGGGGCTTTAACCCTGTATATTTCTCACAGTTTCTGAGATACGCTGGCAATGTTGTAATTACTTATTTTAGACTGCCAAAATTATCCTACTGAAAGAGGCAATAACAGAGATTCAATTTTGTAATAATCACTTTTTTTTTTGTTCAATGACTGCTTCTGAAGGTTGTTTTTAGAACATAACTGCAACCACACATTCTTTTGCATTTTTTTCTTTGGAGTTGCTGCTTTATAATTTATTTCTGAACTGTATGCATTGCGTACATCTAACAAGTGATGATTTTTTTGTCTACAGTAGCAAACTTCATGCAGATTTGTCCACATGAACTACTCTTAAGTTTTCTTCAGTTTTCTGTTTGTAATGCCTCACACAGATTCACCAAATTATGCAGGAAATATTTTATTTTTCTGAAAACTCTTAACATTATTTCTTGAAAGATAAACCAGAAAGCTGAATGATATTTTGGCCTTCAGATTCTTTTAAAAATCAGTTCAATGTTTTCAGCTGGACTTTGACAGCACTTAAAAAAAATGCCAGAGTTGTATTTTCTTGTATCTTGAACTCTTTAAAGGTTGTAACATTGTTGAGGATAGTATTATATTTCCAAGATCACAACCCCTGCTGCAAAGACTTCTACTACATCTATGAGTTTGCTTGTAATAGAGTTCAGTACAACCTCAGTCTTAACATTTTCTTTTTCTAGGTAGCACAGGCACAGCAAATCAGACTAAGTTACATTCATAGAATGGAGACAAGTCTTTTGAAAATGTTGGTGGGCAGGTATAAGGAGTACCTAATTTCTTTGCTCTCTTTACAGAAGTAATTGATAGCCATCCCAGATGTATACTTTCTCAGAGGCTGGAATCATCCTATCTTGGGCATACACTGGAGATGGATGAAATAGAATGTGTAAAACAATGAAACACAGCAAAAAATAGGTTCTTTTATGGTTTAGATTCTTCTGTGGTTGTTTGAGAACTCACAATTTCATAGTTGCTAACTCAATTGCTGTCTCAATTGCTGGCTACTCCCCTTATTTACACAAGGCAGAAGGTGAATTTTGCAGAGACCGAGTTCCTTTTTAAGATGATTTAAAAGTGGGGTTTTTTTTCCTTCCATATAAATACTGTGATTCAGCTTTTAAATCACTAAGCTGTACAAAACAAATGGAAACTATAAATAATAGGGAATTTCCATAGGGAGTTTGAGGAAGCATTGCTATAAGTCTAGTTAAAGTTAGTAACTCTTGCATCAGGTTATATTTTATTGCAGAGAAAAATACATCAAATATAATTAAAATCTGAAGTTTTTCAACACTGTATGTCTTGTGTTTATTTGTATGTCACACTGCATGAGATGCTGTTTCTAAGCCTAGGAAATTTGTTTTTCACAGCTGAGGGAAAAGTTCTGTTCTCCCAAGAAGCCTCAGTGAGAAAAGATGCAGTGTGATTCAATGTTGGAAGTTCAGTTATTAGAACAAAGTTGACTAATGTATTTTAGACATGGGTATAGATTTCACTAATAAATTATTTGATAAGAAATCTGCAAATGCATTCAAAACATTTTGAAAATGAAAACATATTTTCTCATGTGACATCTTGAACCCAATTCCTCTTCAACAGTATTGTTGTCTGAAAGTTTAGGCATCTTCAGAAGGATTTTGATTAATTTGATTAGTTTTTCTACATACTGAAATCTCTCAGCTTTGTTCTCTAAATTGATAATGATACATTTTTACACTTTTGTATATAATACATGAAATTACTAAAATTTCTGGTTTCTCAGAGGAAATCTCAGTTTACATTTATAGAAACTAGGATGCAGTCATGTAAAGTATTGCTTTACTAGTCCTGTATTTCTCAGTTTCAACAGCATTTCTTGCCAAGTGACATTACAAAGGTATTGTAACATTGCTGAGTGTGAGGGTGACAGTAAATTGTGTGTTAAAGTCTTCAAGAGAAAATGGGCTAGGCTAATGGCCCTCCACAAAGTTTTGTACTAATTTTTAGATAGTAAAAAACAAATAAATTACTGCTTACCACTTAGTTAAAAAAAAAAGAAGTTAAAAATATTTTTATCTCTTTTACCTAAGATGTTTTAAAAATTAATTTTTTCCTTTTTTTTTATATGGAGACATTTTACATAAAAAATCTCCTGAAGTCCCCAAAAGCTTCACTAAAAGCCAAGAGCTGAAAACCAAAACTCAAGAGAGATAAAGATGTTAAAATAAATAATGTATTATAGCCAAATAGGTATCAATCACAACAGCTAATTACATTTGTATCTAATGAAAAAACATGTCAGCGTAGGGAGTTTTATGTTGTGCCATTTAGCACAATATGAGCCTTTCAGAATGTATTTCTTTTTCATTCTCTTCTAGGTACAGTTTTGAGTCCTGCCTGTTTCAATGAATAATTGTAGCAGTTTGATACTCACAATAAGCCAAATTCATGAAATGGATAAAAATTCCATTTTTCATGGAACTATGACACATCAAATATTATTTCTGTCTGATGAATTGTAAAGCAATCAAACAAAAAAACCCCTCAAGAAAACCCCAAACCCTGAAATTCAAAACAATCCTACAAATAGTCTCAGTCATAGGCTTTGCCTATGTGTGTAAAGTTAGCTAGGCTTTCAAGCAATAGCAGAATAAGTCTTTAGTTTATAAATCTAACTTGCCACTCAGGAGATTTATGGCTTCAAATTCACATAGCATTAACATTTCTTATCATTCTTGAACATACAAAAAGGTAAAAAATGGCTCAGACTGACACTTGTTCAACAGATGTGCACTGTGTATTATGCTGGAAGGAAGAATTTATAAAAGCCCTCTTCGGTGGCATATCTTTGTTACACAGGAAGCCAGTGGGCACTTTGCCATTCATTTCAATGGAACATCTGGGTAAATACCGTGCACTTCTAAAACCCTAATACTGATGCATAAAAGGAATCAGAATTCAGAAGCTTTTATTATCATATGCTATCATATTCAAAAATAAGGCAATTATAATAATGGACAGAAGGCAGTCAATGTCAGTAAGCATCCTTGTAAATTCAGGTTCAGGTAATAGTTCTGCTAGAGCAATATCACCTCCAAGACCTCCTGTGAAAATATACTATATAATTAAAAGTAAAAATAAAAAAAGTAAATTTCAGATAAAATCCAGGTTGCTAAAGCTGGAATCAGAGTAGAATTCAGCAATATGATCAGGAAAAACACTGGTTGCAATTAAAAATATTTTAGGTTCATGTTAATAATGTTTCCATCATCTGACCTTCAAGAATGCTTAAATGATCACATAAGGAAAAATTTGTTTGCTTACATCATTATGCTTAGCTCTTATTTTGACCTTGAGAAATGTACAGTGTTCTGGACCTTTGCCATACCTATGCTGAATAGTGTGTGTAAATCATGAAGTGTGACTGTTCTGTTTCTTTTGCTTTCAGCAGGAGTTACTGGATACTTTGATACAGAGTTAAAAATTGGACACAAACTGGAGTGAAAAAACCCACATCTGTATCCTTAGCAAGCCTGACAATTCAATTCTGATAATGCAGTGGAGATTTATTAATATTTTCTCATCAAATAGATCTTGGCTACAATCCGTTAGATACTTTTAAAGAAGAAGTGATAATGACCCCAATCTGAAATTAGGTAAAGGTAAATTTAAACAATTGTGCCTGGCAGGGGGAATTTGACTGTTATCTGAAAATATACAATCTATGGATAAAAATGCAATTTCCAGGTTATTAAAATGTAAAAAGGTCATACTTCAATATCTGAATAGCTGCTAAAAGGTTTTTGAGAGGACACTGTATATCAGTGCTGTTGACAACAAAAGAGACAGAACTGTTTAAAAGAGGATTGCTCTTTACCCTCATAAAACCGCAGCTCTTGCTTTCTCTAATCTTATCTTATACCCATTGAGAAGAGTTGTGCTCCTGTATTTCCTTCTTAGAAATGAAATTTTAATTTTTTTCTTTTAAAATCACAACTGTTTAATTAAGTTCAGAATTTAATTTTTCATCTTCTTAATGATTTCTTTAAAGGTAAAGCCTATAGCAGCAAAGGCAAATTTTCAAAGTAATAATAGCCATCTGAGTTTATTTACCCAAGTAACTTCCTTTAAATCATATTGATATGTCTAAAGAAGGCAGTTTAATTTCTTGGCTAGTAAAATGAAATGAAAATTTTAAATAGCGTATGAACTGTTTTAATATAAGTCATCAGAAATGACCTTGAAAGCCAAGGACAGATTGCTATATTCTATATCTATTACAATTAATGCATTCATTTTCTTAGAGCAAATATTGTGAGGCATTAGATAAGAATATTTTACAACAATGGCCTCTGAAGTGCAGAGAAGATGTACGCATATTCTAGAGTTTGTTTTAGGATTTAATAAAGTGTTGCCTTGACATTTTGGCTGTAACTGACCCAGGATGTGAAAATACTCCCTTTCTGCCATGTTATGGTCAGTAAACCAATGCAGAAATTGAGAGAGGGAACCTGGATGTCTCAATTGGTCTAATCTTTTTCATTCAAGGAAAGTCATGGAATAGCTGCCTTTTTCTGCTTAGGGGATCCATCAGCAGGAGGCTGTGTCCCTGTTCACCCAGACAACCTACAACATTCTACAATGACAGCTCATTTTTGAGCACTCAGTGTGTGCATTCAAATCACACTGGCTGCAAGTCATATGTCAGATGATTTTCTAGAGGTAACACTGATGCTATGCTTAGCTGACATGTTCAGTGCTCAAGTAAGCTGAGATCAATGGCACTATTGCTGTTTCAGGTAATATCTGTTTCATGAGCCTTGTTTGTGCAAAACCACGGAACCTTGACACTTTTTCTGGTTCTCATTGTCCAATGACAGAAGCCAATTCTTAGGGGATTATGTGAGAAACCTTGGAGTGAGTGATACTGACAAATCTCACTGCCAAACCTCAGCAGATAGTTCTCCTCCTACTGGCAACTTGTCTTTTTAGAGGTGACGTTCTAGTAAACTTACTAAGTGCCTTTAATGCATGGGTTACAAAATTCCCCATAGGAAGAAATATTTAATTATGGAGTATAACTATAGTCTCCCTGAGACACTGAATCCCAGCAGAAGGCTGAGTAAATAAGAGATTAACTATAACACGGGACAGCGAGGCAGTGAAACTGCATAACAGCAGACAGGACTTGTGCTCTCATTCGTTTCAGGAAGGCTGTAGATAATCAGATTGTCCCAGATAAAGTCATGGGCTTAATCCCTGAGATTTTTGGTAATGAGAATTATTGCAGAGGTTCAGAACCTGGACATTTGGACAGGCAAAAGCAAAGGTAGAAGCACAGACGATGCTTGTGGGGAGTTCTAGTGTTGGGCACTCTAGCACAGTTTGCAGTTGCAGTCAGCGTGGCAGTAGGGGAACCTTAGGATACATTACGTCTAGGAGTGATCAAGCTTACCTGGCATGGAAAGCTTGTGATGGGTTCGAGTTTCTCCAGAAGTGTGGAGAACTAATAATTTGCACAAGACAAATGTTGCATCTTTTATTTTTCTTTCTTTCTCTCCCTGCTTCAAAGGAAGACAGAAGCAACAGTATGAACTACTTTTATACTTTTCCCCCAAAGGGACAAATACTGTTTTTTGACAATTAAAGGCACCCAAAATGGAAGTTTTATCAATCAAAATTTCCATGCAATCAGAGTAAAAGTGGAATATTGCTAAAGTGAAATAATAATATTTTACAGTTCACAGATTTCTGCATTTTAAAAGGTTAATATATTCAAAATCATATTGCAGTTAAAGCTAAACCAGAAATAATTTGAAACGGGTTTCTAATGCATTTAACTATTTGATGGGGTAACAGAATTCTTCAATTCTAAATCTTTTGCTTATGGGATGTCTAAAGGCAAGTAACCAGGTTAATCAATTTCTCTGTGTTTGAGAGTTTGGAGGTCTAATACATGTTTAGTCATGCCTGTAGTGGCTTTGACTTTAGTGGGCCAATGCTGCACTTCCTAGACAGCAAGAAGTTTCTAGTGAGGACTATAGCAGACATCAGAGTCAGGCTGTGGTCTTGGCTGAAGCCTCAAACTGTTGTGTAAAGTGAAAATTATGTCTTCAGCAGTGTTTGGACATAGTCATAGTCATTAAGGCCTCCAGAGGTCACCTAGTCCAGCCTCATTTGACAATGCTTATAGTAAAAAACTCCAGTAAGCAACCAAACAAAAGCTGTTTCTTATTTCAAATTGGAATTTCCCATCTAGCATGTCATGTCTGTTGCCTCTTCTGCATCCACAATGCACCTCTGAAAAGAGTTTCGCTCATCCTCTCTTTACCTTCACACTAGATAGCTGTATGCAGAGATATGATCTCCCTTGAGCCTTCTTGTTTTTAAGGATGAATAAACGCAGCTCCCTCAGCCTCTCCTCACATGTCATGTGCTCCTGGATGTGGTACACTGTGTGAAAGTCTTTGGAGAACTGGTCTCATAAATGTCACACAGAGGAGATTAGTCCCTGCCTTGACTTGCTCTCAGTGCCCAAGATGTAATTGGCCTTACTGGCGGTGAGGGCACGGTGCTGACTGTTCAGTTTCTGTTTTCTAGGCACTCCAAGTCCTTTCAGCCAAGATGTTCCACAGCCCCTACTGTTGCATAGGACTATTACAAGATGCAATACTTTGCCTTTATTGAGCTTTCTGAGGTTCCTGTCAGCCTGTTTCTCCAGTTGCCCAGGTTCTCCTGAAGAGCAGCCATGCCTCCAGCATATTGCTCCCTCTCAATGTGGTATTATCAGCTACACTTCTGAGAGTGCACTCCCTCCCATCATCAGGCATCAGTCTTTGTTTCACAACAACTTGGTGCAGTCAGGTGGTCACACCTACATCCTGTGCTGTACAAATATCTGCATGCTGATGGCAACAGTATGCTAAAAGCTGAGACACAGAACTGTGTAAAGCCCTTCATTGCCAACCTCTTCTGCATTAAAATAAAGCATTCTAGAGTCTACTACATTGCAAGCTTTCTTCATCTTAAACCAAATTGCAAATAACAACAAATTTTACATGTGCGTATTAGAACATTATGAAAGAGACAATTTAGACAATTTATCCATGGATACAGGGGAAACTTTTAAATATTTATGCTCTTATGAAGGTGTTGACAGTTTTAATCCTTTTAGAGTGTATTTGCTGTTCCTGTATATGTGAGCCATTGATCTCAATGATAACACTTGTTAACTATAGTGTTCCTTCTGGGCTATCAAATAATACATCATTGTAGTGGTATTTTAAAAGGACTCTCAGTTCTGTTCAGTTAATAAGATTCAATTTTTAATGTCATTCTGCATTTGATGTATAACCCAACGTCTCTAACTTTTTTTTATTCAACATGTGAAGTGTTTAATCTGCTTTGATCTTGTTGGATCCTGACTTAGCTCTGTAGGGTAGGAAGTGTGATTGTGTTCCTCAGAGGCACAGCATATTTTAGCTTAAATACAATCATATTTTAACAAGGTTGTATGGTTTCTTTTCAGCTAGGATAGAGGTTGTATCCCAACATATGTATTAATAGCCCCTTGTACAGAGCAGTAATGACAGAAACATTGTGCACTGCCCCGAACCACAAAGAGACTCTGATTTTGGTGAGAGATTCTTAGGAGAAAGGAACTAATTCCCTTTTCTGGGGGCTCCTCATGTGCTTTCCTCTCTGGTTAGGAAATTTCTTATTAGGCAAGTATGACAGATTTATCCTGCAGAAGCCTACTTACTTTAATGGACATTTAGCCCTTATTTATGTAGAACTCATTTTTATAGAATCTTGCTAAGTCTCAATGTTTGTTCGCAGGAGGTTTCATCTAGGAGTGTGATTTCATTTTATTATTTCCAGCTGTGCTATCATGTATATTAACTACAGTAGGTTTTTTGTACAGTAAGAAGAGAGTTAAAGCCTTCTTGAACAATACAGTGCTTTGTGAGTTGCCTTCAGGGAGTCACTGCACTGAAGGAATTCATTGTACTTTTGTGATTTGCCACAGGACAAAACCCATAAAGCTTCTTGACAATGCTTGCAAATTATCAAAGTAAAAAATGTTTGATCCATTCTGTGTGCAAGAGCTGCAGTAGTCCCATGGGGGTTGTACTCATTGTCAAAGAAAGAGACTGGAACATTGACTATGTCCCTAGAAGGTGTCGAAAACTCCACATGTGGGGCCAGCGCTCTAATGACTACAAACTTTAGTCATTGACATAGCAATCTCTTGGCTTAGTTGAGTAGAGGATTAAAAGACAACTTCAAAGAAAAGAGTAGTTACAATCATAAGGTAACTACAGTGAAGCAACTTTTGCTTTAAGTGGGAGCAGCAAACATGCAGAAAGGTTTTATATAAGCCAGAAAAACCTGATGTTTTATTGAAAACATGAAAGACTTCTTTTTTCCTAATCTAAAATAATGGCATGACCCCCATCTCTCTAATTTCCAGCCAACATTTGATATGTTGCCCTTCAGAAATTACACTTATCAAGGAGATTAGGCCCAGAGCTGTAAGGTTGAAAAGTACTGTCTCTAGGGAGTTACCACCTGGAGGGAAAGTATCATTAAAGCTCTGTAAAGTCACTATATGAATAGATTTTTTAATTTTTTTTTTTAACTTCTTGAAATATTTAAGAATGATACTCATGTTCTGCATCCTAACCTTTGGTATGGTCGTTCCTCAAATGAGGGAAATTTTGCAGATTTAATTCATTTATTGCAGAGTGGGGAAGCATAGGATATCAAAACCATAGGTTGTAAGTTTTTACCTGTTATCCAGAGCATAGCTACAGGTAGTGCAGTGCCTGAGCACTGGTCCCATGTTACTTCAGGCTCTGCAAATGACTAAAAGCTAAGATGTTATAGAGAGTGACTGCTTGATGCAGTAGAAGAAAAGAAGCCCTGTATCTGGATTAAACTCTCTGGGTTATGAGCTCTCACTTTCCGGATTCATATTTCACACTTCACACATGCATACCTATGTACACACATGTAATGCATATATGCATTCAATTACATTTGTAAGTGATAAAAATAATATAATAACAGTTTTGCTCTGCACAACAGAGTCCTGATCTGTAATTGGGACTACTCCAGTACAAGGTAACTGGGAGGTCTCTAGGGTTTTTTCCTTTTCAAGGTCTGGTTACCACTTAGTTGTCCATTCTTGGCAATAGCTTCTGCTGGTTTTGACCAACTCAGGGCCCTTTGTCATAAATATCATATAAACACTGGATAAGGCAGGCCTTGGTTTTAAGGTTCTAGTTAGAGGTCTTGAACTATGACCTGTCCAAGTGCACTAGGTTGTCCTGTGGATCAGTGTGCACATTTAGGGCTTAGGGAAGCAATAAGCAGGAGTTCTTGTCATCATGTTTCAATTCTACTGTGTTGCTACTTTAGGACCTCTGAATCCTACCCTATGTTCCCACAGGTTTAATTATTGCAAAGACAACACAACATTAAGATTTTATTCCTGAATTTTCATGAGAATTTTCTTTTAAAATTTCTGAAATGGTCATAGCCTATTATAAAAAGACTGTCCTTCTTTAAACTGTAAAATTGATCACATTATCTGACTGCCAAAAGCGGTTAAAGATTATATGCTTTTAGGACTTTACCAGATTGGGTTGAAATATTTGGATGAACATATATTAAAATCTCAAGCTTAAAAGTAGCCATAGCTGTCAGCCATGTGAGAAATACAGCATATGCCTTTGTATGGATCTTCAGACATTGGCTTTAAAAGAACTGGTAATACATTTTACAGTTACAAAGGTGTAACTGTAACAGAAAAAACAATAAAAGCAAGAGAGGATAGCTTGTGCTTCTTTGTGTGAAAGACAAACACAAGGTTACAAAGTGATTATTGTCAGTTTGCTCAGAGTCCATATTTTAGGAAGTAGAACACTTCTGAAAGAACAAAAATTCGAGCTTTTCTAAAGAGATAGCTCATCATATGGGTAAATATGCGTGTGCTGTCTGCCTCCTGAGATAAATTGTCTTTTCAGCTTTCCTGCAGCTGTACTCATTTGCCATCAGTAGAGAGCTATAGTTGCCGTAGAAAAAGATGGTAGAACCTTACATAATAATATATATATGCTTTATAGCATTGGAATGCTTTGATGTATTGTAACATCTGGCATAAGTATAAAGGGATTTCTGTTACTATTATTCTGATCAGATCCTCTTGGAATGATAACATTAGGTACTTACATATTGGTGCATCAAAGACCTCATTTATCAGGAAACAGAAGGAAAAACCTAATTTTTATGTAAATGCAGAAAAAAATGTTAATAAAAAGTGCTTAGTGAAACCCTCAGTATTGCTATAGGGGTATAATGACTAGATTGACTTTTTTTCATCTTACTGTTTGAAATGTATTATTTGGGATATTCTGACAAGTATTAGGTGTTAAAATCTGATTAACTCTAGCTGGACAAGCAGAATTTTTGTTCTGATATGAAATGAACATTAGAGTTGTCACTGGGATGCAATAAAACAGAAGAGAATATACGGGGATTTTTAAGTGTATAAAGCAGAACTGATGAAGAATAATCATGTATTTAAATTTGTGAATCAGGATGGAGCGAGGACAAGTGATTGCAGTTCCTTGGATCTATATTACGTGAGACTTGCACTGTGTATTAGGCAAAAGAGGAATGTGATCTTGAATCTGTAAGCAATGTGTTGTTGGCTAGTAGAGTGTGGGTATTTTCTTCCTCAAATTTTGAATGGTTTCATTTTTTATTTCAGAACAGAACAAATTCTTGTTTTCTAACTAGTCTCTATATTACTTTAATTTTCCCCCTAATGCTGTCTTCAGCAGTACAATAAGGTTCACTGTGTCAGGTAGTGCATCCTAATTCTATTTGTGCTCAAAAAGCATGCACTTAGCCTCTGGTACAGACAACTCTTCAAAGGACAGTGATAACCTCTAAATATGGGGAGACAGAATCTAATGCTATTCAGGTAGATGAAAAACGAGCCACCTATCCTACACTACCTCTGTTTCAACAAGGATGTTAAAAGTGCCTGATTTCCCAGTCAGTGCTCAATAGAAGAGATGTAGAGCTGAGTTCATTAAATGGATATTATTTATGATAATATAATAAAAATTCCTAAACTGCAAAAGAACCAGACAGTGGAACCTTCCCCCACTAGACACAGCGCTTAACTGCTGTGAAAGAAAGCTGTCAGTACTTTGCCTCTGATTATTCTAATTTTACTTTCTAATTTTTTACATACCTCCTGCTTATGGGTCCTTTATCCTCCTTTGACACAGAAGATGATATTCAAATAAGATCTTTTTCATTATGATATTCGAAGATGCTATTTATGGTCTAACACTCTGACTCTGAAGCTCCAAGTACCATTTTTATCCTGGTTACTGAGAGAGCTTGGAGTAATTCTGGTGCCATTTGCAACCAGAGCTGAGTGAAAGACAGATCGGCTACTTCTCAGGAAGCTACTGTTACTGTCTATCCCTGTCTAGAGAGAAAATCAAAGTATTTTAGAATTCTCATGAAGCATTTAACAGAATATGATTTCTGAAAACATTTTAGGAGAATAAAAGAGTTTGAATAAAAATCTTTGAAAATATGTGCCTTTTTAATCCATATTACCAATGATACAGTTATCCTGTAGGGCATGCTGGCACTGTTGTTAGTAGGTGCAATGTATAGCAATATTATTGTTGTTGCTTATAGTTTCATTCAAGCTGTGTCAGAATAATTGTGTATGATATAAGATATAAAAATACATCGGAAAAAAAATAATTTTCAGAAAAAGGTATTGTTTCAGAATCTTCATAAAACAAGAGTGCTTCACAGAAAACCCCCTAATTTAATTGTCTCAAAATAATGTTCCAAAACTGCTTTGATGATCTCTTAACTTTTTATTTGACTGCACTTCAATTCATTGAATAGATTCAATGCCAAAGTATTTGTTTCTAATAAGTGGTATCCAATGGTTTTAAAGAACCTGCAGCGTTTTTTACTGTTTGTTTGCAAGATATATTCTATTGCTCCCTGTTAAAATCCCATACTCTCTTTGTTGAAGGACTTTTACACCAAATTCAAATTTTGCAGAGCATACTTCAAATTTATGTCCTTTTAATTTAGCCAATAGAAAGAATAAACTTTTTGGTCAGACTCTTTCGAATAAGAAGATACTGACTCTGAAAATCATCTAGTGCCCTGGCTGAATCTCAGCCGAAAGCTCTGGGTGTTTGTTTCCTGTGGCTATCTAAAGTACTCTTATTTAAAACCTCTTATATACCAAGACTTGGAATGAAGAGGGCTGTTAGGAAAAAGAGTCTTGTAGGAACAGATTTTCTTGTAGAAGAAAAGAGTACAAAGTTGAGCAGTTGTGGAAGAGTTCAATAATTGGAAATCTTCACCTCTTTACTGCATTTCTTTTTTGCTATTCTCACTTCTACCAACTCTCAAGTGATCTGAGGATAAATTGGTTTCCTTGTATCATTCTTTCCTATTGTCATAATTTTCATGCTTACTCTGGAAGTTACCATCGCTGACTCTTTTTATGGAGGAAGGAAATGCATTTCTGTGGTAATCTGATCGATATGACTTGGAACAATCTGGATTGTGACAGCTATCCCAACCCCTGTCACAAGGGTTGATGTCCTCTCTGATGCCTTACTTACACTGTATCATTTTTTTCATGGACTGAATTTTCTTCTGGCATATTGAATGACCTCATTCCCAGCATGGTCTAGCTTTCCTCAACAGCTTTGGAGTTAATCCAGGCTCTGCCAGCTGTTGACCTAATTCCTTGGTTCAGACTTCTAAGGTTACTATGTTTTCTTGCTATTCATCATGTTTTTCCTGAACATACTTCATCGCCAAGACTGAACATAGGTTCTCTTCCTTGTAGGCCTACTGTTCAGCATTACACTTCTTTTTTCCATCTTAGCACAATGCTTAGTATTTTTTACCCTTTAGCTTTGCACAGAGTTGCTGTTCTGCCTCTCTCCAGAATTTCATCTGTACTTTCAGACCCATTTTCTGTCCTTGCTCTTTTTTTTCCCCTTCTCTCCAAGTTCTCCCTTCAGTCTTTTTAATAAAACAGGCAAATTAGTCACAACCTTTCACAAAGCTTATGGTGCAGAAGCTCAAATGTCTGCCTTAGGTTTAGTCCTCCTGTGACAGCTTGTAAATGCCTTTCCTGCCTCTCTCTCTATGCAGCTCTGTGCAAAGAAACTCTGCAAGCAGGACATATGCAGCTTATGAACATAAAACAATTACTTACTGGCCAACAAACAGTTAAAAATTTCTAGAATTTAATAAGCAAGTAGGCTATCTGACAATTGACCTGAGAAACTATTAATTTGCCTCCTAAGTTTAATTCTTTAAGCAGTTTTACAACTGTTTCAAGCTAGTGTTTCCCATCTTAAATCCCCAAGTGACTAATGATTCAGCATCTTCTCTCTCCCTGCATATCTGTACGCCTTGAGCTTTCCTCAGAGTTTCTTACAGCTCTCTCCCAAGCTGCCAATGCTGTCAACTGCCTGAACTAAGAGTTCAGAGCTGGGCCATGTCAGAACTGGGTCTTGGGTCTCAGGAATATAACCAGCCTAACAGAAATGGAGAGGTTTGCAGAGAGAAGGTTCCAGGATGCATCACCACAGAAGTGGCTGGTTTCTTGACAGACAGAAATGCTCAGAGCACGACATAAAAGGGCAGATGCTAAAGACCACAAATATGACCTTCCACACTGTAAAACGCTGTCCCTGACAACCATAAGCTCTTATGGTAATTGTCCTACAAGCAGATGTCAACCCCCATAGGACTCACACCTCGTCTTGAGGAAATACTGATTGACCTGGCCATGGCTGTGACCTAGACTGTTAGAATAAGTGTGAGGGGGAACAAAATGCCCTTGACAGGTATTTTCACCACATTTTGTTCTGAGAGAACTGATTCGTGCAGGATGATGGCATGATTCATTCTCCTAACCTGGAACATGCTGCCCTGAAGCCAAGGAGTGAAGGGAGCTGTCGTTTGACACTGTATCTAGGGTAGCGGCATAGGCAGCAGTGGTAGGACAGCAGGCAGCATAGCTTTGAAGTAGATTTTATATGCCAGCTGTGGCTTAGTGTCTGCTGTTGTCTCCAATATGGAGGATCACAGCTGTGTACAACTGAGAAGACATGGACAAAGTGTGGCATGCTGAAGAGACTTGGGCTGGGTAGACATAAAACACAGCTCTCTGAAGCACATTCCCAGGAGACCTCAGAGGAGAAATGAGCCATCCTTTCCCCAGATAGCTCCTCTCGCATCTCCCTGGTGGAATGCATGCAAGCCAGCTTTTGCCACTCAGCCCAGGAATAGGTATTGCTCCCTACTGTAAATAACAAAAGGCGGAGTACACATGGTCTGCACCATTAAGGCAGCTTGCTGGATTACAGGAAAAGTGCTGGTTCAAACTAACAGGAATGTTGTGTGGATAACAGGAAGTAAGTCAGGTGAGAAATGGGTATTGTGTTGTAGGATGCTGGAGACACCTCTTGAGGGAAGACCCCACTCTGATCTCAGAATTGCAGGGATTTGCAACACACAAGTCCTGTGGAATTGCAGAAAATAGTAGGATTTGCTGTCAATCAGACTCACAGTCCCTTGTTATAGTCACATAGTCAACATCCTCTATTTGAATTACTTGAAAATTGTTAAGATTAACAAATGTTTCATAACTAGTTGCTAAAAAAAGTAGTGTCTGAATTTGGTGGCATTGCTTGTATACAGAGTGTGAGACAAGCTTCAGGCAAGATGTTCCATTTCACATCATGCAGCAAACTTGCCAGGCAAAGGCAATGCCTTACTGCCTATCCAGCCGTGTATACTTCAGAAACGTAGGGTTCCCTACTGTGCCTTTGTTGGCCTGGCAAAACCACCTCTGGTTTTCAGCAATCCACAGTGAAACCAAGAACTGTGGGGAAATCCTGCTTTGGTGTCTTTCCTAAAGCTTATGTATTGGGAGATGTTTTGCACAAACTAGTTTTCTGGTACTCATTGAGGTAAGTTTTGATTCCTGGCTGTTAGGACCTTCCTTTTCCTTCACTGAATATCAGGGAAAGAAAGAGAACAAGGTAGATGGGAAAATTTTGAAGTTTACATTCTAGAAAAATCCTCTTCTATTGATTTTCCCTAGTGTATCTCTTTAACTCTTCTTATCATTGCCATTGGCTGAAGCTCATAGCATGACAGACCCATCTTCTGATAATTCCGTCCTTTGTTCTCTAATGTGGGACTAGCCTTAATCATATCAGTTTCTCAAGCACTAGAATCTGCCTGGGCTTTGTCCATTTTCCATCCCAAATTTGGTATAACACTGGTTAACCAATTTCTTGGAAGAAAAACATCGGTCTTTCTCTTGCCTTTAAAAAGTGCAAAATATAATCGACAGTTCTATGGACTTGTTAGGCATATTATGAGCAGATAATGTATTTCTGAGATGGTTGGAGGTTTTTGATGTTTCACATTCATACAGCACTTAAATTGCAGATCCATTTAAAAAAGATTTACCTGGTTTGTATTTTCAAAGCACTTTGTTCTTTCTAAAAGCAATTTTAGATTTTTTTTAATACAGTTTGTGGATGTGCTGTAGGAAACTGCTGTTTTCTCTTGATTGGGCACAGAAGGCAAATGTAAAAATCTGATAAATGATAAATTCAGAAAAACTTTGCTCACAAAGACATAATTGATTCTTATGAGATTGTAACATTCGCTAAAATGTGTCTATCTAGGCTGTGAGGATGTCCTGCAAACAATATAGTTTAAAAGATGGTAATTTTTGTGCTTTGTAGGCTGAATTAGAAATTTTAAACCATGAAATATACTACTTGTACACTTTGAATAATATATTAAGCAGTTCCAGCTTTCTTCATACTATTTAAACAGTGCTGTTTTGCAAATGTGCAATGCCCTTTTCAAATGACCTTTTTAAATAGAACATGTTGAATTCTTTGAAAAGTCCAATTTAATTTGAAGACTTGTCTGTGCACATTGAACGTATTGCCATTTTTTTCTGTAGGAAAAGTACCTTGTTTTCTGTTAATTTATGACCTATGCAGCAAGGAGGTAAAGAACTTTTAAATAAATCAGTCTATAATATTAAGAATATGCGCATGTCCTTATAAGATCATGTTTCAAATCAAGACTAGATTTAACTCCACAACCATTGCTGAAAGTGACTTGCTCTGAAAGAAGTAGGCTCAGGAAATGTAGTGGTATTTATTATGTAAGAGAGAGAAGTCATCTTAATTAATATTTGATAATACTGAACAATTAAGCTGAAAAATTTATGTTTTTTACAAGGAAGTAATTGGAAGGATAAAGTTATACACTGTGATAAATGTGATATTATTGTATGTATTCTAAACCAGGCATAAACTTTGTGTTGGAAAAAAAATAATTTATTGTATTAAGATTAGTCTATAAGGCTCTTACTCAAGAAACTAACCAAAATACAATTAGTACAGTGCATTTTATATGTAAGTGCTCATCACTGGAGCCATGAATAAAACATAATTAACTGCACTTTCATGACAGAATAGCATGTTAGGTTTTTTTCCTGTGAAAATTTCTGGAAGAAATGTTACTATGGTGACAGAAGGCTCATATGAGTAATTTTATCTCAATTGCTGAGCATTTTTTTGCCTGGCTTCTCCAGTATACAGTTTCAAACTAAAATTTTTAAGCTACGAGAGAGGTTTTAAATTCTGTTGCCAGGAGATCATGACAAAGCATAAGTCCCTCAAACAGATAAGCAAAAAGAGAAGGAAAAAAAAAAAAAAAAGAAGAGAAAACGTGAGTAAACTTTGTGCAATAGCTAACTCTCTCAGTAGAATATGTTTTCTCAAAGTAAAATAACAGTAACTGTAATTTAAGAGTTTCAGTATTTTTCCCCTCAAAAAACTAGTTTTGAAAAAATATACGGTATATCGTTTGCTTCTAAGAAATTTGGCCTTCCTTACAGTTATTGAGTCATGAGGTTTCTTCAACAATTTAAGACTGTTACTATAAAGTTGCAAGAATCCCAGCCCAAAGAAAAATGAACATGGCACACATTCACCATGTGTTTATGGCACAAGAATGTTGTAATATTTGTGAGTAGAATTCACCTGAATTCTCAACCCCCAATATCATTATATATTTTGAAGAAAGAAATTTTGTCATTCAGTTTTGCTAACTGGTGCTGAAAGACAAGGTCAACTACCCACCTTACTGCCCAAAGTCCAGGTTTCCAACTTCTGGAAGGAAATCTGCTATGTAAGTTAGATTACAATGATTTTCAAGCTTTCAGCCTAAAATTTCAAGCCTTTGGAAACTTGTAGTCTCACTGAGTTGGAAATCTTCACTGTTTGAAGCTTTCAAATTTCTAGGCTCAGTAAGGATCTAAAGCTGAAACATGCATTTAATATTAAATTTGTAAAACTAAATATTATTGTTTTTATAACTACTATTGTAACTACTGTTATTATTTACTAACATCACTGCTCCTTGATCAGGAAATCTTTAAAGTTCTGCTTTTGCCTTCAAATAGGGCTATTTCTCCCCAGAAATCAGAAGTGGAAATTATGATTTTCAAAGAATTCACTGAAGGAGAAGGTTCTGTAAGTTCACATTGTGTTTCTAACTTCAGAGTAGATATATTCATGAAAATATTTGTCCTTGATATTTGAAGTAGGACTCTGCCAGTTGCTCTTCTGCTTCATTTATTGTGAAAAATGGAATTGCACTGTAACAGCAACGAGTGGAACATACAATGCCTTTTTATAATTAGTGTATTGCTACTGATGAAGTTCAGTGCTGTGTGCAGACTCTCAAGACATTGTGTATGTACTCTCCAGTTGTGTGGTATTAAACCGTGTAATACTCTACTGCTGCCAGAGCCTGAGGTAAATAACTGTGACTGTGTACATGAACTTCAGGCACTGCAGTGTTTCTAATACGGACAGAACCGTGGTTTGAACCAAGGTCTGAAGAACTGATGCTTTAAAAGTCCCATAGATAAAGGTGTTCTCTTGGGAGACAGCTGCTTCTAGCCCCGTGGGCTGGAGATACTCAGACCAGCTTGGGATATTAATGTCACCAGATGGATCTTTTATTGTTTGATTGCACATGCTGCAGTTCCACTCTGGTCATAACTCACCTTCACCCTTACTTTGATAACAAAAAATTTTGACCAGCTTTGGCCAGTGCTTAGATGTTAGTAACTGCCAGAAATGTATCCATCTTTGTTAAGTCAAAGAAGGAAAGGATTAAAAAAAGAACTTCAGCCTCTGTATTCGCTCAGACCGGTATCTATGTACCTGGACCTGATGCCTAGCAGTCTGCGAGAGGTGTGAGATATAAAGAAATAGGAGTGAATATAGGTGCTTTTATGTTTGCTGGAACAGCTGGAACTGAGTTAGATCTCTGTTATACAGGTTATTGTTCTCTCAAAACTGCTGAATCACCTGGTCATGAAAATGGTACCAGTCCTTAGTCTATGAAGTCAGTTAGCTCAGCAAATTTAAACTGAAGGCTTTTGCTAGTTTTGCTCTTTTCTTTCTGATGGCAGTAAATAAAGTAAGTAAATGTTGGTTCATTTTGAATTAAATAATATAGCACTTTCATACGCAGATCTGATGTGACAAAGTAACGATCATATGGAGATATGCAACTAACATCTATCTCACAAATGTTCAGGGAGTGCACATCTGTCTACACCCTTGGAACTGTCCTGATGATTTGCAGTCACAGTCTAGGCCAGACCTCCCAACCTCTTTGTATTCTGTGGATTTACTCATGAATAGTTTCAAGTTGCATGATTGGGTACACTATGTTTGTACCTAGGATATCTTCTAATGTGTCAAATGCCACACTTTCCAAAATCCTTGGCAAGTCTAATCAGCATTTCATTATCGTGTCTAGAGCAACAGAGAAGTGAAGCTTCAGTCTGGAATTTGGGTAAGTCTTAATTTTAGAGACACCTTCCCAAGAATAAAGCATCTTGGATGTTAAGTCTTTCCACATGACTCACAAAGCTAAATATGCTTTTTATAATCACAGAGCTGAAAAACTGTGAGCAGCTGAGTGCTTAAAATTGTACATTCAGCAGAGCTACAGACTAGGAATCTCAGAGCAATTGCTTAAAAAATATTGGTGAGTAAAGGAGAAAAGTGGGAGATGGAAAAAATGATTTGTCTGAGTAATTCCATTTTTCTATGACCTAACATACTTTAATTCTATCCTAAGAAAATCAGAAATAGAAATATTGCTTATGCAAGGAGAGGATGAAAATTGCTGCATCAAAAATTAATTTGGCAGGGTTGCCTGTTACTGAATGATGTACATGGCATAGCATCACAGTGGGCCCAGGAGGTCAAGAAAGGTGATTAGTCCTGTCTATGCAGCACTGGTTGTACCCTGTCTGGAGTGCTGGGATGAATTCCTTGCACTTTAGTATACAAGAGATGTGGACAAACTGGAGTGAGTGCAGAGAAGGATGAGGAAAAAACTGGAGCATGTAGCATATGAGGAGGGGCTGTGGTGTCTAAAGATATGTTCCCATAACTAGAATAAAAGCCCATTTTTTGCATTAATTTTTTTTCCTGTAGTTGTAGAATAAGATTATTATTTGGAATATTCCTCCCTCTTGAATGTTCTGAACTTCTCTATTTTTGCCAGTCATGGTCCTGAGACACATTTTGTCATGCATGAATGATCAGCTGGGAGACCAGGGTAGGAGAATTAGGTTTACAGTAGCGTTTTAAGAGACCTGCTTTTCTGTAACTTCACCAAAGCAGAAACGTGTCACAGGGTTTACTCTTTGAGGGCTGGGGGAGGGCTGTGGACTCTTGTCAACATATTGTTTTCAAGTGATTTTTCTAATCAAAAATGCATGGCTTTTCTCTGCATCTGGTCTTGCTACAGCAGGGCAATCAGGCAACATGTACTAGAAAATTAGAGGACAGCAGAGCTTGGGGCCAAGTATTGTCCCACCCTCATCCATACTGTTAAACTTAGCACAATTCCCTGTGAGGTTTTGGCCGACGTGATACTCAGGGATCACAGCATGATCCTCAGTTCTGTTTATTTAGAATATATGTACATGTCACAGGACTGGAAGGTTCCTCCTGGACTGGAGTATTCCTGGCCTTGGCTGAAGCTGGTTTGGCCATTCATTGTAAGTCTTTTTTTTTCTTTTTTCTTTTTTTTTTTTTAATTCTCTTTGCCAAGAAGGACAACCATAAATATTTCCTAAATAACTTTGTAAATAAAATCCACTGAGGGCTGGTTGGGTACAGCTTTTGCTGGGTACTTTTGTTTCTTATTAATTTCTTTTTCTGCTATTAATGCTATATTGGTTATATGAATCATGTGGCTGAGTCCTAAAACTCTTTTGCTCCAGGCTGATACCTTATCAGTTGCAAAAGAATGCACATCTAGTACAAATTTGTCCCAAATACTTAATTTGTATTAACATTAATGACAATTTTTCAGACTGACCACTGCTTTTGTAAATAAACTGCAGGCAGGTCAAAAACTGCCAAAACCCTGTGTATGTGGTTTGGGAGTTAACAGTGGGGAGAAGATGCCACACTTGATTGCAAAAAAGTTCACAGATATGCCACTGATTATTCAAGTCTGCTGGAATTACTGCACTGGCTTGAGTCTTCTTGTAGTAATGTCTGTTTCATTTCATGCCTGCAACAGTAATTTCACGTGATGGAATACTATAACAGTGGAGCCTACTGGGATTTTATCTGGCCTCTAATTGGCAGTTGATGAGGGGTTTTGAATCCTGAAGAAACTTGATGTCAATTTTACAGCGTGGATTTATAGCACTTCCTGCAATTTGACCATAGTTTGATTAAATTATTTTCTTTAATTTAGATTTAGTATTATTTTTATGTTCATTTTTCTTTCGGATTGTACCAGCCAACATAACTATGGAATAAAACTAATGAAGAAATATGTATAAATATTTTATAATGCATCTATAATGTGCAGTATTTTTTTTCTAAAGAAAGAGCACTTCTGAGACATTCTTGAAACATTTCAGATCAATAGGCACCACTTTAATCTTAAAGCTTATTTACACACAAAGTTTTAGAGTGAAAACTTAGTGGAATAGGAAAAAATATATATTTGGCTGGTGCTATCTCACAGTGCAGAATCAATGGCAGACTTAAGTTCCAAAAAATGTGTTCAGTGCTCATTGAAACAATAGGGAGAATGGTGATAAAGGAAATGGATATTCATCATTGATCTTGTTCCTGTTTTGTGAATGTACCCTGGAAGCTGTCACCATATGACTAAACCTGTGGTACCATAGCCTGATTTCCTGGATTCAAATCTACAGGCCAGCTTTCAGTACGCTTGCATTTAGTCTGTACCAAAGAGAATGTTTTCATCTGATGGCCATTTTCCAGCAGAACTAATTTTGCATAGATGTAACATAATAAATATTATGTATATTTGTCAAATATGTGAAACATATATATATTCATATATATTTGTGTCATACTGGTTATGCAAGGATATTAACCCAAAATTTGCAGTTACGCTTACGAGGAGGTCCTCATCTTATGTGTATGTAAAAAAAATTGTTAAGGATAATTTTTAGTATTTTAGTTAACTGGCTATACTGAAGAAACCTGAACAGCCTGATTTTTAATTTTTGAAATAGTCAGTATTGTTGGTCAAAACTAATCTTGATCCAGTATCACAACCATTGGTCTCTGAGATAGGTGGAGATGTCCTGGGTACTGGAAGAACAGGATTATTGAATAGTATGAGATTAAAACAGGAGAAGTTGTATTCTGGATTTGGTGTCCTGGAGGCAACTGAAAATAGGTATTTGCTCATTTGTTTGTTTCCTCAGGAGCTTCAGACGCTGCTGTCATCACAGCAATCCTTTTAACAATCTTTCCTGAATATGAGCACTTTCACAAGCATGGACTGGAAAATGTTGCTTCTGACACAGGCCATTTCTTTGAAAGTGGTTTGCTGGTTGGGGTCTTCTCAATTTCTTTTTTTTTTTTTTAAATAATCATTCATTAGTGGATTGTTAGCAGTCTTCTTCCTTGGTCCCATGCTAAGAGGTTATTTCTGTGTAAGAGAGATAGTTATCAAAATTTCTTAGTTACAATGAAAAAATAATATGGTATTTTTGCTATAGGTATGCAGCAACCAAGGGAATTCCCCCATAGCTGCTGAAAAATGCAGTTACTCGAAACTTTGTGGTTGTAGATGATCTGCATTAATTCAGGCTTCCTTCTGTAGAAAGTTCCAGATATTTAGTTTCATGTCAGTTTAAAGCTCTTTTACTAAATCTTTGTTATAGTGGTGTTAACAAATACTAGAAGTTTGGCTTATCTTATCAACAGAAACACCGCGAAGAGACACAGTTCTAACCTTCAGGGTTTTTTCTCCCTACAGCAAGGAGAGAACAGAATCTGTGAGTGCATGCTGTCAGCCAGGGTGTAGTGATCCTATTTTCAGCAGCCGCCAGTATTTTTGTCTGGAGAAATGGAGAAAGGTTGAGACAGAATGGTGATTTTTCTTTTCCCCTGTCCCTCTCTTCCCCCCCTGGTTCTCTTAATTGTTTTTAGATTTGCAGTGTCCTTTCCTGATATATCCTTTCTGACTCCTCTGTTGTAGAGAAACCAAATTAAATTTCTTGGTATGCCAGAATTTAAATCAAATGGAGGGCTTGGAGAGGTGGGAGGGAATAGTAGCATAGAGTGGAGGCATGGTTGTCAGCTTTCACAGACTCAGATTTTCAAGTAGCTTATTTTTACACTCAGCATTCAATTCCAAAATAAACACAAAATAATGCTTCTGCTTCAGTTCCTAGATCAATTTGCAATGCAGGCTATGTATGAGTAAACAAGATAGCTAGCCGTGCAGAGAAATAGAAAGTTTGTTAGCAATATCACTGGAAGGGAAAACCGTGCCTTATCTCTGCCAGCAGCCCTCACATGGGATGTTCCTGCCATCAGCAAATCATTTTCCCCTTCTCTCCTCCCCTTCTCGATGATCAGTCTAAATATGGTACAGAAGTCTACAACTTCCTTGTGAGGGAAAGAGGAGGGACAGGGAGTGATGTCTTCTCTGTGGTGACCAGTGACAGGACCTGAGGGAATGGCCTGAAGTTGTGTCAGGGGAGGTTTAGGTTGGTTATTGGAAAAATGTTTTTCGCCCAGATGTGATGGGTCGGTGCTGGCACAGGCTCCCCAGGGACACGGTCACAGCACCAAGCCTGACAGAGTTGAAGAAGTGTTTGGATGATACTCTCAGGTACTTGGTGTGACTCTTGGGGTTGGTCCTGCACTGGGCTAAGGGGTGGACTGGATGATCCTTGTGGGTCCTTTCAACTTGGCGTATTTTGTGATTCTACTTTGCCAATTGCAACTTACAATTCCATTAGGAATTAATTATAATAGGAGTCTGACACATACTTCTTGCTGTCCTTTAGAGAAACACAGTGAAATTCTTTCCCCTTTTTCTGTCCTTGCTAAGAAGTTCACTCCACCAGGCCTTCAAACTCCTGATTTTTCTGTCTTTAATGATTTTTTTTTTGTTAATTTTGGTAGAAACCGATAGTATTGTGCTGTGACCAAACTACTTCAAAACATGATGTAAAGTGATCTTACAGCACCAAATGACGGAGTGCAAAAATCACTCTTGAAAAGCACCTAAAATCTTCAAAATAAGTGCACCACCTGTCCTTTGCTCATGCAATATCTCTTCTAGTAAGACCAAAAATGTAAACTGTTGTATATATCATATTAAAGGGTATTTGTGATAAAATATTGGACTCCAATATGTGTTAAGGTCTATTAAATTATCTTGCACTTCCATGTATTGATTTGAGACTTCTCACTTTTGATCAATATGGCAAAGTATTGAACTGAAGTCCTTGAAGTAAGTATCAAGTTCACCATTTCTTGGTGGTTATAAATAAAAAGCAAATGGTTCATATATCATCAAGAAAGGTTATTAAAACATCAGAGAGAGAGAGAGAGAGATGAGAAGTGGTTGTGTGTTTTTACATTTTAAATTTATGTTAACATATATCCCATCTCAGTCAGCAAATTCCAGGAAGAAGAGATCAAAGCAAAAGAATAAGACCAGAAATGAAAGGAAATTAATTTAATTTAATAAGTGGATTTTTCCTTGAATTGCAGCTTACTGCCTAAAAATGCCTAAACCAGTAGACCAAAAATAACTTCAATAAAATCCACCCCATCTGCAGATTGTCAAGCAGTTTTGCAGATTATATGCACCATTTCAACATATTCTTGCGTATATAATCAGGAGCATTTATCTAACCCTACCTTGTCTGAATTATGCTAAATTTCATACAATTTTTGCTCCTAATATATTACTGAACATTCCAGCAAAAACAGAGGTGGTGGCATGATTCTATTTTTCCCTCTTAATTACATGCTCTTTTGACCATAAACTATTTTATTTGCTTTGGAGCTGACTGCAATTTTTTGCACATATGAGCTGTTCTAATAATCCAAGTGCTTAAATCCATGTTGCAAATAACAGTGATATTAATAGTTAAATATTATAAGTAGTCATATGAGAGAGTTAGGGAAAAATCCAGCAATTTTAGATCTGTCCAGAAAGGAGTTTTCTATCCTGAAAAAATGAGAAATCTAAAATATTTTCTTGTTTCACATCAGCATGAACTAGCAATTTCTTAATTTTTTTTGTCAGCAAATATAAGTATTTCCTAGCCTTCAACCTACAGTGTTCTTCTGCAGTATCTATTATGTGGAATGCAGGAAAATTGCCTGAGCTGTGATTTTTGATTCCATTGCTTATCAGAAAGGTCACAAACTATATTCAGCTGAGTTTTGAGAATTTGTAGGGGTGCTGTTTGACTCTTCTCTTTTCCCAAGCTTTGGAGGAGAAAAATAAAAAATATTAAAATTGTTTTGCCAGACACAAAAACCCCTTTACCAGGCAAACTCCACTCTCTCTGTCTCACTCCCAAAAAATCCCAAAAAAGACATGTCCCAATCAAGTCAGTAGAAATCTTTTCATTAACTTCAGGGAGATTTGTATAAAGTCAGTAATCAGAAATATCATATAGCTGAAACTGGAGGGTCAATTAATGTGGTATTGAATTTTAAGAAAACCAAATATTTAGCATTATTATTATAAGTATATAAGTAATTTTTATAATTAAGTATTATAAGTAATTTTTAATTGCTGTAAGCAGTGAAAGAACTGAACATTGTTTTAAAATAAGGTTTGTGCTAGTGTAACTTGGATGACAGAGATTTATGTGTGAAGTTGAACACATCCTCTCATTTTTGTTCACTTTAGCATCAAATTCACCCTTTGGTTTACTCAATTGCTTTAGCACATATATTCTCTTCAGGAAAGCATTCCATGAAATCACCTGAGTAAGGCACATAGTTTGTCATGAGTGCCTAGAAAATGTTTTGGATTGAGTCCTTTGGTAGCCGAATAGAACATGCTCACTGTAAACTTGGAATGGGGGGTGATCTCTTGCCACTGTGAGCCCAGGAAGAAAAATAGAAATTTCTGTAGGCTATTTCTTTATGGGCTGATTGAGTTTAAATTTCTCATGGAACTCATTTGAACTACTTAATGTCATCATTAAATGTGGGAAATAATTTATAATATCTTGAATCTTAAAAAGCTCTTGCCATGCCAAATATATTGAGCTGGATGGATCCTCAGATAATTCAGTCTTTCTGTAAGTGTCATTTGCATTTTCTTGTAAGAACAGCCAGACATCTCCATTATCATGTCTATTTTACAGAAGTAAAAATGCCTTTGTTATAAAAATGTTCTTATGAAGAAGCAGAACACATAAGATAATAGATAAATATTTTGTAGGTGATGTTGGAAACACTCTTGTTAAGGAAATATGTCCCAGAAGCACTGAGTTGTCTGGAACAGTGCTGGTCCATTATTTGAATGGACAGTAGCTGAAATGTTGGAGATGTCAGCCAGTGATAAACATGTTTCAATGTATCTGATACTTTTATTTGTGTTATAAAAAAAAGTTAATTTCCCCTTAGACAAGACTCCTTATTCTGAAGTGACAATAAAGTTCCTATTGCAGCACCAAACTTGATGCCAATTTTTGTAAGGAAGAAGAAAATGTCACTTCTCCTTGCTTCACAAACCCATGACTGTTAAAAGGTAGTTTTTCACCATCATGAGTTAAATCTGTAAAAATCATAACAAGATCTTTCTATACATAGGCCAGTTCAGGGAATCCAGAGTAAATTTCTCCTTTCATTTTATTGCTACATTGCTCCTCTTAATCAGCAGGCCACCAAGGTGTCTGACTTATGCTGCAATGAGGAAGACAATTACACAATGTAACTTTTTACTCAGATGGACATAGATGTTTTTAAAGCATTTTCTGATGAAATAAGTTAGCAAAAACCAGTAGTCACTACAGGATTCCTACTTTATTGGAATACGGTTAGAAAACCTCATGCTTTTATCACCGTTTCTGTCCTGCTATAACATATTGGTTGTATTTGGAAACTTCTGTTCGCTCAGCAGTACAAAGTAGTGTGGGTAGAATTTCCTGAGCCATTAGGCACTGCTCAAAGGATAGCAGAAAGAGCACAACCTTTCAGTAATACATGATTTGTGAAAAATCACATTTGTGGAGGCTTAACTGCTAGGATGTAAGAATTCCAAAGTTACAATCTACTACATCAGCTGTACCCAAATCAAGAAGGATTGTACTTATTTTTTGTACCTGAGTTAAAAAACTTTTGCAGATATTTGTGCTAACTTGACGTTAATGTGCATACTGAACCAGAGTTGCATCTAAACATGCCATTGTATTTCAGAATGAAAATATGCTGTTGTATTTCAGAAAGAAAAAATATAAGAAAAATAACAAGCAAGAAATTGTGTAGTAGGTTTGGAAAGCTGCTTTTAAATTGCTCAGTGACATTTCATTTCATATGCATTAGGAAGGAAAGCATAAGTGTTGGGCGTTCATTTACAGCCCTGCTTCAGCCTGTTAAAATCTGACAGATGTGCACACATTCACTTGTTTGAACTGTTTCATTTTCAAAAACAGTATGTGTAGTTATGCCAAACACAGTCAGAAGAAAACTTACAAGAGAAGTAGTTCTGACAGGTAAACTCATTCCTGAGGTGCTTACAATTCAAAACTTCCTCTGTGGTTTTTGTTTTGCAAATCAGAGTGTGCAAGTCTGGAGTGCCCCCTGAGAGATGTGAATCTTCAAGTCCAGGCAAAAAGTCAGAACTATGTGTTTAATATGCACGGGAGAAATACCAAAACATGTATCGTACTCTTGTGTAATTCTGGTTCTCTGGCTGTAAGGAAACAGTGATTCTGTAATTCTATGAAATGAGGCATCCAGTCATGAGTATTCTTTGCAGAATCATTTTCCATATGATGCTGTTTCTGATGCAGGAGTAGCATGTCCTTTCAGGGCAAGCATGCAAACCTCTTTCTGGCTCACTTGAGCCAAAATTGTATTGATTGTGATTAGGATGCAAATTGGTGCAGGTACTCTATGTAAAAAGGGCACTATTTACTAGGTGGAATAGAGTCACTTTGCTGTTGCTTCTTGTTTTACTTTATTTTAATCTGTTTCTCTAGGGCTGGGGTTGCAATCCAGAACATTGGCTGACCTACAGTCAGTTCTTCAAGGCTTTACAAATTGAGTGCCTACAATTCAGTTGCTAGCTCAGCTAGATGAACTTTAGCTTTTCTTTAGTGAAAAAAAGGTGCCTTTATTTGTCTTTGCAGTTCTTGAACATATTCAGGGTTCACTTTTTAGACTTTTACAGGCCAAGATTAGTTAAAGCATAAAAATGAAGAGTGTAGACCTTAAGCTTGCTCTGTAGTAGATTCTCTTCAGTTTCATTAGCTGGATTTATGCATTTACCCACACAACTGATTTTAGAGTCTTAGTTATTCTTGCTAATTCTTTAGGTTTTGAAGTCAGAATATTTCAAACACTTAAACTCTTCAAACTGCAAATCATTTTCTGGAGGTGTCATCTTTTGTCAGTGGTTCTAGAGGGTACCTAGATAGTGCGATCAGGTGCTCAGGTTACTCAGCTTAGTGCCAGTTCTCTTCAATGCTCCTATGAATGAGATTTCCCAGTTCATGGGTACTCTGGCTCTCTGTTATCCTGGTCTGTCTCCCAGCTAGCTGTTGTATGGATTTTGCTCAAAGATTCCCAATGCACAGGTGGAAATATTGAGTCACTTCAGCAGTCCATCTGGGGAGAAAAATGAAAAATTGAATAATTTTACTTTATTTGCCAACCCCATCTCTTTAAACAGTTGTCTACAGAAACCAGTGTTACTTACTGTTAGAATTTTAAGATCAATTTGTATAATAAAACACCTCTGTGATTTCTGCTGGTAAATTTTGTCTTTGCAATAACAGTAATTATGTGATATTTGCTGTCATAATGGTCTAACATATATTTGTCATTTTGGCTTATTGATACTTTTTGATTAGAGGGTGGCAAGTGAAGGGAGGGTTATTAGTGACATTTTCTGTGTTTCTTCTAAGTAGTTCAGAGGGAGAAAATTGTGAAGATGCTGAGAAAGTAATTATAAGCAAGGTATTTTAATGAGACTATGAATATGTATAGCTTTCTCAGAGATTCATAGGTGCAATAAAGGAAGCTCAACTTGTCATAGAATTAGTGCTGCAGGAGAACAAATACATGGACATGGTTCAACATCTGATTTTGAACTGTTACACGATTTAACTATTGGCTTGTCAAGGCACAGGCTCCTCAAAGATTTCCCCATTTCACTGTGTATTAGGAGCAGTTACTGAATTTAAACAAAAGGAATAATTAGACAAGTGTATAGAAGGGAGGTGAAAGGCAAAATCTCAGTCCTCACCTGGCCAAAATGTTTGGAGGTTGGAGGTTGTGATGGGAATTGTGGTTTACTGAAAAAATAACTTGTTCATGCTATGGCAGTGTTTTGTTCTTAGACTTTTGTTCTGAGTGAACAAACAGACTACTTTTAGGAGATACAACAATCTATATTTGATGCCCATCACTGACTTTTTAAACCTCACTGAATTTCACTTTATTGATTGTATACACATCTTAATAATATAATACTGTGTTTTAAATCCCTGAAATTATATTAGGAGCATAGTTTCTCTCTCACAGCTGAAGCATACATTGTATTTTAGCATATATATTTAACTCAATTTAGTGACACAATAAAGTATCTATTTTGTAACATCTGTATTTTTATGGTAAAATCTTTGCAATTTGAAAAATTGGAATTGGCTTGTTATTGGCTTGCTTTTGGCTTATAAAACCACAGATTAATGATTTCACACCCTATTTATTACATGCTCTATCCATGTCACACTTTGCTATAGAAAACATTCTCTGAGATGGTTAAATACCAGTTAAAGAATTTTTCATTTGAAGTTAAACTTTGTTCTGTCCACCACTACTATCTGAATAGTTCCAATTTTCTTATTTTTTTCTCCTTGTGGCAACAAAGTACTAGTTAAATTCAAGCAATTTTCAAACTTTTCTTTTACTATTATTGCCCTTAGGAAAATCATCACTTTTAAAATTATAAATTCAATCCTACTTTCATAAAAAATATTTGGATGGATGTCAAGAAAACATTGTCTATTTTGTGGTGAAAGCAGAATGTCAGTAGTGGCATTATATGATTTTTGATTTATAACATGCTTTTTTTACAAGCTCATTTTTCAGTTTTTCCCAAGTTGCTCACTATATGCAATCAAATGATTTGATGTTTTGATGAGTCCTCACTCATTCTTTTTTCTCTGTACCTTAGATTTGCATTGTCTGATGATCCACCTTCCCAATGCTATCTTCCTGTGAAAAAAACTAAGATTTTTATTTTTTTAAGAAAGAAAAAAGCAAGAAGAAGAAAATGTTTTCCTTCAGTGCCTGAATTCCTCTAGTCTGAGTCTGTGTCTTCCAACACTACAACAAAGACACCTCATCAAATGCTGTCAAAATACTTTCAGCTGCTCCTCTGTTAGGCTGTGACTTTGTTTAACAAAATCTTAATCTCAGTTCCTGAGGAGAAAGGTTCTATGTCCTATCCTTTGTAAAGAAAATTATCTAATTCTTTTAAACTTCAAAATTTTGTGTTGCCATTTCTTCATTGTCACAATATCCTGTTGAGCTTGGTGAAAGCTGCACTTTGAAGGAGTGTTTACACTTCATATTATTTTTTCTTGACTTCATAGGAAATTTCAGATGCAGGGTTTTTATGAAATCTTTTTGTGTGTCATTTGCTTTACTTAACAAGATGGGACAAGGATAATCAAACAAAACCTCCAAAACTCAACATTAAACCTGTGTAGATTTCAGGAGAGAAGATCTAAATTATCAATATTGTACATCAGGATTGACATCTGATTTATTGTTCAGTAGTTCTTTAGGTAAGGACTTGAACAGAATTCTTGCTATACAACACTAGAATTGAGCTCACAAATCTCATACAGAGAATAGGAAGTGATTGCACTTCCAAAAAAATCAGTGTCATGTTAAGTCCCATATCTTTTCGAGAAAAACATCCTTCTACGGGTATCCAACTTTAGATCATAACTTCCTAACAGCCACAATTCTAGGATTACTAACAACTGTACTTAAATCTGAATCTTCAATACTTTTTCATTTACGTTTTTTTGGTGTCCTATTGGATTTGGATTAAGGGCTGACATGATTAGTATAACTTTTTCTTATTGTCAGTTTGAATCCTATTTTAATATAAAAGTTGACATGGGCTTTCTTGCTTAGTCTGAATTAGTAAGTGAATTATTGGACTTCACATCCTTCAAGAGCACTTTTCTTAAATATTTAGGCATATTAATTTTCACAGTATCATAGTAGAGACAAAGTAAACCTTGAGTTAACTTGATGCATTTACTTTGATTCTTCCCTGACAGTTCATAAGAGCAATGAATTCCACAATGCATGAATTGAAAAAATTCATGAAAAAGTGGAGAATTCTATGGCAATGATCAATTTACTGCTAGGTGGTTACAGACAAGGTCTATGAATTCTTGCCAAAAAAGTAGGCAGCAACTGCAGGTAACTACCTCCTTTGGAGACAAAGTGATTTTGTTTTATGTACCTGAAAACTTTGGTAAAACAGGGGTTATTACTCACATCCAACTGAAGTGAAACTGAATATTAAACCAGCCAGAAGAATGAATCAAAGCGTATATATTGGCTTTGAACCAGGTGTGAGTCTCCAGGTCCTTGTTTCACCTTGCAGCCCTTGCCAATGCTTTTATAGGTTCTCTCTTATCACCACTGTCAGCAGTGTTGTTCTGTTCTTATTGCTCCTATATTGCCTATTTAGTGACAGGAATTACTGTGTTCTTTATATTGGTGGAAGACAAGAAGAAAAGCAGATAGATTAGCAGGTGTGTAGAGTTCAGACTGAGAGAGGAGCAAAATGCCTTCTTTTCCTTCTTGTCTTGAAAACCCCCAGCAGATGGGAAGGTGTTTATTATTTTTCACTGCAGTGGCCAACTGGTTCCTAAAATGAGTAATTAAAATAGTCATCCAAGTGCACTATGTCACAAAGTGTTTGCACCTCACAGTGAAGATTTCTTCTTTCATTTACAGTTCTCTGTGTGTGAGCATTGTAGCAGTTACGAGGTGGAACTCTCTAATAATTTCACATTTTTCAAATCTGTTTCGAGGGTTTTTTCCATAGAAAATCTTTTCTCATGTTTGCTACTCTTTCAAAACTGGGGAGGGAGGGGGAATTTTTTTAACCTTATGCATATTAAAACAAGAAATCGAACATTTAAAAAACAATTCATCCTTTTTATCAAGGTTAATAGCAAGAGTTTTCAAAGCTTGATCTATATTTCTATGGTCTGACCCTGCACAGAACCTTCACTCTCATCTTTTCATATGCAGTTCTTTGCAGGGACAGCTAATGACAAAAATTGTGTCCACAGTACATCACAGAGTCTATTTCAGTGCCTATAATACAGATTGATGCAGGTGAAGAACAGTTCTGTGACCTCTAAAGAAATAAAAGCTTGAGTTTTCACAATTTGGGATAAAGAAAAATGGACAGTACCAGCCTCAGAGATTGCATGAATCATGTGCAAAGAGAGAGCAGTTGCACACACTCATGGACAAATGGATGTGTAAGAAGCTCTGGCAGAACTCATTTAGAGTGATGTACAAAACTGAGGAGTTAAGTGACAGAAAGTGAAGCCAACTCTCTGGCTCCCTGGCTTTGAGTGATGACTGTTTCAGAAATAAACTGTGAAAACATTCTGGATGAAGAAAGGAGTAGTCCAAAATGTCAAATTGCAATGGACAAAAGAAGACTCAAACTAGCCTTAGTAGTTTCCAGTATTGTTGCTAATAAAAAAAAGAAAAACTAATGGTCAAGATTATTTTTCTTAGTGAATCCAAAAGTGGATGATTGTGCTTGATTGTTTCTTCTAGGGGTTTATTGCAAAATATGGCTCTGGATGTATCAATATGCTTCCCTGTTCTAAATTTTAAGGGTTATTAGGAAAGGCACACAAATGTGTGATTTGTAGTATTGCTACTATATATATATGTATATCTATACTAATATGTTTTAAATTACAAAGGCACCTATGACTTTCGCCTATTGCTGAGATTTTGCTCAATAACCCAAAATCAATTCCTGCATGGTAATGGCTGAGATTAGCCAGTTTGTCCAGATGCTTAAGTTCTCTTTAGGTGCATAGATAAAACGGCTTTATCTAACTCAGATAAGGTAAGGAAAACACATAACTCTTTTAGTTTACATATGTGGTAGTTGTTTTCAAGACTGATTTTCACTCAGTAATAACAAGTGAGAGTTTCCATGTCCACAGAAAAACTTAATTTCATTTTATAAAGGATCTCTGCTGTTTAGAATTCATTAACTTCAAGCTACCTAACTTCCTCTTACAATATGGAGGACAAGCTTTGTGGAGATGAAAGAAAATTTCATACTCGACTTTCAGCAGAATTTGATACTCCTGCACAGCATTTCCGTAACTGAGATACAGAAAGATTAGTGAACTGCTGTAGCATATGTAAGCAGGTGGCTGAAAAGGCATGCTGAGAGCAGCTATATGTTGTTCACAAATTGAAAAGAGGAGTAAAGCACAGTTTCTCAAGTTAAGTATTTGTTGTTTTCATTAAGGGTTTGGACAGCAGCAGAGAGAATGCCCTTATTAAATTTTGAGGCAAAAAAAATATTAAAAATAATAAAAAAAAAAAACAAGGGCAGGACAACTACAAGTACTTGGGAAGATTAGAATGTTAAATGTTGACTGATTGGAGCAACAGCAGGAGACAGACATGATGTAAATCAATCAGAGAAGGGAACAATTCCCACACATGACTATAGTTAGCTATATACATGCAAAATGAGGGATGCTAGAAAAGTAGAAGTTCTAAAGAAGGGAACCTGAAGCTTTTAGAAGATCAAAAGCTACGCAAGAGACAACAGTGACTTGGTGCCCTGCCTTGTGATAAAAGATAAAAGGTTTAAACTGAACCAGGGACAATGCTTGCTAAACTGTAGAAAATGGATTTGGAAACAGTAAGGTAGTCAAGCTTCTAATCAGGATGGTCATCACTGCAGATTTTTTGGCATACAGTGACAAATAAAGCACAGCAGTAGTTTGAATGCTCATTAGTGATTCATATTTTCTGTGGTTCTCAGTTAAGCTGCTATTTCTTTGTAAATGCTGCTCACATGTTAAACATATGATCTCCTGGAATGGTTATGATGAAAAAAGCACCGATTATATGCCAGTATATGAAGCAACATATCTGAAACAAACATTTTGCCATTATTGTAAAGATTACTGATAAAATACTTTGTTTTGACTTTTCAGATATTTCTGAAATTTCATCGTATATAGATGAAAAGTTGGGAAACATAAAACTGACTCATAATGCCTCTAGGTACTTAGCTCCATTGTTGTTGCACCTGGGGATGTTGTATACATTCACCTAGTGTATCTGTATGGAACCAAAAACAGATGATGGAGCTATAAGGATAGCTCCAATTAGACATGAAAAGAGTTTCAATGGAATCAGAAGAACTGCTTCACATGAAAAGCCATTAGCAGAGTTTAGCTCTGAATTCTGGTCTTCTAAGCCTCAGGAAAGCTCTTAAACCACAAATTCTTTCTGTCCCTATTATTAGCATGGAAGGCTCTCTTCTGGCATCATTAGATAATTCTTAAGTATTAACAACCAAGGCACTGTAAAAGGAAATTCTGGGTAGCTGGATTGCAACTGCTGAAAGTTCCCAATGTTTACAAGGATATTTACAGCCTTACCCTTCAATTATTAGTATAAGTTAATGAGTTTTCTTTGGTCTAGTGAAGTTTTCAGAGACACTGAATAAAAGTTTTTACATATGGAGCTCAATGTATAGAGGTGAAAGAATTTGCTCATTGTTTTCAATTAAATTGGGCTTTGGGAGTGGTTCCACTGTCTTTTTGTGTATATGTGTGTGAAGATAAGTGTGCAGGCAAGTCACAGCCAAAATTGCCTCCTGTATTCACTGTTGTGAATGGAAAATGGAGAATGCTCACACAGTCCTTTTAAGATTATACTTCAAGGACTTAGACAGTTGTGAAAGATGGAATATGAAATCAAGAGAATAACATAGGTATAACAAACATTCACATGTAAAATTGTTAGGGTTATTTTCTTTCCAAAGAAACCCTATCCTTCTCACTACTCTACTCCATTCTGCTTCTATGTGCTTCAGATGCAAAATGACCTAATTATTGGTATAGGTTGAAAGGCTTTCAGAATAATTTTATATAATGACTCCATGCGCTAAATGCTGGATACTTTATAGTATCAAGCAAACTTCCCTAACAGGATAGTGGACAACAGAATATGGGTGTGAGATATGTTCTACCTTGGCCAAGACAAGAAGAGATTAATCAGATTCTCGGGGAATAGGAAGGCAGACCAGCCTTTTCCTGTAGACTCTGTCCAATGCTAATGTTTTAAGGGGAAGGCAATATTGTGTTGACTAATTAAAAACAGGAAGGAAAAGAAGGAAGCCAGTTAAATTTGCATTTCAACAGGAATGGGCAGTAAAAACTCCGTAACTAATTATGGAAGAAAGAAATGTTGCTCTCTTTAGCAGCAAAATTTAAGTTTGTTAAGAGACGTAATTTGGTCATAAAGAGAAATGACCTGTCTGTAACTCAAAAGGTGGAAGTACGGAGTGTTCTTCACTGAAGATGGAAACAGCGTGCATGCTGGTATGGTGATTTAATGCAGAAATATTTGAGGGATTTATGAACTTGCTGGGCAGCTGAAGACAAGGATTTGGATGAATGCATACTTACATATGCAGAAATCCTTGTGCTACCCCTTTTCATTACCCTTCATTGAATAAATCCTTTAAGATACATGTTTCAGTCTTAGTATTTGGAATAGTAGTCTTAGAATAATAAGAAGCAGCAGTAATAAATTTCTTTCCCTGACCACTCCCAGATCTGTCACCACAGTCTGGTGACATTGCCAGTAGATAATGAATCTTGTTGAGCTGCTAGGGTAGTTTTGATGCTGGTGACTTCATTACTTATCTTTCTAATCTCTCCAGAGGTTTCCTATTCCATGAAGGTGATGGAGTGCCCCCTATTAAAAATCACCTAACTAGCCACATCTTAGTGCTTCAGATGGCACTAGATAGCAGAAATGTAGAAGCCAATGCCATATCGAAAGACTAATGGTTCATTTCAGTGCACCATAGTCAGAACATGCCTTTCCTGCAGAACCGGTTTCTTTTCACAGCCCACACTGATAAGACTGATAAAAAATCTGTGGTCTTTGTCTCAACGATTAATAGCAATCTGTGATCTACAAATTACATCCTGCACACTGTGCATAGCCCTTGAAAACACTCTCCTTTTGCCTGCAACAGACAGTGTGAAAGTAAAGGAATTGAGTCCATCAGCAATATGTTTTAGAACAAGTCTGTTGCCATCTGAAGTAGTAGTGAAGATGGCTTTCTCATCTCTTCTGACAACTGAGGTCAAAAGGCTTGTTACATAGAGGTCAACACACTACCAGCTCCCTTGCAGGCCTTTTCTCTTTGTGAAGAATGCCAGACTTTTTTTTCCCAGAATTCTTTTCTTGTGTCTAATTAGTTTATTTCTGTGTAATGCTGGCAAAACACTGTAAGTGTGTAGGATGGGGGAAATAAATTAAGACTTCTAAATATTTACAAACAGGCAATGTCAGATCCAGTGATGGGAAAAGTATAATTTTGTTCATTAACAGTCCTACTTCCATTCTGTTAACTGTCCTGTTTCTTCAAGGTGTCATAGCTTGTTGGAGGGGACTCCGTTGCCTCTTATGAGAAAAAGCAAACCTTCGACCTGATGGAGTTCCCGGAGACACCCTGTGATTTGGTTTGTGGGTCGGGAAACTTGGCAGTGAAGGAAGAAGGTCAGAGTATGTAGCTAGGGGGTCAGAATGTGAGATAATGAGAGCTAAAGGAGAGGAAGTTTATGGACAAATGAGAGATGTGGAAAGTGAACATATATATGAGGCTCCCTCAGAGGAAGGAGGTAGGAATTAGAGGGAATCAATTAAGATAAAAAGGATTTACTGGTATGATGATAAAGTTACGGACACACAGCTAATGAGGAGATGGAAGAGTTTTAACTGTTCGGTTATTATCCCCCTAAAGTTGTATTTTTCTCTTGATTACGTACCACTTACCCAGTTTAGTGTCCCCACATGTTAAACCCAGGCCAGTTCTACAGTTGTACTGTTAAGAGTTACTTACCTTGTTCATCCACTGTACTTCCCTATATTCTTCTGCCTCTCTGAGACCTGTGGTTTTCCCCCATTATTACATTTGTTAAGCCCATGTACTCAGCCCCTGATTGGCCCATCTCTGCCGCAGTGCCAGTTTCCTTATTTGGTTATGTTCTGTTACTCCCCACCTGTGTTCTCCCTTTTATGGTTATCTTTCTCGGTTCATTCCCTTATTTGTCTGGCTCCTCCTATGTTCTGCCCCCAAGTTTGATTGGCACATCATACGCTATATAAGACAGTGTGCCCTTGCAATAAAGTCTTTTCTCCCCGGTTCCTCTGCGTGTGCTGGTCTCCTTTCTCCACCTTCGGCTTCCAGCCCACACGGCAGCAGCGGAGGGAGAGAAGGCCCGCTCTCCTCAGCGCCACCCCCCTGGGGAGAGCGCCCTTCCATGAAAAACCAAAGACCCCTCAGGGCCGCAATAGCTGAGAAGAGGTTCTTGACAAAACTTTTCTCTTTCAAATCAGTTTAGAAAGTCTCTTTGTCTTAAGGTTGCATTTAACACAAATGATAAAAAGAGATAGGTCACTGAGAGATACTGGCTTCAGATCCATAGCTTATAAACAAAATACTCCTGGCTGACACGATGTGAGAAGTATTCAGTTGCTGAATGAATGATTCAATTAATGGGACAGTTTTTAATTAGTGGTTGCCTTTTTTGAAAGTATTACATGGCAATTGGTACGGAACTAGTAGACAGCAACTCTGGAATAAGACTGCCCAGAAAATAAACTAGTTTTGTTAAAAATGGTGAGGTTTTTGACACTTCTTTGGTACATTTAAATGGAAATGATACTTTCAAAATCTGAACATTAAAAATCTGATGGACTGTGTAAAAATTTGTACTTTATGCTAGAGAATAATGACATGGACAACTATGTTGGCAAGGGTTCCTTAACTGCTGTTAAATGTTGTCCACTTAGTATAAACTAGCCATTAATTTTCTCACAAAGAGATAATGTTTTAATGAGAAAGCAGATGAGAGCCTGGGTTCCTAAGTTCTGAGGAATTGTCCCAGACAGAAAATTTACCACTTGAGGTGAACAAGTCTCTCTTCTTTTTGAATAGTGCTCTCATCAGGGATCTGAAATCTTTCTAACAGAAGTTTAGCTACAGCTGGTACTCTGTTTTGAATTTTTGGATTGTTTTTTTTCTGTAGTAATGGATTCAAAATGGTAAACAACACCAAAACCAGGTATTTTAAATGACTGACATTCACTGTAAATTTGAAGACATGAACTATAAATATATATGTATTTGGGAGGTGTTAGTCTTCCAATTTTCTGTTCTTTATAAATGCTTTGATTTTATTTATCAGTTTCCAAATAAGGATTACCTTCCCCCTCAAAAAAATGTAAGAGTGAACCAGCCTTGGCAGTCTCAGAAGCTGGATATATACAAGGACAACCAAGCGCTCCATAGATTTACTTTCTGGCACAGAACTAGGTAATTTTAAGGAAGCTCACCTTATATGTATTTTGGAGGTAAAAAGGATCTCCGTTCCAACAGCAAAGCTTTCCAGAGCTTTAGTGTCGGCTTCTGTGGTTACAGGTTTTAACTGGTGTATGCTTTTTTTTGTCTTGCCAGATGCCACATGAGAATGAGTAAACCACTGGTGTAGTGACTTTGGAACTCTACCATGACTTCCATTAACTTTTGAGTTTTGAGCTAAAGACTTTGTTGTGTTAGTTGTAGCAAACTAATGCACCACTTTTAGTGTCCTCTGCACTTTTACAGGCACCATGAGGCTTCCAAATGCAGGTTCATTTCTGTCAGGCTTGTTAGCACCAGACATAAGCAATTTCACATCTGTCTGAATTGTGAACGCTTATCGCTGTGGTGAACAGTTGTTTATAAAATACTACTTTCTGTTATCCATGAGAAAGACTTAGAGGTACTTAAAGTCTGAATTCTGAGGGGACTGCTTGTGTTTAAATCTTTATGTTGTGATCCTACCAGTGTTCTTGTCCAAGGTCTTAAAATAGGTCAATTTTCCAATAACATCCCAAGACTGAATGCTTATCAGTGTGAACCATTCATTAGCATATTTATGAAAATGCACTTCAGAGCTAGCACAGAATAAGCTAGTTTAAAATCTCCTATGTTCTGTATAAGTTATGCCATATTTGCTTAGCACTAATTCTGATCAGTATTTCAAGAACATGACTTACAAATCACTCTGTAACTTCATTTGGTTGGTTGGACCTGCCCATTTATTCTATTTTTATTTTGGTTTCTAGTCCCAAGCTGAGTTCACAGTTCATGTTAATTAGAACCATACAGCATTTCTAATGGAATATCCTATTGGCCTGACACAAACAAGAACTGCTACGTTTGCATGGTTCTAACAGTAAACATTGTTCTTAGTTACACTATTCAGGGTTGAGTCTGGCATAGGAAAATGAAATACAGACCTAAAGTTTGTTATCAGTTTTCACTGTCAATTTACCCATCTGTTGTGGCTTTTCAAGGAGGAAATCTCCAAGGATCTGTTTGACAATGCAAATTGCTATAGAATCTGATTTTGCAGTTTTTGATTGCTATTTTAATGGTAATTTTCCATCACAAAATAGCTAAACATACTATTAAAATAGTAGATTGAAATGTAAATTGCTGGAGGATAAATAGACAATTGGAAATTGTACTTCTGTTAAAGTAAATGTTACTGTATATGATTTTTTTAACTTGTATTCTTTCATATAGGTTTCATTTTTCTTCATTATTTAACATCCCAAATAGTATATTCTACTTTCCCCAACTTTCAAAGATTTTCTGTGATAATTGTATGGCGCTTAACAACTAGACTGCCAGGTGAGTCTGACCTTTGGAGAATGTTTATGGAGAGAAAGCATTTTGCATGGTATTCATAGAAAATGGTACAAGCTGAAAAATCCTGCTTTGAGTACACAGTGACATTGAGTCTTGAATTTGCAGCTTATATGAAAACATAATTTCTAACTTATAAAAGGCTTTATTTATTAAATGCATTTCTCTGAGTTTAGTATTTTGCAATGTGTTGTATGTATGGTATACTGACAGCCATTCAAGGTCAGAGCAAACCTTTTTTACATAAAAATATAAAAAGGCACAAGATACAAAACACCTAATACATGCTGCAATTCAGTAGCATTTCAATGCATTCTTACCACTGAAGAGAAGAAAATAACTCTGAGCACAAATCAAGGGGTCTTTATTTTGCCAGTATTTTTGCAGTGTTGCACTTTGGAGCTATCTGTATATTCCAACATCCAAATGGCTAAAGGGCAGCTAAAGTCTGACAAGTAATTTTAGAGCAGAAAGAAAGATATGTGACAGAATACTTGGCATAAGGACCTTGTACAGAGGTGTAGAGCTAATTTGTTGACCACATCTGAATTAAGAATGGAAGAGGAGCCATGAAGAGTCAGTCTGGAGGTCAATCCATCCAGCCCAGTATCCTGTCTCTGACAGTGACCAAAAGCATATGGCTAGAGAAAAGTATAAGAACAAAGTAAATATGCTCCCCATAACTATTCTTCCAGCATCCTTTGCAGCTCAAGGTTTTGTGGAGACAGCTGTAGTTTCTCTGTTTTATAACACTAGTAGGTATCTCTTCTGTGAACTTTGCTAACCTCTCCTGGAAGCCCTCTAAGCTTTTATGCTCTACAGCACCTTGGGGCAAGCAGTAAAGTACTGATTGTGTGAATAGCAGCTCTCTTTGTTTTGAACTGTCTTCCTTGTAGTTTAATTTCACATACCCAGTTCTTTTCTTGGGAGCATTAATGGCAAATCAATCCTTATACATCCTCTCCATGACATTTTTGATCTTATGAAACTCAGTCTTCTTTCCCTTGGTCATTTATTTTTCACTCCGAAGAGTCCTATCCTACTTAGTTACTTTTGATGCAGAAGCTGGTCTGTATCTTTGACTGCCCTTGTGGTCTTTACTGAAACTTTTCCAGCTCTACTATAACCTGTTTGAGATGGGTAGCTCAATATGACATGCATTATTCAAGATGGAGGAGAATTACATATTTATAGAGTGGCATTATGGCATTCTTTTTTTTTTGTCCTATTTCCCCCTGTACTTCCTGGCCTTCAGTTTACATCACAAGCCTCTCCTGAGCTCAGACTTGTATTTTCACCTTCCCTCCTTACTGGAAGTGACCAGCTCACAGCCCATCATTGTGTACGAGAAGTTCTTTTTTCCTTTAAGGGAAGTTTGTTTCCCAAAGTGACTTGATTCTATGTCAATGTTTATAGGGTTTTTTGCCATTTTATTAGTTATCCACTTTGTGTCCAAAATGCCTGTGTAGTTGTGTTTCACATATTCATCTACAAGAGAAAGGTCAGGGAAGTCTGTCTCTTCACTGCCTGTTTCTTTCTGTGACCATCTATTAGTGTTGCTGGGATACATTTCCTTCAGATACTGCACGTGCTTATTCAGTTACTACGGAGTGTGTGTTGGGAGGAAAATAACAGCTTACTTCCTGTCCTTGTCAGCTGAATATTAGTGTTTCTATCAGGTGAGTGTCTCCTCTAGGACTTTTTCCTTTCATATGACAAAGAAAATTGGCCCTACTGCCTCTCTGTTACTGGCAGCATTCTTAAAGGAAGAGGATTCACTTTTTCTTTTGATGCCCTGCAGCAGGCTGGAAATGCAACAGTCTCATAACAAAAAGTGTTGATCGCTCTGCCAGCAGAATTCTGCTGAAGCTCTGACAGGTTAATTTGCTATTGGCAGGTGTGATGCTGGGTCATGTATAGTCCATCCTCTTGCATCCAGCTTAAAATCAATGGAATCATAGCTTTCTCCATTCAGTTCCAGAAAGGGAAAGAATTTAGGACACACAGCTGTGTCAATATGCACCTATTGGCAAGGACACCTTCATTCAGAATACTGTTTTTCGTTCTCTGTTCTTTGTGCTGGAGACTCATTACACTCATTTTAGCAGAAACATAAAAATATGATCTGGGATTCTGTTTTTACTTGGAGTTCCATCTGCCTTAAATCTGTTTTATGACACCTCTATTCTTTTTTGGATCTTGTCTTTCGCCAGCTCTATTCTCTTAATTTCAAAATGTCAGTCAGCAATGTGAATTAGTTTGATACGTTAAGTCACAAAGACATATCCTGCAAATTCTTCTGGAAAGGACCACTGGGGGATTCTCAGTGAAAACTATGCTAACAAAGTTTAGGGCAGTTAATAATGTTCAAAACTTTACGCTCTGGAGAAATATAAATAAGGAAAAATTCAGTAATCTATTATAATGGCACATAGCATGTTTTACTGTGTTATTTGCGCTGTGTTGATTGTCCTTTTGCTTCAACACCTCCACAGTCTCGGTGAGAGTAGTCAAGTAAAACCTTATGTGTAGATCTAATGTGACTAGCTTGTTTCAACTACAGGTCTAAAAAGATACCATAATTATTATACTATATATTCAAATATATCATGCTATGACATTACATTACACATGCTTTTGAAAGGACACAGTAATGAGAGAAAAAGCACAGTATAATGCTACATAAAGAGGCGATATTTGTAGTGAAATTAAATGACAAGTGTTTGACTTATTAGCACTCACTATCCTCTGCTGGAAGGGAAATCATGAATAAAGCCAGAATAAGAGCAACAGAAAGAAGAATGTTTGTTAATTGAGCTTGGGAAAGAGGACCACAGTTGATGGTCCTGCTTTCAGGTCTGTCATAATGAGAATACCTACCTGCAGTAGACCATGCTAATATTAGGTGACCATCTCAGAGTAAATAATAAATCTGGCTGACATTATAGGCAGTTGGTTTAGTTTACAGCTTTAATAAAATTGCAGAAAAAAGGTAATTATGTTGTGTGTGTTTATTTATTTGTCATCTATCTATTTATTTATTTATTACAATTGAGGGCTTTGATTCCTGAAAAAAATTCATTGTCTGAGTTTGATTTCTGGACTATGTAGGTAGGAACAAAAGGGTCAGCTTTGATCTTCTGCAGGCAGTTGAAAGTTTAACAAATGTCCCTTTCTCAGAAGTGAGAAAGTGAGTTTCTTTTCTCTGAAACCTGTGTGTATTGAAGATGCAGACCCTGAGTGTCCTTTGGGATGTTTTGATTTTCCACTGGAAATAGGTGCTGCACCTGTGAGTAGTGTTGTGTGTTTCTCTCTAACTATCTGAATTCTGCAGTTTAATTTCATTCTTTTGTAGTAATACCTGTTACGGTTGTGATTGCTCTATTTGCCCTTGGTGCTTAGTAAAATGTGAAGGAAAATCATTATGGATTGACCACTACACTAGATAAACAGCTGCCCTCAAATTTCTGGGAAAAACCTGTGCCAGGCTGTATAAGGTACAGATACAGAAGCGTCCCTAAATGCTACTGGTTGTCTGATATAGAAGTTCAGAGTGGGTGATTGCAGTGATCCTTAGCCTTACCTTGTTTTGTTCATAAACAAATGTTAAGACAAAACTAGGGAACATAGAAGAACATCACTCTGACTTACTAGTGTGCAAAGAGTCTATCCTTTTCATTTTGAGGATCTTTTGTTAAAAATCAGAATTGAATTCAAGTGCCAGATTAGATGGGTCAGGCAGTGGTGACCTGAATAATATCTTATCCATCATAAGAGTTCAGTATGGCTTGTCAGGATCAATGTATTGAGCCAGCATGCAAAGAATTATTGAATTAATTGTCTTATTAACTGTTGAACAGTTAACATTATTGAGTACAATATGCTCCTTCAAGTGAATCCAGATCTCAAGCCTGAGTAGCTCTTGATTAATTTAGATGGTTATCAATACAGACATAACGCTCAAGAAAAGAAAGGCTCTTAAAAATACTTTTTCTGTAAAGGGAGTTCAGCAAGTGGGAACAGTGTAGTTTTGACAGGGTTATATGTGAAATGCTGTTTTAAACAGTTGCTTTCAACTAGAAATGTTCTATTTGCTTTGAAATTAGAACAAAGTTTTACAACTGACTTATAAATCAGTGAAGAAATCAGACAGTGCTATCATGGCTGCAGTCTTCACTTCACTGTGAAAGGCATTATAACCACTGCACATCAAAATGTTTATTAAGGGTAAAATACTAGGGCCACTTGAGGAGTGAATTTGATACATAAGGAAGCAATAAAAAATGCAGCCTCAAAATAATTGAAGTTTTCCCTGGTATCATACATGGCACTATCTTGGTTCTGTCATTTATTTAAAAATGGGACAAAATATGCCCAATCTGATACTGATTCTTGCTCAGGAAGACTCTAAAGGTCACAGATAAGTTAAAGTCAGAGAGGCAGTTCCCTTGGACTCAGTGACACTGTACAGGACATGTACATAAACAGAAGATTCTGGTGCTCTCATAAAAATAGTAATGTATGCTATGTTGAATTTCATAGGCATAATTCAACACCTAGCTGCATTATAGGCTATTTAATTAATTTAATATATTCTTTTCTGCATACTGCTGTATGATTAACAGTCCCTGCAGAGGAATGTACTGTAGGTACAATTGAAATGGATGAGTGTAATGAACAAGGATATTTGCATTTCATTACTATGTTGTATAATTTCACTCATAAAATTTTATGGAATTAATTTAACATTATTTTCTTCAGATGATCATAACAACTTTTGAACTAATTATGAGAAAAGTTGATTCAAAATACAGTAAAAAAGCACTCAAGTTTTTCTTCAACTCAAAAAAGCTTCAAATTTCATGTGAAAATCAGTTCTTTGCCTCTAAATTCTTTCAGGGGAGCTTCGATGATCAAGTATGGATCTAACATACAGGAGCTGAAGCAAAAGGCAAGATTCTTGTCCACTTTTTTCTCTCATCTCTCTAATCTCTAACAATTTGCTAGAAGAAAGTAAGGGGAATTTAATTCTCAAAGCAACCATTAAGTTGATGGAAAAGTTCCCTGGAAGATTAATTATTTCTTGTGTAGAAAATGACTTAGACATGCATTGGATGTAAATGCAGAGTGAGAGTAATTTTCAATTCTGTTGTTTGCAATTATGGATGTGATATGCTGAGCTACAGGACATAAATTCTTGTTTCAGAAACAGCCCTTAAGGACAAGATCACAAATAAGAAGGAAGAGGGTCTGGAGAAAGTCAGTTCTGTCCAGAATAGTTTTCAAGTGGCTAGGCTCTGCAGATAGATGCACACTTTGCAGCAGACCAAAATAAATAAAAAAAAAAAAAAAAAGGCATTATAGGAGAAAAAAATGACTCTCCGAATTTTAATCTCCTTCTCCAATATGAAAGTGTATAAATTTTCATTTTGTATTTTGGTAAAGTGACACTAACCTGGACAGGAGGTTCCCCCTAGTGACACTCGTCCTTTGCTAGCAGCTGCCCCCAAGTGTCATCTGGAGATCAAGCCATAGTGATGACACTCAGGGCTTACCCCTCCAAGTAGCCTCCTCCAGGTGTGTGTCCACTGCTCAGCTGGCTGCCTGCACCTCTGCTTTCTGGCCAGTGGGTGAAGTGAGCAGTGAACCTCAGTAACACGTGCTCATATGTGACATCCCTTCAAAGGACATGCTGACTTTGATGCAGCAGCAAATACTTAAAGGCTTTGAGGAAGTAAATTTGTGGTCTACTCCCATCCAATAAACATCTTGCCAGGGCCAGCTGAGTAACAGCACGAATGTCTGGGTGAGGACAAAACAGCAATGGCAACAAATCCATACATCTCTAGTGGGGAGAAGAGGTGTGCTTGCAAACTTCACCTGTCAGCAGATTTTCTGTTAGGAATAAGGGAAAAGGTGGGGGTTAGACATCCCAGCATTTCTCACTACTCCTGAAGGTGGTAATCTCTGTGTCTTAGTGGCAAAGATTCCTTCACAGTGCAGCTGTGTGTGCTATGGTATACTTAGGATTTGTCTGCACTGCATAGATTAAATGAATTGAACTATTTTATTGTCTAGTGGGTGTGTATGCGTTGCACCTAATCTCTGTCCTCTCTGCAAGCCAAAATGCCTAGTTAAAGTGTACCAATGCCTTTAAAGTGGTTGGTCTGTCTGCGGGAAATTGCCTGTAAACATTTTCCCAGCCATCACCACTAGCACCTGTAGCTTAGTATCATTTTTGTTCTAACTTCATTTAAACTAACTTGTGTTATGTGAATATACATAACTCAAACTGATTCTTCAGTGATGATCTATTATTAGACAGTGGTAGAAGAGCTCCCAGGTAGTGTGAAATCTCATTATATGACTAAGAGAAGGCAGATTCTTGCAGTGTGTAAGACCAAAAGAGACTTTATCATATTTTCTTTTTCTGAGGTAAATGAACAAACTCTTAAGTAAAACTCTACATCCTCTGTAAGAACTAGAGCACAGATATATATCAGACATGTAAAGTTTCATCTCAAAGGAGGAGAAAGAAGCCCAAGAGGCTTTTAGACTGCTGGTTTCTGAGGGAAGTAGGAACTCCTAGGATAGTTTTAGCAGGTGTAGAAAATTGAAAACGATAGAGCAGATCATTTCATAGATGAACAATGCTAAAGGTTTGTAAAATTTTTTATCTGCATTCAGCTGTCAGAAAGATATAACAGAATTTACATGAGCTTCCATTTTAAATGAATTTTGATTGACAAGGATGTTGTATTTAACTCAGGTGTCATATCTGTGTATAACAAGGCTTTTGACTGACTATTATGCTGTAGCATTAGCCTGTATCTCAGGGAACTGCTTAGAAGACTGAAAAGATCTGAAGATCATTCAGGGGATACAAAAATACTGTGTTTCAAGAGTCCTCAATTAAAAAAAAAAAAAAAAAAGGTGTTAAGCTGACAGGCTAGCTTGATTATGTTTTAGCCCTTAGTTTGATTTGTGTCTTGAAAGATAACAGTACAGAAACAGTGCCTGAAAGGGCTATATCTAAACCAAGTTTTCAGAGTAATATTTGAGGATTGTTACTGTGACTATAATACAGTTGCATGGTCTTAGTTCTCTCCCTCAGCAGCCTTAGTCACTTAGCTTTTCTAAAAACCCAACCTATTCTCATCCTTCCTAAATGTCAAAAATTGAGCAGCAAATACAAAGCAAGGACACCTCTTCTTTAGCTATAAAATGGCCAGTACCATGAAACATCACCACTTGCTCCAGGATACATGCCTGGTGAGGAGGATCTGCCCAGGTATCAGCAGTTTTCTATCCTAACTATTCCTTTCCTCAAATACCAGAAGTCAGCTAAGTAATTTCTTCCATAATGTCCTGAGCTTTCTGGATAACACTTGTTCTGGTTTCCTCTCCCATGAGAAGCCAGTTGTGATTGTCTCCTGTATTGCTGATCTTTACATTCAACTCCATTGTCTTTTCAGAATGTGCTCATTTCCTTTGTGTAATCTGAATAAAGAATTTGCTAATAGCGTTTGCTGCTTTTTTCCCGTTTTTTTTTTCTCCTTTTTGGCTAATGAACAGCTCTGCAAAATAACTTGGATAAATAAAGGAGGTGTTTAATTTCTTGGATTTATTTTTTTTTAATTTCCTGTTGGTGTGTTTATTTGATTTCACTTTATAACAATCAGCTTCTTAACTAAATTGAGCTATCTGCATTCTAGTTTACTAAGTTGGAATGACAGAGAAAGGATATGCACAGTTTGAGACCAAAAAAAGTCAGCTACTAAGGCTGTATTTCACCCTTCTTGATTTATTTGAATACAGTAATTATTAACATTCAAGTTCTTGATTTCTAGTTTTTGTAAATGATGGTGGAAAGGACTTGCTGTAGTAACCCATAGCCTTCATTCAAGGTTTGCAAACTGTGCAGGAAATGTAACTGAACTATTTTGATGATTCTTCCCAGTGAATTCATCCAGAAATAACATAGACTAATGGCTACAGTACTCATCTTGAACGAAGGAACATGGATTCCTTTACTGATTTTACCACAGAAGAATGGTGTAGTCTCTTAAAAATCAGCTCTCATACTCATTTTTATCCTCTGGAAGACAGACATTTTGCTACCCTTTTCTCTGGAAACAGAAAATCAGAATGGCTACAAAAGATAATGCATTGACAGACAGAGACAGTGTTCCTAGTCTGTTAATACTAAATTTGAGAAACACCAGATAAAACAGATGTTAGAACCTGACACCTTTCTTATATTATGGTTTTCTCTCAAGGACAAATAGATTTGTCACAAAAACCTCTACAGACTTGGAAAAAGCAAGTTTTAATCTGGTCTTCAATTTTCATAACTGCAGTGAGAAATATTTCTAAAATATAACAAAGTTACATTTTTGTTCCCAGATAGCTGTTTTTCTTTTTTTCCTGTTTGAAGCTGAACACTACTTCTAGTGAGAGCAGGAAATCCAAGCAACTCTGAATTGCTTCAGTTCCCTGAGCTTTCCAGGCTGCCTTCCTGCCTCTTTGGTGTGCCCAGAACATGGGATATTCTGGAAGGTTGTCTTGCAGATTTGAGGACAAATTATCTCATCTCCGTTGCAAGCATTAACGAAATTACTCTTTCAGTGTGTCCAATATTCTTCTGACTTTTACATCTATGGTTTCTGAAGACAGTTCTCAAACCTTTGCCAGCTCTGAGTGATCCAGCTCCTCATGTGTTGACATGAAATGAAGGATGATACCCTCAGGCGCTGCAGGAACCAGCTGACATCGAAAGACATTTCTGCAGGCGGTGTTGCCAGATTTTTTGAACTCTTTAAACATAGAGAGTGTTAGTTTTAGAGAGGAAATGTTGTTTAGTCTGTGCAGGGTGCAAGGTGGAAGTTTTCCACAAATCAAGCATGCTGGGAAGTAAAAAAGAAGGAGAATTACACACTGAAATTTGTACAAACCCGCCTTTCTAATACCATAGTTGCCATCCACCCAATGCATAGTCGTTTAGCTTGTGCAGCCTTATGCAATACTTGTTACTGTGCCTGCATGGGCCTCTTTGGTGGTTGTTAAGGGATGTGCCCTCTACTCAATTTCAAGCAAAGTTCAGCTCAGGATGTGCAGAACACACAATTGTGTGCCAAATAGGATGTGATCTGCAGCTCCCGAGCAATGTCTTCTTAAACAATTGCCAAGCAGGACATAAAATACAAAAGCTGTCCATAAGCATTAAGCAACACCTGCTTAACACACTCGATGACATTTATTTGCATTCAAAAGAGGAGTAATGATACCATCAGCTTCCATCTGCAACAGACCAAAGGAAGTGTTGTAGTTTAGGAATGATACTCCCAAATCTAGATCTCCCATCCAGACTCTCCCAAACCAGATGTTGCTTGCTCTTTCCCTCTCCTTTCCCCCTTTCCCTTGCCCTCCCTCTTCCCACTCCGAGGATGGAGTTGAGAATTGGAGCCACAAAAGGGTGAAAATCATGAATGGAGATAAGAACAATTTACTGGAAACAGCAATGAGATAAGAAAATGAATGGTAACAACAACAGTATTAGTAAGAAAAGGTGTAAGAAAGTCAGACAGGTTAGACAGAAAACAAGAAATTGCCTACAAGCAAGGCCTCTGCTATGTTCAATCATGCTTCATCAGCCAACATTTTCCCCCTTCAAAACACCTTTACTTCTAACTTTCTCAGGTCCAAAGCTCACAGTAAAGTAGCAAAGTACATGGCTGTGTTTCCTGAGGAACTCTTGTGCCTGTTTTAATGCCTTTCCTCATTTTTTATTACATCTCTTTTCTAGATTTTCATGGCAGTTATAAACTAATCTTGTTCTTTACATTTAATTTACTGTTAGTACAATCAAAGTGCTGTGAAGGAGTTTTTTAATGATCTAAAACTTACTGCTTGTCAAGTGTCCAGCAATCACACAGTGTGTGTCTGTGTTTTGCAGAGGCTGATGGAGATAAACAGTCCATATGTTGGAAATTTTATTTTTACCGGTGGCAATATCATGTCCATTGAGTGTCAATAATGATTTTTCACTTATTGGATTTCAACTTTCTCCTAATTTTGTGGGTTTAGAGCTGATTTTATCTCTAGCTAAACTTTTTCTAACTCTTAGGAGATTTCAATTTATATTCCCAGGATTTCTTTCTTGTCCTGAGTGTTTTCATGTGATATATTAATTTAATTTTGTATCTTATTCATTAATCGCAACCCCTACTAGCCAAAGGGAAACATCATAAGACTGTCACAGCTCTTCTATTTGATAATTAGTGTTGTTGTCAATATCTTTTAAACAATAGCATTAGATTGGTAGATACTGTCACTGGTTCTACACATTTACTAATCACTATTTCCATTGTAGGAATCCGTCAAACCTGTTATGAAACCATCTTCTTACCTTAGTGTATAAATATTTGTGTCACACTACAAAAGGAGAAGAATACAAGAAAAGGTGAGAACTCTGAGGAAGATAAGAACAAAGAAACAAATCTCATGCAGTGAGAGACAAAGCCAAGGAAATAATGCTGAAAGGTACTGGTTTATCATAAATGGCAATTTGATTAGACTCAGAGAGCTGTGAAAAGCAAAGCCCAAGAGATGGGCTATTCAGTTTAAAGGTTCAGGTATGGGGAAGAGTTTCATAGAGTGATCTTTTTTTAGCTATAAACAATTAATTTTTTTCATACACTTGATACTGACACAGAAGTGGGACATTCAGAAAGCGAGAATGATCTCTCTTTTTTTTCAATAGTGCTTAAAGCTGCTCTTGAATAGCTTAATTTTCTAACTTGAGCATAATTGTCTCAAGTGCTGCCATCTTTGGCTCCTTCCCTACTGCCTTTTATGTTGTTAGTGAATGCTCTGATAAGTATGATGAAGATAAACCATGAAGAATTTCCTCTACTCTTGATTGAAATTCTACTAAAGTCATACCAACACACTCTTCCTACACATTTGTGGAGTAGACAGCTCTCCAGACATCAAGTCATGTTATCTGTCTTTGATGTAAACAAATACAGACAATATAGATGAGCTTACAGAATCTTGTGTTTTATATCCTGCCTAACCTTTTGAAAAACTGGGATGGAGGGAACTGTATAAAACCCAAGTACCTATTAGCCACAGCTGCTAACTGAAAAATACTTCCTCAATAAATGCAGGAGATTGATTATATATTTTTCGGTTTTACCAGGTTGAGATGTCTCTTTGCTGCTTAAAGGCTCATCCACAGGGACCCTTTCTTCTCACAGAAGAATTCGGGAAGAGTGAAGTGTGCCAGGCTAATTCATTTCAGAAGGATAAGATTCTGGAAACTTGATGAGAGTTCATTAAAAGGAGACATTACTACTGTTTGGGACCCTCTAAACATACTATCAAAATGTTTTTTACCCTAATAATTGAGGTAGGTAGGGAAACTTTGTGAAAGTTTCCATTTTGTGTACCCTATCAAAGAGGCCTGGGAATCTAGTAGTTTGGTAGGATCAAGGAAAAATTAGTTGATGGTCTTTTATATTGTATCACTGTCATTAAAATCTATGCAATAAGTATCTTCCTCATCACCAGAAATTCTATAATTGGAAAAAAAAAAAGGCAAATCAAAATGAAACAATTATTAATGTATTATCAGATTTGCAAAGCAAACAGAGAAAGTCCTATAATTATATTTACTATATTTTACCCAAATAGAGTGTATTCACCATAGCTTGTACTTTGGGTGAGAAAAGTCCATGAAAAGTGCTTTGCTGAAAGGCAGAAACTAGAAACAATATCTCTAAGAGGACATAACCACAAATGTTGTTATATACTGAGTCTTAGACATCAGTTTTCATGCTTTTTAATGTAATTCAGCTTTTTATAGCATTAATTTTTTTAATTATTCCAGTTCTGTTTTACTCAATAATAGTCTCAATGTGTATAAACAAAGAATATAATTAATAGCAAATAATTTGAATAAAAAAGGCTTTCCTCTTTTCGTGAAAGGAAGAAGAGAAAAGTCATGCTCAGGTCCTCATACAGGGTATACTCCAGGACATTCAATATTGTCAAATTGAACTTTGTGAGCATCAGACCAACAGCTCACAAACAGGCAAGGGAAAGGCAGGAAACACTCTTCTTTAAAACTAGTAAAAGTGTTCTAACAATGCATTTGCAGAGAAAGAAGGTTTCAGAAGCACAGCTAAAGCCAATTCATGCTGAATTTCAACAGGGAAAAGCCACTTTGAAGAGAACTTATGCAAAGGAGAAAACTATCTTGTTAATAAATCTCCTTTGTAATGAAAGATGGATTCATAATCTTGGTCTAAACAGCCTTGAGTTACTTTGGTTCTAGAAATCAAAATCCACCAGTTGGAATTCTGCCAAATTAAATGATGAATGTGAAGAGTTACATTAATCTTTATTTCTCCAAAATAGATATAAAGCCTCAGGGAAAAAATAATTTGTATGTATGGAGGAGGAAGGAAGAAAAAATTTATGTGTGCCAAAGAGCACTCACCAATTCTTAAAAGAAAGGGAGAATACTTTTAATGATTTAACTTCCAACATTAGTTTTTGTTTCCAGATGATATGCCAGTATTTTCTGATTTTAGATGTATACTCTGGATTATTAGAATTCACAGGATTTTCTTCCCACAAAATTAGTATGCCATTAACTACAGATGACTAAATGGCCAGTGAACCCAAATAAATCATTAAAGACCTTACAGCATTTCAAAGATTCATTACCTTGCAATATGTAATATTTTGGAACACAATAATGTAGCAGTAAAACAACATAATCAAGTATGCAAGTTGTGATTGATATATGTGCCTTTTCCACCATCTTAAACCTTGTCTATAGGTGTTTCCAGGATATGTAAGATATGTGTTTAATTTCCCCTGTTAGAGAAAAACCTACAATTCAGATGCCCTATTTTCAGGAGCAGTACTGACTACCCAGCTACCCTCCCCCCTGTCTCCTAGTCAGTCCTCACTTAATACAGAAAAGCATGAGAGAGATTGAATTGCTGAATTCTTTCAGACATTTTAGGTGCTTAGCCTCTGGGGAACATTGGGGTGCTAAACAGACAGAGATGTTTACCCAAGTCTATAGCCCTGGTGTAGAAGCATAATCTCTGGAAAGGGCTGGGTTGCTGATATTTTTTCCTTTGCTCTTTACTTTCTCTGTTTTCTAGCGGTGTGTCTTCATGCTCAGTATGCTGCTTGTTTGGCATGTCCTCATGAGGCATTGGTTAGAGTTCTTGTGGACACTGGGATTTTTCTTCATAGTGAAGGACCAAGTATCAAAAATGTGAGTGCTGCAGCCCCAGCAGAAATTATCTGAAAGGTTAGCATGAAATGATCCTTCCCTAAAAAAATCCTTCCTTCCCTAGGGTGTGGCCACACGGGGAAGTATGAACATCTGCCCTGTTAGCAAGGTGCCCGAGTCTTCAACACTATTAGGTAAAAAATTTCTCTAGTGGGTTTCCTCCTATCAACTTTTAATCAAAGTAACACACTCTTAAAATATTTTTCTACTTTTACACCAGTATGGAATGGAATTGGTAACAGCTAAGGTATGTATTAAACCTGATTTCCTATATAATGCAATAATGACTGAAACGTGTCATAAGAGAATGGTTATTTGCAAAAGGAGCAGGTAACCAATTTAGCTGGTCTGTATTATCTTTGTCTGTTACATATGATTTCTGTACTGCAAAGTCCTCAGATCCATAACTGGGATATAAATCTACTGTTGAGGAGATAGTTAAAAGGAACAGACTGTCCTCATACAATTTCTGTGTAATACACAGCAAGGAAAAAATAATAACCTAAAAGGGAGAATTTAAAAGGTAAGTTTTTATTTAATTCTTAACTATTATGGGAGGGAAAAAAGCCATTTTACAGGTAAGAACTTCCAATCTTGCTTAAAAAACTAATTATTGCTGTCTTCACTGCAATTAGGATATAAAACACTCCTTTGAGATAAGGCTACTATGAAACATGCCTGAGATGAAACAGGCCTGAGAAGCAAAGTCACAATAGCAGGGACTAGAAGATCTTGATATTAAATGTTGCTATGACTGTGGAGCTGAATTTTCTTCCACATTGTTTTGATTTCCAATTACTATTACATTTATGGGATGGCATTCTATCTGTCCTGGTATCTGCCAATCTGTCATTATCTCCTTGAGCCTACCAGCTACTTTAAACCAAACTTCTGGACAAAGGTGTAGAGGTCTCAGCAGTATTAAGTTTCTTCAAGCTGCAAGAAACTAGGCTGCTGAGAACCAGGGGAAGAGTCAAATTGGCATCCTACAGTTGGGGGAACCCTACAGCATGAGATCAATTATGTTATCAGAAACAGAGGATTCCCCTGGAGAGAGACACTATGAACACTCCAGTCACAGGAAAGCTTCGAGAAGAACTGGCACTTTATCAGACATTAAGTAATCAGGCAAATCTCACATGAAACCAGACTTCACAATTTCTGTCCCTTGGAATTATTTTTTTAGGTGTTGAACTGTGACTGCAACAACAAATCTGTGAGAGAGAGTTGTTTATCCCGTGGTATATTCCTATTCTATTCTTCACACACAGGGGAAGGAAAGTGCTAGTAATTGGTTATCTGTGTATAGTTGCACTGGATTTCCTCCTTGTATGTAACAGGCTTTTTTCTTTTGTATAGGCAAACTGTTTCACTGTTGTAAACAACAGGAAACCTACTTTTATCTACAGAAAAGGTTTTGCAAGCAGAACTGACTAGCAGATACCTTCAAAATATTGTAAGAATCCAGCAGAGAGATCATTAAGTTCATGTGAGAAATAAATATATAGAATAGTCTGAAAACAATATCCCCAAAATGACATTTGAAATAAAATTCTAATATTAAAAAAATTAAAATTCTTTCATGAGACTTTTCATAAAAATCACTGGCTCTTTTAAATTCTGGCCAGAACAAAAGTAACAATGTTTACTAAATAACATTTCAGTGGCAAATTTCAAGCCAGCCTTTTCCAGAAGGGTGAAGATTCCTGAGATAGGTCTGCAGCAGGACATTTAATCATGTGGTTCAGAGAAGTAATTTCTGATGTCAGTAAACTTATCTGATTTCATAATTTCTCACAAGAACTTAATGTAACCACCTGCATCTATTTTATAACCACATTCACTGTAAAGAAATGTCAAGAAGATGAAAAGATACAACGGATGAACTGCAGGTCATTTTTGAGGAAAGTATTAAGACTATCTCTGTTTCTTATTGTTGCAGCACCTTTGACAGGCTTTTGCATGGCCCAGCTCTCCTCTGTGTGTTACACTACACACTGTGGTATGTGGATTTCAAGCATGCAATTTGATAGATCCTATGTATTTCTCTTAAATGAAAGATCTTTACAAAGGCATGCTTGTCTCTCAGATTATTAGAGATGTGACAGAATATTTGCAAATACTGTTCTATGTTAAAATAAATGTGCGTATATATAGAACAAGATGTAATAGTAATGACAGATCTTTTTCTCCTTCATCCTCCTATCTTTTCATTTTATACAGTAAGTCTATAAATGAGATTTTTCCTTAATTTATATAAGCTTATAATTAGCAGAGTATTAATGCAGTATTAAAAAGTGAATTCTCCAAGTTTCAAAAGAAACATATTTCAGTTTTCTATATTCTTTTCATAACTCAAAAGAAATAATCACCTCTTAAATATTTTCATGAGTTTCAGTGTATAGCTCAGTTCTTTCAACATGCTATGCATATCACAAATTTGCTCAAACAAGTAGAAGATAAATCTGTTGGCCAGGAAATACTGCAATGTAAGTGCTCCCAGTAGAAGGCAAAACACTGTGAAATGTCTGACACAAGTCTAAAGGCAAACCCTTGTGCAGTGGAATAAGATCTACAAAACTCGAAGTTTTGAACCATATTTCCTATTCATGGAACTCTGGTTTTGCTTTTGGAATTAATGAACCTTGGATTAATTAGTTCAGGTGTTAAATTTTGTCCTTGACTGTGTTTGTTGCATCTTTGTCCATGGCTGTAGAAAGATTTTTAAACACACGTTACTGAGGTAAATATGAGTGAGGCGGATGCCAAATGTAGGTCTATTTGAATGTGTAGAAAATGTCTTTCATTTTGAATCCATTTCTGTGAGTGCTGCATAGCCTTTGACACCAAAGCTCTGCTGTGTTTTGAAGTTGATTTCTGTGCAATATGCTCAGGCTCCCAGAGGGAATTGCCAGCAAGGGCCCAAGACATTGTGTTTACTGATGAATGCTCTTTGCTACCTTAGTGCAGCCCAGAGACTGACAGAAATATGGCATTGCATTACCAGGAGATGTGAGGTTTACAAGCTTGTCACTTGAAAGGCAGCACACAGAAACCTGGAAAGGTCTTCAAAAGGGTGCAATGACAGATTTAACATGAGAGGTCTGTGAAAGCTAAAGACAGGTTTAGGTTACTTTCCTCATGAGTTATGTATTCCTTACCTCTATTAATTAAGAAGTGAAAGCTAACAGTGATTGTGATAAAGTATTTGGGGGAAACTCAGAAGTTTTATGTTCTGACTGTACTTTATTATATGGTGTCTCAGTTGAAACGTTCAGCTTCTTACAGCTCAGTAGCAGTATTTCAGTTTCTTTACTTGTTTTCTGTTCTCCATTCTTTATTTCATAACACCTGTTAACCAGCAGCGTTTCCAGTCACATTTTTATTGCTGCTCATTTGGTTACAGAGAATAACCTTCATCTCAAAAAAAGTAGCAGGGGCTGGCAGAGCAGGGAGGTCGAGGACATTTTTGTGTGGTGCCTCTTTTCTGAATAACAGTGTGATGAAGGTGTATGTACTCAGGCACCTTGGTCCAAGGAAAATGATTTCTTAATTTTTTTCCAGGTTTTCACTCCCTTATTACATTCTTTGCCTTATTTCCCCCCCTGCTGTATTTGAATTACTATTTCACTTATTACAAATGTCCACATTCTAACATTAACTTTTGTAACTAGGATGGCTTCACCCAGACAAATTTATTTGGAATCTCACATTAAGTGTAAAGACAGGTCAGCAAATTTTCTCTCAATAATGAGGCACCTGTTTCTATCTGTATTGAAGGAAATTTTACTCATGTGTGGATTCTCTTTGCTCATAGTAATATACCCACCTGATCAAATTTGACATATAGTCCCTGCGTAAGACATTTAACATTAACTAATCTGTCAAAACACAAAAGGGTTCTGATATTTTTAATCATAGTATCCTTCATTTTTCACATTTATCTCACTCTGTTATTGTTGCAAATAAAATGGATTTTTATGTTCGTGCTTTATGACTTTATATCCATATGCTTAGGTTTGGACTTCCGTAACAACTCTTTAGAGCTCACTTCTTCTCATATACTTTCCTAACAGTCAGGAATAATGAGAAAATTTTCCCAAAGGTTGACAAAACTTAGCAGCATTTGCAGCTCATTTTGCACATCTTTAATTTTCTTGCCTAATGAAAAACATTCCATTTCCTTGTCAAGTTTTAAGGTTATCACAAATAAAATATACAATGTTCTCCATTGATCTGCTAGTTGGTGTTGCTCTCTGAATAATAAATCTTACCAGCACCAATGGTAATCTTATGATGTGTTACACTAATATATTCATTTGAATACATTTATCCAAAACACTGCTCATCACCCAAGCAGATCAGAACATCCACAGCTTTGCTGTGACAAATTGCGTACTTGGCAAGAGTAGGGCTCACCTGAGATGCATTAGGAATGGAGTCAAAATTCTCATTATCACATCACTTGTTTTCATTTATTTGAAAGAGAATCTCACCCAACTTTTGCAAACAAAAGCAGAATGTCATCTTAGGGAAGTGATTATATTTCAGTGTTACAAACATCCTTTTCTCTTTCTGCAATCTTGTGTCAATGTTTATTCCCTGTGGCATAACACAAATGAACTTGTTTAATTTTCCTTGCTCCACATTTTGCTACAGATACTTTGTCCTGGCTATGTGTTAGTGTATATTTCATTAATGTTGTCTTTGTTCTACCCTGGAAATACAAAGCAGAGAACTACTTCAGAACATAGGTATAAATACTGATTTGTCCTGAATGCAAAGCACATGAATTAATCTGTAATTCTTTGTTCAAATCAAAACTTCTGCCCTAGCAGTCCTGTTTGGATCCAGATGAAGAGTCCAGCTGTGCCAATACTATAGTCAGTCCTATTTCACTGAAACTATAAAAGTATTATCCCTATTATTTATTCTATGACAAGTAATTGATCATATACGTATCGCTAACCTTGAACTGTTTAACTCCAGTACTTGTGTTGCCGCGTACATGATAGAATATAGATAAAAATAAGTTGAAAAATCTGTTGTAGAAACAGGATAGATGAGTTTGCATTGAGCTTCTACTATTCTCTGAACAGAACAGTTTAAAGGTGGCTGGTGGATGTCTACTCTATGCTGCAGTGATCACTCTGTCCTAAACCCTCAATAGTAAGCATGTAGGATACATATTAGAAGCTTGATTCTTTTCCTAAGGTGTACAAAGTAAGATTTATTTACAATCATGTTTAAATAATCCACTTGTATTTTATTTCAGTAATACCACAACTTTTCCAGCTTTGAAGTTAAAACAGGGCCAGATTTGATTGACTGTTAAAGCAAAAGTGATAGTTTGCTCACTTGTCTGTGCAGTGAACTGGTTTGTCAGTGCAGTTATGGCAATCTTATGGGAAATTTTTAGCTAGAAATATTCCTGGTTTGTTTGAAAACTGATCAAAGTTCTACATGTTTGTGACTTAACAAACAATGGACTGATGGAAATAAGTAGAGAGGGGCTCTGATTATTGTAGTAGTGTGATGAAAATATAGAGGAAGCAGAGCAAGCTGAAAATATTTAGAGGGATAGTGGATGTAAATATGCACGGTGCACTAAATCATTGTCTTGTAACTTTGTTCTTTAAGGGAAAGAAATGTGAACAAAAAGTGCATAGTGAAGGCTCATTAAGCTTGAAAAGACTGCAGGGATTTTTGAATCTTTCAATTATTTTCAGTGGAAAATGTACTTCATTTTATATGTTCTTAAAGATGACAGTAGCTGGGCTCAACTATTGCCTGAAAGGAGTTGCTCTTCAGATCAAGTTTCTCGTTTTGGGTTTGTGTTGTGAGTGCCTTGGACTGATTATCAAAAATCCAAATATGAAGCTTCTACTGACTTCTGTTTAAGAAAATGAGGTGCCAGCCATTCAGTGAAGGCTTTATGGGAACCAGCTTGAGCAAGGGAAGTGGGAATGGCTGGGGAGGATGTCCATGATGGTTAGGGTGAGATCCTGTTGGGCTCAGCAAAGATGAGAAAAGGCTTTTTGTGCACCTCCTCTCTCGCAAACTCCTCAGAGTTGTATTGTGGAATCCAGTCTCAGAGGTGCCGTTTTAAAAGCCTTACTTTCATCTCAGTCTTCTCTAATTTCAATAGTGCTCGCATGTTTCGGAAGATAAGTGCATTATGCTTTGATATAGCGCTGAATAATATGCCTTAAACATGATTTAGTGTGAAACTTGTGGCCCAGTCCAGAACACCTAACCTGCTCTGTGCTTAAGACCATCAGTCAGCCTGTAAAAGTTTACAATTTTCATCTCTCTCACATTTTAGATATGAGCTTTATCTCCAGGAAATAACACTGGAAACCATTCTTCTCTTACTTCCTCCAGCCCGAACTTGTAAAGTTTGAACTCGGGAAAACAAAGAGGCGAATTCATAACCTCTGTAGAATGAATTGAATCAGGAAAATTATGACTTTATTTTTCTGTTTCAGTTTGGGTCTATTTTCAGTCTTGCCTGCATGTGCTGAGAAAGCTGAGGTCAGAGAATCTGGTACTGAGTAGTCAAGCAGAACTAGCTTTTTTATCCATCATTATCTGTCATTGCTTTTGGTGGTAGTTTCCAAACTGTCCATATCATGAGTTTCCAGACTACCCTCTTGACTGGTAGAGGTCCTTGTAAAGCAAACGCTTTATCCATAAACTTCTTATTACAGAGCCGTCTCTGTGTTACATTATTCTTTCCTTGGCCCACTTATTTATGTATGTATATATATATGTATATACTTACATGTGTTTGCATGTACTTATATTCTTCCTTTCATTTTAGACTTCAAGGTTCTTGGAACAGAGGCCAATTTTTCATTTTGTGTACTCAACAGAAGTTTGCAGTACTGCAAATAAATAAAGTACTTTGCATTTTCTAAGGGCATGCAGATGAATAGTTATTACACATTGGTTGATACAGGATAACTACTTTTGTGATAGTTTGTGGGACTAATCCTTTGAGTCAGTTTACTGATTTTCTCTAGTTTTCACAATATAACTTTTTTATTTTTAGTGGAATTCAAGACAGATTTGTCATACAACATTTCAGGTTTTCACTGTCCTTTTTTAAAAGCTTTGGTTGTCACTTTTACATAAACACCTCCATAATCTGCTTATATAAACAGGTCATTTGTGACCTGCATGAATATAAACAGCTATGGTTTACACACAGATTAGATCATTTAACTTGTAAAAAAAGGGGAATATTTTCTACATTAAAGGCAATGTTTTCTGTTCAATGGAAAATTGTATCTATAATTTGGATTTTAAATCAGCAGTGTACCTTAAAACTCTCTGTGACAATTATCTCTTTATATTCTAAATCCACCTACTAGAATTACCATAAGAAAATGACATTGAATTTAGTATATAACCCTCTAATACCATCTACTAAAGAAAAGGCTGTTTTACCAGCTGTCATAACAAGGGATTGCAAAATGGCAGACAGTTAATGTAATGAAAATCTTTGCCTCCCAGGTGTTTATGTATTTCCTATCACATTAGGAAAATGTCAACTGAACACTGGATGCTACTGCAAAACTAATCATTACTTCTGCAGTTATCCATGCTTAGCTAGTATCTTAACTGTTGGGGCAAAAGAACTGATTTTGTAGGTTTGTGTGGTTGTTTTTATATGCAAAAAGCCCCTTAAAGACCCAATTAAATAAAATGTGGGGGTTTAGAAATTTAATCTCTAAATTTAAAGTAAACTTGTTTTTTTCAGCAAAGTAAAAGCAAACAAACATCTTGAATACAGAATAATTCCATATACTCAAAGCAGTCCAAGCAAAATTTGAGAGCAAGGTAACTTTGCAAGTAGGATGTCAACCTGGCATCTTTACTTCATCAAGGAGCCCCCATTAGAACGGAGCAAACTTTTTCCTTAGGTCTTCACATGTTTTCTCTTCTATGGATGATGAGTTTATCACTGGTCCAGCAGCTGGTAATAGCAAGGAACGAGCAGCCTGCACCCCTTGCTTCTCTCCAGCTGGCGCTGCTCAGCCCGCCCGCCTGCTTGCTCCCTGCTGCCCCACATGGATGCAAAGCCAGCATGGAGCTGGGCACAGAAGAAAGCCTGGTGGCATTAGGCTTTGGAAGGCTGTTTGTAAGTGAGGCTGTCCCTAGCAATCTGCTTCCCCGCAGTCATTGCCTAAACTGCTTATTTCTGTAGCTGAGAATGCTGGGGTTTGATGGACTGTGATCGGTAAGCACTGGGAGCCTAGGAAGCAGGGAAGCATCTTTCCATGTTCTTCCTAGGGAATTAGCACAGAAACCCAAAGCACTGATTCAGTTTCTCTGGAGAGAAAGGAATGACCCGTAATGAAATTAGTGGCTCTGGTTCCGGACTCTAATTCACAACACTGCATTTAGTATCTGCGAAAGGGATGGCAGATGTCTGGGAGAGACAGAGGGGGCAGTAGATATTCCAAGTTAATCTACCTGTAATCAGGAGCATCAAATAAAGTGCTGCTAACGTGTCCAACCCACAGAATCCAAGATCTCACTTGCTTTGCTTTTTAAGAGAAACTGGTAATTGTTAGTTATAGGATAGTGAAAATCATGTTATCTTGAAACAAACTTCAGGAAATTTTTTTTCTGATCCAACCATCAGCCTTGTTTTGGCATCAGCCTGTGCAATGGCTCATTCATATTTCTGCCAGGCCTACACAGAAGTGTCTCAGGCAGTGCTGAAATGTCCTCCTCTCAGCCTCTTGCTTTTCCACCTGAGCTGTAAATCACCCACCCACAAATTACATAATCAGCAGGGTACTCTTCAGATCATATGAGAAGCTTTTGGGTAAAACTACAGGCTCAGACACATGGCCTTCACCACTATCACGTATAAAGGGCAGTGGCTTAGACCTGTGAATTTAAAGCATTTGAATTGCATATTTATTCATTGAGGAAAATACAGACTGGCTTATCTTTTTTTTTTTTTCAGTATCTAGCTAATGTACCTACTCCAGTGATATGTTTTTAATGTTGGCATCTGCTTGTACCAAGAAAAAAACTTAGCAATCACATAAAAAAGCCAGGTCAGGTTCTGCCAAAATTACTTCTGTAAGCTGTACCATATGGTCAAAGATAAAATCTAATATTGGAAATACCAGTTGTTTCACTGCTAGCTCTAATACACTGGGGAAAATAAGATATTTACTCTGAAGGATTCATAATTCGACTTCATCTCTTCTGGTTTTATTGCAACAAATGTCAGTGCTGCCTTTTCTGATCATTTAGCTACTCATTAACTTCTTGGCAGATGTAATACTCCCCTCCTCTTGCAGTTAAATTTTAACAATCAGACTTTTTCCTATCTATCACAGCTCTCAAGTAATTAATGCTATCAGAAGGAAAAGTAACTTGTCAGATAACTGAACCAGCCTCACGGTTGAGCATACTAAATTATTTCTCCAGTAAAAATGATCTTATAAGGATTTCTGGATCCCTTATGAGCTGCACAAAGATTTTATATTCCCAAATCTACTTTACTAAACAAATTTACTTGAAAGTTTAGTCAAGTCTATTTTAAACAAGAAACTGCATAGTAGCTGATGCCTTTTATTCTCACTATTAAATAATTCCAACAAATGCTGTTGCTATTCTATATGTATGAAGATAAAAATATGGTGCTTATATATTATATAGATATTATATGGCATTTCACAAAAAATAGCTATTTAAACACATCTTAGCTGCTTAAGAGTTCCTGTATGACTGAGGCACTCTTTAAATTCTATATGAATTTTAGCCACAAATAAAGATTATGTATTATAGATCCCTGTGAAAACATGTATCATTTTGTAGATAGGTTTGCACAGCCTTGTAAAGAAATGAAAAAGTGTTCCCCCACATACATAGATACCATGCAAGATAGTCCTAAGATTTTTTAAACTGTGATCTTTTTTATCCTTAGTTTGAGCATGTTATGTAAGACCAAGATTTACATATGAAATCTACTCCAAACTGGCATCACTTTACCATTTTTTTATTACTATTCATTCAGACTAGTCCCTTCAGAAAGCTCTCATTATAACTCCTATCTCTATTTTTATCTTGATCTGGTTCAAATACAATAAGAACCTTAAAAGACTGATTTGCTATCACCCTAGAGTAGTAGATATAAAATCCATTTACTGATTTCAAGAAATGTTCATAAATTATTTGATCTGGTGCAGTAGAAAAGTTGATTAAATATACTTATTGAAATTCTGGGATCTGGGTTTCTACTTATATATATATATATATATATATTCTCTAAGGCAATCAGGATGAGAATCACCTACTCTGCTAAGAACAAGAAGAAAATGTACATAACTTGTTCATGCCTTCTGAGGAGCTTTCTTTGAAATGCTATTTGCTATTGATTAAAAAAGAAATAGCAGCTAGCTGTTTGGAGAGGTAATCTGCTTTTCAGTCAGCATCAAGGGGTGTGTGGTACCGACTTTATTCAAGTGACCTTTTCAAAGCTTGGGATATCAGTGTTTCTAAGTGTTTCCCTTGAGCTGCATGGAAGAGATAAGAGTTGGAAAATGTATTACTTTGAGCTACATTTTTTGAGGAACATTAACAATATATCTGTGTCAGTACAGCTCTGTGCTGAAGCTAATGAGCAGGAGATGTGAACAGCTGAATTTCTCTGAGATGGCAGTAAATGAGATAAAAATAGCTCAGGAAATGCTTATGTAAAATATCAGAGTTCCTAATGTCCTTTGATGGCTCTACATAGACAGAACTGGCAGCATATTATCAGATACAATTATGCAATGATTTGGATTAGGTCTGATGGGGGCAGGGGAAACCAACTGTTTGTATACTTACATATGTATGCACACATACATTACAGGCACATGTATTGGCACAAGTTTATTCCACTAAAACTTGAAATGTTTAGTGGCCATTTACAAAATTTTTTAACTTCATTTCAAGTAAAGCCCTACTAAAATATCTCACTCATGAGTAAAAAATATTTTCTTTTGTCTGTATTGAACTATTGGTTTTAGTCAAGTCACAGTCCTTTGCTCCATCTTTATGTGACTTTCCAGAAGTTTCAGTGCATTGTTTACCAAAGTATTTTTTTTCTGGAAGCAGAGCAGGGAAGTTTTTATTTATCTTTTCAACCTTAGTTTGTGATGAATGACCATCTAATTCTGCTTGCTTGCCCAGAAAATTCCAATTTCTAGTTATTTCCACATGTTTCAGCCTTATCCACACTATCTAACTCCAGGGACAGTGACTATCATCAGCTGTTTGGAGAACCAGGAGGACTGGGAAGGCAGGCATCCTGAGGATGGGTCCTGAATCTGTCTGGTGTTTTGTCCCACTTACTGGAGAGGTGAGACAATCCTCTCGGTTGCTCCCCATTGTTTCTTTTGGTTACTGCTGTGCATCAGGTTCTTGTCTCTCTTATTTCTGCATCTCTCATTTTGCAGCCCTGCATCTTATTCTCCACAGCTGTTCCTGACATTGGTTAAGGCTCCTTGCTCCATTTACTTTCTAAATTCTTTCTCTTCATACCTGATTCCTAACTCATTGTAGAACACTGACTGAATGGTGGTCACCTTGTCCAACATCATTCATCTCTCTCTCTCTCACAGCTCCCTGGCCTCGTCTTACTCATAGTCTTCAGCTTTCTTGCCTTCACCCAGTCTCTTGCAGTTCTGCTGTCTGGCTCTTTACAGAATCACAGAATATGCTGAGTTGGAAGGTACCACAAGGATCGTCGAGTCCAACTGCTAGACCTGCACATGATCATCCCCCGGAGTCACACCATGTGCCTGAGAGTATCGTCCAAACACTTCTTGAACTCTGTCAGGTGTTGTGGTGCTGTGACCACTTCTATGGGGAGCCTGTTCCAGTGCCCAACCACCTTCTGTTTTTTTCTAATATCCAACCTAAACCTCCCCTGACACAATTTCAGGCCACTCCCTTGGATCCTGTCACTGGTCACCACAGAAAAAAGATCAGTGCCTGCCCCTGCTCTTTACCTCATAAGGAATTTGTAACTGCAATGAGGTCTCCCCTCAGTCTCCTCTTTTTCAGGTTGAACAGACCAAGTGCCCTCAGTCACTCCTCACATGGCTTCCCCTCAGGGCCCTTCATCATCTTCATTGCCCTCTTTTGAATGCTTTCTAAGAGCTTAATATTTTTCTTGTATTGTGGTGACCAAAACTGCACACAATATTCAAGGTGAGGCTGCACCTTCAGCTTTATACATCCCTGATTGACCTCAGTTCACTCCTGACCATATTTCATACGTAACTATAGTCAGCAGCTTGGCTCAATGTTCTGCTCCTCTAGCAGACCTTAGATTCTGTTTCAGTTGACACCCTGCCTTGTTACCTTCCTATTCCAGCTTGGCTCTAACCTACAGATTCAGCTGCTGATACCCTTTGGAGCATCTTCCAAAAGTTTAATTAATTCCTTCCTTGGAGATGATTATTTTTATAAGCAAAATTTGTCTTGAATTTAGGAATTATCAAGGGTTTTTTTTTGTAGATTTCCTTTTAGATTTCTAAAATAACTACCAGACATGAATCACTGACTGATGGGTCTTTAATGGCCCATTGTGGCAGTGAATAATTGGTAGTCATATAGAACTACAGAAAATTGTATCCCAAATGGTTGTCTCATTGAAAAGAGACAGCTGGTACCCAGATCAGCTATCCTGACTTTTACTGCAAATTGCACGATAGAGATTTCAGGATTAAAAGTCTCCTGTTCTAGCAGAGATCAGTTAAAGGTTCCAGAGAGTTTTCTCTACTGAGTATATCCAGGTATTTAACATAAATGGTGACACTGTACATATTTGTTGTCAATTGAAGATCAGCATTGCAGTCATAGCAGGATGGAAGAAAGAAAGTAATAGTTGACATTTCTAGCATAAGCAGCTCTTTATTAGATTAAAAAGTGCTAAATGTGAGCATTTTCCATATAAATAAATTTATTTACTCTCTTGATAATATCCTCCCTTGAATTCAGAATTGGTTTACAAGACTACATAAAATACTCTCACCAAAATCTTTCAAAAAGAAATCCCAAAAACTGACCTTTTAACAACATAAATGCATGGTCATTAACACAATGTTAGTAAGGTTGTAATGCATTACCCTCCACACTAGAAAAGAAGCATCTTTACTTCACCTTTAATGAAAAAAGCACCATCAGTTCATTCTACTGAGTTGAGACCCAGCTGGCTTTTGCTTGTGAGCTGCGGATGAATTTTCTTCTGAATGAGAAAAGAAATCTTCTGATTAATAAGTTAATTTTAGAAATTTAATAAAATATATTAATATAGTCTTTATCTATTGATCCTGTGTAGCTATGGGAATATGATAATCCCATTTTGTTCCCCAGTTGGACATTATAAATGGAATACTTATATCAGGTATAGATGTTCACCTCAACTCAGCATAACTTAACATCCTGGCAAAGAAGTATATGAATTAGTGAAGTTTTCTGGTGTGTATGTTTTATAGGTTAGATACTTAGAGAACTGTCTCATGAAAGGATTTTATCTTCCTATTTAACTGTATATCCTTGGCACTTATTTGGCAAATATTTTTTATCTTAAGAAAGAAATACTACACCAGTTGAATTTTTAATATTGAACATTTGACATTTATCTCAGCAGACAATGCTATAGATTAGATAAAAAAACTGAAGAAAAAACCCCAGTCAAATAATTTAAAGACATGATTAGATTCCTAAAAATGTGAAAACTTGCACAGTTTGCAACATTTACAGCTGAAGAGTAAGATAATAGAATAAATAAGGTGATTTTGATTGGGATTTGGTGATGCAGTGTATAACATCTAGGACTAAAAATTGATTCTTGTCAGTCATTCATGTGTAGATACACACATTCACAGACACTTTAACTGAGCTATTACACCTTTTCAATAAGATAGTTTTTTTGAAGGAGAGGAAAATCTTTGATATTTTATTGAAAACAACACCGTTTTGAAATAGCCTTCCCTAAGGATCTAGCAAACAAAATTAGCATCAGACATACATCCATGACAAGCATCTACCCCCTCCCCACAATGTATAGAGCTATAAGCACACAGATTCATGGTATTTTTAAATCTGAATTTAAAATGAAAACTTGCAATTCAAGACTGGAAAAGAGCATTTGATAATCACGATCCCTGTGGAGAACCTTTGTTCACACTGACAACAGATTTTCAAGTGCTGAAAGAGAATTGGGCATCCTATAGTCTGACAGCCAACTGAATAACTTGTGTTAATCTTTCTGCCTTAGGAAAGTTTCCACTAATTTGGTTTTTTTGAGTGCCCTTACAATTTTCACTAAGGGTTCACCGTTATTGTTAATACCGGAAAAACTTCATAGACTTTAACTCTGGATATTTCCACTGCCATATCTACCATCAAAGCTGGTTGCATAAGTGGGCCCTTGTAAAAAGAGGTTTGTAGAACAAAATCGGTTACTTATTGCACTGTAGTATTACTTACTCTACCATGGAGCTTCTTGGTAAAATGGTATTTGGTCAAAAAAGGTTTGAGCATATTTTAAATGGCAAGTTATGTTTATATTCTCTGGATACTGTGTATGGTGTATTTGCAGCATTTTTCATGCAATTCAGTTGGTTTTGATACTGTAAATCAGAACTAACCTCTCATCTTTGGATTAGGACTGGAGACAGTCAGAGATTGATATACTTTTGCTTTATTTGCAGCTGTGCCTGTGAAAAGATTTGCACTGGATAAAATCACAAAAGTTAATCTATTCCCCCTTGAAGCAGCAGCCAGGTCTGTTCCAAAAATAACTAGCCATTTTCTATATCACAGGGTAAAGCTCAAGTGTAAAAAGAGAAAGTAACTGACTTTTACCGCAGAACAGTTATAACAAAAACGTTCAATCAAAGGAAGAGTTTGGCAGAGTTAAAGGCATGTGAGGAAGATAAATTTAAAAAAATCCAGTGCAGGATTTATGGAGCAACACCAGCATTACTCTCTTCAACAGCTCTCCAGTTTTTCCTGGTTTACTCAATGTCATTCTGGATGTTGGCTTGCACAACAGTTATGTCTTGTCTTTTCATGCTTTTTACTCTCCACAGTGCATAAACAGTGGTACACAGTCCTGTATGGTTACTGTTCTCTTGTACCACTCTACTAATTTTAATTTAATTTAATTTAATTCCTACTATTTTTTTCAAGACCTTGACTGTAACAAACTAGACCATAAAGGTGGACCTGCAGAAAGAAGGAAATCATACTGCACTGGTCCTCCTGCTCTGTTCAGGCACAGAGAAGAAGCAGATCTGTGGAGCTCATCCCAAAGACACCTTAGAATTGCAAAAATGAGAATCCTGTCAGCGAAAATTGTTTCAAATGACTGGAGAATTGTCATTAGCACAGCTGGAAAACAATAAATCACGATACATGCTGCTTTTCCTTTAGAAGCTTTATTTTTAATTTAGTTCTAAACCCAAGGACTTTGGAATAATGACTCCAGTTGAGTTTATAGATTGCAAGACATTGCACACCTGAGGCATTCACCCTATGTATTTCACTCACCTGTATTTTAGGAGAATTTTCTATTTTGAAAAAAATAAAAATAAGAATTATTTTTTTTTATTTTAACAAAACAAGAGCTGTTACTACAAACAGTAGTAGCTCTAAGCAGGTTTAAGATGAAACAACAGAATACTAGGTACAGAAATACACAGAACCAGGCAGAATGCAATTTGCCACTAGCACCACCCTCTGTGGAGTTATCCAGAAGGTGGCTGTGGGAAATACATGGTGTTCCCAAGCTCTTTTGCATGCTTTTCCCTCACATAATGCACTTTCCATGTCACTGAATATATATACACATTATTCAGTACATTGTGTATCATCATGGAATGTGTGGAGGCAAACCCTATTTTATGTACTCTGATAGACTCCCTAAAGCAATCAATTGTTGCCATAACAAGTCAGTTTCAAGTGAAGGAAGTCTTGTTGCAATCCAGACCTATGAATACCTTTAAGATATAAGACTGGCAGATATGAAAATCAAGGAATCCATCAAGATACTGATTTTACCTCCTACTGTAATTATCCCAGAATCAATCTCTCAGTGCTCTAGAGCCGATAAGTATTTGTTTCTACTTCTCCTAAACACAGAGGTTAGCTACCTTCTTACCTCTTGTTTTTCAAATACCCTCTTCTTCACAGCTACCAAGTACCTTTTTCCATCCTGTGGAGCTTGCTACTTCTGTTTCAGATTATAAAAATGGCCTATGCGCCAGAAAACTTACTTTTTCATTTGATGGCATCTATCAGTTCAATAAGAGTTAATATGTTTCCCTGAACATGTATTCTTAAGCCATGATATGCTGCTTCCTGACATACTGTGAATGGACCACTTGACATTTGAGGAAAAAGGAGAGTATTTGGAACTTGCGTAAGAAATTGTCCCATTGCTTTGTCTTGCTAGATTTTGCTCAATGGATGTGGGGCTTTGATGCTGAAGGAATTATTGCTGCATAGTGAGGGTAACACCAGATCTGACTGACCTCCTTTATATAGGAAAGAGCTGCAGTATTTTTGTGTCTATATGCAGCAAAGAGAATTTAAGATCCCTTGTACTAAACTTAGAAAGAATGAATTCATTAGGATGAATTGTGTTAAATGTGCATTTGCAAATGCACATTTCTGGAACAGAGGTTTTCTTCTTGTCATTAGTCTAATTAAAATGTTTGTAAACAGGCAGTGTTTTTGTGTAATGTGCCGTGCAATGTGTGCTTGGGGAATATTTTTTTAGCCAAACTAGTCTCCAGAATTTTATACAGAACAGCAAGGAGATGGAGTCCTTCCAAAGTAAAGCAATTTGTGAAGACTTTACTGCAAGAGACACTGATAGTGGCTTGTCTTACCTATTGTACTGTAACAGGAATTGCTGCACAAAGAAGCTGGACTGGCCCACAGCCAGCTTGAAAGAAAGGGGACATTGTTACAGCAACCTCAGAGGAGACACCTGTGGTCTATGGAGCCACTTAGAGATATGGAGCTTCTGAATGGAGCAGGTACAAGAAGATACCAAATATGGAACTCTTGCAAGAGAAATGAGGTTGTAGGAAGATGTTTATGAGAGATGATCCAGAATTTTTTCTTTCTTTCTTGAAAAATGGTGTTTCATAAAAACAGAAGCTTTATTTGGAAGCCTTGAAGTAAAAAATAAAAACAACCCCAAAAATCAAACAACAGCAACAATCAATCACCATAACCCACAACACTTTCTGATAGCAACACAAAGAGCAATGACTAGTAAGTAACTGACAAGCTTGTGGGTAGGACTCTGGGGCTCTGAAAGACTATGTGGAATGAATTCACAACTGACCTATAACCTGCCATCCCATACTGCACAGGAGTTCTTTGACTGTCAAATGAGTCTTGGGAGGTTTGCCTTCATGAACTATCCAATATTTATACAAAGTGAAACAACTCCAGGGAATTGGGGGAGCACGGGGGACAAGGAAGGAGGCATACCCAATGTCCAGGTGTTTAGCTTAATTAATTATTGGCAAATAGTGAGATAATGCTGTTATATATTTGGGTATCAGAACCTAAATGATGTGAGAGGAGAACAGTTTGGTCAGGTTACTCTGAGATGGCACTTAACAACTCTGCTTAGGGCAGAATTTTATAAGAAACTTTAAATTAGCATAATATTGACTCAAGTTTCAGCTTCCAATGGGTCTGGTAATTTAAGAGTAGTGTATGCCTAGAAACTCATAGGAGAGTATCTAGGTAAAAAAGTCTGTGACAGGACAGTGGGGAAGGCAGAATGGACTTAAACTTTCTCACACAGTTTTGCAACAAAGCAAAGTGTTTAATAGTAAAAGCTATACTAATATACTAAATATACGGGAAGGGGGGGATTAGGATGAGCATGACTGACTGAAATTATTTTCATGAGTTTTTGTTGCTAAAGTTACTGATTGAAGAGCAAGTTAATTTTGGTCCTTAGTGCAAATTGATTTCAGTAAAACAGGAGTGACACTTGTAAACAGAATGGAACAAGGAATTCTGCCAAAGAGAGGGATAATATTATTATGAAGGTGTATGTCTGACACTGTCAGAAAGAAAACATTTCAGCAACTGGAATGCACCCCTTTGCAATACCATAACTTACAAAAAATATTCATGCTGTTCATGCCTAGTGCTCAATTAAAGTCCAAAGGTATGATGGAGAACCTTGTAAAATTATAATGCATTATGTATGTAAAGTAAATCAATTATTGTGCAAGAAAACACACCTGTTAAACTTGTCTAGTAGTTGTACACAGGAGCTGCTCTGTTTATGAAATGCTAGCAGTCATTTTTGTTCTTTGTACAACCACATTATCAAAGCCATCTATCCTCATTTCTTTTAATCCCCTTGTGGCACTAACTGAACATTTAGAGTGCCCACCATTGTATTTCCAGTGCTAACTGAAGGCTAATAAATTATTAGTTCAAGATTTTTTTTCCTTAACCATACAGCTTGATACATGCACTACAAACAGGGAAGACAAGAGAGAGTAGCAGACACTTGATTCAATTTAATTAATATATGGCAGAACACAGATATGTTTTTGTCTAGCAACACCTTCAGAAAACATAAAGGTTTGACTTTGCTTCATTATTGTTTTTCACTAGTTTTTAGATGAGAAGTTGAAAGTTATTTGATCCCATCATGTAGAATATAATGATTTACAGTTTAATTTACCCTCATATTGACTTCCATTGTAACTAATCATCTTTAGTACTTGAATACATTTGGACACCATGGGGTGAAAAGAGCATTTAAATTTTGTTTGGATCTTGCTTTTCCGTGGCAATAAACAAAACAAGGACAATCCTCATCTAAATTTATTGTTTTTCCTGGGCCTTTTCTGAATTTGAAGAAGAATAGAATAGGTAATGTTACACAGAAGTCACAATTCCCTTTTCTGTTACTTCCTTTAACTGTTTCTGAGGCAGTAGTATGCTTTCCAAGTATGAACTAATTTAAGAAGTGTTAATGTATCTATTCTTTTTACATTTCCTCTTGAACATAAAAGCAGTTTCACAAGTGAGTGATGAATCTGTCTCACTTCAGATTCAGTTTAGAGAATCCAAACTTTCCAACTGCAGCCTTTCTTGCTAGGGAAAAAAGATCTTCTAGAGTCTCTAACTCAGATTCCAGCTCTGCTTTTCCACAAATAATCAATTATGTTATAGAAAAAGAAGTGCTACTCCAAAGAGCTTCCAGACTAATAGACTGTAGGCAGGAAGGCAAGAAGGATTCCAAGTCTGCTCTGGGATCATCACTGAATACACTGCTTTCCCATTCTCCTCCCAGTCTGTTCACTTTTTCTGAAAGAAAATGGAGGGAAGGAGCTTACAGCTGATGGAATAGAGTACATCTTTTTGAGGGAAGATACCTACACCTTGTGCTCATTTAACTAATTAATTCTTGATATAGTACAGTACTGTAATGTAATTGTGTGTGAAAATTTTGCAGTGTTCCCAAGATAATCATGCAAGAACCTGACTTAAATGCAGTAAATCACATACAAATAATAAACTCTGCTATGTCATCATCATCTTGGAAGGACATTTCTCCCCAGACAGGGAACAGATCCAGAATAAACAGGAAACAGCTTCTTGGAATCTCAAACAGAAGAGCAAACAGAAATTTTTTTCAGAAGTCAGGGATCCAGAGGTATCTGGAGAAGTGGGCCTATGGGAACCTCATGAGGTTTAACAAAGCCAAGTACAATGCACCTGAGTTAGAGCAACCTTCTCGCAATACAGTCTGGGGGATGAGTGGATCAAGAGCAGCTCTTCCAAGAAAAATTTGGGGGTGTTGGTGGGTGAGAGGCTCAACATGAGCTGACAATGTGCACTTACAGCCCAGAAAGCCAGTTGTATACTGGACTGCATCAAACAAAGTGTGGGCAGCAGGTTGAGAGAGGTGACTTTGCTACTCTGCTCTGCTATGCTGAGTCCCCATCTGGAGTGCTGCATCTAGCTCTGGAGCCTTCAGTACAAGAAAGACATGGACCTGTTGAAGCAGATCCAAAGAAGGGCCACCAAGATGATCAAAGGGCTGGCACACCTCTCCTGTGAGGAAAAAGCTGAGACAGTTAGGATTGCTCAACCTGTAGAAAAGAAGGCTTCCAGGTGACCATATTGAAGCCTTTCAGTACTCAGAGAGGGCCCTACAAGAAATCTGGGGAGGAACTGTTTACAAGGGCTGGTAAAGATACAACAGGTGGTAAGATCTTCAAACTGAAAGAGAGCAGGTTTAGATTAGACATTAGGAAGAAATTCTTTCCTGTGAGGATGGTGAGGCACTGGAACAGGCTGCCCAGAGAAGCTGTGGGTGGCCCATGCCTGGAAGTGTCCAAGGCCAGGTTGGATGGGGCTCTGAGCAACCTGATCTAGTGAAAGGTGTCCCTGCCCACAGCAGAAGGGCTGGAACTAGATGATCTTTAAGGTCCCTTCCAACCCAAACCATTCTGTGATTCCATGGTTCTATGATTCTATGGTTAACATTTACCAGAATGACTAATTTCTTTCCTACCACACTGCAGAATAGCACATAGAGCATACTAATTCAGAGGTCAAGAAGACCCATAGTATTTTGTCAGTCTGATACAATGCATTCCTTTTTTGGTCAGTATATGTTCTGCAGGACAGTATTCACCATTTCTATACGAAATGAAATGCAATGAAAGAAGTGTCTTTTAAAGAACCATTAGAGACCAAGATAGCTACTGATGGGATGAATGTAGCATGAATCATCAGTGTGTCTGAACCTGTGTGTCTTCTCTATAGTAATTTACTTTTAAAAGTAAAGCAGAATATGTAACACAAGAATTACTTTCAGTACAATACTGGTCATGAAGGTTGATTTGCTATTGAGAGCTTGTATTTACTCTTTAGTCCAATGTGCTTTTCACTGGGTCATCAAATTACTTTCAGCTTTGAATTGCTAGCTTTTTTTTTTTTATTTTTTTAATTGGTCAAATAGCTTGGTGATTTTTTGTGCAAGAAGGTTCTGCTGCAAAACATTATAAGCATGATATTGGCCACTTGTGACTTGGTTTATACATCTGCAAATTGGGGAAGAGATAGCATCCTTCTTCAGCTCCTTTTTTTCCATTTGTTTACACAGATTAGAAAGTCAATGAAGCTCATTTTTAAAAAATGTACTAGGGAACACTCAGTGGAGCAGCCTTATCATCATCAGAGATGGTGACATTACGAGGGGTGTGAAAAGTTACTTTAGTTGCTTTAGTTGCTGACATGACTCTAGATGGATTATAAACAAGGTGTGAGACTGGAGCTTGACTGTAGAAATGCTGGCATAAGACTGGCTTGCTTCCAATCTGGAGCATGCAGGCAGCTTGAACAACTGACATATGAGCGGTGTCAGGGCCTACACTGTTGTAGTGTAAATGTGAGTGTACTGTTTGTACAAAATAAGAGACGAGTTTACTTATATGGTACAGGCATATACCTGTACTGAGTGAAAGTAGCACTATAGGGGAAGGAAATGGATGAGAAATAGAGTTCTTGCTACCTTTCTCTACAAGTAGCTAACCTAGCACTAAAACAGTAATGAAATACTGTGAAGGCTGGTTGACAGTGAATTGGGACTATCAGAAGAAAGACTTTATGCTTCAGAGGAGTGTCTGAGTTATAGGAGCCCTCTGCTCAAATCCCAAGGTGGTCCAGTTTAAATGCCGTACCTTATTCAGAGTTATGTATAGAAGTCTCAGTGGTAGGTGTAAAAAAAACACCTGGTATTTGCCTCAAATCTTCCAAGTTGTTTAGAACCCTATTCTGAAACAGGTGCACATTTCATCTGCAGGCTCACAAAAGCCAATAGCTCACATGTAGAGTGGAGGTAATTGTTTAACATGACATAAGCCTCTGCATAGTTATGTGACAGTCCTCAAAACTGACATGCAGAAGGGAAGTTTTGTTCTTCTTTCTGGCATGGGAACAGGAAGTCAGAGTTTCATTCATTAATTAAATATAGGTAATAAGTTTGCTTAAATAAAAGAGCAGACTTACCCTTGAATTCTCTGGATATGAACAAGTAGTGCCCAACTGTTTCCAAATATATTTCAAAGCATTGTTTTGTGTCAACAAGTTTATCTGAGGTGAACTAAAAAAACCTGGTTTTCACAAAGCTTCTGTGCCAGTTGGTTCATCTGTCCATATTTGCATACATGAGGAGGACTCCATGCTTGAAAACTAAATTGTCTCTTAATAGACAGACACTGTAACTGCTTTTAGCATTCTGGTTGACTGGAATTCAGACACTTTTTTTTCATGTTAGCTTCTTTGCTAACTGTGCCAAACTATGAAAACTGTGGATGTAACCTTACAGTCATAGGAGGATATCCAAGATTAATTAAATTGTCATGGCAAACCTCATGGACTCATTGCAAGGTAGAGTTTGTGGCATGGCATTCTGATTGTGCTACTTATTATTCATGTCACTGGATGGAGGGAAAAGTGTATGTAATAATATAGCCATAAGTTATATATTACTGCAGAAGGAGGAAAGATTGGAGTGTCTCACGCTTCTGCTCTCAAGGGAAGAATGTAAAATTACTTTGTGAATCCTCTACACTTGCAGCCTTTGCATAAGCCTCTACAGGAATGTTGGAAAAGTCCCCTGTAAGTGTGACTCAACCTATGAACAAACGGGAAAGGGCAAGACAAGTGATGCTAACAATTGTGTATTTAAGACAGAAGAAAGAAAAATGTTTCAAAGATGGAAAGCTGTGCACAAAGGCAATAATACCACTGCTGTCAGTAAAACAGGAGAATCACTATGATTAGAGGTACATTGAGAAGTGTGAATGTAATTTCACTATGAGCTGCTGGGTTTTCGAAGGAAGAAAAACTTTGAAGGCATTTGCTTTTTCCAGAGAAAACTTTCAATGCATGCTTATAGTGTATATTAGAGCAGTTCAGTGTTAGCAAAGATCAGTCTTTCAACTGATGCTATTCACAAACTAATAACAGCATCTGTGAGATGTCACATACCCACTTATTACATGCAATTCTGTGAAAAAATGAATACCTAGTCTGTATTGAAATCAATGCAAGTTGTGAATTTTGCTTCTTACAGAATGGATTTCTATCTGAAAAAGGTGCTGTTAAGCAGTGTGACATTCACTCTTGCTGTTCTAAGTGTTTGTGGAAGAAATCTATAGGCAGTTCTACAGTGAATGTTGCATCTCTGTAATAACCTGAGGGGATAATATATGATAATTAAAATGGTTTATTACCCTGAGAGAAGAAATGTATCACTATTGGCGTGCAGGTTATATGACATCAGATTATATGCTGCTTTTAGAACCGTTATTACAATAGAATGATTCATTGTGAGGCTTCAAGGATCAGCTCGGTGCCACCTGGTTCTCACAGGAAGGGCACTTCTAGCAAGAGATATGGAATTTTTCCTGGATTTTGTCACTTACAGCATCAGCTCACAGAACCCTGTGCTTCTGGCAGTTCTGGGTGAAAAAATTGCCAAACTGAGAAGTCAAAAACCTTATTGATTAAGAGAATGAAAATTCTTAAAAAAAAGAAAGGTTGAAAACCATTTGCCAAAACACTGGCTTATCCTGATTCATTTTTCTAAGAAGATTTTGTTGAGATTAGCCACCATTTTTCATGGTTAGGCTTCTCAGAAGAACCAGCAGATGCCATGTTAGATGGGTTTTAGTAGAATTTAGATCATTATGAATCTGTCCCTAAGAGATTGCATGTTAGATTGGAATGTTTAATCTTTTTTTCATGTAGTACCAGATTTTGTTTTGGTGTGTATTTTTATTTTTGCATTTTTATGTTTTTAATTTTTTTGTTTATTTTAATTTTAAAGTCCAGGATATAACTCAAGTCTCAAACCTGTATGAAATTCTGTGATAAATTTTTTGCACATTTTTTTGGCAACTTTGCTAACAGCTTCACCACAATAACTAAGTGTTAGTCTGAATTTCCTGGAGCTCATTTAGGGAAGCTAAAACTCATTAAGAAGTATTGAAGAGAATGGAATCAGAAATTACTGAAAATTATTGTGAGCATAATGATTAAAATACATCTATCAAATAATTTATTTCAATAACTGACTTAATCAATTAACTTATTAACTGAACTGGGCAGCATGTTTGTGCAGTGGCCATTACATGGTTTTGAATGTTGCAATTGGTTCCTCAATATTAAACTCACATTCTGATAAAACCTGGGCTGCCCGATATATTCATGGCAGTCTTCTGTGTTTATAAATATTGTACACCTTACTAAAGACTCAAGATCTCTTCCTAAAATTAATAATGTGACAGTGCAGTTGTGTGATACCATCACTTTGCATGTCCATTATACTTGCTTTTCTGTTTCTTGGTGTGATCTGAGTATTTTAATTTTTTGGGGGGCAATTTCAACCTCTTCTGTCCCTAAAAGTGACAGTCTTAATTAAATTGGGTTAAATTATGAAAGCAAGCAAATCTAAGGAGCTTCTTTAAAGTGATGTGCTGCATTATCATAAGCCACTGCACTGTAACTTGCCAGACATATTATAAGCAAAGGACATGCAAGTGACTGGCAGCTAACATAGATGACCTTCCGCTGAAAATGTCTTTAAAGGCCATTTATCCTGTAAAGTATATTTTAGAATGTGCTTTTAAATGTTAACCAGTAATGGTACCCATGACCTCAAAAATACACTATTATGCTATTATGGTGGTTTATAAGTAACTGAACCGATATATACAAAAATAGATTCACTGTGTAAGTAACTTTCTTTTTTATTTGAGACAGGCTCAAACTTTTTAACTTAATAACATCCCTCCCCAAACCTTCATCTGGATTGAGGGATAGTCAGATATGTTCTTGCATGAAAAATAAACTGTATAAAAGCTCCCTGAGCATCAGTGGACCAAGTTCAGAATTTGATTCATTAAATGAAACTTTTCTCTGAGCTGTAAGGCTTTTGCAGTGTTAGGCAATTAACTAGATTTACTCTTGGATCCTGTATCAGCAACAAATAGTAGTCAGCAGAGTTCTAATTACAGAATGCTGTAAGACAGAACACAAATGCAGATTCAGATTGATTTACATACTGAATGAAGCTCATTTTGCATTTTGATAGTTCTTTCCCCCAGACCTCTCCAAGTTCATTTTATTTCTTCTTTGCCCCCTCAGTTCTTTACAATTTCTGTGCCTGCATGGTTTTATTATCATCTCTTGGTTCCAATATGCGTCAGTTGACAGGAACAAGACCAGCCCATGGAACCTGGACAGTTTCTGAGTGGTTTTACTTGCAGGTCCATACTGCCTCCCTTGTATAGCTGTCCCTTGTCCCGCTCAGGACAAGGCACAGCTATACACATCTGCTCCTCCACCCTGCGTTCCATGGGAGGAAAGCTCAGGTGCACAGCTGAGATGAGAGCTGCAGAGTGATTCAGCTGGTACTGATCTCAGCACACAGGGAACCGCCTCCTCTGATCTCCCAGCGTGAAGAGCATGAAGAAGTGCACTATTCATATTTCTGAACTTGTCGATGTCAACCAAAAATAGAAACCAGGAAATACCATGGAAGTGGTTGTTGCTCTGCTCTTTGCAGTCCAAATTCTGAAACCAAGCTTAGGCTCAGGACACTATATGCAAGAGTGCTTCCACATCTTTGTTCTAGAAAGGCTGAAAAGACAAAAGAACCATGCCCATTGCTAATTAGCTAATAAACTGCAGCACCTCTGAAGTGTACAAACTGCTAGTTGTTGCTTTTGTGGGAAACACAGTCTAAATAAAGCACCCGGGCACAAGAGAATTTATATTCTTGTGTTGAGGAACTCAGAGTGGGAGGGAAGCCATAACTCTTATCCTATGCACAAGCACACAGAGGTTTCCCATGGTTCTGACATACCAAAGCCACACAGGGACATTAGACCACTCATAAGCTGGCAATAAATATGCCTTACCCAACAGTTACATCTTGCAGTAATCCTAGTGAAGGTTGCCAAAATAAATATTGAAAGATGTGTAGATAGTTTTGAGTTATTAATGGATATATGGTTTCTTTACAGATAGAGTATATTAAACTTCATTCACACTTCAGGGTATTACCTTTCCCCTTCAGGGAACTCAGCTTCAACTGCTCAGTAAGTTGCCCAGCTGGTTGGGATGTAGGTTCTCCCACTGGTGTATGGTTAGCAGTGTTAGGCAGCAGTAGAAATAATTTTTTAACTCTAGCAAGCCTCCGCTAATTCACAGTCCCTTGGTTCCTGCAACCCTTTCTTTTTGAAGAGCACAATGGCTTTTGGATCACAAGCTAAATTATCTTTGGTTTTATTATCTCTTAACACTACATGTGTAGGCTATTTGTACTTTTCTGTATTGTTGTGTGTCTTTTGAGACATTCTTTGTGGCTCTGAGTACTATTTCTGTCTTATTTTCATATGCAATGAAAACTCATTAAAGAACAAATTCAGACGCAATCTCTCATTTTTATATGCTTTTCAAGTTCATTACAATTGCATTCTCTACTATAGAATCATAGGATGGCTTGGGTTGGAAGGGACCTTAAAGATCATCTAGTTCCAGCCCTTCTGCTGTGGGCAGGGACACCTTTCACTAGATCAGGTTGCTCAGAGCCCCATCCAACCTGGCCTTGGACACTTCCAGGCATGGGCCACCCACAGCTTCTCTGGGCAGCCTGTTCCAGTGCCTCACCATCCTCACAGGAAAGAATTTCTTCCTAATGTCTAATCTAAACCTGCTCTCTTTCAGTTTGAAGATCTTACCACCTGTTGTATCTTTACCAGCCCTTGTAAACAGTTCCTCCCCAGATTTCTTGTAGGGCCCTCTCTGAGTACTGAAAGGCTTCAACATGTTTACCCAGAAGCCTTCTCTTCTCCAGGCTGAGCAAACCCAACTCTCTCAGCCTTTTCCTCACAGGACAGCTGCTCCATTGCTTCAGTCATCTTGGTGACCCTCCTCTGTACTCACTCCAACAGGTGAATGTCCTTCCTGTGCTGAGGATGTTGTTATTATTCTTGCCTACTCCTTATAAAAATACATCAGTATAAATAAAATTTAGTGCACCAGAATTACTATGGAGTGCTTTGGAGTTTTATTATCATGTTTCCTTCTTCCAAACATTTTTTGTGCTTTCTCACAGCTCCTGCCTTTCAATACTCCTTTTCCAGCTTTCAGTCAGATGTCAAGCCAGAGGTGCCAAGAGAATATTTTTTCATTTCCATTTTCAATGCCAGTATTTTAAAGGTTTGTGTAAAACCCTGTCATCACAGCTTCCTTCCACAACAATGGGTATGTGGATATAATAGCTGGAATAGATACTGCTACCTTTCATCAGTAGTTTGCATGAATTTACACTCTACTTAGATCATAACTACGATTTCTTCTTTTTTAAATTATTATTATCATCATCATTATTACATCAGTGTTCCTGGATATGAAGAATTTTCAAGCAAAAGATAGTCAATCCAACACAGCTAAATCATTTTAATTCATGCTTATCTGGAATAGAAGCATGGAAAACTGTAAGTGGGAGTTAAGTGACAAGTGCATAATTAGGTGCAAATTGCTTGCAAATTTATACAAAGTAAAAACAATCAAATATCAAATAAAGAAATAAAAGAGCTTTTAAGGAAAACTATCAATATTTAAATGCCATGACTGCTAAATAATCATTAGTCATTTTCTGACAGGTGGAGTAGAGGAATGCATTTTTGACAGTGCTTTTTGGATTAATTTAGATTTAGCCAGGATGTGATAGTAGTATTTCATGAAGACTAGAAGCACCTTTTCCACAGAGTTGTACCCATGTGTACAATAGAATGGAGTCTAGGGAGAATAAAAACTGTCTTCCAGAAGTTCTGTGGTTTTGGGATGAAGCCAGGAGGAGCTAAGAGCCTTCTGAAATACTATGTCTAGGCACATAATTCAGCACTGTAAATGACACTGTGAGGCTTTTAGGACACGTTAGGACAGTGCCGAACTTTTCTGTGCCTAAATCCCCAGTCTTGATCTATCAACTTAAATCTGACTTGGAATGCCTCAAAATAGTTTTGGAAATGGAAGGAGTCATTAGAACAGCACTTCCATAAGAATGAATATATCTCTGGGACACTTTATTGAACAGATGCAAGTTCCTGCTAGTGAACAAGAAATATATTCTAATCCACCATGAAATTGAAAACACGCAAGTAAAATGCTATGGCATAATAACACAGAAAAAGCAATTGATCATTGTAGCTATCTAAATTTATATCCCTTCATAACAAAATAAATGAACTATAAGACATTAAAATACAATGAAGACTGTTTATAAAATTTGTAGAGCATCTAAGATAAAAAGAAAGATAATGACTCTGGAGCAAAGCCTTCATGTGATGGAAAGATGACAGAACCCTTTGCCACTGAGTCATCTCTGAAGTTCAGGGGTCTGTTTTATTTCAAGTGTTTCTATGGCACATTTCTGTCAGATGCAAATATATTTGTACAACCTCTTCTATGCCTGTCCTGCTGAGACCCAGCAAGATCAATACTAAGAGGTCCAAGAGTCATCAATGACCCTTGAGAACACCAAGCTTAAAGGTTTAAATGAGGGCTTTTTGAAAGAGATTTCTTTTTAAACTTTGAATTCTCAGCTCTTTTAGCTACTCCATTCACTATAAACTCCAATAATCATGGTTTTAAAATAAAAAAAAAAAAAAAGGAAGGATGCCTTCTGCATATCTTGAGATCCTTTTCTTGGAAAAACAGTTTAAAATTTTTCAAGTTAACGTGCATAAAAATGACAGCCATGTTTTTAACTCTTGGCCTAAGCCATTTGCCCAAGCAGACACAGGAAACTTCTGATAGAAGTAAGAGAAGAATCTGGATTTCCTAAGCCTACTCCAGCATCAGAGCCAAGGGGTGATTGTGTAAGTAATTACAGGATTTTAGGTCATAAAATAGTGCCTGGTGAAAGATCATGGAAACCAGCTAGCAGTCATCATAGTAGAAACATAAATATCCCAGTGTTTTTGGGGAATGCAAAGGCTTTTGCTTCCAGTGTTGAAGGTATCAGTCTCTCATAGTACTCCATTTTAATGGGTTTGTGAGACCAATAATAAGTTAACTATGTGTCAATCAAATCATATTGTCAATGAATAAATATGAAATTGTATGCTAGAAGAAATTAGGGACATGCTTTTTCTAATCACAAATCATACCCATAAATATTGCTACCATTTTTCAGCAGGTCTAAAGATATCTTCCTGAATGAATATGTTCTACTAGCAGAAATTTTACTTTCCACTTCTATTCCCAGAGAACTTGATACTCATTCACTTTTCTGACTTGGAAAATAAATTTTTCCTCTTCCATAAATTTCTTTGCTCTCCTTGGCATTTCCTGCCCTACTCTATCACTTCACTCTCCACTGCTGACATTATCCCTTGAGCTCTCAGGTGCACAGACTGATGGTGTGGTTTTATGCTTCCTTAAGCAGACGTTCTTATTCTTAACTTTATTCAACCAAGTGTCAAAAAATTGCTACACAAAGAAAACAGAAATGAATGCAACAGTTGGTTCTCACCAAAGCCTATTCTCACTGCCAGGGTCTGACACAAAGGCTGCTCCACTCATACCATCTCTGATGCATGAAGAAATGCTGTGCTGGCTTATGAGCGAAAGGACGTAGCCAGTGTATCAGGTCATATGAGAAAAATTCTGCCTCCAGGGTGCAGCAGGTGAATATTCTCATTATCACGGCTCTTCTGAGTGCAAGATATAACCAGATGGCAAACCTGTGATGAGCAAGGTTTTAACAGTCAGTTACAGGGGAGAATGGAGATTGAGACAGTGATGTAAATGCATGAGAGGAAGCTTCAACTGTGTGGCAACAAAAGTCAAGGGTTAGTTATGTGGTATCGCTCACTAGACTTGGTATAATAGGGAGCTTAAAGACATATTCATATATAGTGACGTATCAGACTAGAAGGGTCTTCACATTACCCTCCCTTCCCCATCCGTTACCTCCTCTTCAGTCTCTTCTTTCACAGTGCCTACTCAGCACCTTTATAATTAATGTTTATTAATCAATCTGCCAGAATTGAAGTAGATTAAAGAAGATTTAAACTACACACTGTAATAGCATTGAAGAAAACCAGAGGGCAAACAAATGCTTTCAAAAGCTAAATCTTGGTGTTGATTAGGTATCTGTGAGATTAAGAGGCCATGAAAAAATTAACCTTGTAAAAATAAAGAATATTAAATTATTTTCTGAAAGTTTTTATCTAAATTGCTACGAAACACTTTGGTTCCTTTTAAAGGTATAGTGAACTCCTTTTTGTCTTGAGCATCTAGAGCGTTGCTTATCTCTGGCTGTATGAGCATCTTTGATTAGGCAGTCTGTAGTTGCATGCGTGTTTCTGTCTGTGTCCATTTGTGTGACTGTCCATGCTTATATGTGCATATCAGGTGTGCTCATAAGGAATACTTGCTACTGGCTAGACCAAAGAAGCTTAACCACAGAGCTGCTGCAGCTCTGTCCCTCTCAGGCTACTGGATTCAGTGTCTCCTAACAGAGGTGACCAACACCACATGTGTACACACACCAGGCAATTTATGCATGTATTAGTGCATCTCTACATTACCTATATGTTTGAAATATCTCTGTGTGATTAGAAATAGCACTTACAGTCAACAAGACTTTTGCACGATTAAGTCAATGTGAAGAACGTCTGTAACAGAGAAGCTTGTGTCACCAATGCATATTCCAATTTTAAGACTAAATGGTGCTAAAACACATCCCTGTGACTACTAAAAATTATTTTGCTTCACCTTAATCTGGACAGTCACTTCCAAATACTAGAAATCACACAAATGTCACTCTCCTGCTAATGGGAAGAGAATCCACCAATGTGGCAACATTTGGAAGCCATCCTGTTGTGCACAAAGTGAAAGAGAGTCCTTGGAAAATGTTCAGTTTCATGATCAGTGAGATGCTTTTATGTAGCAGTAATATATGTGCCAATAACCACGGCATCAGTGGATTGAAATGTGGACCTTGGCTTCTGGGTTTTTGTTTCATTTTATTTATAAACTGAAACCCAGGTGGGTCTATTTGGGCACATATTTTTAATATTGCAAGTCAGTTTTCTCCAGAAATTTTCAACTAAGCAGGATGTGATAAGAGGTAAAGACTCTCAGTGTGAAAAAAACCAGACATATCCCAAGACAACAATCTTCAAAAATACAGGTTTAAACAACAGGCTTTTAAAACTCTTCCTGTAGGGACTTAGCCTAAGAACAGCATGATACAAGTGTTACTCCTGTCCTTAGGGCAGTTTAGACATCAGTACGTATGTTTCACATTTCAGCACTCATATGAAAAACTTACCTTGCTTATGGCTGAGAATTACACACATTCATGGAAAGATGTCTAGTTTCTGGTCATCTGCTTCATACTTTTGACAGTGCAGGGTTGTTTTCAGTACTGTATCTAAGGCATTAAGCATATAACATTAAACACCTAAATAGAAATAGAGAGAACCTGAAAGGAAAACACTCCTGATAAACTACTAAGACTTTGAAAAAATAAAGTGTTTAACGGGTGTAGCTTTTCCCCTTTTTTTATTTCTTTTTTACAGAAAGTAAAACCTCAAGTTTAGACAAATCTTACTAATTCTTCTTTAAACTACAATCCTGTTAGTTATGCTACAACAATCATACTTCAGAAGAACGATGTAATGGTTATGAAATAAATGCTACATATTTCTGCAGTAATGCAGCACTTGTAGTAACAGTATTGAAAACACCATCTTAGCTTGACATGAGTAAAAAGCAAAAATGCTGTAGTCCTTTTCTAGTGACCAGCTTATGTTACAACATAAATGAGTTGTGCTGTAACTCAGATCTTATCAAACTCAGAGGCAAACAGATCAGTTTGCCTGCTGTCCTCCCCTAACAAATAAGTCTAAGGTCCTCAAGAGCAATACACATTTGAAATTGGAATTCACAGTACTAGTTGAAAGTGATCTCTAATATTATTTAACAGATGCAGAAATTGAGACAGCAAAAGTTTTTGCTATAGTCATTGTGCAGATCTGCAATAGGACTGGAAACTCCAGTTCTCCTAAGTCCCAGTCCAAAACCTGCCCAAAGTCAGTCACACTGCTAAATTTATAGCAAATTATTTTACAAAAAAGTCATACTTAGCAATGTAGTTGAAGTCACCATGAGTGCCATTTTCCAAGCAGTTCCATTAGTGGCCTAAGTGAACATCTCTGCCAGGAACTTCTGAACCTGCCACCTAAATCCCCTTCCATTTGGCAGAAGTATTGAGATAATTAAGATTGTATTACCATTATGTTAATGATAAGAGATTATTGCAATTTCTAAAATGAAGGAAAAGTTCAAACCTGATTTTACACCTTGAGATCAAAAACTCCTTCTACATGTTCCTACTGGCAGAGACAATTTTTTTCAGGTTTGTCCTTTTGTAAAAAGAAGTAGGGATGCTCAACACAAGGAAATGAGGCAGGGAATATTGTCTCACCTTTGCACCACTCAGCAGCTTTATGATCACAGAGACAAGAAATTGGAGAGGAGCCAGTGTACAGCCAAAAGGCTGCAAGGGTCTACTGGAGCAACCAGCTGTGAGTTTAATTGTAAAGTGACTCCTTCATCCAGACAAAAATTGTCATCTAGACCCCAATTATTCATATTAACCTTCTTTTAACTGCTGGGTGAGGATCTAAATATGTGAGAAACATAAAGTACTTTACTTTTGAATTAATTCTCCAATTTCTTCTGGACAACAGTTTTCTTTTGACACCTTCACGAATTATAGTGGATATGACCAATGAGGAGATAAAGGCAGATATGTAACTGAGAAAATACGTAAACTGTTGCTTAACATTTTAGAGGTAAAAGGAAAGGTTAATAGAGCAACAAACACTTTCAGTAACTGAATACTTGCTCAAGTTTTCATTACACAAAGAACCTAACCAGTCATTATCATTTAAGGGAAGTGCTTTCAGTTTGACAGATACTTCTGAAAACGTTCTTTCCAGAGTGACCGGAAAGTTTGAAAAGGAATTCAGTTATTAATGGACCTGAAATGAATCATGGTGGGTTTGTGTTGTTCGTTGGTTGCTTTTGGTGGGTTTGGATTTTTCCTTGGACTTCAAGCAAAGCAGATACTGTCACAATAATCCCAGAAACATTTAAGAAAGGGCAAAAACCATTGCACAGGAGCTGTGAGAAGGGAGTGATAAAAATGTGAAACAACCCTGTAGGCACAAGGTTTATTCTTACTCCCACACTGGACCAGTTTGTGAAGGACTGCATCTCCCATGCTGGAGCCAGGGAAGATTGTGAGGAAGAAGCAGCAGCAGAGACAAAGTGTCATAAGCTGCCTGCAGACCCCATTGTCCAAAGCCCTGTGTCACTCATAGCAGGGAGGAGGAAGAAGAGCCACAAACAAAGATATGAAGTTGAGCCTGGGTAAAGGGGGAGGTGGGAAAAGGTGGGCTTAGTTTTGTCTTTGTGTCTCACTATCCTACTCTGTTTCTAAATAGCAATAAATTAAATTAATCTTCCCCAAGTTGAGTCTGTTTTGCCCATGATGGTAATTATTGACTAGATTGCCTTGTCTTTTTCTTCACTCAAACTTTTCTGTGATATTTTCTCCCTCTGTTCTGCTGAGGAGGAAGAGGTAGTGGGCTGGGTGTGGGTCTGGCAGCCAGCCACTCTCAACTCACCACAGCTGGTATGGTGGGACATCAAAGCATGCAGCATGAGGGACATAAAACTACAGTAGCAAAAATTCTTCCCTTGCTGTTGGTTATATCTTCTCTCTTTACACATTTCTTGGAGCAATAAAAGTAGCATTTGGAAGTAAATACTAGAGGAAATAGGGAAATCCTGGAATTGACAGTTGCCGCATACCTGTGTCATTTTATTATCCAAAATTATGTGGTTTTGGCTGAGGCCAGCTCCATCCTAGCCCACTGCTTTCTGCTGGAAGTCTTATAATAAAATCTAAAAGTCTCAGACAGATGTCTGGCAGTAAACTGTCTCACCAAGTATTTCCTAGCTCCTGTGTAATATCTGCAGCCCCATGTGGATGTCTCAAATACCTGTGGGATGTCTTGAATGGCACTTACATTTAGGCAACAATGGTAAACCCCACACAGCCCAAGAAAGTAAAACTCTTGGGAGGAGACTCACTCCCTCTCTTCCGTGTGATTAAGGTCCAGTCCATTCATGGTCCACAAATTACTTGGAAAGGGGAAGCCATCAAGAAACAATCCACATTATTACATGTTTCATCAAGATTCACATCTCACTGTTAAGATATCAACTCAGTGTCACAGACTTCCCACCCACCAGGATATTATGACTGAATTAATTTCATAATTGTTCACCAGTTTAGCAAAATTATCACCACTTACTTTTCCATTAACCATAAATAAATGCTATTTCTGTATTTTCCTCTTATTCATCACTGAATTCTTGCCAAATTTTTTTCCTCCCATTTCTTCTCTTTGCTGGCAAGTTCTCAAGGACAATTGAAAACAATGTTGAGAAAAACCATGATTGATCTACTCATGACTGCTATGGCAAGAACTGCTGCATTACAATTGCAGGGGAAAACAAAGGCTGACAGCTTTTTTATGTTTCACCGCTATTTAAGGCTATTAACCTTGAAGGCAATGGCAGCTGCTGACTCTAGAAGGCTGAATCTAGTTAGTGCTGAGCAAGAGAGTGAAGGGCTGAGCAACTCTCAGGGCCAGCCAGGTCAGCAGCAGAAGGGCTCAGTGCCCCAAGGGTTTGTCTCGACTGACGATTTCTTAAAACTGCCTGGGCTGAAATGCTGATTCTAGCAAAGTAACTTGTTCTTGCAGCTTGTTTCAGGTTGCAAAGTAAGGTACCCCATGACTGTACAGCTAATAACTCAATTTAGGAGTTGGTTTTGAAGGTCACAAAGTGCCTCAATTCCCAGCTTCCCTGGGAGCAGATGACATTCAGCACTATGTAGAGTCAAGCTCTAAGAATAAATATAAATGAAAGACTCTTCAGTTGACTTCTCACAGAGCAATGCAGTGAGAATTGGCCTGACAAATTAAAGTGATAAAGCCAGTTAAAAGTTATGTTGTGATACTGAGTATTTATTGACCTGCAGCATGCTGTAGCTAGTTAAAAGACATCTGACAAAATTCTGTGGTGGGTAGGGACTAATCTATATGGGTGATAAATTTCACTTGTAATTTGGCTGAAGCAAGGCCAGTAAAGCCAAATTAATTCTGTGGTAAAGCTGTGAAGATATTCAGTTTTTATGACTAAAAGGTTTAAGCTACAGTCTTCTGTCTTTAACAGCTGATCAGTCCCTTAAACTAAGCCTACTGGAAAAATCTTCAGTGTTACACTTACTGAAGCCTTTATAATTTGTTCTGGGTCTTTGTTAAGGCTGCCCTTGGAGCTTTCTCTACCTGATTTTAATTAAGAATGTACCTGAGCTTGGGAAAGTAATACCTGAAACCAAATAGAGATTTGTAATGACAACAGTACAGGAAATATTAATTTGTATTCAGAGCACAAAAGTGATGAGGGTTATTGCTAGCTGGTACCCTTGATACCATAGCCATTTTGTTCAGATCTGTTCAATTTCTAGTAGTTGAGTTCAAGTCCCATTGTTGTTGTTATTATTGTTATTTCTGGGTTTTAAATCAGATATGTGTTTGAGGAGTTTACTGGTTTGTTCTTTGCTGTTCCACTCTTCCCCTTGCTACTAGTGATTCCAGTCACTTCAGGGGAGAGGAGTTTACTGAAACGTTAGACATTGGCCCTAGGACTGAGCTGGAATTGTCATCCTGCCAGTCTCGTGCAGGGTGTTCTCATTGGCTGCTGATCAGTGCAGGACAGTTCAGAAGCCTGTTCCCAGTTCTTAATCCCACAAAAATCCCCTCTACATAACACCACACCCCAAAACTGAGCTGGGATCTGGGTGGTCTGCCCAAGAGTTCAAATGCGTTTTGTGGGAAGGGAGAAAAAAACAAGGATGACTTTGTTCCTCATTCTGTTTTCAAAATAGCTCATCCATAAAACCAGCAGGGAAGAGGATGTGCTGGGCGTTGCATCGTGTCAGGTTCTGAACACCACAATTCTCTGTCATTAATTTTACCTAAGACTTATATGTAGAGTAAGACAGCAGTTGTTAAAAACTAGTTCTCCTTAAATTGTGTTATAAATGATGATTGCTTTTCTAAATATTCTTGCAGTTATTAGTATAGCAAAGGAATTTGAAATAGTTACTGTGAAACAGTATTAGTAGATTGCATTTGCTGAGTAAAAAGGAGATGATGTTATGAATTGTTTGTGCTATAATGTGAACGTTTAACATAACATAAATTCTGACATTTTTTAGCAGAAACAGTGTTCTCATGCTCCCTTGCTCAGAAAATCTGTCAAATGAACAAGTGTGAACAGCAGTTTGAAAACAGGTAATGCTTGCGCTCACATGTTTTATTAAACGCCACAAACAGGTTTGAAGTCAGATAATCTGAAAGTAGTATATCAATACTATTTGAAGATACAAGCTTGAAAAATCACATGATCTCACTTCATTTTTAATAAAACTTGTGCTCATAAAGATCTTTGTTGCAGTGTGTTAAAATACCATCGAGCCTACTTTGCTTATATCACTTAATTATTTGGTCTGGGAGACACAGTTCAAACACCTGTGCTGATTCTGCTTCTGCCACAAAGGGTGCCACAGGAGATCCTTTGTGACCAAGTCAAGGTGTAATCCACGGAAGAGGAATCAGGGGCTCAGTTTCCTCTCAGGAGGGCAGTCATCATCCTGTCTGTCCTGGCAGAGAATGCCTAACCATCTGGCTTCCAATTAAGCAAAACATACAAAAGTGCTTTTGCTGCTTTCAACTGAAGCACTACTCTGCACTACTCAGAGAACTAAAGAGGAAGATGATATTAAAGAGCTGAGCACAAAACACCATGCTGGAATTTCAGATGTTTATTAGAGAAGAAAGAGCATTGAGAACTGTCTTCTAAATGTGTTTGAGCATCACAGTAAACAGCTATTTGGTAAAATTTTGAAATAGTAATTTCAAGCAAGGTTTGGAAAAGAAATGACGTCTCTCCCAGGAGCCTGATTTCAAGATAAGGGTAAGGGTAGTGACCTCCACCAGGGAAGCTTGCTGCTAGGGCTATGGGAGCTGCTGATGTGGCTCCAGAAAGCACTTGGGTTTAAGACAGCAGCATGTCTAGTACTGCCTAGTCAGTAACACGGAGCCATGTGCTAATCTCTGATCCTACAGGGTACAGGCTGTCTCAGCATTTGCTGGAGTCATGATTTACTAGAAATTGAGAGCATTTCTCACCTGGCTGGATCGGGGCTCTAGACAGCAATACATTTTCCTGTTCACCAAGAAGCTCATCCATAAGTAGGAAGCTAGATAAAAAAGCAGAATTATTCAGCAGCACCAGGAGAAACAGAAAAAGAACTGTGTGTAAGCTTCAGCAAGGCATCTCTGAGCAGCACAGTGAGCTTGTAACAGCATCCAGCCGTACTTCAGAAAAAAAGACAAGATGTGTCTGCTCAGCTAAAAGGGAACAACATGGCAACAATCAGACTTGGATCCAGAAAGTGCTGAAAACACTCAATTCTGACAGTGGTCTAAACCCATTAGGATCCTGCTGTACCTGAGGGGAAAATGGAGCCTGAAATGTAAGCAACAGTTGACATCCAGCTTTCCAAAGGGAAAGGATTAATGAAACCTACAATGTGTCCTTCCCATTAGTTTCCCAACCCTATCACATGGTATTAGGAAAGGAAAAACCATAACAGAAGCAGCAATAAAATTACAGGCTGTGAGATCTAGCAGGTTCCCTTTCCTTTGCCTGCTCACTCAGGATTCCAAAGGGAGCCAGCTAAAGATGTGCAATGGACTCATAGCAACCCACTTGGGCAGGCTGTGCTGGTGCTGGGAGGTGTGGGAAGAAAGGAAAGCTGCCTGGGAAGCTGAGCACTGGCAATACAGCCCACTGAGGAGGGAGGTGTCCTAGGGAGCAGAGACTAGTGCCTATCTGGCTACACCACTCACCCTTCAGAGCAGTTCTTGTTCCATTGTTTTTGGATTGTTATAAAGCAATTTTGATAATGTACCTGTGGTAGCATCATAATTAGATATTAATAGCATGTATTCATAAAACATTGCACGCATCTCTGCTCATAAGCATCACTGTTGTGTAAAGGGAACTATAAATGACTCAGATTAAAAATGTAGGAAAATATGAACTGTAACAGTTTTCCCAAGAGTATAAGCTGAAAGTACAGACACAGAGTGGCTGCAGTTTATATATTCAAATTGACAATTTTGTATACAAAATAATATAAAACTGAATAGAAGCTGCTGTGCTTCCCTGATCTGATCAGACCATCTCAAACCTTTCTGTGAGTTTAAGCTCCCTGTAGAGCAACTAGTCTGAAACTTTAGCTGATTATTTTTAGCTTCTCAAACTGTACTTTTCATGTTTGATCCCTCAAAGTGACTGAACTGACACTTCTGAAATTTTGCATTAATACTTGTTTCTAAGCTTGTCAAGCATGAGAAGAAAGACAGATTTACCGCTAGAGTGAAACAGAGCCGTATCCCCCAGCTGTATCACTAGAGCATGATGAATTGGTGTTTAACAAAATTCCTTAATGCCTCAGGCAATGACACAATTAAATCTTAGTTTTCCTTTTCCTTTTCCTTTGTGCTGTACATGTATGAAACTTAGAAATATCTATAACTGTTACGTTATCCCCAATCTCCAGCTGATAGAGCCTGAGTGAGATATGACGATATGCAAAATTTAATGTATTGCATTGTTCTTGGATAGTCTAAAGGTCTAAGAAGAAAAGTGAACTCTCCAGGTCTGAAGAAAGTAATGCTTGAATATATTATCTTTGCTTATATTCATGGAATCACAGAAAGGTTTGGACTGGAAAGCACCTTCTGAAAGATAATCCTGTCCAACCTCACATCATCTAGTCCAAGTAGGTAGGCTGTGCAGAAATCTCTTCAGTAGATTCACTAGGCTTTAATTCAAGGGTCTTTAATTTTGCTCCTTTTAAGCATTTGGTATTGGCTGCCATTGGAAATAGGACACTGAACGAGGTAATACATGGTTCTCTGTTCCCTTTTTTGAGAGGAAAAAGAAAAAAGGACTTAGGGAGTGGCTGTGACTTACATTCAAATAAGGATGATGTATCTGTCCCAATAATAAATTACTTAATTACTTTTATTATGTACTATATAATTAAGTAACGTAGGAAAAATGGCTTGGGCACTTCTGAATGTGTAGTTCTGTGTAGTTAAATGCAATCCTTGTCTCCAAAGAAAGTATACACTTCCAAGTGATTTGGTTTTGAAGGATATGGGTTGCTAACCATAAAGTTCATTTTCAGTATCTGCCTGGTTAAGTAATATATTTGACAAAACTTTCCAATAGCGTATTATTTCTAAAATTAAAACCACAGCTAAAATCAAATTAAAATATCATTAAATTGACACAGAGAAAAATATAATGGCTCACCATCTAATAGTAAACTTAGTTATTATTAGTTAAACTTAGCTAAAAATATGGAATAAGCCCCCAATTTCTGCACAATCCAAAGGCATAGTTCCTTTTATTGATCAATTACAAAAACTCCAAAACAATAGCAAATCTGATCTTAAACATTGTGTTTTCATATTCAGTCTACTCATGTGAGAAGGATTGCTGCACTTGTAGAGAGCAAACCAAACTTAATAACAACTATATGCACTGGTGTAATTAAATAGACATTAATAACTAACAGTTGAGAAAGTCACAGAGAATTACAACAGTTATTTGGCTCTGTTACTTTTGGTTTAATAAGGATTCCTGTTGAATAGGGACCATATTTACATAAAGGGTTTAGGTGAAAGTGAAAACATTTCAGAACTAAAACCTGTTCCTCAATCACTCATATTTATGTGTTTGCAGCTCTGTCTGGCAGAAACCCTACCTTAAGTGTTGGAGACGCCATCATCTACAGATTATTTTCTCTTCTGGTGTTTCAGCCACAGGGGTAACTCCCTGTGCCTCTACCTCTCTAACATCTAAACAAAGATTTTAACTGACCATGGAAGACTAAAATTAGCTTCAAATTCACTGGAGCAGATGTACAGTTTCTGATTTGAAACAAAATTTTCACTTTTGCAAGACTATTGTCTCTTCTGTTTGGATTTTACATATTTCATGGAAAAACCTCCAGGAGTACATTAAGAAACACAATAATCATTGTATATTTAGTGAAGTGTTTTGTTCATTTTAAAAAGATGTATACCTAATGTTCATGCTTTTTGATTTTACTATTATACAGTACCACATTTTTACATCTGACTTGAAGGTTAGTAGTATCCAAGGATTTCAAAATGGTTGTCTTCTTGCCCTTGGGAACCACTAGTAAGGCGCTGTAGGACTCAGAATTGGAGGCACTTCCTTTCTTGCAAATACACAAAATCAGAGTGCAGCCATTTCATGGAAGCTGAAGTTTTCCCTGTGTAAAACTTTTCTGAGGAAGTCACCCAGTGTAAGAAAGTTCAAAAGTACCTGACTAAGCTTACCACAGCTTCTGAACCATGGCTATTTTAAAACAGCTGGACGCTAGGGCTCCTTTTGGTCTACATTCCCTTAAGACTCCATTTCACCCCATAAGGCTGATTTCGAATTTTTCTCTCTCCTCCCCATTTGTTTAAGCATCTAAACTACTCTAGACATTACAAAACCGTGCATGCTAGCCAATCCCTTCCAGATACTTGGCAAGGACACTTTTGCAGATGCATAACTGTCTGATTTAAAGAAAAACCTTGAAGTTCCATATTCTAAAGATAATATTAACAATTTAGGTGTGATGGGTTTGATAAACCCCAAAAAACTCAGACTAAGGTTTTAGTTTTAGATAGGCCCCAATTTTGTGGGTCATGTGGTTAGGGACAAGTATCAGCTGACTTAAGTGACC
>JAWWEU010000158.1:40324002-40377834 GCA_035583155.1 Acropternis orthonyx | reverse complement strand
CCTTCCCGTCCCTTCCCTTCCCGTCCCTTCCCTTCCCTTCCCTTCCCTTCCCTTCCCTTCCCTTCCCTTCCCTTCCCCCTCACCTCCTCTCCCCAGAAGTGTTAACAGAATACATTATTTTCTTGCATAATTAGTAATGGAAACATGAATATTTTAAGGCTTTAAGGAGAACATATGCATGCTGGGTAATGCTACAGCCACATCATAGATTTCACAGATTTCACAGAATATTCTGAGTTGGAAGGGGCCCGCAGTTCATCTAATAAATGTCCCTCTAACAAGTCAGAATTAGTTATATTTTATGTCTATGTCATAAACATCACAAATATACCACTGTGTTCATAACAGCAGTTAAATATTATTCCTTATTATTGAAGAAGTCACATAGCTATGTGATAACATCACTGGAAATTGTTATTACAGTAGACAGGAACTTGCATGACCCCTGCTGGGTTATCTTTTCCAAACTCTGTAAGTGAGACTTGTAATCTACAAACTCCTTTTGAGAGGTGAATAATTAAATTCTTACAATCTTGCAAGTTGTTAAGACAGAAATTCTTATTTTCGTTTCCTATCCTGCTCCCTGGAAAAGTAACCAAAGCATGGTGGATTCCAATTGGCATTTTCACTCTCTGTTCCAAGTTGTTTGAGTGAAGAGAAACTCATCAGAAGTCTTGTCACACTCTTGAAATGAGACAGTTCTCATTGACTTCAAGAGGGTCTTTTTAAAACATGTATTTTCTTAAACAAGAATGTAACTGTTTAGTGAGAAAATACTTTTCGTTGCCTAAACACAAGTTATGTGTGAAATGTAGCGCTGCCTTATTATTTGATAAACCACTTCTTACTTAGAGATATAAATTTCATGAAGCACTTAGTGAGGAAAGGAGGATTTAATCCATAATTTTTGAGGCACGCTGTCAAACAGCATCAGTACTTGCTTGTTAAAAATGCCTGTTTGCATTCAGTTATTTAAATTATTACCCATATCTTAGCAGAACATTGAAAGATGGGGAGTAAGTTTAGACTTTACCCACAACAAATTCAGCAGAAGGATGTCTGGATCCAGTAGAGATACTGGTTGGGACCAGAGGGAAGGAGGCAGTTCGTAGAGACAGTACAGTCTGTCTGCTGCCAACTGGTGTAGGCTCTGCAAGCCTGCAGCAAGCTAAAAGGCTGGAGCTGTGCAAACAGGCAATGCTGCCATACTATTGATCTTCCTTTCTTACTCCCTCTCCATAGTTTCCAACCCCAAAGAAATCTGTATCATGCAACAGACCACAGTAGGTTTCTTTTCCTGTACAGGCCAGGTGACAAATGGAGGTGTGCATCAGTGGCCCTCCTTTACAATAGAAAAAAAGAGATGCTGCAGATGCTTCTGCTGTTAGACACTGCATCCAGGGTTTGTGGCATAATGGTAGACAGTTCTGTTTTAGACATTTTCCTGTATCCCTTTTGGGAATGAGAAGTGTACTGTCCTTACTTATGCCCTACATATTATAGTGTGACATGATCATTTCACTTGTCCCCTTTTAAGCAGGACAGATCTCTTTTACTGCACCATCCACATACCTCTGGGAAGCAAAATATGGCTCTTAGTAACAGATACTGTCTCTCTCCACAAGACTACTTCTAATGAAAATACACCCCCTTAGGCCCTAGCAGTAGCAAAGTATGTGCTGGTATATGGCTGACATATTTCCTGGTTAGTTGCAAAAAGAATAGCTTTAATTTACCTTATAAAAATGCAAAAGGAATCCACTCTAAAAGAGAAAAGTAGTTTTATTAATTCAGGGCTTCTCTCATTACTCTTTAGTAAAAATGTACATATTATAATAAGACAGATACAGTTACATAATGAAACAAAAAAACCCCCCTAATGGCTCTTAATAAAATTGCAATTAAAGCAAGCCACTGTTATTTCAAGGACTCAGAGCTACTCAGGAAAAAGACTAAGGAATGACTATAGCTAAATAAGGCTTTTACTGCTGAGAAGAATAGCTACATACAGAGACCAGTACCAGCATATGTGTGTAACTAATCCTCTCTTCCAAAAAGGGATTTCTTCAGGCAAAGCTCCATGTAAACACATAATGAAAGAGTGATTTCTTATTTACTTAAAAGCAAGAACTAGAAAAAACAATAAAACCAGAGGAAGAGCTGTTTTCTGGAGATCTAGTAGATCTGTTATTTTTTAAAAACTTTGCAGGACTCTTAAGGGCAGCCAGAGGAGAGAAGAGCAGGCATACAGACAGATTAAGCAGACACACAGCAACCACCTCTATATCCTGCTGGTGAAAGCCTTTGGCTTTAGCCAAATGTTTTCATCTTTCTGTGCAGTATGAGCTCCTCTGATGAGACTGGACTGCCTGAGGCACTGGCAGCTAGCCTGTTGTTTCTAAACTGGTTTGCCAGTTTGCTGCTTCAAATATAGCCTAGAAAATTAAAGCTGTGGCCTTGTGTGAAATGAGCTGGTAGTGGCCATCAATTACCTGGTGGGGAGACCATCCCAAACAGCTCAAATCATGCCCTTGTTGACAGCTGAGTAGAGAGGCAAGGAAGTAAATGTTTTCATGGACTGAGCTGCATTCTCCTCCCCAGGGACAGTCTTAGGTTTGAACCGTAACATGGAATTTTTGGGGCTTCTGGATTATCCCCCTTTGGGGCTTCTAATCAGCTATAATAATGAACTCAATTTTGCAAGGGAAAACAAACTGAAGCTGTAGGATTACAGTGGAATATTAGGCAAAGCCTTGCAAGCGTTCCCCAGCAAGATGGCAATAGTAAAGCCGTAGCAACCTCTCTTCTCTTCCAAACCTATCAACCAGATTCAGGGAAAATGTCTGGAAAAAAAAAAAAAGGCTCAAAAAAGCTGACAAGTATGTGTAGAAGCACAACTTCTATACATCCTCAATAAAACAAAAAAGCTAAAGGAACAGCTCATTTAGTTTGGGTACATTTAAAGCTAGATCCAGTGAAGAAGTCGAGATCTGAATACTAGATGATATAGCTTCCTGATGCAAAATGAATTGCATCTTTCCAATTTAAAGCATAGGCAGACAGTGATAATCTCCATGTGCTGACCTGCACAGTCATACAGTTCAACGCCTCTGTCCTGATGCACTGTGGAGAACACTGAATGCAGGAGTGGCAATTCCAGTAGGCAGCAGAGCCCTGAAAACACAGCTGCTACACCATGGATTTTGACTTGGGTCGCTGTTATATCTACTCTGCATCTTGATTAACCAAAAATCTGATTTCATCTAGAAGAAACCAACAAATTCTTGTTTTAACTAAAAGATATGAATGTGTGAATTCAGTTTGGGCTAAACAACTTCTATTTCATGTATTTCAAAATGTTGATGTTGCTTTGTTAACTCCTACAATTCTTGCAATAAACAGAATTTCTGTATATTTGATATCCAGTGGAGATGTAAAAACATTATGGAAGATGTTTCGCAAGGCAAAAATGAAGTAACTAACAGATGTGTATTTTGGAGAGAGGCTATTTGATTCTTGCATTTTTATATAAATCTGAAATAAGCAAATTATTGTATTTCTCATAGAATCATATGATTGTCCAAGTTGGAAAGGATCACGAAAGACCATGTAGTACAACCTTTTGTGGGAAAGGGAGCCTAGATGAGATTATTACCTGACACACTGTCCAACTGCATCTTGAAAATCTGCAGTGATGGGGACTGAAATGCACACATACACCTGTGGTTTTGTGCCACAGAAAATACTTGGGGAAGAAACTTGGATGTGTGCTGTGTCTGAATATACACGTCAGGTAACACCACACAGAGAGTGTAAGGAGTATAAAAATGAGGCGAATGGGGACTGCATACAGAGGAGCAGTTATAGCAGATCAGTTAAACTCGTTCAAGAGCAACCTACTGGAAGTCATCGCTGGCACCTAACACGCGAGGTACTTAGGCCAACCTGCTGGAAAACCGATAGCTGAATCAGTTTCTGTGAGTGTTAAACTGTCTCAAAGATCGGGAGCTAGGGGGTTGAATGCACAGCCTCGCTTAACCCAGAAACCTCCATCCTTCAAAGAAGAGATCACTGAAGCTGGACCGCTTTTCTTCTGGAGGTGCTGTACAACAAGGTTGTAAGACGGGCCCGGGCATCTCGGGGACACGGGCCTGAGAGGGGGCCCGTGACCGCGGTCCCACCGCTGCGGCTCAGGGCTCCGCCACTCTCCGGCCCCTCGGACAGCGGGGCAGGCCCCGCGCTGCCCCGGGGCTGGACACCCGCCCGCCGGGATGGGCGAGCGCTTCCTGGCGGCGCTGGGAGTTGCTTGTCGCCTGCCCTCCAACAAACGGAGGATGCCGAGGTCAGCCCCGGCACCCGACACGTTTCCTCCGGCACGCCCGAGGGAGGGCCGTGTTCGCGGAGCCGGCGGGGGCTAGTCGGAGCCGGGGCCGAAGCCGCTAGGCACCCCGAGCTGCTCGGCCCTACGCGCCGCCGGCATGGGGCGGGCGGGGCCCTGGTGCCTGCTCCTGGCCGCAGCCTGCGCCCTGGGCCGGCCGCCGCCGCCGCGGGCCGCCGTGCGCTGCCTGCCCGCCGGCACCTGCTTCAGCGTACACCTCGACAGCATCTCCTACGCCGCGGCGAGCGGCGCCTGCGGCCGGCGGCGGGGCACCCTCGCCTGGGTCAGCGGCGAGCCGGAGTTGCGCCTGCTGCTGGGGCTGCTGGCGGAGGCGGCGCTGCCCGCGCCCCCGCTGCTCTGGGTCGCGCTGAAGAGGAACGCCTCCGCCTGCACCCGCGCCGAGCACCCGCTCCGCGGCTTCTCCTGGGAGCGCGGCACGGGCGGGACGGCCCCGCAGGAGGTGCCGGCGGCCCTCGGCCGGTGGGCGAAGGAGCCCGTGCGGTCCTGCCTCACTGCCCGCTGTGCTGGGCTGAGCCTGGTGGCGACTCCCGACGGCAGCCCCAGCTGGGGTTGGAAGGAGCGGCTCTGCCAGCGGGAGAGCCCAGGCTACGTCTGCAAGTACCAGTACGAGGGCGCCTGCCCCGACCTCAGCCCCGCGGGCGCCCTCGCCCTTGACTACCGCCTCCCCTTCGAGGAGCGCAACGCCGGTCCCGGCTTCAGCCCGCCGGGCACCGTGCTCACCGTGGCGTGCCCCGGCGGGGACGTGCGGCTCACCTGCCAGCCCGATCCGGGCGGCTTCGCCTGGAAGGCGGCAGAGGAACCCCTCTGCCCCTGCCCCTTCGGCCGCCGGAGCCCCGGCAGCGGGCGGTGCACCGAGGCCGCCGGGTGCCGCGATGCCGCCGGCGGCTTCGCTTGTGCTGGCAGACTGGACGGGACTACGTGCCCGGGCACGGAGACGGTCCCCACGGCTGCAGGCGGCCCCGCGGTGTCGCAGGGTGCAGGGGCGGAGAGGGGACGTCCCTCCATCCCTCCACCCGGCGGTTCCGCGGGGTCGCCGGCCGCTACCACCGACAGCACCACCGCCGCCGGCGGCGGACAGAAGACGGCTGCTCTGCCGCCCTCCTCCTCCAACTACGTTTTCATCCTGGTGACGGTCGCGGTGGTAGTGCTGGTCATCCTGGTCATGACCGTCCTGGGAGTGTTCAAGATCTGCTTCAACAAGAAATCCGAGGGCCGCGGGGACAAGGAGCCGCCGGAGGCCGGCAGCAAGGCGGAGGCGGCTTCCGCGGAGCTGAGCGGAGCAGAGGGCGGTGACTAGCCCAGGGCGGCCGGGGCCGTGTCCCTCGGGGCTGGCCCGAGCGGCAGCTCCCACCCCAGGCCAGCGTTGGGCTCCCCGCGTCTCTCCTGCCCCCATCCCGGCTTCGGCGGGGAGCCGAGGGAGAGGTGCCGCGGGACTTGGCTGGGCAGGACTTGCAGATTATCGGGCACGGGGCACGCAGCGACCCCCTTTTGAGGGGTTCGAAGCTTTTGGACCAAGAGTTTTTGTTGGTCTGAAAAACAGTTATTTAGGTTCTGACATAAGTAAAATATAAGTACATCATCCTGGCCGACAGAGCCATTGCTGCTGCAACCGTTGCGGGGTTTTATCCCCTCAAAAACTGTTCGTTGGGTGCCTTACTTGGAGCAAGCATAAAGGGGACCACTTTAAGCGCTTGCATATTGTAATTTACAAGTCACTCCTTGCCTGCGTGATACTTGGAGGTTCTCGTTTTCTTTCTAATTGCTGGAACGTTTGGAGAGGTGAACTGCCATAATTCTTCATGAAACTGTGACCCATACTCTTTCATACTTACATTCGTAAAAATGAATGAGCATTTCTATACTACAAAGGTCATGAAATTGCTGAGAAAGTGGGAGGTTAATGAGAAGTCAATTTTATACTTCAACTAATTAAAAGAATAAAGGACGATGGAAAATCTAAGTCACTGCTCTGTTTTTACTTCATACAATATTAATTTTTATTGTAGTAGAGGACAAATTTTTCAGTTATGGTTTTTCTGCTAAGGTGTGGGTACAAAATTTGCTTTCTGTGTGCAATATGTGGCTCCCTTACAATCAGACGAGGTGCTGACACACCACACTGTGAGAGGAGTTGACATGGGTCTAAATACATCATGCAAACCTCATTCTTTTTAGTCAGATATATTATTTTCCATGGTGTCCCTTGAGAGTGAGGAAAGAAAGATTCACCATTTGTGCCCCTTGCTAAATGAGGTAAACACTTCCTCTGTGATTTCCCTTGGGAATTCCTGTAGAGCAGCTTTCATCCTGGCCACAGAACTTGCTTTCTTTGCAGTTCAGAGTGCTGATGCTAACTTATTATTACGGTGTTGGTTTTCAATTAAAGTGGTAATGTTAAATATTGATTCAAGGTTTTCTGAGTGCACTAAGACACAACTAACTGGATCCATCCAAGCCTTCTGGGGTGCAGAGAGGGTAGGAAACCATTGGCTCATAACCATGATTCAGTGCAAGGCAGATTCAGTGCAGGGTTTGATGTTGACATCCATAGGAGGAGAATAAGTAAGGTCGTAATGAATACAAATAATCATAACAAGGACTGAGATAATAAAAGTGCCTGGTTATGAAATTGGATGCAACTTTATTTTAATTCTTAGGTAACACCATATGTAAAACACAATCAAATGTAAGTATTTTTCCAAAACAGCAAAGATGGAGACAAATTTTGACCTTTTCCCTCATGTTAGGTACATATCCTTTGACTAAACATTATATAAACATATTATATTGCAGCTGTTTTTCCAGTACAGGAAAGACATTATGTCATCCCCTATTAAAGCTGTATGAACCACATATACACATTGTAGCTGTGAGTTTAAGAATGGATACATTTGTATGGAGGATTTAAAATAATTTCGTAATTTCAATTCTAGTAGTTCATATGAGCTGGGATTTTTTTTTAAAACTGCTAATTCCCTGGGATAATGCGTAGTGTTGTAGACTAGAAGACTGGATGTAATAATACTGTAGTAATGAAATGGTCAACGCAAGAATATGTGAGTCCACATTTAAAAATTGTAGGCAAAGAGTAGGAATGTCCAGATTCCCTGTCTATTGCTGTTATCCAAAAGTGTCCCATGTTGTCAATTATTGAATCTAATTTTTAGATTTCCTTAATTCCTCCAAAGATAGTTTGGCTGGTAGGCACATCATTTTTCAGATGCACATTTTACTTATGAGCATGTGATGAATTTTTAATGGTTTGTATTCATCAAATAATCAGAAATACAATTTTAATTTCCCCATTTTTTAAAAATAATGTTTTATAGTGCTGAGTGCTAAATTAAGTGTGCTATAGGATTATAGTGAAATCTGAAAGTGGACATGGGAAAAATTCAAGTACTTCAGACAACTTTTCTCCTGTTTTAAGTGTAGTATCTTCTTAAAGAAGATTAAAAAAATTAATGGATTCTGTGCTTTCCCCAGGATGTGTAATTTTCTATCATTTTTTTTTCATGTTTTCAATCCCAGTTATCTCTCCTTATTTACTACATGGAGCTCAGTCACTGGTAGATGCAACTTAGTTCCTTCTAGAAATAATATTTTCTATTTCTTCAGTATGTGGACATTTATCAAGGCTGTAGAGTGGTGATTCATATATTTCACTAATCATATATAACTGACTTGAAAGGCAAACACAGCTGGGCAGCAGCATTAGCCACACTCCCAGAGCTTCAAAACCAGTTAAACTTCCTGTCTTTCCTTTTTCCCCCAGTATGCAACCCTGCCTTTCTCCTCTGGACTGGTAGTCTGGAACGGGAAGACTGGAAAGTGGATGTGAACAGGGAGTCCTCTGTCGGCAATCAAGTCTTTTCCCTTTTCTGCATTGCCAGCTGGAATCATAGAATCATAGTTTGGGACTGCAGGCACCTCAAAGATCATCTAGTTGCAAACCCCTGCCATGGCCAGGGACAGCTTCTACTAGATCAGGTTGCTCAGAGCCCCATCCAGCCTGGCCTTAACACTTCCAGGGATGTGGCGACTCTGGGCAAACTGGTCCAGTGTTTCAGCACCCTCACAGTAAAGAATTTCTTCCTAATATCTGATCCAATCCTACCCTCTTTCAGTTTGAAGCCATTCCCTCTTGTCCTATCACTTCATGCCATAGTAAAATGTTCTTTCTCCAGCTTTCTGAAAGGCTGCTATAAGGTCTCCCTGGAACCTCTTCTTCTCCAGGCTAAACAACCCCAACTATCTCAGCCTGTCTTCATAGGAGAGATGCTCCACCCCTGTAATCATCTTTGTGGGCTCCTCTGGACTTGCTCCAGCAGGTCTACATCACTCTTAGCTGGAGGCTGCAAAGCAGAACGGAGTACTCCAGGTGGGGGCTCCTTTACTGTAGGCAGCAGTGCAGCTGTGGAAGGCAGAGCTGTGGTGGTGGTCCTACACGTATTATGTCTCTCACCAGCCAGTCCTTATGCATTCTGAGTCAGAATGTTGGGAAACCAATACTATTGTGTGTTTTTTGGATAATGTAAATAGCAGGAAGCCTGCAGGTCCAGGGGGATGATGAGATGAGGAGGGAAAGATAAGAAAGACAGGCAAGCATCCATCTTTACCAGGACGTATCCATCCTAACCATCCTCTTGCTGTGTATTTTTTCAGGTGCTACTCAAAATGTGGTGGTTTGCAAACAAATAAACATTTTCAGTCATTAAGCCAGGTAGAGCACATGGGCTGTAACATGTCAAAAAATCATGGTTTTGTTTTTGGAATGTAACCAGCAGGCCTTGTGTTTTGGACTGATAAGAATGGTTTACACTGTTCCCTGAAACGTAACATGGGAGAGTAAGTACAGATAATTTGAATGAGATTAAAAGTTGTCTAAGTCTGTAATGTCTCTGTCATGACAGCAAATGCTTTAGGAAATAGAATAAGAAATCTGACATCTGTAAGTGACATTCTCCTGGGTACTCTAAGGTTGCAAGGCTTTGAGTTGGAGAGTGAGTTCATGTCACATTTGGTAGACTTCCATCAATTTGTCTAGCAGAGTTTGTATTTGATTTATTACTTTTGGCATCCAACCATCCCATATCAATTGCACAATTTATTTACATGTCACATTAAAAGGTAGGCCAGTTTATTGTCTTGATTTCCCGTACCTTTGCCATACACTCTTTCTTTCATCTCTATTGCAAGTTGAGGAATCTAATTAGTTTCTTCTTTTCAAGAAATAATTCTGTGCATCTGAATGTTTTCTTATCCTTTTCTTGCACCTTTTTTTTTTTATACTGTTAGATTCCTTGTAAAATTGAAATTTAGAAACTTTTGGAGATGTTGGTACAGTATAGTCTTCTGTGGTGGCTTAACAATATTGGCTGGTTTTTAAAAGATTAAAACATAACCATTTGCTTGTTTTGACAATTGCAGAGAACTGTGCTGGTATTTTAAAGTAATTATTCCTCATTTTTTTTCCAAATAATTTGTAAGAAATTTGAACTGGATAAGTCCCAAGACAGAGCCCTATGGGTCTCCAGCAGGTCTCATCACAGTAAAAAAAAAAAAAAAAAGAAAAGAAAAGAATGGTCTGTAGTAAATAGAGGCAATAAGTTTTCCTCATGGTACTTTGTTCCAGAAAAACTCCTAAAGACAAGAATTTAGATTTAAATGCATATTCTTCTTTGTATTAAAATTTTGCATAGGCATATATGATTATACATTTACAGGGAATATGCTTTCCTAGTAAAATTTAAGATTGTGGGAATAGTTTCTTGGAGCAAACTTCTGTCTGGTCAGGAGAAGTCTTTCTTTGGACTGCAAAATTTATTTCAGTGCAAATATGACTGACAGGTATTTTCCCACAAATATGAATGTGTCAGGAGATTTTTTTCCCCTGCATAGAGAGTTTATTGTCTTGCTTATTTTTCAATTAGCTCTCAGTTCTAATGAAAGGCTCTTGGATGAATACACTGAAACCTTCAATCCTTTGTAGATCTAATAAGCCGTCTTGGGAATGCAACCCTATACCTTCACACTAAACTAAGTTCAGCATTTCAAGATCTGTGGAAAGGAATGCCGTGAACATTCCTTCTCATTCTCAAGAATGTATCTTTCTCTTATGGAAAGTAGTTTTCCCAGTCATTGCACTGAAAATGCTTTTGAAGTAAGAAACTCTGACTATTTTACATTGTGATGTTGAAAGAGCAGCTAAAATGCATCTGTATTCCACTTCTGTCAATATGGAGTTCTTGGTTTGTGTTGAGCAAAAATTGTTAGGTCTTTTTCTCTGTTTTAATGATAAAAGGAAAAAAAATCACTGAAATTCAAGGCATCTGAAAAATCCAAAATAAACATAAAAAAAAAGTATATTATCTTTGTTTCTGTCTTGTTTTCCCATGTTTCCAGTAATTCCACAAGTACTTAAGTTAGCATTTAGTTCTAACCTTCAAAAAGAACAGTCAGCTTTGAAAAGAGCAGCTGACATGAAAAGCTGAACTTCAATTTTTTGGTGAGTTGGGAGTTTATGTATTCATTGTACCCTAAACAATCAAAATTAATTATGCAAAAGAGCCAACTTCTACTTTACAATGCCTGTACAGGACTCTATCAATTTTCCCCTTTTATTAACAAAACGGCCTTTCCTAGGATTTGCACATCTGATTTTTTTCCATTTCAAATTCCTTCTCTCTAAGGCTGTTCAGTATCAAATATCCATCAGTTTTGCCTTCTTTCATATCCATTCTCCTCAAATATCCAATCTTTTGCCCTAATGTGAATATATCTTGAAAGTTTTGCCTGTTCTTGTATGATACCCCATAAAGCCCTGCAACCCTTCCACTTTCTTTTCCACCATAAAGAACAGGAATAACAGCAGAGACTATTAAAACCCCACCTGTCCCCCACACCTGCAACTTCCTATACAAGTGTTTGAGAAAGCCATTTTCATAACTTTTCTTTCCAGTTAACTGTTGAGGATTTTGCAGAATCTTGTCCAAGTAGCAGACCAGATTCAATTTCTTGTGGACTCATTCTGCAATTAGTTAACAGCTACTGGCATAAAAGTTAAAGTATATATTGTGCCTTCAAAAAAATCCATTCTCTGTGCTTCTTATCTTTCATTCAATTGAATTTTCTTTCATTTGTTCATTTGCTCTTGTGATTTGTGCAATTTGTATAAAGTTGAGGCATGAACCATAGACTGTAACTGATGTAGTTGTTCAAGGCATGACTGAAATCAGTTACCGACAGTAGTCAAAAGCCTTCAGTGAGTAAACAAGCAACTTTTCTCATGAAGACACTCAAGTTTATAGGAAGAATACAAATTGTATAGAAAATACAAGGCATGAGACCATAAGCATGCTTTAATATCAAAGTTGTTCTAGTTTTCATGAAGATACATGAAGCTCCTTTAAAAAGTCTCCTTTACAGTATTGTACTGTCAGTTTACTTTCTAAAAGGTGAACCTTCTAAAGGTTCTTTATGTGACCAAATGATATACAAAATAATTTTTCTGCAGTGTTCGGAAAATAAACTCCCTATACTGGTATTGATTTTCTGCTCAATAAAACAGTGCTTTTCAAATTTTTCATTTATCCATGACTTGTCTCTCACTGACGGGATAAGGGCACAAGATCCATCTATGTCTGTTTTTAACAGAAACTAGAAGGCAATAAGAACCCCAGCCCTTAGCTGGTACTCTGATAGATAATGCACTTTTTGTATACATTTACAATGTATTATAACATATTTAACCTAACTAAACAGTGAAAAGACCATAATCATAGCCTGCATTGGTTTCCTGTTTTAGACCTCAAATAGAAATGCTTTTCATAGCCTACATAGGAAAGGGTGTGTATGGTCCATGTAGTAGTCATGGATAGTTATTTCCTGAAGTGAGGGCAATTGCAGCTCTCAGTGAGTGCTAGCAAGCTCCAAACTTTCTTCACATCAAAGGCATATCTACAAATACAGCTGTTCCAGTTCTGCATCGAACACTAGTCACCAAGATCTCCTTCTCTTACCAGCTCCAATCTTTCCAACCATGAACTTACCACTGCAGCAGAATTAACAAAGCAAAGACTTACTATTGGCTAAATACATAACTGTCAAGCAACTGGAATCTGAATTTTGATTCTCATTAATTCCTCTATAACAAATATACATTCTGATTCATCCTGTTACATATTGGATAACTGATGAAATAGGATACTTACATACTACACAAGAAGGATGTACAAATATATATATATATACACATATATATATAAACACATATATGCATGGATGCATGTTGCCTGTGTGTATCACTCATACGTTGTTGCTTTGTACAGCTTGCCATGTTTTGAACCACTCCAGTTGACCACTTGAAGTTGCTGTCATGAATTTGGGTACCTGCTAGTGCTGTGTGAGTCAATTGAACTTGTGGCTTTACTCAGTCTGTTGGCACCAGCACCAGTGTTGCTCAACATTGTTCAGCTGAAGTGCACTGCATTACAGCATCCCTGCAGAAGCTCACAGCTTCCCCTTGGGTTGGTCGGGCCCACATGTACACTGAGAACAGCACCATCCCCAACAAGGCAAGTGGAGTCAATAAAATTCAATTCCAGTGCTCATCACGGTGATCAGCAGATCCCAAGTCATAAATCTGGTAATTGTTATCTGTCCTACAACCTGCATGTGCTATGAATTTGGGCACCTTTATTCGAGTCTTTCTGGTTAGAAAGCTCAAGAAGCCACAGAGCAACCCTCAGTCATATTACACAGTGGAAGAATTTGTATAGAAAAGACTGCTTTTGCAGGGAAAAGGGAGAGTAGAATAGATTTTCTGTACATTTATATTGCTTTCCAGCTGACTTTACCCATCATAGACATGATAATTGTATAATGACAAAGGCATTCTATCCAGACTGGACATAAACACCTATATATCTCAGGTACCTTGCTATGTCTGCTTCATAGCTGCTTACTGCTCTGCCAAACCCAGATTATAGGCTTTTGGAGAAACAAAATTGGAAGGGAGTGGGCATAGTTAGTTTTTGCTGAAAAGTATCTTTCTTGTCAAAATTTTGCTTTGTTTGTAGATGTCCAGAGATATATTTTGAAATACTCTCTGGTTCACCTGTTCTTTTTGGCCACTCTTCTCTATAAAATGTAAAATCTAAAAGCATTTTTCTTAGCGAAAAATCTAATTAGTAAATTACCCTTTCTTCCTGTGGCTTAGCCTGCAGTTATCAGCCCAATAAAGCTGTGTTGAAGAGGATGGAAGTGCTGAACACATAGTTCAGTAGAAATATTTTATTCTCCTCTAGAGATTCATAATTCACATTATTGTCTGTAGAGTCCTGGTGTCAAGGAAATTTCCTAGGGGCTGAAATCACAGAACATTGGATTGGTGCTTCTTTCTTGGCTAATTTCTTCTGACTTTTAATTTATTTATTTTTTTGTTAATCAGGATTACAAGACATTAATTCTCACTGTTGTTCTCGAAAATACAGCAGAATAAAGTAAGATTTAGTTCAGTGTTTAAGATTCTGATTTTTGGAAACTGGTTAAAATACAGCAAATACTCAAAGTGTTAATAAGGCATGCCACATGCATTAGAAATGAAGATTTTTGGTTTTTCAGAAAGAACCAGAAAGCTTTTTATTTTATTCTGATTCACTGAAAATTTGGCATTTCAAAAGTTCTTTAGTCACATTCAGAAACCTGATTCTTCATTTTGAGGAAATCAGATGGGTTCTTTAAGTGTTGAATGGCAAGAAACCATACACTGTGTGATGTTCTCTGCTGTAGGGACCAGCTGAAGAGTCAGAATATCTGTGTGTGGCCATGACCTTTTTCATCCAAATCCCAGATATAAAGTGCCTCTGTGACCAGTCTTGTTCAAGCCCATTAACTGCACGTAACAGTGAGCCCCAGGATTATGAGATGTGTTGTGTTCTCTACTGCACTGGCAAGCCTGGTGAAAAGGCCAGTAATTTCCTGTGCACCCTCCTTTGAGTGGGAAAATGCTACAGAGGTATCTGATGCATGTTCCATGTGAAGGCCATTCTCTCTTATGTGTGCTGCAGGAAATAGTCTAGTCTGTTCACTAGATATTGTTCAGAGCTATTCCATTGCTGGGTATAGGTCTCAGGCTAAACAAAGAACAAAAGTCACCTGGATTTCATCGGCATGGAGCCTATTTCCATGAAAAAGTAAATGCAGTATTTTTTAAATGTAAACTACAACTCATGAGGAAAAAGCAAAAAACCATACTACTGGCTACAAATTACAGCTTACCTACTTGCAGATTAATGATGCTATAGCTGTATAAAAAGTCAAAATGTCACCAAAAATATGTCATTGCACTCTTTTTTTTTTTTTTCCTGTGAATTAAGCATTCGTTCAAATAATTTCCATATGAAATCTGAATAGTCTAATTTGCCATTTGGAAAGCATTAGAGTTCTGTTTGCTTTCTGGTACACATTACTTCAGGAGGGGCAATTTTTTTTCCTGGTAGTTTTGTTTACTATTTAGAATAATAAACACAGAATGAACTACCTTTCTTTCTAGCTAAATTAAGAGTGTTTTACTGCTGTTGATCACCTCTCCCAGGGTGAAAAATAACAGGAAGAACTGTTAGTTTTGGACAAAGAGATTTTGTTTCCAGCTGAAACCATACAGGGCGTTTTAGTCAGCAATCATAGGGGTAGTGGCTGGGACTGAATTAGTGCAAGCCTGCCATCTATTGAGTCACCAGCCGCCAGTGCGAACAGCCCACCTCTGCGGTCTGCCTGGGGGAGCTGAAATTAAAGTGCATATGCTCTCAGGTGTGCAGGCATCCATCACAACCTTGTTTACAAGTAAAGGAAAAAAGTAAGTAAAGAAACAAAACCCAGTTCAACTTTTCATCAGAGCTGAATATGGGGTATGAATCTTTAGCTTTTTAAACTTTTGCTTCATTTTGTTTGATGTTAAACAAATCCAGCAGTAGAAAGTAGACTGACTCTCTCTGACCATACATAAGAATATGCCTGGGTGAAAACGACCATGTAAGATTATGAGATTTATACCATTTTGAAGATATTGTGAGTGAGAATTTAAGTGAAACCTTACAATTAGCAACAAGCGTATCACAGGGAATTTTACTATTTTTGGCAGATGTTTGATTTCTGTGAAAAGTTAAATAAGCTTATAAAGAGATTTCATCCTTATTTCCCCATATGTACACGTAAACCATTACGAAAATTAGTATTTGTATGTTTTCTTTAAATATCATCCACTGTGCAATAAAAGAAAAGAAACTGTACAATTTTTAAAGCTTTTCACGAAGTATTTTAATAAGGATGTAACAGTTTCCACATTAGCAATTTTTAAACTCGAAGGAGCTGACTCACAGTCCATTGAAGTGAACTAGGATTTTTTTCTCTCATTTTTATGGACTTTGAATCAGACAACTTTGAAATATTAAATTTATACATTCATGAAACAGTACCTAAAAGTAGTATCCTGCTTTTTGCTGCTAAGAAAAGTTAAAGGGTATAATTTAACAAAAACCTGTAGTAAGTCCACCATCGCAAATACTAGATGCCTTACACTTAACACTGTACTTAAGCACTGTAGCTACGAGTACAATGCTACAGGTATGCTGCTACTAGAGATTTATTTTTTTTCAATCTCTTGCTTCAGATTGCCAGTAGTTATAATTAATACAACCACAGTATTGTGCTAGAGAAGTGATTTGTCACAGCTACTGGGTCACTTGCCACTGTGTGACACTGTTAGCATAGGTGGTAGAAAGCAAAAACACATAGCTGCTTATTTCAACACAGCCTGTGCTGATTCTTATGCATGGGGTAAAAGGGAGCAGGGATAGAAGATTCTGTTTAATCAGCTGTCATTTATCAAAGAAAGCTTCATATGTCTGTATGAAAATTGTTCTGCCATAAGAGGGGAAGAGAGAAAATTCAATAGAGGATTTTCATGGGGGAGATGATGTAGATGAAAGAGTTAGAAAAAATGACAATGCTTTTATCTGAAAAGGAGCCTTCTTGAGCATCACCCATTTTAAATGCAACCTTGCAAGTAGCCACCATAGACATAAGTACAAATTGCTTCAGAAAAACACATTCACAACACAGTGACAAGAATCAAATAAAAAATCAAACAAGAAGACATCTGGCACACACTAAAACAAAGAATTTTCAGAGTGAAACATTGAGGAGCTCTGGGTCAGTATATTACATTGGCAACATATGAAACCCATTTTATATTTTTTAGTGCAATAGAAGAAACTGGAGCTAGGGTAATAGCTATTACCAAACAGCTACTTTTTCTGTCAAGTATTTATTTCGGATCCTGATGGATATTTTGAAACAGATCCCTCTTTTTCCATGTAGGCTAAAGTGACTTTTGCAGCCACCCAGGTCACTCAAAAACTGTCTCAGCTCCCTTCATTGCTGTTTCACAGCGGACGGAGCAGGCGCAAGACAACAGATTCACAGTCTAGCGCTCCCTTTAAACTTTATTACCACCATTTATTGTATGTATGGACATATTCAAACATTTCCCAGTTTGGCATTCCCCCCCAAATCCTGGCTCAGTGCTTTGCTCTCTCTGAGCCACAGGTTAGTTTATCTCCCACTATCAGCACCTGCCACACAGCTTTGAAGCACAGCAATAATCACATTTTTTCCCCAAGACCTTTTCTGCTCTGCTTCTGCTGAGCATAGCACAGAAAGCCAAAGCCCCAGTGAGGTGGAACTGTCTGCAAAGCAAAAAACAGCTCCATGACTATTCTGCTTATTTTCTTGAGGACTTTTTCCTCCCCACTTTCTTTTTTTATTCCAGGGGGGAGGAAAGGGTAGAGCTACTAGCTCCATCCTAGGGGAGGGCAAGGTGTGTGTTGGGGGGACTTTTCCCCACATTTCTAATCTCTGAGGGGGAGGCACATACCAACAGATGTTGAGCAGAGTCATTTTCAGTCAGAGGGAGTCTGAGCCTGGATGCTGGGGCTTAACTGAGGCAGGTTCGACTCTGTGGCTTGGGGGATCCACAAGCCAAGGGGAAAGGTCAGCCTGTACAAAAGGTGGTGAGAGAGTAGCTGCAGGACCTGCACAGCCACTTGTCAGCCACAGAGAGGGGTGGCAGATCCCAGGCTGCCAGACCCTAAGTTAACCCATGACAGCCACAATTTGCTAAGTGGGTGTCAGAGCATCATCAAATGCACCCGGTGCCTCCCTGGGTGAGGGAGCAACAGATCAAGGATGTGGGGTTTTCTTTGCTCTTTCTTGTGCCTAACACTGATGCTGTGGTGGGCAGGACTGAAATCCCTCCCTCCCAGCCTCCCCAAGCCACAGCCCTGGCCTTGCTCACCCTCCAGCTGAGGGGCAGTAGGGGAGCTGGGGGGCAGGAGTGCTTCCTCAGAGGGTGGTAATCCTGGAGGTGCAAGTGCCATTCCTGTACATGCTCCCTGACTCCAAGTTGTCTGGGGGAAAGTCCTCCACGCTGTATGCCCTGCTCTTGAGGGCAGTGGCATAGTAGTCGATGGGTTCCTCTGCTGCATTGTCCATCCAACTCAGGCAGAGCAGTCGCTGGAAGGACCGCTTGAAGTTGTCTGAGAGAAAGCCATAGAGGATAGGGTTGGCACAGCTGTTGGCATAGCCCAAGATGACAGAGAGCTGGCTGATGGTGGCATCATCCTGCTCTACAAAGACATTGACCAACTGCACAATGTAGAAAGGCATCCAACAGATGACAAAGACCATCACCACCATCATGACCATGAGGGTGATCTTGCGCTCTGAGCGTTTACGTTGCTGCCAGCCAGCTTTCAGGGCCACCATGCGCATCTTGGCAATGATGAGGATGTAGCAGAGGCAGATGGCCACTACAGGCAGCAAGAAGCCCATCAGAAAGGTGTAGACCACAAAGACCACCAGCCACCTCTGGGTGGGCTCTGGCATGAGCATGTTGCAAGCCACTGTTCCATCACTGTTGGCTGCTGTGTTGGAGAAGATGATGATGGGCAGGATGATGAGGATGGAAAGCACCCAGACACCCAGATTGACCATCTTAGCCACAGTGGGCCGGCGGTACCTAGCCGCCTTGATGGGGTGCACCACAGCAATGTAACGGTCCACACTGAGTACGGTCAGGCAGTAGATGCTGGTGAACATGTTGATGGCATCCACACTGAGCACCAGGCGGCAGAGCAGTGAGCCAAAGGGCCAGTGGTGCAGCAGCGTGGAGGTAACCAGAAAGGGGACGCTGAGCATCAGCAGCTCGTCCGCGATGGCCAAGTTGAGGATGTAAATGTTTGTGGCCGTCTTCATCTTGGCATACCGTAGGATCACGTAGATGACCATGGAGTTGCCGCACAGCCCCACCAGGCACACCACGGAATAGATGAATGAGATGAGGATGGCGCTGCCCTGAGACTCACTCAGGGTGCTGTTCGGGGCGCCCGAGGAGTTCCTGCTGCCCGAGTCCATGCCCCCCGCCGCCGCCTCCTCCGAGGCGCCGCCGTCTCCGCCGCCACCGCTGTCGCTGCCGCTCTGTCGCTGCTGTCGCTGCCTGCACCGCCCGGAAGCCTGGTACAGGTGCCATTGGGGAGCATCCTTTGCCCGGACCCCCCTGCCCCGGCTCAGAGCAGCAGGCCCCCGCCGCCGGCCGGGTTCGGCATCATCCCGGCAGGGCTCCCGGCGCGGCGGCTGCGAGGCGCCGGCATCCGGAGGGAGACGGCTGCCGGTGCCGCTCACTCCGAGCGGCGGCAATTGCTGCTCCCCGGCTGGTGAATGATTAATAGCAGCGGCGCGTCACCAGCTAAGGAAAGGAGGAGGGAAAGAGGAAAAAAAAATGCAGGAGGAGACGTAAGTGGGTGTCCCTTCCAACCACCCCTCCCGCCCTGTCCTCGCCCGCCTCCCATTCCGCCCTCCGGCTGTTCGCAGCTCTGGCAGCTCTGGAGCTGCTGGAGTGCAGCCTGTCCCCTGTCCTTACTGCCCCCCACCATGCAATGCCCGCACTGTTCCCCCATCCAGTATTGTTTTCCCCATTCCGCGCTGATTCCCTCTTCTCCCGACCACCATCCTCTCCTCAGTCTCCATTCTCCACTGTTCCCCCTCCATGGCATATGGGTCTAGGCCAGAGGCATCCCAGGCAAAGGGACCATCCTTTCTCCTTTAAGAGAAAAGCTTGGATCACGGGTGGCTGGGTGGGCAGCTTTACCTGGGCGGGCAGCTTTACCTGGGCGGGCATGCCTCATGTCTACGCAGCTGCTGTAACCCTCTCTGTCACTGCACCATATTCATTGCCCACCCTATAGCGCTGCTACCAGGCATGACACTATGACAAACCACATAACCTTCAGCTCTATGCACAAAGCACTGTCCACGCCTCCTATCACCACATAGCTCCATCCCACCTGCATTGTCCTATCCTACCATCACCACCAGATACCACACATGAGCAGCATCCAATTCTTTACAGCCCTGGCCCTCTCCACACACTCTGTCTTGAAAATGCCCCCTTGCATCCTGTTCTGACACGCCAGCACATGCTCTGCCTCTGTCCATCACATCCAATAGTACTCTGATCAGTTTGCACACTGCAGCTTGGCATCACTATTTACACCCCAATGGTGCCAAGACCATCCTATGCTGGTATGCAAACAGAGCATCTGTCCACTCTTCTGTCGCTTCACATGCTGCTTCCACTCAGAGGATCACTTCAAGCTCAACCATCACATGTTGCCTCACCAGTGCTACAACTCTCTTTCTTAATATTGTACTTAAAACATATGAACCTCCCCGATAGAATTGTATCTGTACAAGGTGAGGCTGTAAGCCTTCCTTGGCACTATACAGTGACACAAACGATAGGCACCGTCTCCAGTCATCCACTGCTCCTACAAATATGTAGCCATCACTACATGAACAACTTTTTCCATGCTGCACACAAACTGCTTCTACACACTGACCTATACTGTGCTATTAAGTACATACATCCCGATCCTAGGGTAACTATACACCACTAGTTACTCATACTCTTATCTCTAGGCAGACGCTGATGCCTTATATACCTCCTCTGCACCACCAGTTCCAAATACACATGAACACCTGTAGATCGTCCTAATACTGCATCTCTGTACCCTGGTGAGCATAGTTTTCTTTTTTCTAAAAAAAGAGTATGACCTTCCCACACCTTTCTTTCTGGGCAATATGTCTTGTATCTCCCTGTATGTTATTGTTCTGTGTATACAGTCTGTCCTTACATAACATAATCACTTAACCAATTTTCATGTATCACCACCACCTGACCGTTCTGTATTAACCAGACATGGTTACTCACTAGTACACACACCTTCCCACTTACTGCATCAATGCTCCCTCAGCACAGGCATGCATACAAAATACTCAGTAATTGCTTGCTTATTCTGTTGGCTGTAGCCCCTTATATGTGTGAGCTTACCACACCTGTATGGGTAACAACCCACCTCTTCACATAAACTGTCACCTATGAGCACCACCTACTTTTGTCAAGAACAGCAGGTCCGCATCACACAAGTATCACCACAGTGCATATGCTGCTATATGATCCTCATAGTACCGCTATACTCAGCATCACACATGCATCCTTACAACCTACTCATTTTACCAGGCATACCCATCACCTCCTACCGTTCACATATCTTGTTATCACTGTCTGCCCACCATCACAATTATGCATATTATCACTACCCACCACTTTAATATGCAGATACATGCAGCATGACAATCAATTTATTACAACCTCCCATCAGGAATTTATTCTCTAGCACCTTATATATCCCTATACCTCTTATCACCGTCAGCATCTATTCCAGCACGTATGTAACCTCTCTGACTGTATGACTTTCCTAATTTCAGTCATCACCTCCAGTCAATATACACTTAGGCACTCCAATATGATGAGCATGTGCTATTTGACACCTTGTCAAGGGTATTACATTTAGCACATGCATACTTTTCCATGACCCTTACCAAGCTGTTCCCTTTTCTTCTGTGTGTAAAGAGCAGATTGTGAATACATATAGATGTATATATACACCCCCTACACATTACAAAAATAACCTTATTCAGTTTTTAGTAATTGCAAGTTCCATTTGGATGATACTCTTTGTGACTTTTGAGGACTTTTTGTATTTACATTGCAATATAGAAATGCATTTGTTAAGCAGTGTTTGCAAATGATCATGCCGTCCCTATGATTGTTGCTTGTATATAAGTGTTTTAGCTGGATGTTAGAACACTTCAGGATGTCATACAAATGTTTCTAAGAAAATTCATAGTTACATTTGGGGGTCTAGGGATTATATATTCTGATATATTAGCTTCTAGCATACACTGACAAAAATATATTTACACCATGAAAAGTCTTTACTTGCATTGTGTTATCTGACATTGCTCAAATTTCTGCAATTATGTAAATTCAGCAAAAGAATTTTTTTTTAAAGTTTATATTCTGGGAGAATATGAATCAACTTTCAGTCACTGATATGAGAAGGAGCAGAAGTCAATAGCAGCAAACCCATTAACAAGAACATCTGGTTGATTGCAGCACTTTAGTCTGTTTGAAAATGTATAGTTCAAATGTAATAGAAGTTTTGTTTACATAAATGTCTGTTTTAAGGGACATTTACTTACTGAGCACGGATCATAGGGTTTCCTTCTTTTCTATTAGAAATTGACACTTAACAATGGCATGACTTGAAACAGGAATGTTTTTAAATCACACTTGGCAAACCTGGGAGCAAATGGGATTGATTTTGAAACTATTAGTAATAGCATCATCACCACAAAATTTCAGTTTTTGTTTACATTGCCTTACATGACATTTGCATACATATAAACACACAGTCACTCATGGAGGCATTTTAGACATTTTATTCATGCTGTGGCCCATTTCACATTACTTTGCCACTCTTGGATTTGGCCATGCTGTGCCTCCAAAAGGGTCAGTAAAAGCTCTTCTGCTGAAGTGGATGCGGGCATAGTGTTCTTTCTAGCTGCAATGACTCAAAATAAATTAACTGTAAATTGTAATCCCTGCAACAGTATGCCTCATTAGGCATCACAGACATACCTGCTTGACATACATGTGCAGAAAAAAGCAAAATGCCAAGTTTCCTTTAGATATGGAAAATTTCATTAACATTAGAGTGATACCATTTTCCGAAAAGGAATTGTAATGCTTGCTTAGTCACCTAAATAAATTCCTCTAACAAAGCTTAGAGGTATTAATTGAGAAATTGTAGCTACTGATCTTAGCAATGTTCAGTATTGCTCAAGACCCAAAAGCATGTATTTTTAACCTTAACTATTTGAAAAAGTAGAAATGCTTGATTGGAAATAATACAAAGTAATGCACTTTATTATCCCAAAACTGTTATGCTGTCATTATAAATATCAACATTGGCATAGTCCTGACAATCAAAAATTCATTTAAAGCAGAAATTCAACTTTAAAGCAGATAAAAACCAACTCTAATTTGGGAACATGCTTAGAAATTTTATTTTTGTTACAGTTCATTCTTTTACCTAAGGACTTTGCCTGTAAAGAGTAGACCAGAGCTCTAAGCTTGTGTTTATAATCCACCTGTCACAAAAAGGGTAAGTGCAGCTTAACCTTCTCAACACAGTCTGCAAGTTGGCCTAAGAGATATGTAGATACTTTCCAATAGCCCATTTTTGTAGCAACACGTGCCTTTCCTGTGTAAAGGAGGAAAAAATTATCTCCCTAAAATTCTTACTTCTGGGCCATGCTGGGAAGTCTAGGGCTAAGGATTAGGCCATTTGTGGGGTTACAGTTAGGGTTAAGAGAGAGAAGAAGCCCACAGCTCCAGGTGCAATGGGGATGCAAGGGGAAGGACCAGGGTTAGGCGTGTCTATGTGAAGGACTCATACCAGAACACTTGCCTGTCCCACTAAGCATCTCAGGATACAGTTCATCCCACGCGTAGGCTTATGTTTAAGGCCAGGAAAGAGACAAAGCCAACAGCTCCATCTGAGAAGGGTTGAAAAAGAGTTTAAAAGACGAATAATGTATGGGAAGACTCCACAGATACATCACTAACAGCTTTCTCCTCTGGGCTATAGGTTGGGGTCTCTGGACTGGGTGAAATCAATGACTGCTTTTCACTAACCCTTGGACTGGGGTTGGAAAAGGAACAAAGCCAGGAGCTCCAAGGAAGCTGAACATAAAGAGAGGCTGCCAAACGGTGTGGAGAAGATTGCAATTTTTTCTCCCCTGTCCACATTCTCCTGCAAGATGGGGCTGGGATGTCAGGTTAAGGTCCATCCCAAGCACATCTTAGGGTTAGACTTAGGTGAGGCAAAGCCTGGAGCTCAAGCTGATGAAGCACTCCCACTGAGTGTTGAGAGCTCGATCCTTAATTTTCTTTCTACAGTTGAATGCTGGTCCAATCAGCTCCATCTGAAGCATTTGAGGCAAGAGTACCAGTGGCAATTAGAAACAGCCTTCTGACAATCATTTCTCTTGATGGCAGGGTAAGACTGACTCTCAAACTCTCCCAGCTCACAAGGCAGGTGATATATTTTCTCTCTGTCAACATACATTTCACCTAGTGTCACTGTGTCTTGAGTTAGGTGGCAAGAAAAAAGAAAACAGTCATGACACTTAAAATGGAGCCTATGATAATTTATTAAATATTTAAACTTGAGACAATAGATGAATAGTTTTCTTCAGTATCTTTTAACATTTCAGCACAGCAAAGATGTCGTTGCCTGTGAAACTCCTCTGACTTACATACACCGTGAAGTTTCAGCGAATTTCTGTGGGCTGAGTTATTTCACTGAGGTCCCACTAATTCAGTAAAGTGTCTCCTACTCAAACTGTAGATGCCCTATGCACCATTCAAATCAAATGTTTCATAAATCTTGCTGAGAAATTGATGAGTTAACACTCTTTTACAACCATTTATTTCCACAAAATAGAAAAATATCACATAATTTGGGTATTCAATTGAATTGTAATCTGTTAGTTTTGTTAAAAATCATTCAGTACCCATTTCAACTGCATGTTTTTGGAAGTCATACATTTTTCATGACCTTTTGATGAAGATGGAGAATTTTGTCCTGCTTGAACCACTCAGATGTAAATTCTGTTCTTGCTTTATGGCTGATATCACTGGATGTGCTGTGAGTCAGCAGAGATTTTAACTTCTCATTAGAATGTCAACATATTTTTAAATGTCTTCCTTTTAATACAGCTATTGTATCTTAAATGTCATGATTCTGGTTATCATTTTACTTTCAGTAGAGTGCCTAAATTTTACATCAATTTTAGTTATGACTGAAAATGCAGTGCAAATAGACAGATGGAAGTGATTCATTATAATGGTATGTTAGAAAGCATTTTCTCCCAAAAGGAAAATTTTGTCCTTTAAACTTTACAATTAATTGAGAAATTAACATCTATTCTCTAAAAAAACAGATGTTTTAAACCAGATTAATCAGAGTCAAGCTGCTGCTTAGAGAATACATAAACGAATTTGTGTGTCTTGATTCAGATGCATTATTTCAGATTTAGCTGCTGAAAAGGTTAAAATCAGATGGCTGACAAAAGCTGTGTTATATTGCAATTCTTCCCGCTTCATCACATTTTCTACTGTAGTGGTTAATGACTGACAAAGAGTATCATTATTTAACTCAATTATCTAGAAGTCATACAACAAACTGCTCTTTGTCATTATTTTTTTCCAGGAAATCTGAGGGCTGAATACATGTGCTGACAGAACACTCCCAAGTTCTCAAGAGCAGGGTAGCTGCTGCAGCAGATGAGATGTAATATAGTGCCCAATTCAGATCTCAGACATACTTTTTCAGATCTGAATAGTTGTGTTTACTGGAATTAACCAGGTTTGTATTGAGGTGTAGTGGTCGGAATCTTGGTTTTCAACCCTTGCCTCACTTCAAAAAGTTACTTGGTGACAAGTGTCCTCAGCGGTAGGTGCAGCTGAAGTGTTACTGAACAAGTTTTGGCTGTAAACATAGCCAAGGACAAACTGTATTTAGCAGATTTTCATCACATCTAGCTAAAATGTGACTGGATCAGGGCAGATAATAGTACATAAGGTCTTGATACTGCTTGATTAACTTGAATATTTGAAAAGAATGAGGGAGTTATATATGTTGCTTTAGCTGGATAAACAATATCTGAGAAGTCGTGCTTCCTAAACAATACTACCTTGTTCTATGCTATAATGCATATTCCAATATAAAATCTGGTGTTTAAAAAAAAGTTAGACAACTAGTCTTACCAGTTTGAAGGGCATAAACCAAGCAAATACTTATAGGAGGAAAACTGCATGCTGTATTTCTTACTTGGAAGTAGGGATATCTTTCAAAGGGGAAGGGCATGTCTTAATCTAGTGAAAATTGCTATATTTCTATTTACTTCACTGAGCATGGATCATTGTGTTAACTGAGCCTTGCCTCTGAGGTTTCACAGGACATATTCCATTCTGGAGCAGAATATTTATGACTCATTTGCTAGTCATTATTACAGAATAACTGAACAGAGCGGACCCCGGTGTTTTTCCTCAAAGGGGAAGAAGTGTGGAGTAGTGATTTGGCACCTACAGACATCACTGGCAGCTGAAATAATCTACAGTTCTAATTACAATACTGGTGTCAGAACAGATTTCACTTATAATTATGTCTCCTTGGAAAGATTTGTATAATTTTAGATGTGTATCTTGAAGAGAAAATTAGGGCCTAGTTATAGTTTTTTTTGTGTGTAACATTCAGAAGCCTAGTTAGTGTAAAGCACTTTATAAACAATAAAATAGCTGCTGGTTTGCTATTTTTACCTATAAGCTGTCTTGATTCCAGTGAAAACCATTCTATGCAGACCTGAGTATGGAGATTTTTTCATATAGGGAAGCAGTATATTCTTCAGAGGAATGGTCATGAAGTTTCACAGGGATTTGAGAGAATTTGATTTATTGTCTTTGTATTGAGCCCCTATAAAACAGCAGAACTTCAAGATGCTTGATAGGTATCACTGTATTTAAACAAAAAAAAATGTAAATAATTCACACAAATATAATCTCAAAAGCCATTTTACCTGGTGACAAATTATGGTGTTGTTTAAAGCATTTTCCTTTACTTTGTTTTGTTGTGCAGGATAAAATGCCTCAAATTGCTTGTGAGTAGATGGTCAAAACAGTTGAAACCAAGAGGGGCTTTTCCACTGACCCAAAGAAAATTTTGCACACGTTTATATAACTTGTAGAGTTGACTTTACCTTCCATCTTTCCATTTTAAGATACAATAATGACATGAAAACAACTGAAAATTTGCTAAAATTGTCATTGGCAAATGAAAATGTCAGCAAACCTTTTTGATGGGATGAGCTTGCTATTTGTTCACAAATTCATGTAATAATCCTCATGCCAAGTGTTTTGTATAACTACAGTTTTAATTCTGTGGAGAATTCTATATATTTTTTAATACTCTGTTTGTTCATGCTTCTAAGTGTTGCTATAATTTTATTGATTCCCTGATGTGTAATCTTTGGGGTCTTTGAATTGTTTCATGTGATGTGAGTGACTCACTGTAAGCTCTCTGTTTTGCAGAGCCACTTAATCATTTGTATTCATATAAGTTACAAGAAAGATGGGAATTTTTCATCGTTCAAGCAGAAATGGAAGTGTACATTCAAAGAACATGCAAATCCAATGAAAAAGTTTGGACTTGAAAAATGGCTGTAAAAGTGAACTTTCCCAATAATTGGATGAATGTAGCTCCTTGGAATTTTTCATGACTGATTTTAAACAAAAACACCTGTGACGACATTTATGACTTCCATTGCATCGTGTCCATCAGTAAGCACAAGTAATTGCAAATAATTGCCACAAAAGATAGTTGAAGAAAAAGTTGTTAGGTTTTCTGCTCTTGTCTTTTAATCAAGTGTTTCCCTACAGCAGATACTGCTCTCTGGTGCTTAGTCAGCTTAATTTTGAAATAACTCAGTTATTAGTCTTCCTCAAACTCTTTATAGTAAATGTTAAATTTAAACGTATACTGGTTGGATACCCTTTACCAATGCTGAGTATTTATTTTGACATACCTAGATACAGACACAATATAGATATTGCACTAAATATAGAAGCAAAATGAGGAGTTATCAATTATGAATAGAGTGGGCTGGGGGGAAGGGGAGGTGCTATTTGAATGCAAATAACTTTTAAAAAATCATGACTATTACTATGATTGCAGAGAGCAAAGTAAATTTGTAGGATAGCCATAGCTGTTGTATGGCACCCAGTTAAATTTTATCACTCATTTCATCTGGGTTGTGGAAAGAGATCTCAGTGTGTGAGTTCTCATTTAAAGGACATATGAATAAATTATATATACCTTCCTGATTGATAGCTTCTCAACCACTTGAAACATATTTATACAGCAAATAATAATTTCGTTCATGGTAAATCTTGTTAAAAATTGATGTTTCAGCATATTCTGATGTATAATTGTTTCTTTTTACTTGAGAGTAATGGGAAGCTATTTTTATAATCCAAACGATAACACACAATTAAAGGGAAATACGGCTACTAACAACTGAAGTAGCAGTACATGTCGTACAGTGGCAGCACAGATCTAGTTTGAAGTTCAAGTCCAACTGCACAAGACTGAAGAAAACAATATCCCTAGAATTAACTGTGGTTATCTATGGTACTTGTACATCTCTAAAAATGATTCAAGATTTGAGGAACACTATTTTGTACATCTAGCAGTCAGTGAAAATATTTCAGGTGGTTTGTTTTGGTTTTTTTTTTAAATCAGTTATCTTTGGTATTTTCATGTCCTGTGCTTTGAGCAGCCACCAGTGCTACTGCAAAAGTTGCAGTACTGTGTTTTGGATTCAGTAGGAGAATAATGTTGGTAGCACAACACACCAATGTTTTAGATGTTGCTAAGTGGTGCTTACCCTAAGTCAAGGACTTTTCAGTGTCTTCAGCTCTGCTGGTGAGGAGGTGCACAAAAAGCTGGAAGGGAGCCTGCCAGGAGAGCTGACTGAAATGGCCAAAGGGGTGTTCCATACCATAAAATGCCATGCTCAGTATATAGACTGGAGGAGTTAGCCAGGACCTGCCAATCACTGCTTGGGGAGAGGCTGGAAGTTAGTCAGTGAGTGGTGAGCAATTGCACTGTGCATCAGTTGTTCTTGGGTTTTACTTGTTTCACTCCCTCTCCTTTTCATTACAATAATTGTGATAACAACAATAATAAAGTTGTAATTATTAAACTGGTTTTATCTCAACCCACAAGGTTTACTTTTGTTTTACTTGATTCTCCTCCCCTGTGGAGAGGCGGGGAGTGAGGGAACAGCTGTGTGGTGCTTAGTTGCTGGCTGGGGTTAAACCACGACATGGTGTGAAACAAGTGTATCGTATGTAACACATCCTCACATTGGTGCCTCATAGTGGGCACAAGGGTCAAAGGGAATCTTCATATAGGCTGAAAACTCATCTGTATGTCTTGACTGACTATAATGAACTATTAGTCATTTCCACAGGTAGTTTGCCCAATATGTGTGTCCATGTTTTCCCATAATTTTATGTTCACCAGTATTTAAAACTCAAAATTCTTCTTTTTAATTTCTCACCTATGCATATCATCTTTTTGACACACAAAACACAATTTTTTTTTTCACTTCCTTCATGCTATTTATCATCCTATTTATCCAGTTGCTGTCATTTTCAGGCAGAAAAGGCATTTTACAGTTTCCAAAACTATCTAAGGAGAAGGTGACTAGCTGAAGGTCACAAAGCAGGCAGGGTAATGGTTGTTTCATCTTGGTGTCACGATTAATAATGTACCTTATATCATCTCAGAATGCAAGCTCAGTGTGATAATATATGAATGAAATACAGGAAAGAAGGCAGTTTATATGTATTTGGTTATAAGATGTTCAGACTTGAGGTCTTGGATTAGCAAAAGTGTATGCAAATTAAAAAAATATTATAGGGAGAATCCAACTTTACTTTCCTATATTAAAAATTACTCACACACTTTTTGGCTCCTTTCAGAACTCATCCTTTGGTAGTGGGACAAAGCCTGTGTCTTTTCACCCTCTCTCCCCCAGCTTTTCCAAGAGCTTCACTCTGCCAGTGAGCCGTGCTGGAAGGACTCCTTCTGCCTCTGACCTTTTATCCCCCTCTCCCTTTTTTCTCTTTCATCTTTTCTCATCTCCTCTTATTGTCAGAAGCCAGAAACACTTCAGTATCCTCTTTCACTTTATCAGCATTTGCTAACGCTTGCAAAAAGTGATAATTAAAGCCAAGTTTACATTAGCAAGTAGTGCAGACAGGTAACTGTAGATATGTTAGTGCTGAGGTCTGGATGTCACACTGTGAGTTATTTTAAATTTTGTACTAGCACAAGTCTGGTCCACTGATTTAGAGCCTGTTTGTGGTGATGGTACACAAGGTGTGCTCCTGGGGCATATATTCAGTTTCTGCACTAAGACAGCAATGTGAATAAAAGTGAACTAAGCAGTGATATTAGGAGATATACTTGAAAAGTGACCCAAATTGAACTGATTTAGACATGCCCTGCAAACTTTGGTATGGTATGTCATGCACTACTGGATATTAAAGGCAATCCCTGGTTTTTATACATACAGAATGCTGCTTTGAGCAGGAAGTTTGTTAGAATCTATTCAAGGGGTGGGAGACTTTCGATTCCCCTCAATCTTGCAAATAGTGTGTGCTGAGAAACAAAATTTTTAAACCACCATTCAGATGGAACTTCTTTAATTTTTATCTGTTTTCCTATCATGCTGTACATCTCTTCCCCAGTATTTTGCATCATTCGCTTTTTCATGCCAAGCAGTTTGTGGGGTTTGTACTGTTGGATCTCATGGCTAATAGTTCAAAGCATATATTTAAAATGCTTCCCATCTTGTGAAACCTGTCCACAGGATGCTATGCTCTCCTTTCCCCCAAGTGCCTTTGCTTTGTTACTGTTGCTTCTGAGATCAAACACATGAATAACAGAAAATTAAGAGCTGTACAGTGTATAAGTAGCCTTAGGAATATACGTAATCTAATATTTCACTGTCTGAATGAGTAATGACAATCACTACTGCAGGGTCTAAGGGTAAGCCCTGGGGGCTGTGGGCATGCCTGCTGTCAGTACACATTTTAGTACCCAGCAGTTCCTGATTTTAGCTTCTGTGTAATCCTGCTGCCAGGCTCCAAGCTCTAGGGGAAACCAAAGGGCTGGACTGTGAGGGCAGAGGTCTTTGTGTTCTGTAGGCATGGCCAAGACTCTTAAATTTTATGCTACAGCTCAGACACCAGCAGACCCACACAGGAGATGAGAACTGAGAAATGGCTTTGGACATACCAGTCATATCCAGATCAGAGTCACCGTTTTGTTTTGTAGTTTTTCAGGATTCCCACAAACACTCCCATGCAAGAGGAGTGGAATAAATCTAGATGTGGTTACTTTTTCTCTCTTATAAAACCTAAAATGACTAAATGATATTGATTATTTTAAAGTTCTCAAGATAAAATGTATGATATGCTGGTCCAGGTGTGGTAAAATTTCCACTGAATTAAGTGAAGTCAGTATTTTATCTGGGGTAGACTGTGGACAATGAACAGAGAACTCAATATTCCCTCTACTGATGGAAATAAACACATCACATTGTGTTAGTACATGATTATCAGGTAGTAAAACTATGGCTATAAAGATGGTGTTTTGTAATTAGATCAGAGAGAATATAGATATTGTACAGTACATTGCAGCTTTTCTGACATACACAGACTGAACAGCTATCTGTAAATATGGGGAAAATGTGTGGAGTACACCATTAACAGTGGTGAAAAAACCAACTGAAACTGCAGTTCCTTCCCATTTGTATCTCAGCATTCATTTCTGGAACTGTCTGAGGGAACAGTGAGCAGTATCCTGGTGGCCTAATGGATAGAAAAGTTCTGAGTTTTTAGTTCTCAGTAGTCATGGATTAAGGATATAAAATTATTCACATGACCATTATCATGCTGTGGGATAGGCAGAATTGTTTTCAGATATATGAATTTGACTTGATCAGCCAGTGAGGATTTTGTTTAATACTAACTACAGAAGAACAGGGAGGGAAGGATTTTTGAAGGCATTTCTTGGCACTGTTTTGCTCCTGAATGCTCTTTATTTGTTTCCTTCTGTCATTGTTGTCCCTTACTCCTATCAGCTCTGATGCTGCAATCTTCTTGCTCTTTAAGTATCACCTAATGCCACAGAAGCTGGTTTGAAATGGATTTTGAATGTTTACTTTGAGTATTGGTTGAAGAATTGGCCATTTTGAAATAGGTATTTGGCACTGAATATTGCCCTGATTCTGAAATTAGGCCTTCCAGAAAAAAATACAAAAAAATATTAATTATTGACTTTGCATCATTAAAACCCTTTGCACATCAGTTGCACTGACTTTGACTTTTTATTCATTAGCAAATATGTTGCAGGTTTAGAGTGTAATTGGATGGGAACAATTCTACTGATGTCAGTCAAAGCATTATCAGACTCATTTTCTGTTGTGGAAAAAAATACACAAGACAATTTTGGAGACTGTTAACATTTATATGGTATGATCATTTTAAATATTTTGTCCTATCTTAAAATAAAACTCCTTCCACAAAATAGACGTAAAATAGATTCAGGAGACTGTTACAGAAACCTGTCTCATCTTTAAATTTTTGAGCTGCTAACACCCAATTTCCCAAATATTTTGCCTGTAACCTCTGTTATTTGGATTCTATTTTTAGGAATAAAATACCAGTCTTAAAGTTGCATCATCATTATTTTAAGGCATAGAACTCTGTGAAGAAAAAACCATCTTCCGTATCATCAGTGAGCTATGTATTGACTAATGAGGCAGATTCCTACTGAACAGTGAGTGACACCAGAGACAACTCAGTACTTGACATCCTAATGGATAAAATTCTCACCAGGTATCTTTAACTTCACATGCCTCTGTAAACTTCCCAGTGTGGTTCTAGTTTTTGTCTATTCTGCTAAGATTACAGGGCTGAAAACTTACGAAAATATGCAGTCCAATTTGTTTCAGATCTGTTTAATTAGAGGTCATTATATAGCAATGCAATTTCTGCAATTATGCAGAGATCCAGTGATTACACTTGGGCTATTTTCTGCCAGGGTCCAAGTTTCCTGCTCAGCAGGTTTCAGCAGTCATAATTCACATGACCTTCCCAGTGGGCTGTAAGCTTTCCATCCTTTCCCCGAGTGGCCACTCCTTCAAGAAAGTGACGTGGATGTAGCTGCAACAACATTTCTTGCTATTCTGTCTCAAGAATGAAAAGAACATTTCATCATCTGTTAAATTTTTTATTCAACTTTAATGCATTCTTTGCACTTGTGTAGTATTGGTCCTGTATTCTTGTTTTTTGTGGACCTTTTTTTGAGCTGGAATGGATGGTAAGCTCTCAGTATTTTAGGATGCACAGAAACAGGCTGGTGAGATAGAAGGGTATGGGCTCTAATAACAGTTAATAATATGAATAGTTGATCTTCAAAAAATTATGAATAAAGTAAAAGGGAAATGGATTCTGCAACCCATTGGCCTACTTTCTCCTTTCTTCCTTGCAATTTAATGAAGTTTATTATGAATCAGCTAAACACTGTAGTAGTGAGTTCTTGCTTCACCGTAACTTTTGTTCTATGCACATTTTATATATATTCAGTCCCTAATTTTAGCATTGATTTTGCTCCTGTGATTTTATAGTCTGCATGAATTTATTTTCTTTCTCATAAGACAAGCAGTAAACAATCCTTCTAAGTCCAGTTTGAATTCACAGTTACATACAAACCCATGTTAATATTTTCCTGTTGTATTTGTCTGAAAGGCTTACTCAAAAGAATTGGATCTTTACTATGGGTTAGTCTATTTAAAATGAATATACCACAAACACTACAAACCAATGTGTCAGTACCTTTAAAGTATTTAAAGATAGATCTAGGAAATGGTATTTTTAACTTTTTTAAAACTTTTAAAGTTTTTACTTGAAGTAAAAAAGTTTTTTAAAGTTTTTATGGAAACGTTTTTCTTAACATTTTTAACTCTTATTTTGGTGAACCTCTAGGTTTTCTGGGCATGTACATGGATGAAGGAAGATTTACTGGCTTGTAGAGACCATTAAATACACACCAAAAGGTTTCCCTTCTCCTATTTGTAAGCTGATAATACATTGAAGTATACCTTGTATTCTAAGAGGTAGGGGAAAAACAGGTCTGTGAAACATACAGCATAAATTGTCCTGGAAACTGTCACTTTGGTTCATCACTGATTTTTCTTACATACTCAGAATTCAGAAATCTTTACACTACAGGAAAGCATCCAGTAATGCTTGGACAATGTGAAAAAGAACATAGCCGACAAAAGAAATTAGTCATGTGTATTTTTGCCTTTTAGAGTCAGGATACAAGCAAGGAACGTGACCAAGGTGATCAAAGAAAAGCCATCCTCCACTTCTGAACTTGGTTCCTTGAAGGCAAGAGTAATGTGGATCCTCTCAACAGAATTGACCAAAAGTTCTATGGATGCTTTGGTGAGCAGAAGCCATGACTGGCACTAACTATAGACATTGTGCTGAAAAGATTTGTTTGGAACAAACAGAAATTTGAAGATAGTTTTACCACTGTGCTGATTGATCCTGATGTTTGTTTTAATGAAGTGTGCTGAAAGAGCAGTGCTGATTATTTCATCATATTATCATTCCAGCAGTCTTTCTTGTTCTTCCACTAATGGTGTGAAAACTCCCACAGCACTGCAAGGGTAGAGAACTTCATGACACTGAAAGAGCATTAGGCATTCAGGTTGCCAGCTTTGGGTGGTAGCATGCATGCTGGTTTGTGTTTTCTTGTCAGCCTCAGAATTGACCAAGCTTTCCTTTTATTCATATTTATTCGTTCCTTGACTGTTGAAACTTTGGGAGGGTTTTAAGCTCACTTTTTATCAGCAGCTCTATTAGTTTTACTCTGTATTAGGAATTTAGCTTTATGTTCTAAATTTCTACTCACTAAGATCTGAGAGGGAACCTTCTTTAATCCCATACTGCTCTTACAGACTATTAGTTTTACAGTAGCAATAATCCTGGTGAAATTGATTTATTACAGAAATTATGGCGAATTTCAGGTTTGCTACCAAGTTAACTGATGTCAGCATGCCTTTTTAATTGTTTCATCAAGTTCTTAATTATAAATAATAATTATAAAATATGGCATGCTTCAGTGTTGATAAAGATTGACTATATCCTAATATTGTGTTATCAATACAAGGGCAGTTAAGGTAGTTAAGCACTGCATGATCATTCAAGTGACTTTTATTACTTGTCAATTAAATAAGAAATTAAATATGTTTTTAAATGACCTGAAAAGCTTAACTCCCACCAAGTCCCTCTAGGCAAAGATCAGAAATTATAGATTTTTCCCCCATTACAGTCTACATGCATTCTATGATTTTCCCCCCCATGCTTCTGTAAAACATTATGCCATCTGTAGGAAAACGTAGAGCACAGCTCTCCCAAGACCTGAGATTACAAACTTTGTTTTTATGTTCTGGCCATACCTGATGAATTGATACAGTATTTTCACAGAAGTGAAAGGAAGAAGGAAAGTTCTCATTTTTCTCTGCATTACATGCTATTGTTCACCTTCTATGATCACATCAATACCTCCCTGGTACAAAACTATTGTAAACTCAAGAACTGACAGTACTTGGTGGTCTCCTGTTCTCTGCCCATGGCATGCAACAATGAAATCTTCTGAGCAAAGAAAGACTTCAGTTTAATTGTGATTTGTGATTTGAATATTTGCTTAACAAGAGGTTTGACTGGACGGTGCCTGTCAGGTATAATCTCTATGAATCTGAAAACATCTGACTGGTTTCTCCAGTAGCATCAACTGTTCCTTCCTACGTCCCACCATAATAGAGATGAAAAGGGAATGGAGGAAGTGGGTGAAAGAGCACCTACATTTCCTCTTCTTCTTCCTCTTTCTCTTTCTCTTCCACCATAACACATGATCCAGACAGAGGAAAGTGAGCAGCCATTCATTACAGCCTCTGTGGTCTTATCTTACTTAATTAGTTTAGTAATGACTGTACTAACACTCAGTGAGAGCGAGAAAAATCATTGTTCTCTTATCCTGCACAGAGACACAATAAAATAGAATTCTCAGCCTCAAAAATTTACAGTCCAAAATGACAGATAGGAGAGGGTGAAAGAGCATTACAACTTCCTCAAGAAGCTGGAGAAATGAGAGAATGAGCACTGGATTTTTAAAGATATTTTGATACTTATACATTGAAATATTGGTGGGCTAAATATACATAGGAATAATGTCAGACTCAGAGCCATAATTGCTCTAATTACTGTAAATTAATAGCAATTATACTCAGAAATATTATTAGTACTTTAAAAAATCTTTTAGACAAAAAAATTTTATAGTAGACGATTGTATTAGTAAAACTTGAGGGTTCTGTGCACTAGATGTTAATTGAGTGACCTTCTGCAGGAAGGACCTTTCCATGTAGCTCATTCATATGAGCTTTATAAATGCAAGGCAGCAGAACAATAAAGACCTGATGAGCTATTCCTTTGTCTCAATTTTGCTAAGCAGAAAAAGGATTCTCAATAATAAGTCACAAGAATGGCTCTGTGGTCAACATACTTAGAGCGAAAAGGGCTGTTCTGAGTGCTTGTTAATGGAGATTAATTCAAGCTAAATGAAATAAAAAAGATTACCGCTTTCCAAAGCATTTACAATTAAACCTGACTAGCACCAGATGTCACCAGTTAAAGAGAGCACAGAGTGGGTGTGCTCAGCTTCATGAGATACAGTGGGGACATTTAATAATAAAACTCACTTATCCATAAATTTTGGGTTTCTTCAAGGCTAGACACCAACTGAGCAGTGTTTTGGTTGTCTGAATTTAATGACCTGATAAAATAAAGGATTCAGATGCTGAAACTGAATCTAAAAGCAGAAAATATACCCCATGACCGGACTTGTAAATTGAGTTGCTGCAGTTGCTCTGTGACTGTCTAGGGGAACCAAAAACCTGTAGGTATTATCTAAATGGTCATTAAAATTCTACAGATACATGGAACATTTTTCATGCAAATTTACAGAACATCCCCATGTCTTCAGTCTATTGTTCAGTCTAGTGCCCAGGCTGGAAGGGCTCCACAACTCAGATGTTCCCCTGCCTAGGCCTCCTGAAATCTCCAGGCAAGGACAGAGACATTATCTCAATAGCATGACAGAAAAATCTAATATGCACTGATAAGGCTGAGTTTCCTCAGAGAGACCAACCTGCTTTAAAACACAGCCACAGAGACAAAATTCTTGTGCAAGAAGTGGAAATCCTCTATCTTGAGCCTAAACCAATATGAACTGTCTTCTTCCAACAAGACATCCATGTGGACACCTACTATTGTGGATAGGGCAAGTTTCATCTCAAATTGTTCGTTTGTTTAAAGATGTTTGGAAGGAAGTGGTTAATCACTGCTGTAATCTCACTTCATTTCAACACAGCCTTTAGAAAAGAATCTGTGAGGGGGGCAGTTTGCTTTGTTTCTGACATAAAGCCTTCTCTCTTCTGCATATTATTGTGGTTCAATTTGTAAAGTGTATGGGTATTCAACATAAGCATGAGCTGGTATCACTATGCATTTCCTTATCCATCTTATATAGACTCTTGGCTTCTTTAGTTGCCAGTTATTATATTTTTATCATACCTTTGTATTTTTATGCAACAACAACCACATTAAATAAAGATTTATTCATATAAACAGTACCTGAAAACACCTGAAGACAAAAACCTGAAGATACAGATGTAACAAACAGCTTCTTGATATTTAAGACTTTGCTGTTGCAACCATTTAAACAGATAATTTATTTTAATAAGTCCACTGTTTTCACTATGATCATAAGTGTGAACAACATTAACCACATTTATGTTTATTTCAGGACTGTGTCTGAAATCTAGAAATGACACGATCCCATTAATATCTGTCATTGGTTGCAGAAGAAAAGGTATGGTATTTGTAATGTATTCAAGGCATGTTTTCTGCCTAAAATCTTGATGTACACTTATCTTTTTGCTGTGTCCAGTTGATAACTTTTTTGATGAAATAAAAGAGCTGCTGGGTGGCAAAAGTGTATCAGACACATGTCAACACTAGGCTTTATTGTGACTCCAGCTAAACCACATGAAAAGGTTTCTTTTCTATCTCCACTTCTTTATTATTAGAGATATTTGTAAAACAATTCTTAGCATTGTATCTGGCAGAATTCTTTATAGAAAGAGCTGATAATATGTTGACCAATGACAACATGGGGTTTTGTTTGATAGGAAAGTAATGAAAAAAACTCTCAGAATTGCATGTGGAGAAAGATTTTGCTGGTCATGTTCTGTAATGGGGAAATCTGAATTGTTATATTGTGGTCTGAAAGGAGAAATAGATGAACTTGTGCAATGGAAAGAAGTAACTGATACATTGTGCTCCTTCCCCCTTCATCTTTCAGTCTAGAGCTGAAAACAGAAAATTCATCAGCTGCAGCTTTCATGCAAGCAGGCAGAAAATGGATGTTCTCAGAGTCAACCAAATATTAAGGCTTTAGAGATAAGGACCAGTGCATTGAATTAAAACCAGGCTCCAACGGGTAGCCAATGTACAATTTAGAGATTAGTGTAATGTTTTTCATCTATCTTTTCTGGCAGACCACTGCATTTTGAATCAGCTACAGTTTCCAGGCAGTCTGCAAGCTTGGCCCTAGCAGGCATCACCACCTCCTGTGACAAAGATGTCACCATCAATCCCTGTATGTAGCTTTGCATTTTAGGGAGAAGGCTGCATCCTTTTAGCCTGCCCAAATGATAAAAGGTTTTTCTGGCTACAGTTACTGTTGGAATACAGAAGCAAAAAGGAACTAAATCACCTTGAAAAGTAGATCACTAAAGAAACATAAAATGTTCTGAAGCTCGAAATATCAGCCAGTGATGTTAAATCCCTCAACTATGCTGTTATTTTATTATGTGAATAACAGATTTTTTCTTAAATATTAAAAAGTAGTGTAAACGGAGGCAGTAGCATCTTACTGTGAAGATAGCATTCATCATATTTGTGTGGAAAATGCAAATAATAGTAATAAGACTTCTATAAAAGAACAACCAAATGGAATGGGATAACAAAGATTTTTTTTTTCTGGGAAAAGGAACTGTACAGATGTATATATTTTTCTACTTCTTATCTACTTCTTGGCTACCACATCTCAATATTGCCAAATTAGACTTTGTCAGTACTAAGAGAGTAAAGTGCTATAGACTGGCTATACTGAAAGTATCCAAGTTCTAATCACAACTCTCAAACGAAAATCCTCTCTTTGATGGTCCAGATAAATCTCATTAATCTACAACTACCTACTGTAGTTTTTCCATTTATGCAGTGTACCTGAGAGAAGAGGCTGTCCAATGATTTAGTTACTACACTCCCAGATTCAACTAACCTGACTTCTCTGGGGTTTTTCTCTTTGTAGGTCTGGTCCTAAACTGTTCCACAAGTAACTTGAGCTTAATTTCTCAGGATAAACACAGGGATATACTTGAGAACAATGGAGCTGCTATCATGGTTTTTAGTGGAATTCAGAATAGGTGCTCATGTGCCTTGGACAACTGAGAATGAAACACATGCAATCAAAGAAGAGGACTTCTAGAAGCCAGTGAGCTGAGAGAGAAACACTGACATTACCAGCCAGGGATATTCAAGAGTACTATGGGCAGATTGTATCTCGGGAATGTAGGTACACATTGACTCCAGCCCTGTGGGATATGCCTGTTGCTGCTCAAGCACCACCTACTCAAGTAATTTCTTGGAAGAAGAAAAGCTCCTTTTTATAAAAATTGAGATCCTCCCCAGAATGTCCTGTTTTACAGGGACCTATGTCACTGGAAAACAAAAGAGCCACTTTCAAGCTTTCCAAACTTTATACAATCCCAGTACCACCTTGCATTCTGACTCCAGAGCACCTCCTGCTGAAGCTATTTCACTTTGTATAAAAGATTAACTACACCAGCAGGGTAGTTATTAGTAATTATACCAGCACTGGAGAAAATGCAGTGCAGTAAGAGGGGGGTTAGCGGCTGTTGGCATTTGTTTTTTCTTTTAGGAAATACTGCTTCACAGATCATCTTTACTTCCTTAAATAATTGCTGAAATTCAAGCTGATTCCACGGAGTTTCTGAACTTCCTTGCTCCTGACATGTCACAGCAAACCTCAGAGTCCTAGTTCTTGTATAGAGATCAAGATGCAGGTCTGCCTTCAGGAGTGAGGAACATCATAGGGAATCTGAAGTATCTCCCTGGCCACCAACAGCATCAAAAATTCAGTATAGCTATTTTTGTTCTCCTAGGGAAATTGCCCAACGAATCAAATAAATTATTTGTTTTTTCCAAAACAGAGAACTTCCAGAAGTTTGTGTCTTTAGCAAATTTTTAGAAATGGATGCATTTGGTTCCAAAATTAGTTATACTTTTACTAGTATCAGGGTTTCCTGGAAATGGAAATTGGGCATCCAAAACAGCTGTGCAGGCTGAAGTGCTCCCACCTTTGCACTACCAGGAGTGCATTTTTCCACTGGTGTTAATGTTAAAGCAGCAAACACACGAGTGTTACAACCCACAGAGGGCAAGGTGGCTTTTGTATTATGCTGTGACCAGAGTACATAGAGTCAAAGAGTTTTCAGCTGCTGTCATGGTCTCTCCAAGCAACAGTCTTGTCAGTATTTTGAGAAAAAAATGTAATGAGTAGAAAATAAGAGAGAAAACCTGGAGATAAGATTGTGAGCAGAATTTGTTCTTTTCATTCACAGCCATAGCAGTACTGCACTTTGAAGCCTTTAAACACTAACTAAGAATAAAGAACATTTCCTGCTGTTTGGGGCACTCATGTTACATGGTCAAGGTCTCTTAGCAGTTGAGAGGATTATCCTGATTCTCTCTTTCATCTGCTTCTGTTTTGTCAGGCGCAGTATTATCACATGCAGGCTCGGAGTCTCAGTAGTGAGTGGATTGCCTTTCCCTTGAGTACTGGGCATTCTTGATGTACTTACACTCAGCTTTTTATCCTTTTCTGAGTATTATATACAGATCACACAGCAATTTGGGAAAGCAAAAGAAAAAATTGTCCTGTCTTGAATTGTCGGGGAGCAGCAAGGGCAAGATCCTAAGCGAGAGTGATCCAGGAGCTGAGGGTGATGCCAGCCCAAACAGTGCCCTCACTGGCCAGGACAGAGCCCCGCAGCACCTGAGCACAGCAGGCAGAGACAGGTGCTGGAAACAGGGTCCATCCACAGCCCCATCCAGAGAGTTCCATCAGAAGCAGTGGGAGACAGGACTGCAGACAGGACTGCAGTACAGGTCCAAAGGGTTCATGCGTGAAATCGGACTGGGAACAGACACCCCTACAGCATAGCTTGGGCAGGGACTGGGGGTGCAGACAGTTGAAATGGAGCTTCAAGGTCCATAGACAGAGGGGGTGGGTGGGAGTCTCTGGAAAATCTAGTCAGCATCATTAAGGTCACTGGTACTCTCAGGGCTCTGACATTAATATCCTAGTAAATCCAGCAAAGATTCAGTTCCACACATTAATTTCTGCTTCTATTTTTGCTTATAGCAAATATCCTATCACTGACTTGCTTCCTCTGGGTTTCACATGCTAATTTCACTTCCAAATGGTCACAATGAAAGTTTTACTACTGACATTTTTTTTGATCATCAAAAATTTCTACAAGGCTTGCTCCTTTTGGAGCCTCCCCAGTGCTGAAATACCTCATTAGAACCACAGCTCTCAAATGCAGGGTAAAGTGAATAAAAGTAATTACAGCTGAAAAAATAGATATTTTGTGAAAACTTAGTTGATTGCACTCAAATTAGGAATTGTACAAGTCTATGTGAAGGTCCCACTAGGTACTATTGAAAATTCTACCACTGATCAGGTGTAATCTATCCATTTAAAAATGACAATATCCTTTTGTATAAAAGTTTTAAATAAACATGTATTTAATGGTGATTTTCTTATATACAGAGCATATTTCAGTTTCATCTAATTTAAATCCTGAAACACTTTAAATTATGTTTCTGTGCTTTTTAAATTGAAAACAAAATCTTGTCTACAGGAGGCCACAAAAGCTTTGATTAAAAAAACTGAGTGAATGATGAGTGAAAAATGTCAATGAATAGAAGGAGAAATAATCTGACCAAATAAAAATGCAAGTAAAAGCTATTTAAGGGCTGTGATTTTCTTATTTTCTTGGTGCACTTCTTTCTAAACATGCTGTAGCTCTTTTCTTTCTTGAGCTTACAAAAGTAAAATCTTCTCTTAGATTTGTGTCTCATTGCGTGAAAGTCTAAGACAGGTGGTAAACAGTAAAGGACACTGGCATGGTTTTCAGGAAGCCTGTGCTGCAGCTCCCTCTTCAAAAATGTGAAAGTGGTAAGGACAAGAGGGTTCACACTCCCACTGCAACTGTGTAGTTTGGGTACCGGTAGTTTAGGTGTCAGTGATTAAGATACAAGTTCTCATAAGTGGTCCTATCTGGAATTTCAAACAGGGAAAAGACTTTTCTGAAACTTGTAATTCTCAGAATGTGAGTGGCAGTCACTTGGATCCAGGGTCTGTATGTTTTGCTGATCATCATGAGGAAATTCCTATCCTGATGCAAATTAATTTCATTTAAATTCTAGTTGACAGTTATTTGTAGTTATACTAATGACAAAAATGGACTATGTGATTTCCTAGGAATATGAAAGAACAGTATATCTGCAAAACAAGATTAAATTTGGTGTTTAACTTCAGATTTCCCACTTACCAGTTTGATAGAAGGTTAAGATTGGCTATTCAAAACACTTCGACTTCAATCAGTCCAACCACACATGATCTGATTGCAAGCATTCCTTGGAATTGCATGCAGAAATTCTCATACTGGCATCTGAAGGCTACAGACAGGGAAGCAGTCCAGGAGTTTAAACCCCATCCTGGAAAGCCTGTCCTTTTCTTCTTCTATTTTGGCAGCTGAGACCTTTGTTGCTGCTTTCTCTGTTGTTATTACTGAGGAAACATCTGTGTCAAAAGAGTATTTTGAGATTTCATCCAACCCACGCCTTTTTTGTTGTTCCATTGAGCTAATAGGTCACCTCTATTTGCAATATAGAGGAGAGGAAAATGAGGTCACCAAACAAATATTTTAGCTTGTGAGTTAGCTCAGTTTCTCAGTTTGACAAATTCAGAGACTGTACAATATTGCTTTGCAGCCAAACCTAGATTTGTCACAAGGCTGAAGTTTGAAAAACAGATAGAAAGGTCATGGTCTGAGGAGGATCTATTCTCTATATTAAACATAAAAATATAGAATAGAGACCATCCTTACTCCACAGAAACACCAGTAATTTTGTGGGGTACTTGCTAACACAAAGGCAGTTTATGAAATGTTAAATTAACCTAGAAAATCCTTTAAAAAATTCAGCTTGCATTAAATTAAAACTTTTTGCTTTGAGTTTTACAATCCATTATACAGGAGTAATGAAACTGAGCAAGAGACACAGCACAGTGTGTATCCCGGCCTCCTGTGCTGAGTCCTTTGCTCTAAAGGAACCTGTAGGTCAAATGCCCCCAATCCAGCAGGCACAAATTATTGCAGAAAACCTTTGAACCCTTAAGCATGCTACAGTGATTAGATATGATATATCATGTGATATTTTATCTAAATAAATTAAATGAGAAAAACTAACACATTAAATACAAGAATGTGCATTTTATAAACATTTATCAAAATATCTACTCGATGTTAAGTGAGGAAGCTGAAAGTCAGTTTGCAAAGTGGTTGTTGTTCAGACCCTGTGCAAACAGGCAGCAGTCACCAGGGCAGCCCCTCACAGGACAGAGTGCAATAGAACATAGCAGTCTCCTCTCTGTATTGCCTCACTGCTCTGCAAGGACGGGCATGCTGAGGGGCTCTGTGTGGTGGAGGACCAGTTGACTTAACTTCTCCACGGAGTTCAGGCAACAGCTGGCCCCAGTACAGACTGTACTCAGCCTCCACAAGCTGATCACCCCAGCTCCAGTGCCAGTCACAAAGATAACTTAATTCTTCCACCTCTTTAGTCTGCCCGTGCTTCACATCCGTTGCCTGTCTTTCACATGGGACAGACAGTACTAGCACTGCAGAGTTTCTCACTCTTCTACCTATTTAAAAAGAAGAGGAAAGAGAGGAAATGCTCTATAACATGTTCAAAGACCTCAGGAGGGTTCATGGACACACTAGTAGAACTAACAAGCGTCTCATATGGCTCTTTGTCACTTGTTGCTGCATGTTCCCAGATATAACCTGAGCACTTACTCTGTCTCTGAGGTCAAGAAAAACAAAGAGCAGTGGTGCCATTCCTACATTATCCATTTTTTTCTAAGCCAATCTTAATTGCTTGTGGACTGTATTTCCTTCCATTGTTTTGTTTCACCACCCAGGCCTCAGGCAACCTGTACCCAAGGCTTGCCTTTATTACAGGCAGTCCTGAAAAAAAGGGCAAGAGTGGAAAATCCACATGAATTGCCCCAGCAGAACAGAATGGTATATATATATCCTTAAACTTTTTCTTCCCCGCCCCCCCCCCCCCCCCCCGCCCCATTCTGGATTTTGGCTGATCAGATGGAGTCTGCTCCTTTTCCTTAAAATGAAGGCTTTATTTTTGGGCCACATTATCAATGTCATTGGTATAGAACTTTTAATCACAATTTTTTTGGTTTTGGGTTCAAAGAAACACTTAGGCAGTCTCAGTCTCAGAAAATCGTAATTTTAATGCTGGCTGCTAAGTTAGCTAAGAACAGCTCAAAGAACCTTATGAAAATTTGTCAAGAAGCAAGAAAAAGCAGAACCTATTCCAAAGCATCATCCAAAAACTAATTTTCATGGTATTCTGAAGCCCCTGAAAATGGGACTGTAGACTGTAATTGCTCTCTCATCCATGCCTACATACTGCCACAAACCTGAGTCTGAAATACATTAAGCTCTTCAAAATCAAGTCTATTTCTTCCTAGCATGTAAGACAATTTAGATTTGTTCTTCGTCCCTTTTCTTTTCTTTTCTTCTCTAGATAACTATGAAATACTCTTAGAGACCTCACAGTGTCTAAAGCCAGTAAGATCTTTCACCGAAGTTTTTTTGATAATTGGGGTAGTTTTCATCTTCTTTACAGTACTCACAAGGCTATTCATCCCAGAAGAAAAGTCAGGGTATTTAAAACAAGGGTACCTTGAAACAACTTGTCCTCACTGACCCTTTGCTGACACTTCTAGTATATCAGACACTAAAATATAAGCTTCCATGAGTATGAGATATTGTGAGATGATAGATTCTAGTTAGTTTCCAAATGTCTCAGTACAAAATTACAAGGAAAATTTTCAGGACTTTCCACTGTTATTTTCTAAAATATTTCATTAGCAGATTTAAAGGAAAGTGATTTTTACCTTCATTTGACCATGAAAAAAATGCTACTTCTTTCAAGCACTGTATTTAATTAGTGTTTTGTTACCCTCAAACTTATAGCACTGATGAGATATATCTTTAGGATAATATTTATTATCCTAAGAAAGAAGTCAATAGCTAATCAAAAACTGGTAAGTGTATTTAAGCAAGCTTTATTTTTTTTGTTTACATGACTTCAAAGTGGATAATCATTCTGTTCTTCTGTGAAGAAAGGGAATATATCTGGTCTGGTTTTTGTTGCAGTTTGATTTTACTCTCTCTGTTACAGTGAATATTTCTCAAAAACAGCATTATCAAGTGAAACAAGAATGGGAAAATTTATTATATGATATTTAATTATGCCAGACCTTCTCTCTCTACTATAATTTTGATAATGTGGGATTGAAAAAACTGCTGACACCAGTAAGAGAGAGAAAGAAAAAAACCCTGCAACTCTCTTAGAAGTACTTCCTCAGAAATTTGAAGCATCAAAAAATAAATAGCAAGCCAGAAAAGATAAAAGAGCAGTGTGCGTGTGCATGCACGTGTGCATATGCACATGCACACTTGTGAGGAAAAGCCTTGGTTTTCAACCTTTTTTTTTTCACCTCTCAGAATTCTTTATTACTGATGAAAAACAGCCACATAGCATACCGTACCCACAATTGCTGCAGGCATTCTGGACTTTTTGGCCCTCCCCCCTAGCATTGTGCCATGCATCAGTTGATGATTTTCAAAGACTGTGAAAAGTTCCTCAGTGATCCAGGGAGATTCCAGTATTTGCTACAGTGGACAAAATGAAACATTATTCTGAATATATATGAAATTAATCTAGTCTCCCAGACTGCATTATATATTTATTATGCACTAGTAGTTAACAGCAATAATAAACAGAATATTTTCAACTCCACAGATTTGTACAGAGACAAATGAATATTGGTTCTCTAACTGCAAAGTTTATAAAATAAGCCTTTTGTTAGTTTATTGGTTCCATTTCTCTATCTACTCCATTTTATAACAGTTGGTGATATCCACTGGAGAGCAAATAATAACTTTCAAACAGTAAAGGTATTTAAAAAACCCTCAAGATCATACAATTGATTTGTCAACTTTGTCTTTAAGTGAAGACCATTCTATAATGTTACAGATAGACTGAAAATATGCTCAGGCTAAAACAGCCTCAGTGGTTTGGGCATTAATGGCCTAGATGTGTACCCACTCACTGCAATCTGTAAAAGGTGGGGCTAAATGGAATAGAGGAAGGTTGGAAGGGTTAGTTAAGCATGTAGTCTAGTGAGTGCTTTATTTACAGATGGCCAGGCAGAAACTGAAGCAAAAGACAAAAGAGTTAAGCTCTGTAACTCCTTAGTCCCTGTTACTCTGCAGTAACAGGGAAGGCATTTCAGACAAGTCTCAAATGACGCATGAATTGATGCAGTTATAACCATAAGTAGACAGTGTCTTCCCTACAAGGTAATTCCAACCATCCCTACAAACAAAATAACACTAATGGAAAGAGGCCTCCTGGCAAAGGGGAAAGATGAAGTCAAAATGCAGCAGGATAATTCTTATTTGGTTATCTTGCTTTCACCTATTGTTTCTATCGTGCTCATAGCAGGACAAGGCAATCTGCCTGCTTGGGTTGTCTATAGATGTTCCTAATCTTAGTAACCAAGAAGGGTCCTACTGTGCAGCATGTTCATTGCAGCATCTGTCTCTGTTAGAGCCTAACCTTCACTGCATCAGAAAGGCATTTAAGGATTTAAAAATTGTGGGTGAGAGTGGATTATACATTTGCCTTCCAATCTTTTCCTAATTTCTTTTGAAATTAAGGTATTAATATTCTTTTTTGCCATCCTCATTTCTTATCAATTTATAAAACAATTTGCCTGTTATGGATTATTGCTCTGAAAATGTACAGGTTGGCCACTTGTGCTAAATTTGGCACACTATCTTGAGGACAGCAATTTTTTATTCCGAACTGTTGTATGCAGCTTTCTTGCTTTATTTCTCATAGTCAACACTTAATCTTACTGAGCCTCATACTAAACATGTTTGTCCCAATGTATGTGGCAGGAACTACAAATGTTGGGACACTTTTAGTTTGGTAATTGCACTACAGATAACACAGGTATAATAGCTAGCTACTGGAATATGCCTGATATTCATCTGCAGCTGTTGACAATCTCTTTCATCTCAGCAAAAGAACTGAATACCTATTTTCTTTTTTTATCTGTCTGCGCTAATTTACAATGACCGCAGATCCTGTCTGTTTTGGTAAATGGAAAAATTAAAGTAATGACTATGTTTCAATCTTTAGAATACATTTGACCTCAGAGTCTTGGTTCTGTTTTGTGTTCTCCTTAGCACTCAAGCCTTCTGGGAGAAATATATCTTAAAATGAGTCAATACATCATTAAATAATTTGTACATGCCTGCTTGTCAAAGATTATTAGCACAAGAATGGTATCTTACGGTAATTCCTTCCCAAATCCTGTTTGCTTGAAGTAGCCGGTTCACTTTCATTTGTTGGGAAGTCATTGTCACCCTTCTGTCTTGACTTCTGGCATATTCTTAGACTGTGCACTGAACCCAGGTGAATATTATTAAGGTATGGCCTTTTAAAATTACCTTTCTTCTGACTTGCAATTATCACTCACCAACTTTCTTCTAAGAACTTTACAGTTACAGACACTTCATCCAATTTATTTCAGGTCCTATTTCAAAAGTGGGCTAATGAAGGGAGTTTCTGTCTCAAGAGTGCTGCAATTTTCATACAACACAAGGAAGTTTTCTTCAGACACCTGAAGCCCAGAAGTAACCCGTTCAGCAATTAGTGGTGTGACTCTATCCAATATGGAATAGAATTTCCTTTTCCTTCTCTTAATTTCTTGAATTTCATCTCTAAGAACATAAGTCCAGTTAGGCAGAATAAAGCACATCTTTTAAAGGAGTCAATAAATATATATAGGGAAAGAGAGCGTGTACTGAAAAGTACTTCATACAGAATACTCTTTCACTTTTGGCAATTCAAAGACAGCCTGTGACAAAAAGTTACACATGAACATTGTGACTGATGGCCCTTGATGACTCTGTCCTTCATGCCATATGCCTTCCCTTTTTTTTCTTTTGACAGATATATCTTCCTGAGAAACCAATCATGATTTTAAAGTATTTGAGTAAAGGTTACATAATGTTTGTAAGGTAGTCCAGTGACTGATTTTCTCTGTTGTTAAAATGTGCACCGTAGTCTGACCTCAACATTTGCAGCTTCAGCTGCCACCCGCTGACTCTTCCTGTGCTTCCTGGATTGGAAAACCTTTTGCTGTCTGTGTGTTTTTTCCTAGATAGATGTCTAGACACAATCATTATATACTTTTATATTTGCTCAGATAGGAAACAAGTACTTAGCTATACAGATCAGGCAACTTCTCTTTTGTGTTCTGTTTTGGTTTTTGTTTTGGCTTTTGAGCTTTATTTTAATTTCCAGGAGACTGAACTTGAAGCAGGTAAAGTACCTACAGTTTAAACAAAAAAACCCCAAAACAAACACCCCCCCCCAACCAACCAAAAACAAACAAACAAACAACAAAAAACCCCCAACCAACCAAACAAAAAAGAAAATAAAGAAAAATAAATCCCTTGAGAATTGTGGGTTTTAATTTTCCACTGGACCTTCAGCTGGCTTGCTTTCATTTAAGGTTCCCAAATATTTTGGATTTCTACCCAAATTTCTTAGGAACACTTACCTTGACCTTTTTTCTTTCTATCTGGGAAAGTACCTGGATGGTCTAAGCCATTTTCTTACTTTTTTCAGGTTCTGACTTGGTGTGTGCTAGGTGTCAGGCTCTTTCAAAAACCAGTAAGGTCTAGCAGGATTTCCCGATGGAATCATAGACACCATGTGTGTTTTTATGCATCAGTGCCCATTAATGAGTGGCTAAGGGTCAAGTAAAGAAAGAAATTGGGAACAAATGAAGTTTTTAATTTTAAACATGATGTTGCCTTTATACTGAATATGTACACTTGAATTATGTTATGATTTGGACTGAGGTGTAATGTGGGATATTATAACATACCTCTAAAAAGTGAGTATTAAGAGGTGCTACAGCTACAAAATACACTTGAAAGTTTAAACAGTGGATCCATATGAAGGATGTTTAGAACACAAAACTCAAATGTTAAGTCGTTGACTTTAACAGAAATAATGCTTGAGCTTTTTAATGCATGCATATCTACATATATATGTGCACACATACATACATATATACATACACCCCCCCACACACATATATACATATAAACACATAATGCAGTAAAAACTTAGTATGATAGAAGCCCAAAGTCTGTTGCAGATCTGAGACTGGTGAAAAAGAGCATTATTGATCTGATACAGCCCTGCCAAGTTTCCACAGCAGATGACCTGACTGTAAGTGCCTCGACAGATGCTGCATTGAAACTTTAAGTAGCAGTAGTGAGAAGTTATTAAGAATGTTAGAAACAGCCTCCAAAATGGAGGTCTGTGACATGTTTCTCACTTCAGTAGCTGATTATTTCCTAAGAACCAGAATATGCTGTTTTTACCTCAGTGCTTAGCCTCCTAAAAAGAGACATCGCACACTCTTAAAGAGATAGCATAATCATTAAAAAACAAACAAAAATAAGCCCATTAGAGAACAAGATTAAGTCTATTTAGCTAAACATATACGAATTGCAAAAAGATAACACATGCAAAATAATTCAATTACTTCTTGGCATAATATCCAGCATAAATATTTAAAGATCAAAACATACACACGTCTTAGTTGCAAGACAAAATGAATCAACCAAATATAAAATTAGTCATGACTAGAAGACTGTCTCGGAACAATTACCTTCATGATAAAAATTTGTGACATTGTCGCCATATAAATCTGTAAATATCATTTAGTCATAACATTTATGGAATAAAAAAAGTAAATGGTACAAGATAACTTACTTTAAAAATGATGAAAACTTTCTTTCACCTCACAGTTACTTCTGGAGAAAATAGAGACATGAACTAGCAGGTCATTCATTCTATTCACACAAGCATCCTTGGTTTTTTGGTTTGGTTTTTTTTTTGATGAACATCAGCTTGCATTCTAGGTCAACGACAACCTACAACATATCCTTCTAAAATTCTTAGCAAAGAGCGTTTCATGAAAGAATTCACTCTGATTGCAAAATGCATCATAAAATAATACAGTTAAGATCATCTACTATTTTAAAAATATGCAGGAAAATTTAAGATACATGTGATTTCTCTCAAGCCATGTAAAAAATGTTCAACAGACACCAAGGACTTGCCCATTAACTCAGGACACCACAGGCTGCCTAACCATCCTTTTTGGGACAAATCCAATTATGAAGACTTATCAGAAGAGAATGCTTAAAATCCCTGATTTAATGACTGTCTTAATCTTCAGGCAATCCATCACCTTTTATGTTTAGGGGCACTTCTACACAGCAGGTACAGAGAGCCGTGCTGTGTCTGTCTACACAGAATCCCAAACCCACATCTAAATGGGAGTTTGATACACCAATATCTGAGACAGGATGGGGCCAGAAGCAATAAATAACTTCCTGAGTGGACAGAATATTTGATGAATGACTGTACAGTCAACAACTCCTTTGACAATAGCTCTGTTCGTGGAGAATGGAGCACCTCAGTATTCCCTCTAAGGGGATAAATTTGGCTTCACAGTTCTGCCAGTGGCAGCTGCTGTGTGAGAACTCCCATATTTGCTTCATGCAGTCAGGAATATGATTGTGAAGTCAGTGAAGCTGACCTAAATTAACCTGACTGGTTTCTCAAAGGACATGAGTGTGTAATTTGTTCCCAGGCAGTCTATAGGGACAGTGATGCACACCTTGCCAAGAATAATAAATAATAGAAGAAGTAAAACCCTAATTAACATAGCTATTTAATATCAGAAAGAGTGCCTTTTCACTGCCTAAGGAACTTATATCACTGAAAACGGTGTGAGAAGATAAGCTTATTTGCCTCCTCGGTATTTCCTATCAGCTGCCACCCCTGCATGATGCTGGCTTTTGCTGATCCTTTTCTTCAAGTATTTTGATACATTGCATAGGGAGCTTCCTTGCCCATAAGGCTGTAGACTTCCAGGCATGTAAAAGCTGATGTACTATCATTACTGTGATGTTATGTGAATCTAGTTACAAATTCTTCAGAAAAGAAGCTTTGTGAGTATATTTTAATGGTATCAGGCATTTGAAACTCATTAGTGTATCATGTTTAGTTTGTTAGAGGTCACATAAATTATAGCTTTGCTCATACAGTAGGAAACAAAGGAATTGTTAGAAGGTGAAAATCAGAAAAACAAACATGAAGAAAAGAGGAATTTATCTTCTTTAGTTCCTTGTGCAAAGTTGTGCATGTTGCTCCACAGTGAAATGTTGTACATATTGGTCTTTTAAAATATATGGTGCAGAGCTTGCTACCTGTGAAAAAAATATTCCACTTCTCATCAGATCACAATCATCCGTTTTTGTACCTTCAGGTACAAAAGCTTTAATCAACCATTTGAGAAAAGCAAAAAATGGAGCGGATTATTAACAACCCAGTTGAGAGTGGTGTGGTACAGATTCTTGCAGGAGAACTAAGCATCCTTTCAGATATTACGATTTGAACAAGAACATCTAAAAATGAAATTCCATCAGAATGTAAGTTGGTGAGGAAAACACCACTGGTTTTATTGTGACAAGAATTTCATATTCCTTTTTGTTAGCTTGATATAAAGAATTTCTTCAACAGTATCTCCTTCCTTTGTATATATGCATATTTTTGAGGCTGAAATTCATTCTGCTAGCAGAAAGATTTCTAAGGAAGCAGGACCTAATCTAAAAGAGTTACTTTTTAAAAGCAAGACTTCATGACTCTGAAAAGAATTATTAAATAAATATAATTTCCTACATGCAAGCTTGTCATATCTGGTAACTTATTTGTACAGGCAGGCTAAACAATCAAATAGGTATCTGTCTGCTTTGAGCTCAGATGTCTCTTTGCCCATATAAATGGTCATAATATAAGACATTTCAGTGCTTAGACTTTTTAAAAAATGTATTCCTCTGTTTTTGCCACAGAACATGGTCCCACTTGTGCTGATAAATATCCCTTCGAAGGTATCTGTTGCATTGGTGTTGAGACTCCAATGTGCTATGTGAATGTAAGACTGTGAGTGTATAAAATCTGAGACAAAATGCATGCAAGTTGGTAAAATCGAGTTACTTAGATACCCTATGCATAAATATTTCCCCTGCACATGTTCTCACATTCACCTTTGCTACAATACTTTCTTACACACAGCATGGACTCACTGCTTCTTGCAACTTCAGAATACTGTCTACTTTACCATTCCTATCTGAAGGACAAAACCAGGAAGAATTAATTTAAAATTTTTCTGTTTTCCTACTAGAGAAAACACATCACTCCCCTGGCATTTGTAGGCTGCCGAAAGAACATGCAAGCACAACTCCTATGGTCTCCCTCATAATGATTCTGTGACAGCCCTCAAAACATTGAGCTGTTTTTCTGAACTAGAATGTTAATTTCAGCATCATCATAATATTGGCTTTTGGATTTATTTTATCCTTTAATTGGCATTTTGTACAGGCTGAAAAGGCTCCCTTTCAAAGTAATTAAACAATGAATACATTGTAACCATTTAGATGTTTTACCGGACTTTGTGCCAAGTCTTTTAAAATTAAAGCCTGCCTGATCCCCTTGAATGCTGTGCGATCAAATATAGCGTGATGTCATGACAACTTACTTGGCCTTGTGTGATTTAGTTTACAAACCAGATGGAGCATAAACTCATCATAAATGCCCACAGATTTATGTAAACAGAAATGGTGAAGTCACCCATGCCCAGTTTCTGCATGTTGAAGAATTATGTGACTGAGTTAAAGTAGCCACAACAGTCTAGAACTAGGTGCTGTACCCAGCTGTACAAGCAGGTATTTAGGTAGCAATGCTGGCTGTAAGATAGAGGAATAGACACAGTTTATGTTGGAGAGCCTTGCTTTCTTGTTCAACAGAATAAGAGGTCTCAGTTATGCTTCCAGGTCCTGCTGTGCAGCTTTATGAGATTTAGTGAGAACAAATGAACTACATTTGCCTGACTGCACCTAACATCAGAATTGTATGTCAAAAGCAAGGTTCTCTGCTATTAAACTTCATGGATCCAACTCAACCCACCCCGATCTGAACTTGTTAGTGAAGTAAGATTAGGTGTGAACTGCAGTTGGGAATGGGGGCATGTCTTCAGTGGTTTAGACTCTCAAAGACTGTGATATTACGCACTAATTGTATGAAACAGAAACAATAACGTAAATAAAAGGATGGTATATGCCCAGGGTTTTCCTGTTTTATGGATTTATTCTGTCACTGGAAGACATCTCACCTGATCAGATCCTTACTTGCTTCCTGGTCACCTGGCTCTTATTGACACATTGGTATCACAGGGAAGAGCAACTGCATGATATGCATGACCCCTGGTGGGCAACTTTGGGTGGGATGTGACACATACAAGTAAGTGCCCAGTTACTTAGCTGAGATGGATGCCATGTTGTTTGCAGGATGGGTGATCATCTGACAGGACAAAGCCTCAACATGTGTTTTTGAGCACTTCCATAAGCCAACTGTGATCCATCCTGCACTTACTGAAGATGAAATTTTATCTATGAGTTTTATCTGGTAAAGGTACAAAGCAGTTGTCATGAACTGCAGCCCTGAGGGTTTGGCGGAAAGGTCCTGGATCCTGCTCCTAAGGGCTCCTTCACCTGAGGGTTGATGCAGGCAAGGA